>BPLT01000162.1:595000-1195000 GCA_019656295.1 Rhododendron mucronatum var. ripense
TGCAGGACTGTACCCAGCTATCCATTATTGGATACTCTGGGGGCTGATACAGTGATACTCTCTGAGACCAGACCACTAGTGGCATTAAGTAACAAGTGACAACCACAAGAACTCACCCAAAAGCGCTAGACCAAGGATTGTCATTTGGGTTCCTCGTTCCTACTTGTATAATAACACAGACACTTGGTCACTCAGCACACAGTAACTAGGGCCATCGTCACAACAAGCTCACTTGTATAGTTGAGTTGAAATATCGAATATTTACTTTCCGTTTGCTAACATGAACCCTGCTGGGATTAGAGTTCCAAATCCTAGATGTTGTTGTATTTCTGAGTGTATGGTATTAGCTCAAGACCCAAATGATTTGGTACTCAAGACATTATGAGTGGGGCTTTGTGTATGTTCAGTGCTAGGGCCTTAATTTCCAGGTCAACTTTCCCATGGAAGCAACTGCATCCGCAGAAGGCAGCGAGTCTGCACATAGAGGAATGTGTTTCCGGCCGTCTTATCTTATGGAAGAAGCCTGTTGAACGGTCTTCAAGGAAGCCATGCCGCTAGTGTGCAAGCTGGTGAATCATTCGTGGATTGAGCGATGGCACAACTTCTCTTTATCTTCTTGCCTGGTGCTTTTTTTTTTTTCATTCCGGGCTAGGCCTCTCTGTCTCTCTAACCCAGAAAAGAACATTTCATGAACAATCAACACCTACCTACTTAAAGCATATCCATTCATACTTTAATTAGAGTGGATCAAACTCATCCACAAGAGGCCTGAAGACCCGGTTCATCGCAGTCCGCGGGCTCTTTAAATGACTGTTAAATTCAATCTAGAACACGAAGATTTAGGGTTCTAATCAGGATATCTTGACCATGCTCAGTTGCATGAAAAAATGGCCGAACCTGTGTGTTTTTCACTGAGAGGTCAACAGATTAATTATTGTCAATGGCAGTGAGAGAGATTTTCTTGATTTCTATTTTCCTGTCATGTGACTCTTTCTTGTTTGGATGATGCGATTTTAGATATTATTACTGTGTCGTTAGACTGTTGTAGATACGATTATTTGTCTGGTTTCATGCAATTTTTGCGTAAATACTGACTGACCATTGTTTTAAAAAGCCAAAAAGCTGAGAAATCCTGCTAGGGGTCTGGGGAGACTCTTTTCATTGAGCCCAAACTAGGGACGGTGAACTCCAGTGTAATGTAATTCCTGCAACCACATTCACCAGCGGATCGGTATTCTCCAACATCACTACTTTTATTTTTGGCAGGTTATTATTATTATTTTTTATTCACAATTTTTTTTATTAATCTGTAAAAGTGATTATAAAAATTAGAAGGAGCAAGGAGAAAAATAACAAGTGTCCATCTGATGCTCGTACCCTTGATTGACAAAATCTCAATCAATGAGAAAACCCCAAAGGGCCAAAAGCCCTTGATCTGCTTTGTTTGGGCTCCAAACTAGTACTAGTTGAAGTGAAAACAATGTGCCAAAATACTCATGGTCCACCACGGTTGAGTAAGATCAGCTGTTCCATCATTTGAAATTGAAATCTTACACTATTTCGTGTCATTTAAGAGGTGCCAAAATACTCATGGTATGGCTGCGGTTGATTCTAGTTTTTTTCAGGAAACAGAAAGATATATACTCATATACGAATAACCAAATAGTACAAACGTTCGAACAAAAACAAGAAAACCGAACAACATCAAAAGATGTGCCAATATACTTATGGTCCACCACGGTAGAGTCAAATCAATGTATTGTTGCATCATTTGGAATTGAAATCTACTATTTCACGCAATGTTATCAATATTGTTCCGTACCGGTCGATACGTATCATTTTTTACAAAATCCAGTATCCCACACCTCTAATTCTATTTCGGCTCAAATACCGATCGGTACCGAACATATCGATCAGGACCGGTCAATACCGTATAGTACCGGACTACTTTTAAATTTATTTTTTTCTTCAAGTATCGGACAATACCGGTCAATACCGGACGGTACCAGGTAAATACCGGACAAATACCGGATTTTTTATTTTTTAAAAGTATATATTATACTATAAATTCTTTTAAGTGGGAAAATAACACTATTAACGATCAATCCGAAATGGTACCCAATATTTGACCGGTACTGGTACGTACCGTACCAGTAGAAAAATCGATACCCTGGCAGGACTGATATGGTATTCAGAACATTGATTTCACGTCATTTAGTGTGTTTCATTGCGTGGCTCCAGCTAAGTCTAGTTTTTTTTTTTTTTTTTTTTTAAGGAAAATGAAAGATATATTCATAAACGAAACAAAAAACAATACAAAAGTCCGAACCAAAATAAGAAAGCCGAACAACATTTTTTCGTTTTCCAGGTGGAGGATGCATCGGAGTTGTTGGTGGTGGAGTAGCGGTTTTGTGGTCGTTTGACGGCTGCAAGGAGGCTGAGGACATCGACGGTTTGGTGTTTTGGGAGCAGGTGGCGGCAGCATGGTGGAGGTTGGGATGCGAGGTTCACGGTAGTCTTTGCAGCGGCGGCACTCTGATCGTTTTTGGAACTGGCAATATACGGTGGGTTCACGGAGGCAGGTGGGCTTTTTACCTCTAGGTCCACAACATAAAAAGTAATTCTCACCAGGTCTACTCTATTTAATAAAACACTGAAACCCTATAAAAGTGTCTAAAATCCTAAACTCTGAAAGTGCCTAACCCTTAAGGCACCATATGAAGGTACCTAAACCCTAGGATACCCTTTAAAAATGCCTAAACTCCTAGGATATCCTATGAAAGTGCCTAAACTTAACCCTAAAGCTATATGAAAACGCATAAACCTAAACCCCAAGGTGCCCTAAAACCCTAAAACCCTAGGGCAGCCTAAAATCCTATGGTACTACCACAAGATTTTAGGATACCTAAGGGTACTAGGGTACCCTAAAACCCTAGGGTACCCTAAAACCCTAGGGTGACACTTCTATTAATGGTAAATGTATTTTTGTAAAAGTGGACCTACTGATAATTAAGTATTTCATCTCTCTTTAATGGGAATTAAGTTTCACTTTTCTGTACTTAGAGGTAAAAGTCTTGCAGATCAATGCTAGAGGACACCAAAATGATATAATAACACAAGTGTATTTTCCCGTAATTAATTGATTTTTTTTTGGTACAACATAATTACTCCCTCCGTCCCATAATATTTGTCCGGTCTGCAAAACGGAGACTACAAAATAATGCATTTCTTTCAAGAAAAAATTCAAATTTTTTTCATAAGTTAAAAGAACTCGTCGAGATCTAGTAAGTTGTTGAACTTTTTCCCAACTTTTCTTACAAAAATAGAATTATTTTTAAGTCTCCGTTTTGCGGACCGGACAAATATTATGGAATGGAGGGAGTAATTGATACCCTTAACAGGAAGGCAAGATTTTATATTTTTTTTTGAAAGGAAGACCATAGAGCTAGAATAGGCAAACGTACAGGTTTCCTACATATACTCCCTCCGTCCCATAATATTTGTCCGGTCCGCAAAACGGAGATGTAAAAATAATACTATTTTTGTAAGAAAAATTGGGAAAAAATTCAACAACTTACTAGATCTCAACGAGTTCTTTTAACTTGTGAAAAAAATTTGAATTTTTTCTTGAAAGAAATGCATTATTTTATAGTCTCCGTTTCGCGGACCAGACAAATATTATGGGACGGAGGGAGTATCTACAAATATTTGTACGAACAAATGTGTTACACATAAAGCTTCTCGATCCTACCACTTATACGTAGGTCCCACATATCCATGTGAGAGAGTTTGTATAATTTTTAGTGCATGTATTAATTGGATGCCTGGCCTCTGTATCTTTTCTCTTAGGCAAAAGGTCAGCTAGCAGTGCTCGGCACCAATTAAAACTTGCCCCATCCCCTCCATACGATTGTGCAAGGCGTTAGTGGAGCACTGAATAACTTCTCTAGGTGATGTTTCTTTTTCTACAAGTATTGAGAGATCAAATACAAGTATCTGAGGGAGACAGATAAATAAACAAAGAACCTCCATTTAGGGAAAGAAATAGTTTTAATATTTGTTTCTGGCCAAAAAAAGATCGATCAATTATTAATTATTTATTCAGGGAGCAAATAAGGAGTATCTATTTTCATTTACAAATCCTACCTTACAAGGTAGAGTCCCATTTTGAAAGAGTTTGCTAAGAAAACTAAAGTGTGGCCCTTTTGCCTTGTCCAAATTACTTGCTTAAAGTGTATCAAAAAAAAAATTACTTGCTTAAAAATTGCAATTCCAAATTCTGAAATCACTGCTACTCTAGTTTTTTTTTTTTTTTTCAATCGATAAAAGAGATCATTTTTACATCAGATATAAAATACAAAGTACAAATCCGGAACACTACCTCAATTGTGAGAGAAGGGAAGAACACTCACATCCAGGTGGGGAGACTCGAACTCCTGACCTCCTAGTAAGATGTAAGAGTTCTGACCAATTGAGCTATTCCCAATTGATCTCCTACTCTAGACTCTAGTTAAAGGGAGATTTTATTTTATTTTTTACAAATTTCGAGGAGAAGCGGATTCATAGCACCTTCTTTACTCGTAACTGTACCCGAATTAAAATCCAGTTTCGGTACTATGCTTATCTACAATTTATCTTTTTTTTTGAACAGAAATCTACAATTTATCTTATTCTCATTCATTGTTGTTATCTTTACAAGCATGATATGGGAACATAACATGTGCATGCCCATGTGAAAATAGCAATTCACAAGACTACTTGGTCTAATCAATTTGAATGATCTTCATGGAACTCTCTACATTTTATGGATCCAAGATGATGGTATTCCACAAAATACAATTTTTTATGCCCACAAAATACTTGAAAAAGACACCTGAACATAATTGGGAGAATGTTATGGGCTTTATGGTGAGAGAAAGGTGGCAATTTGGATTCCATCTATGGTAGAGAACAAGACAGAAGAAACCATGAAGTTACACAACAAGATGTTTTTAGGATGGACCCAAAAATGCATAGGCACCATATTTCTATCATTTTCAGCTCTCTTAATTAGAAAGTACTCTTATCAGCAACCTAGGATTCTACTTTCATGGATGAAACCCCGATTCGCGTGTCCTTAATTCTGATCTTTGTGTTTGTGACAAGAACAATTAATATCAAAGAAAGTTAAAACACATTTCCATCGCCTTCAAACGTACTCGAATTTTTAGAACTTTTCAAATGGTAGAACTTTAGAAAGCATTAAACCCTAATGTTTCAGCGTTTTTCATTTGTCAAACAAACATGTGTTCTATATATCCTTCTCTAATGCAGATTATTTCCCTATGTATCCTGATAATTAGCAAAAAGTTATCTTCGACCTACTGTATTTTTTCATTGTTTTTTCGAATCAGACACTTGACAAATTTAGGATCTATAGTTTATTTACATCTCAAATTCTCATGAAAAAAATGACAATGTTTGTGTTCGTTATATTACGCAGAAAATATAGAGAAGAATATGTATATTAAACCACATTTTTTCCCCCAAAATATTAATTTCTTATTAGGTTATAGCCATAAAAACTGAAAACATAAACATAATTTGTTTTCAATTCTTTAGTTAATGTACCCCATTTTCATTTTTCCACCCATTGAGTAGATAGAGATCATAGAAGCACCAGAGAAATGTGATTTAATTTGTTCTCCAAAGAAAGCCCCCACCAGTACTTGACCATGTGAGCTTCTCAATAATGGTGGACCAATCCCCATGTAATTCCAAGCTGGGTGCATTGTGCAATGGAGGAAATAATTTTCTGGCTTCTTGGACATGGAGTTTTGCTAAAACCCTATCAAATTGAGAGAGAAATTAAAGGAGGGGGGGCGTTGTACAACATGCATCCTTGAAAAGGGAATGACAGACAGGTTAACATGAGTAAACACTGTTTTCCCCATCCCAATGCCTTTGTCCAAATACTAATGGACACATGCCCCCATCAATGCCGGCCCTTGTGTTACGGCTCATCCATGCACATTTCCTGCCAACTCATGTGTTTTTCTTTTTCTCTGCAATCGGATGTTCGGGTTAGCTTTACGCGCACCTCGATTAATTCTGAAACTCTGAAGGTAACGACCGGACGTAACCTTCAGTGGCCCTAAGGTTTGGGATAGTTGGCTAGCTTCTATGAGATTCGAACATACGACACCAGAATTTCTTTGTTTCTCCTTTTGTTGTTGAGGATTCAATGATTCATCATCGATCTGTTTTTTATTTTAACAGTTAGGTGTGTCTAGACCAGCATATCCATATCTCAACTAATCTTTTTTTATATCTGACTAAAGGCAGACATTTCACGTGGGACTAAGAAATTCAAAAGTTTGTATTTCGTGCCCACCAACCAACCGGTCTAATCCTGAATCTAAGTATCGGTTTCAACTTTCGGACAACCTTAATTATCAAAATTCTGCAGTACTACAGGTCCTACTTTTAAACTTATTCAATTTGTTCAGAATATATAGGTGGAATACATTCCAAATTTTCAGGGATTGGAGATTTAGAGTTAATTTAAAGCAAAGCGAACACTACTCTATTCTATGGGTGGAGGATGGTCCCATTACGCGATGCCAGAACCAGACTCGTTTTCATACGTGGGAGCTTTTAGTCACATAATTTTTCAAAATATCCCGTTTCTACTTTCAATTCTTGCTTTTTGATTCAGAAAGTGAGAGATATATAGTTAATCTAGAAACCTCCGCCTGCTTGCGCTCTCGAATCTCGCTATTGCGGATTTTAATAGCTTGCATGATATGTGATTCAAAGACACTTTTATGCTCGCGCTTTCTTTTCGCATGCACACGCGAATTATGTGACGTCGGATGGGTCTTGACATCTAATATCAGTTGATTGGTCTTGATGATGTTTAGAATGAACATATAAGGTAATACAAGGCAAACACCATTTTTTTTTTTTTTGATCGACAAACGAAACTTTTATTACAAACTCGAAGGGATACATCGAGGAAGCATTAGAACTTACAAGATCAAACAAGAAAGGAAACATCAAACAAAGTCCTCCAACAGAACGTTGGAGGCGACACACCACACCTCGCCCATACTACAAGCACAAATTACAGATTTAACAACCTAAATCCATTAAAAAAAAAAAAAACCTTAAACTACAAGCACATTACAAGACAAACACCATTTTGGAGATACGATCGTTTTGCAATTAGAATTTAGAGCTTGGAGGGACAAATTTGAGAATTGAGTTGGACTGACAAAAACAAACAATACTCAGGTGCCCCTGCCGTTACCATTAGTCACGTAAATTACTTATTATTCTATCAGATTATCACTTCTCTTATATATTAGTATATATATATTTACCCAACACTAATCAAATGGGGTCCGGTCAAGCTCACACTTAGTACGTGCATGGCGGATGCAGAATTTGTGCCTAGCAGAGGCTGGCCCGAACCCCGTGTATTTTTCCGTAAACAGCAAAGAATGGATATGTTTGAAGAAGAGTCGAGATTGTGTGGATATGCATCACATTAGTTTATTACTTATTTATTTTTTAGGTAAGTTCAAAGCCATTATTTTATTACACACGTGCTCAAAAAATGATTGACTTTGAAATTTTTTTCCACACATGTAAAATTTTCCATGAATACCAAAAAAATGAGTGGTGGAGGTGGAGTACTAGTCATGGAGGCCGGTTGCATGTTAAGGTGTAATAATCGTGGCGTTGAAGTAGTGGTGTTGGTGGTAACTGTTAAATGAAGGCGGAGGTGCTCGAGTTGACATATGATGCCAATGGTGGTAGTAGAGTGGAAGTGGTGGTGGAGAGGTTGTATTACAGTGATAATGTTGGTGGTGGAGGGATGATAGTGCTCTGATGATATTTGTAGTAGTCTACTTACTATCCACTTTTTATAAACTAACTTTTACTATTTTTATGGTTGGATCCGACCATCTTTTAGAACTTTTAAAGTTCTCTTTATCGAAATATAATGAGTCTTTATCCGATTTAAAATGAGGGAGATGCAAGCGTTTTGCCAAAAAAATATATATTTTTTGATTCACCGAGGGTAAATTGATTTTATTTTTGATGTACAAATAATTTTAGATCCAAACTATTTAGATTGCAAAGTAGACTCAATAAGCTTTTTAACGGTTCAAAGCTTGCGAAATCGGAGTACAGGAGTATCCGGGGAAAACCGCAAAGTTTGACCAATTGTAGAGTTTTAATGCGCCCCGGGCTCATCCTCAAAATTTCAAGACCAATTGTAGAGTTTTAATGCACCTCAGGCGCGATCACTACTACAAAAACCTTAAAAGATGACACTCAAAAAATTGAAATAATGACAGTTTTTGTAAAACTGTCATCGAAAATATGATGGTAGACTTTTGATGACAGTCCATCTTACAAACTGTCATCTTTGCGATATAAGATGACGGTTCAGAATAAAAGTGACATTATTATCTTTTTCTTTAATGTCAGTTTTTGCTTAAAACTGACATTAAAACATGCGCATCCGGAAGCCCATATGGGAAACCTTTTAATGACAGTTTTCCTTAAAAGTGACATTGAAACTAAGCCCTTTTAATGACAGTTCTAGTTAGAACTGACATTGCAGTTGATCATAAAAGATGACAGTCAGAAAGTGTCATAAAAACATATAAGATGATAGTTTAAAACTGTCATCTCATACTTTCAATGTCTACGATGACAGTTTCATCCAAAACTGACATTAAAAGTGCCCATCTTAAAATTTTCGAAAATATACTATACATATTTTTGTTTGTCTTTTGTTAACAATAAGCGTGCCAGCTCAGATGATAACACGCGCGCGAGGAACTGAAGTTCTTGAGTTCAAGTCCTGGGGCAAGCAAATATTTGCTGGCCACATAAGTGCTAAGTAGGCGACACACAAGTGCCACTGGACGGCCATGCGAGAGGCACGTGGGTGCCACGTGGGCGGCCACGCATTCGAAAGAGAATTGGTTTTTTTTTTTTCTTGAATGGAGAACAGATAAGATGACAGTTTAAATCCGTCATCTTTGCGATTAAAGATGACAGATTAAGACTATCATCTTTTATCACAAAGATGACAGGTTTAAGCTGTCATCTTATATATTTAATGACAGTTTTTTATTGTCATAACAAATCTAGACTTTTAATGACAGCTCCATAGATGACAGTTTTAAAACTGTCATCTTTCACGTTTAATGACACTTTTAAACTATCATCTTTTACGATTATTGTAGTAGTGGATACAGTGCGCCCCAAAACCGACCAAACTTTGCGGATTTGTCCCGGACACTCATGAACTCCGATTTGCACGTGATTTGAACCGTTGAAAAGCTTGTCTAGCCTACTTTCTTACCAATTTAGTTTGGCTCCAAAATTCTTAAATCTCACCAACTTTAATTTTAAACCGAATCAAAACCTATTTTATATTTATAAAGAAGGTATTCGAAGTACTAAAAGATGGCGGGATGGAACCATGGCTCTCTGGTCTTCGAATCTCCCACAGCTTGGCATATAATGAGGGTATAGTAGAGTCTCCATAGACCAAAAATTAATTATAGATTTAGGGTTACGAAAAGTTGGTCAAAGTAAACCAATTCAAAAATCGACGAAGCCATGCAAAAAATATATATTTTCCCTCCCTTCCACTCATTCTAAGTTCCATTTGATACTTGCATTCCCAATTCTAAGGTATTCATTTGTTTCATAAGAGTGAGAGTTCATAGGAATATTCGCACTTCATCAAATCACACAAAAACTATTTAATCATCGGGATTCGCCTAAGACAGGCCTTATACATTTACGAAGCCAAATTTTGGTGTCCATATCACCAAAAATATCACTTGACCCCTACGACTACTAAACCACCATCACCGCCATCATTTGATAACCACTTCACTCAACTAGTACCGTCGCCATTACCTCAACTATCACCTCACCACTGCACCTTCACCACCACCCTATCATTTCACACACTATCACCACAACGACCTCGCCAGCACTCCACCCAGCCACCATCCATCGTTATTTCACCACCATGCACCCACACCACTAGATAGTTTCAAAAGTTCAGTAAAATTCATTGCCAACACTTCAAAACTACAACCACCACAGAACCTAAACAAAAGCTTACGCTATCAGGTGGGGAGGTATATTAAGTGATCATCTATTTCATACCTAAGCAACAAGCAATGTGGGATTGTACTTGCTAACGGTATATATGTTTTGCTTCTTCTGATTTTTCTGTTGGATTGTTTTCCCTGTTTTGATTACTTGAATTGGTGTATCGGGCAAAAGAAAAGTGTGTTTCAAAGGAGGTCACTCTTAAACCCCAAGGAACTTAACAAAATGATGAGAAAGCAATTGAAGAACTTGCCCCCCAAGAGATTGCAAATTCGAATCCTATGAAGGTCAAATATTTCAAGCGTAAGGGCCGCTGAAGGTTTGTCCGGTCATTAACTTCATAACTCTAAAATTAATTGAGATGCGCACAAGTTAACCCGAACATCCAAGTATAAAAGACAAAGAGTGTCGCTCTTTCTGCTACACAGTTTTGAACAATCACCAGGAATTGATAAGGGCAGCCCAACCTACCAAAATTTAGAACTTGCTTAGGAGTCCTTATTTCCCTAGGGGCCTAATCTAGATATACACCTAACTGGTCCTTAAACCTTCAAAACTAGAATCCCTTCACCAGGAATTAATTTTTGTACTCTCCAAATTACTAACCACACTCAAAAAGTGGAGTGCGAAAATCAATTTCTATATGAATTTGAATTTCGCCCTCCCCTTTTAAAGTGTGGCTATTTATTTGGGAAGTGCGAAAATCACTGTCCAAAATAATTTGCATACACAAATTGTTCGCCTGTATGATATGACAGATTCATGTTCTGAACTAAAAGCTAGTATCTTGGTTGATTCTCCTTGACACAGGCCGCCTCACCCAATGCGTAAGCGTGTGAAATGGCTGTGGGAGGGGCTGTAGAGATTAGCCTGAGGTGTGCGCAAGTTGGCCCCAAATACCTTGCATTACCAAAAAAAAGTTATCTTGGTATGTACTATTGATTTTTCACCTATCGGTTGTTGAAAAAAAAAAGTGTCTAATGAAAGGAAACTAACTAGACAAACATACAGCTAAATTATAGTGAGTGAAGGATCATGGTGGAATTGGGGGATGGTATTGTACAGTGGTGTGTGTAGCATCATGTTGTGCATTTTCAAGCCGTCGGATCGTTCATCTGATGGCTCGGATCTCATATCGACAATGAACTGCTCTCTTTTAGTTGATGTCGGGTTGCAATAGGAGAAAAAGGGAGGGAGAAGGAAAGCCATTCATGGGCTTGAGGAGGATTGCAAAGAGGAAGCTCTTTGCTCTCTTTTTGTTGAATAAATAATTGGAAGACTGAAGAGACTAACGAGCCGACTCTGAGCTAAAGTTTGAGGTCGACTCTGAGTTAAAGTTTGAGGTGGGGCTGCTTTAAGCCTTCGAAAAGTTATAAACATTAGGGTTTCCTCCTACTCTGCTATCTCTTGTAATAGTGCAACAAAAAGGGCCTCATATTTATTTTTTGATTTAAGCCCCCGGAAAGTCAAAACCATCCTGCTAATGAGGACATTTTTACTTTTTCTTAATTCCCCATTCTATAATTCAATGTAATATGGTAGTTAAGTTGCATAAATGCCAAAAAGGTATGAGAGGAATTAATAAGAAGCAAATTTCATTGAAGAGATAAATTCTAGTTAGATTGTTACTTCGCTTCAATTAATTTCAAGTTGCACTTCTAGATTGGCTCTTGCCTGTATTTAATACTGTGAAATCCTCTACTCTTATTGAGATGTCTTTTTTTCTTTTCTTTTTCTTCAGTAAATATGAACTTCATTGATATATATATATATATATATATATATATATATATATATATATATATATATATATATATATACAGTCAAGTTCCGGTGAGGGATTCCGCATTTTATTAAAATGCGGAACTCCCATTCCCGATTGAATTTCGATGATTCGAGTCACTCAAAGTGATCAGAACGTGATTTTAAGGGTCCCCATGAGAAATCAGCAAAAAAAAAATAACCGGGAAGGGCTTCATCCGAGCAGTTTTCATTGAACGGTTCAAAAAAAACTGCTAGGATGAAGCCCTTCCTGGTCATTTTTTTTGCTGATTTCTTGCGGAAACCATTAAAATCACGTTCTGCACACATTAAACGGTTCGGATTTTCAAAATTTGATCGAAAAATGAGAGTTTCTCATTTTAACGAAATGAGAGATCTCTCACTTGATCTGTGGTGTGTGTGTGTGTGTGTGTGTATATATATATATATATATATATATATATATATATATATATATATATATATAGACACACACACACGCACTCCATAAAAGAGGTGGTTCCCATTTTGCACCTGAATTGCTTATCCCATCCAGATTAACTCCTAGTAAGATCCTTGCAGGGCTCTTAGCTCTTCCGGTCTTCCCACGCCACGCCACCCCACCCCAAGGATAAGCTTACCCGGATGGGTATAATGATTCCTTTTGCCTCGTCAAATATCTCCAAACTCTTTTTATACTCTCACTCCAAGGGACAATCAAGTAATTTCAACTACCAAACAAACTCCACCTTTGCTTATCACCCCTTTTTAACTAATCCTCCCTCGTAACCTATCCACTCAAAAACTTATCCTTCCAACCAACGGGCCGTTACATCACTAATAAATTGGATTATCTTGATTTCACCTACCAATCCCTCTGAAAATGATCAAGCTATTATCCTTGGCTTAACCTGCGGACAAGGATACTCTCTACTCTCTAGTCTCCATAATTGAATTATTGATCACGTGTACTTTTTAGTCCATCAAATCAACGATTCAACATGAAACTATTATTAGTCCATTGAAACAAAAAATAATACGGCCGTGCATCAAATCAATTTCCATTAATGATTAATTGCAACGCGTTGGCTTAGTGGTCTATACGTGTGTAGGCGCGGTCAAAAGTCAATAAGTTAGAATCAGAGAGAGCGACTATTTGACTCTCCAATTGCGGGCAAACACGTGGCACCCAGTTGACTACGCTGACCAACCAATGAAGCCGTGACGCGTGGAGTGGTGGATCGAAGTAGGTGGACCGCGGGAGTCGCCCGCAGGGGAGTTATAGGGTCCACCGCGGAACTCACCACCGCGGAACTCACTCCCGCGGGTCCTCTTCGCGGGGCCATCTGTTGGTTTATATCAAGAGCCCGCGCGTCACTCCCCGGAAACGTCATAATAATCAACCGTTCGTCTCGCAAAATCTCCGCGGGCCCCTACCTGAGACCCAGAGGCAGGGTCCGGGCGGGTCTCCGCGGGGAGATAACGATCGCCGCAGGTCGCGACCTCGCTCAGCGGGAATTTGGGGCTTTCTTGTGGTTTGGCGGCTTGGAATGCGAGGTGACACCGCGGGAAAACGAGCCCTCCCGCGGAAAATCGTCCGCGGGAAGGCGAGCTTTCCCAAGGTCAAAAAGCACAGGAGGGACACGTGTCGGGTACTAATAGGACCGCCGTTCTGGGCCTGACATAGGCCCAGGTGCCCTATAAATACCCCTGACATTCCCAATGATGACAGAGGACCTTTTTCTGGGAAAAAGTGAGTGAGCACTGAATTTGAGGGAGGAGAACATTCTTCCTCGAGGAGACGTGTGACCTCACTTGCCAGAGCCCGGGAAAGATTGAGTACCCCGCGGAAAACTAAGGAGACACGCTGCCTCTGTCCTTCTTGTGCTTCTTGCTCACATTCCTCTACCCCACGAGATCTCACTCATCTTCCTTCGACTAATCATCAACCAATCACACCTCTCCAGCTCACGGATAATCACACGTAAGCGACCCCCACAGAACCCACAACGTGAGACTTAAAAACTTTGTTATCTTATCAGGTTCGAAATTTCTCATGTACTATTAACTTTTTTGAGCTCAATCCATACAGAGCTCTGCTATGACTTTTATTGAGATCCATGCGAGCGGATGGCAGAAACAAGCCCCAGAATTAGTCGAGGCGACGTAACTAACCCGGACACGATGTAAAAGAGGCCAACAAAAATGTCACATCAAATTAAACACCGTTTATTTTTTTCCCTTAAGAAAAAGACCGTTTATATTTATATATATTTCAAGTCGATTTCTGTCGGTCGAATTTGCCATTGAAGATTGGATTGGAATTGCTGAACCAATGGTTTGACTGGCTGTTGGATACTATTAAATTCTAATTGGAATTTTATTTGGATAAAGAGATTTCGTGTCATTCATTCTTCAAAAACTTGTGTGACTACTTCAAGCAAGACCTTGTGCTCACATGATTTCTTACGTAAAGTTTGGAGGTTGATTATTCCTCTCGACGAGAAGAATTAAAAGAAATATGAATGAATTGATCTTTCCCGGGAAAAGGAGCGATCGACACTCGCTCGCTAGCGTTAAGCGCAATGATAGATTGATTCAGATTGGGGTACAGACAGTTAAAAAAATTCAGATAAGATGATCAAGAAGATATTAACATCACATTTTAAAAATCTTTTTCGCCCTTGGTGAGTTTTTTTTTTCCTTTCCTTTTTATTCATAATTTTTCGCTTGTAAAAAAGATAAATCAAAAAAATAAAATAAAGCATGTACCAAAAGAAATTTACTCAAATTAATTATCAAAAATTTTAAAAAGACGACATGAAAGACAATAATGACAATAATTTTGCCCAAAATGCCTGTAATTTTTACTTTTTCCATTTTCTTAGCATGCAATCTTTATTTTTAGACTTTGAATAATTATTCAGTGGTCCTGCCCACGCATTGCTTGAAAAACCTTAATCGCTGGACACTTTTGCGAAGTTTATACACTACGACGTGTAGTTTTAGAGTGCTGCCACTTGACGCTCACACAAAATATAATATAATGTGTCACACCCTTTTTTTTTTTTCTTTTTTAATTAATAAGACAAAGTGTCTAATACAAAATCCAGAATCAGCGCTTCTCAGCCTTTTCCCCGCTAGGTCACCGACTGGCACGGGAATCGACGGGGATGCGGGGTCCACTTTAGTTCTTGTACGGATGATTCTAATGGTTCAATAAATTTAAAAAACGAGTGGGTCCATGAACAATTAGGTCCCGTTTCAGAAAATCTTCTTAAAAAATAAGTATTTATTTCACATTTTCAAACTTAAAAATAATGTAAATAAAAAATTATTTTTTTTATTTTTTTTGCACCGTATAAAAGATCTCGATAAGATTCATATTGTTAGAAAAATAATTTGCATAAACATATTATTTTTGAGCTTGAAATTACCTTCTTAAAAAATAAGTACTTATTTTCGGTTCCGGTACGAAACCTTAGCTCAATCCGATATGTGTATGTGCTTGAAGATCTAAATCCAATCTTCTATTTTTCATTCATATTTCAGATCGTCGAGTATCTACACACATCGGATTGAGTTGATTTTTTACAGGATCACTCGGTCTTCTTTTTGAAAATTATTGAACAGTTCGAATCATCTGTGCGCGTGCCCTCGGTGGACTTGGCATTTTCGCGTTTCCCTCTCCTTTTTGTGACAACAAAAAAATAAATAAAAACACAAAAATCAGCGTTCTTTCTTCTGCTTCACAAAACGAAACAACTAAAAGAAAACAAAACGAAAACCAAAAACATTTACGAACAACAAATCTCTCTCTCTCTCTCTCTCTCTCTCTCTCTCTCTCTCTCTCTTCTATTTATAAATTCGCACCATCCTTTCTTCTCTTTGCGTGTTCACGTCTTCAGAATAGTAATCTGATATAGCTTTTCTATCTCTTGAGTGTTTACATATAACCAAAAGTTAGGGTTTTGTTCGTTACAAATTGGAACGAAGAAACACTCACCTCCATAAACAAAGGTACGATTTTTGTTTCACCAATCCAACTCCGAATTGTATTTGCATTATTGGAATCAATTCAATTCCATTTATAAGGAAATTCTGATTCTTTTTTTTTTTTTTCTCGTGATTGGTCATTGATTGGAGGCCCTGTATTGACGTGAATTATCTGTTATTTGATCAGGTGGATATGTACCGACCTGTCAATCTCAATCTCTTTAGGTTACTTTTGTTTTGCGATTGTGTTTGCTTTGATGTGAAATTAGGGTTTGGTTCTGGGTCTGTGTGTATCAAATACGTTTGTGGGTGAGGAAGACCAATGACAGGTTTAAAAAATGGTTGATTATATGTGGTCTAAGTGAGTTTGGTGGTTGGGTGGATAGGGTTAGCGGGTATAAGATGACAGATGTTCAATTGCAACATAAGCCTGAGAGTGCCACGGATCCCCGGTCCGAATTCGAGCGGGGATTGGAGGAACTAATGCGCGGGCAATTGGATGATTGTATGTCATTTGAGTCGTGTAGCACTCCGCGTAGTAGTGAGGTTGAGGATGAGGAAGGTGATCAGCTTGTGAGGAGGCGGAGGAGGTCGGATATTGAGGACGATGATTTGGCAGAGTCTTCTGTTGCCCGGAGGCGCCACTCGCGCATCTTGGGCAGGTGGGCTGCCCGACGGGCGCAGGAGATGATTACCACGATTGAGAGGAGGAATAGAGAGTCGGAGTTGATGGCACTTGCGGGTTTGCACACGGTTTCTATGCTCGATTCGTCCTTCTTGAGGGAGTCAGATAGTCCGACTTCTAGAAGGCAAGGCAATGTTGAGGGACTGAGCACTAGGTCATCGTCTATTCTGCAAATGTGGCGGGAGTTAGAGGATGAGCACTTGTTGAGTCATGCTAGGGTGAGAGTGAGAGACAGAGTGAGGCATCATAGGAGTAGTGACGAGTCGAATACAAATCTCCCGAGTTCAAATATGTCTGAAAGTAGGGGCAGTGAGACTCGGGGTAGTTTGGATGATGCCAGTGAAAGTGAGAATGAGTATGCAACTTGGTCCCGGGATCACATGGGGTTACAAAATGGAAACATTGACCTTGAGAGTTCTAGCCGCGAGCAATCTCCTGACCTTGGTGACGGCGAGAGGGAGAGGGTCAGGCATATTGTTCGTGGATGGATGGATAGTGGCATTAGTGATCGTTCGTCTAATGTAGCTCAGAGGAGCAATAGTCCAAGAGCAGAGTGGCTTGGTGAAACTGAACGTGAAAGGGTTAGGATTGTGAGAGAGAGGGTGCAAATGAATAGTCAACAGAGAGAAGCGCGTGGTGGTAGAAGGGATGAACATGTTGCTGGGGTAAGTCGTCAAGTTGACCAAATCCGTGATGGGCCGAGGTTGCGGGGAAGACAAGCTCTGGTAGATTTGCTTGTGAGGGTTGAAAGGGAAAGGCAGAGGGAACTTCAGGGTTTGTTGGAGCATCGGGCTGTTTCCGAATTTGCTCATCGCAACCGCATTCAGGTCAGTTGGTCGTCGTTGATGCTTTGTTCATTGTGTATTTCTATGTTTCCCATCATGCTTAAAATTGGAAGTTTCAACATGCATGGAATTTGTATGATGGATTGTAACATCAGTGTAGTGTTCTGATGGCTCTAATGGCCAATCTTTGCTTTAAGCATGTAGGTGTAATGGTCATCGGAATTCAGCTTTATCTGCTTCTTTTTGTTGAATTAGATCAAATTCATGGATGCAAGATGGCCCAAACACAGTGAAACCTTGATAGATAGGGGATTTATGTCGTTGAATTTTGAGCTTTCATATTTTTGCCATTGCCTGACCAGAGACCATTGTATTTTGTATTTTTCCAGTCATTGCTCCGAGGCAGATTCTTGCGAAATGGAAGTACTGTTGGGGACGAGAGACCACCTTCAACGGCAGCAAATGAGTTGGTTCAGCTCAGACAGCGGCATACCGTTTCTGGTTTAAGGTATGTAATATCTTTGTTTCATGTACAAGGATAAATATTTAATTTAATAACTCAACAGTGCACACTGGTTGTTGGACCTCCTTGGCATTCAAATAAATGTCCTATTGCAGTAGATCTAATGGTTATTGGGAGGTAGGGCTGTAACTGAGCCGAGCTACTCGCGAGCTCGGCTCGTTAAGGCTCGGCTCGTTTACTAAACAAGCCGAGCTCGAGCTCGAGTGTTCGGCTCGTTTACTAAACGAGCCGAGTGGAGCTCGGCTCATTCGACAAAAGCTCGGCTCGTTAAGGGAGGCTCGGCTCGATTAAGAGAGGCTCGTTTAGTAAATGGCTAAGCTCGGCTCGTTAAGGCTCGAGCTGAGCTCGAGCTCGAGTTTTGGGCTCGTTAAGTAAACGAGCCGAGCTCGAGCTCGCCGAAGCTCAGCTCGGCTCGGCTCGTATACACCCCCATTGGGAGGGTGCTGGTCTGCTGGGACAAAAGCTTATGCTACCAAGGCTTAGAAGCAGAAAAGGAGATTGCTCCTCTGATGGAAAAATTAAGTTCTATGTGATGGTTTAGTTCTCTTTTGGACGGACTAGATTAGTATTTTTAGCATTTTATAGTGCCGATTTCATGATAGTCCTTCGTCCCCCAATGTCACATTTACAGTCTACTGATGTGGTAAAGCTTTAGAATCTCATTGATCAAATCCAAGTCCATAGGCATTTTGGTTTCTCCAGAGCAACTTTATGAGTTTTTCAAAAGATGGCTGTAAATGCATATTATGGTCAATTTTTGTTTTCTCCAGATTAGAAAATATAGTTTGTGTTCAAGTAGGCAGCAATTTTGAGTATCTGATATTCCATCTGACAATAATCCTATTTATTCTAGGAATGATCAGATCCATTCAAACACCCGACAGGAGGTCCAACATGAAATCCACGAACACTCACAGCCAAGGAGTCAGGAAAATGACCAACAGTTTTCGGATCCTGCAGCAAATTCTGAAAACTCAATTGCTGAGAACATTGATTGGCAAGGAACTGTTAATCACGAGGGCGATTGGCGGGAACGAGGTGCTGGAGATGAGAGAGGAAACTGGCAACATTTTAATGACTGGAGAGATGACTCTACAGGAGATATGGATGGAAACTGGCAGGAAAGTCCAGTTAACGACTGGCCCCAGGGAACTCCAGGAAATGAAAGTGTAGATGATCATCCACACGAAACCCATGAAGATTGGAACGAAAATGGTGTGACAGAAGATGTGGAAAATTGGTCGGAAGCGCCTTCTGACCCCCCAAGAATGCGCCGTTTCATCCAACTCAGAAGAGTCAGTAGATTCCTCCCACCTGATGATGATAACGTTTATAGTATGGAACTCAGGGAACTTCTGAGCAGGTATTAGTCAGTGTTAAAAGTACTTTCATTTGTCCTTTTCTTTTCACACAGGGTTTGAACCATCTTGGTTGCTGCTCGGTTTAGTTTTTGTCTTTATGTTTTCTTCTTTCTTTTTTTTTAAAGCACAGAAAAGTTGTTTGGTTGATGGTTTTCCGAAACTTGCCATCAGGGCAAGTAAACATTGAAAAGTTATTTTATATTCTCAAAATGGAATTGCTGGTAGACAATGAATATGGTGTGTAAGCAACAACTGTTTTTGTTTTCAAAAATAGTTTCGGAAACTTGATTTTGAAAACAGGTACCAGAGAGAGCCTTGGTGTTTATTTTTTCATCTGTATTGTGAACCGGGATTTTTCTGTTCCTTGTAGGAGAAGTGTCTCTAATCTTCTTCGTAGTGGTTTCCGTGAGAGTTTGGACCAATTAATACGATCATATGTGGAAAGGCAAACCAGTGCTTCTATCGACTGGGATATGGACAGGAACTCACCCACTCCCTCTCCTCCTTCACCAGAGAGGGATCAGGAGCAACCAAGGGATGAGCAGAATGGGGATCAGAATGATACTGTTGGCAGACCTTCACTGGTGCTACCATCTCCACCTGTGCCCCCTCCGCAGCCTCTTTGGCACCAGCATTTGCATCATTCGAGTTGGTCTCGACATAGCATGCATCGCTCGGAACTTGTGAGTCATCTTTTATGTACAGGGTTTAGTTCGGCACCTGATTAGGAAATACAAGCGCCTACACCGCACTATTCAAAAGAAAAAGTGCTGCTATTTTACTTAAAGTTAGTTCTATTGGTTGTTAAAAAACTTGAATATTTGGATGTTCCGTGGAAACTGATTGTATAGATTTTTTTGTGTGTGTCATAGATATGGATATGTGCTGTCTTGTACTCTATGTATGATGAGATCATGTTTAGCAAACACTCGTATATCAGTATGACCCCATAAAGACTATTCACAGCTTGTTAAATGTGTTAGTTTTAGAGTCTTGGACTATAGGAGATCATCACTTCAGGTCAATTTGGTTATAGACTTATAGTTCATGTTTGCCACTTTAGATTTGTTAGGAGCAATTTCTACTGTAAAGGATGGAAGAATCACACAAATCTTCTGGTCATATTTAGATATGTGATTCGTTGAAGTTGGAATGTTGAGGATGATCTTCCTTTCAAGTTATATTGGAGTTTACCGGTAACTGGACTATTTAGAGAGTGTCAATAGGAGGAAATCATTGTCAGCTCCTCTTAGGTCTATGTTGGTGGTCAACATTTCTGAGGATTTTTTGTTAAAATTTAATTTTCAGAAAAATCCTCTAAAATCTATTCTGACTTCAAGAATTCAAGATATTTGTCTGCATTTTCCAGTTTGAACTAACTGTTTGGGATGCGGATTTGTAGCAGGAGTGGGAGATGATTACTGATCTAAGGGCGGACATGGCAAGGCTTCAACAAGGAATGACCCACATGCAAAGGATGTTAGAGGCCTGCATGGACATGCAATTGGAGTTGCAACGCTCAGTAAGACAGGAAGTCTCTGCAGCTCTAAACCAGTCAGCTGGTGGACAGGGTTAGTGTGCACTACGTCTATGTATATAATCACTCTTGCACTTCCTCTTCTCCACACGCTTTCTTTAGGAACTGCAAACGAGAGTAGTTACGAACTTACGATAATCACCATTTACATTTTCGTTTGCAATTCAATTTGTATTTCATGCTTAAATCGATACAAGTCTCTTGGTGAATCTGTTTTGGGTTAGTCTCATGGTTCAAGGTTTGTTCCATTTACAATTTTTAATGACCCTGATTCCATTTTCAATTTCTGAACCATGCAATTCTTGAAACTTGTCAGCTCCAAAAGATTCCCAAGCCTTCTATTTCTTGTGAAAATGCCAGCTGTTCTCTTTCTTGTGAAAATGCCAGAATACAACTTCTTCAAGCATTTAATGTGATTACCGCCAATCCGTATGCATAATTTGCTGTACCCAATTGTTTCACTGTACCTTTTTTTGACAATTAGTGTGCAGGATACCCATAAGTTTCTTATATTTAAGCTAAGCTCCTTTTAAGGTTTCTAGATCCATTTTTTAATTTAAGAGAGAATATGTTTTGATTTGGATCCATGTCTCTTGCAACACGATCTAACATCTTTCCAGTTAGATGACCTAATCACGTTTTTATTGGAAGTTGGAACATACTGTATGATGTGTTGAAGTGGACTTATTTACTTACATCCTTCATGTATACGGAGTGTTTATGCTGCACCTTTCTATTAGCAATTCGATCAACTAGTCACAATGGGTTCACAATGCTTCCTGACTTGAGAATTGTGGCGATATGTTGCAGGGGTGGCAGAGACATCTGAGGATGGATCTAAATGGAGTCATGTTAGCAAAGGAACATGCTGTGTTTGTTGTGATACCCATATTGATTCTCTACTGTACAGGTACACCTGATAGCCATATGCATGCACAAACATGCCTAGTGTTCTGGCCATCAACTTTTGCTTTTGGTTGACTTTATGCTCTCTCTCTCTCTTAGATGTGGGCACATGTGCACTTGTTCAAAATGCGCCAACGAGCTGGTTCGTGGTGGAGGGAAGTGTCCATTGTGCCGAGCTCCAATTATTGAGGTTATCCGAGCTTACTCCATACTGTAAAAAGGAAAAACCTTAAAAGTACAGAATAAACAGTTGAAAAGAATTGAGTGAGAAGATTAAGGGGCAGTCATCGCATGTCCCATATATCTTGAGAGCTCCTCATGTTCTTGTAGTTAGTTGTAGTTTCTAGTCTGCTGCTGTTTCTTCTGATTATATAGGGAATGCATTTGCATTGTGTAATTGGATTCAGGCGTGGCGCCTTTTCGTTTAGTCATTCATTTGTTCAATAAAATTCTTTTCGCGTATTCTACTTGGTGTTTTGGAAACTCCTCAAGGCAATGCTGTTAGGTGCTTTATTACTGAAATTCCATCCGATGTTAACTGTTCTTAGGTGTTTTATTGGTATGATTATGGTTTTGTTTTGTATGATGAGTATTTGGTGGGCACCAGTCGAAGGGTCGAAACTTGACTGATTCCAATGCTCTCTGCTCCGGGCTGTGCGGTTGTGTCCCGATAATCACTCTGCAGGGGGTGGTGCCTAGCTTCTACCACTCTCGTGAACTGTTGGGTGCTTCACGCAACAGCCATTATGAAGGGTTATCTTTACAAAAATAAAACCAACCGATTTTTCAATGCTGGGCAGCCCTAGTTGAATTTACCTACACTCCCATGAATAAAGGGCTCCACAAAGTGGACAGTGCTCCGACTTGGCCCACTGTAGCTACCTTCAGGACTGTGAGATCCTTTTCATGCGAGGGGAACATTGCTTCTAGACTATCAAACTGTTTGACTCACTCACTAATTGATTAAAACATTGGAAATTGGAATGTAGAACCCAATTAAAGCACATTAGTCACAAAAACAATAGGCACAAAATCAATAGGACCATTCGCATCCATTTTCAATCCTCGATCTGGTTTTGCATTCTCAATCCTCATACACACAGATGCTTTCACACTCACACTCACTCGCGCACGCGCATTAGAGATCTTTCGAAATTAACAACTCTCAACCAGTTTAATGAATGATTGAAGGATCTTGTCAACAAAATGGTTTTCCTGAAATACAGAGAGACTTACATGGTAAAGAAGCGAAGACTGAGTTGAGGAATGTTTTGCTTCATCACCTCCCATGATTCCTTCACCAAATGCCTCTCTCTCTCTCTCTCTCTCTCTCTCTCTCTCTCTCTCTCTCTCTCTCTCTCTGTGTGTGTGTGTGTGTGTGTGTGTGTGTGCGCGCGCGTGTGCAGCTCTTAATTTGCTTTGAGCATGATCCAAGTGTATTTATTGTTTTAGGTATTAGCCCTGGTGTGTATTGTATAACCAGCAAGAATTTATGACAAATTTGGGCGACAACCGGAGGCTTCAAACCATCCATGCTGGCCATAGTTTGTTGTGTTCTGCATGTACATACATACAATATCCATATGTTGGTTTTGTTTGTGGGTTCTACATTGCGCTTCGATGTCTGAATCCACCTTTTTTTGCTAACAAGTTCAGTAAATCATCACAACACGAAAACATCCACGACATTGGGCAGAACATATCTAGATTGCATAAGCTCTACAGTACACCAGACATGGGTCTCATAGATATTATCCCGCAATTGAGATGTTTCAGACCTTTTACATAGTTAAAATAAGCAAATGACTTGTCAAATACTCCAGTTACACTCTGGAAGAAAGGCAGATCAGTCTCCACTAGCACAACCCTTGCAACCGCAATGCACGCACTCTATAACCTTTTCCTCTCTCAGATGCTTGGGGACTCGACAAACACAAGTTGTTTGGAAGTTGTGATCCCTGGGTTGCATGCACCTTGAACAGCATAGACGTTCATAACCAGGCTGCAAATAAAGCACAAATTTACAAGAATATATCACAATTTCTTTGTCAAAGCAACGTTTCCTACCTTAATAGCTGTAATGTATGATCCATATGAATCTATCTAATACTGAAACCAGGAAATGCTGCTACAATTGCAAAATTCTTCTTTTAATCCCACATGAATAGTATTTCATCCTACAGATGATTACAAAGTTATTAAAAGCGAAAGTAAGAACATCTCAAGCACACAGATATCCCATCAGGCACCGTGAATAGATATCCTGATTTTGTGAAGCAAAAATCAAATGTTACAAACTATAAAAAGATTAAGCTAAACAATTTATGTATATCGAAGAAAATAAACTAAATCTGTTCTGACACAAACTATACAGTAACTTTATACAAGGAAATAAAGACATTGTTTAAATTCCTAGTTGGAAAGGCATTTGGTTTTATCACAAGAAATTGTTTAAATTCCACTAGCCATAGAAATTGTTTAAATTCTTTAAAACCACAGTGTACTATCTTTTTAACATTCAGAAAGAAAAATGGAGTTAGAATCTCTTTAATAACAAGACAAAGTGAAACCTTTGAGTCCTATTGATCAGCCCAACATGGCTTGTTTTTTTTCATGTGCATTATTTTGTTCATTTTGATTCCAGAGTGGAATTGTGTACAGGACAGAGTTACTAATCCAATAATAAGAGATCAACTCCCTTGTGTCAGGTAAAACTATATGTATTCAACAAAGAAACAATAGATAAGGACATGAGTAGAAGTTCTTTAAAGCCTTTCAAAATCCTCAAAGATAATATATGTCCTCGTGAAATAAGGGAAAAAAAAGGTTAAGGACGCATCAGCTGACTGCATCATATCCATCCTATAAGCACCATATAACCAAATAATTATACAGGAGTATTGTTTTTTTCTCTAGCCAAAATATATCAAAACAGATGTAAGCATGAACTGGGAATCGCAGGATTTCTGATAGCTGTCATCCGAATTTGAAATGCTACTTCGTCGGAAACAGGCAAAAAAGGGAAGAAAAGGAAAGCTAAGCAAAACCCAATTTGGGGAATATTCGAAGGAGGGGACGCCACAAACCTTCTTCCATTTTGCAATCAAATTACGGTCAGCATGGCCTTGCTCCAAGCAAAACTCGTACAACTCCTTTGAGATTTCCTTCCTCCTGTGGTAAAGGTCAAAAATGTAGCGACTCTTCTGATGTGCTATTTTGAAAATAGGCCATAATGCTTCACATTTTCTTTTCCCATCATGGGGATCATTCTCAGCTATCCAAGACATTAAATTAAAGAACCACGATTAGTTTCAAATTGTGGAGAGATCAAGATTAACAAATGGCGCTAAGAGAGTGACACAACAAAAAGCAGATCAAAACCTTCTCTCATCTTAGCTTGCAGTTCACGAAGTGTTGGTTCAATCAGTTCCCACCCCTCTGGATATTTCACACGGTTTGTCTTAACCTTTGGCATTATTCTTACTGCAGCAAAGAAACAGATTGTCAAGGACAAGGAAATAATACTGCATACTATCCTAGGAATGACCCACTGCATTTGACCTCTATAAACATTTCCTTTTCCCTCTTCTAAACAAAGATTAAAGGCAAAATTGGAGAAACACCCATGTAACGTAGGGGTATGAAGACAAGGTAATAGGAAAACAAATTACCCATGAAGAAAAAACCCATATCTAGTCACATCATCCAAAAAAATAGTTAGACTAGGATTGCTCTATACTAAGAAACTCCGTCCAACATTCATAAAGCAATGTGTCTTGGCAAAACTACTGACAACAAAGTCTTAACAATGAATGTGAAACAATAATAGTTGAAAACTTAATGGAGTGACAGAAAAAAAACATGCATGGAAATTGGGCATATACTAAAGAGGGAATCTGGACTCATAGGCCAAAGTAGCTATTTCGCAAGACTCTAACAATGTACAGGAGACATGCTCATTGGGGGAATTAAATACATTTACGTACTTATTCGGAGAAACATATAAGCTTTCTAATAATGTTCAATTGTTCATGTTGTACGCATAGTAGTTTTTGGCTAATTACAGGGACCTCAGATGGAGTTTTGACAACTACAAGGATCACTCCTGTGCACTCTGAGATTACACTGACTTCCCCACTTGTCGGCCAAATGTTGCTAAGTTGCCACTTGCCAATGAAATATGTAATTAGCCTCGCAATATAAAATTATAAGCTTGTGTTAATATATGAAAAATGACTCTCTCCAACCAAACACACACTCACTCATACACATGCACGCACGCACGCACAGGTGAAAAATAACTGAAACTACTAATACCCAAATCAAAAAATGCAGCTACAAACATTGTCACAAACACGCGCGCGCGCGCGCACACACACACAAAATACAAAAGAAAAACAAACCCCTGTATATCATTGCACTGAAAGTTCCTCAGTTTCTCGCACCAAATTCATCCAAACAACCCTTCCTTCAACTGATGAAACCAAATTCATCTATTTATGCCCCATACACCACACACGTGTATGTACTACATATCCGATGTCTCCTATTGTGTATCATGATTCATATCATCCATCAGATAGAGAACCTGCACCTAGAATACCTAGAACTGCTTTACTGCTGAAACATATGGTATCTTGGACAAGTCACTGAATGGTACCAAGGTTATGAATTAAACTGTTCCCTAAGAATAGTGTCTTTCTAACCCATTCACCCATAACCCTTCAAAACCAAATACTAGCAATATCAGATCAACAAGAAATATAAATTTTTCTAAAGGGTAGGATGAACATAATTGGAAAAAAACTACAAAGCAGTTCTAGATGACGATATACTGCAAAACAAACACTCCTTAGACTAAATATTTAACAATTTAACAAAACAAAAAGCCAATTTGAAACTCAAAATCAATAATAGAACAACTAGTCCCATAAAACAATTCAATTATCTTGACTGGTCTCAAATTAAACATACAAGTGATACCAAAATCCAGGTCATTTTGTAGATTAAAAAAGCTGGGAAATTTACTTGCTTTGCATGAAATTTACAGTTACAAGAAAGGAAAAAAAAAAAGTGGGAACTCTACTTGCGTATTTGCCATGTAGTGTTCAATTGCGATGAACCCCTTTTCTTATTGCACAAGAAAAAATTGGGCGATCAAGTTATAAAGCACTAATTCACCAATCGACTGGAAAATTATTCAGGGCTATGTCGTCTTTTACACACACACACAGCCTTAATTCACCAATCGATCAGAATCAGAACCAACCCAAAATCAAACAAAGCCCAGGCGACAATATGAAAGGTGGGGGATCTTTTTACCAATGGCAAGTAACGCAATATCTTATCTTATGGGGGGATCTTTTAACTGGTATCATTGTTCACCTTATACCTAGGCTCATTACACTTAGGGCAATTTTCCAAATTTGCATTCTCCTTCCAAAAGAGTGTGCGGTCATTTATGCATGCATGAATGGGCACATACCCCAAACCCGAATCCCTTAAGAATTTCTTCGCTTCATAAATGTTCCAAGGAACAGTCTCATCACAGTCCGGTACCATCCCTTTAATAATCTTCATTATCAAATCGAACGCCTCATTCGTCAACTTCTTATACACTTTAACATGAAGCATCTCAACAATGAACGCTAGAACAGTCTTTGCACATCCAGGATAAGCTTTACGTTGAGCAGCAATGAACAACTTATCAAAATTCTGCGCATCTACCCTCTCAAGATTAATAGGCGGTTCATCGGTATCGTCATCCAATATGCTACCAACAAAAATCTGTCCCAACTCCCAACATATCATGCAATTGGTTGCCAGCCTCAGGGACCTCCCCTCCAGTTTCTTCCCCAATACCTTCATTGTAGTCATCATAGTTGTCATTCTCTGCTTGAGGCTGACGTGCGGGAATAGGTTCCCCATGGTGCACCCAAGTCTGTAAGAAAAGTTGATTCCTTTTCATATCAAAAGGATCCTAACAACTATACTGCTAAGTGTTATGCTATTTACACAATCAATACAAGGACACTGAATCTCACCCTTCGCTTCTGAATTAGTCATCGCAAATTTTATAAAAGATTCCACCCCTAGTTTATATTCCTTACTCGACCACCTATTTTTTATCTCCATCCAACTCTTGTCCGTTTCTTCTGACTTAAAAGAAACTGTTACGACTTACAAGTCACTTGAAAAGACGTCCAACCCCAAGAAAATGAAAGCACCAATATAACCACGGCAATGCTCGCTGGCGAAGGGTGTGGCTGAAAAATAAACAGGAATGAAGAAATGCATGTAGGGACATTCGGGACACTAGAAGTTTGAATTGTGGAAAAAGAAAGCAGCATAGGATCAAATTCAAAGGCTGTGTGTGTGCACACCACTACACCTTGTCATTGATTTTACAATTTCAATGTTCAAATAGTCACAATAGCAAGTGGAGAAGTTTGAATTGTGGAAAAAGAAAGCAGCATAGGATCAACTTCAACACACATACATATAGGATCTCTGATGATGCATTTATGTACCGTATGAAGGAAAAAGAGAAAGGAAAACTATTTGGATTATAACATTTCATTAATTTCACATATACAAATGTGCATATCTACTTTATTTTCCCCCTTTTTGTGGTGTGAAATTTTAAGCACGGTAAAAACGTTATTACGCATGCCATTCACCCTAGAATATCTACATGTAAGCATGGCTATGGAAAAGAAGGAAACCTGGCACATGCACCCATATTTTTATTCTCTGCATATGCAATTTATTGACACATCCATGCGAATAGAATTCTGACCACAATACTTAATATGAAACTTGGCACATCCAGCCTTCACTTGCATGAAATTGATTTACCAGAGTGAAGAATTAGAATGCAGGGAACTATAGAATTGTTTGAAAGCGACATTTAGAACTGTTTTGGTGCAAACTGCATAGGATTAACTGATGTAGTGGGGAAGCGGTTGCAACCGTCAGACGATTTTACTTGTTTGTTTACTGTTTGAGGTACAAAAGATGCTACCAACCACAAATGACCCCTACACACACCCGATCTACCCCAAAAAAGCCTGAAAATCCCCCATACCACCACACAGCAGTTGTGCCCTTGACTGGCAGATGCACTGCACGATTTCAAGCAAAACAGGAGTGCACATATCAAGTAGCACTGAAAACTAAATTACAAACACCATAAAATCATACTTCAGGCCAATAAATGTACTAATGAGATACAAAAACAACCAAAATATTATTAAAAAAAAATTATCAAGTAGCACTCATAAGTAAATTACAAAGACCATAAAATCATACTTCAGGCAAATAGATGACTAATGAGATGCAGAAACAACAACCAAATATAAATTAAAAAATGTTCACGAGTTGGAGATAAGCGGACTCGAACCACTGACATCCGCCACAGGGTAAACCACCACGATGGACCATAAACAACCAAACACCATCCCCCCCCCCCCCCCCAACACAGCTTACAACTTCATCTGCTCTCCAAAGAGCAAAAAAACAAACAAACAAATTTCAGCCCAGAAACAAGTGCTAAATCCCTAATAGAGCTCCAAGTTGAATTTGCGAACTTACATACGCACAGAAATAAAAACAAATGCGAGTAAACAACTAGAAACTGGTGTAGAGAGAGAAAATCAAAAACGAAAAGAAACATTATCACCGAGTAAAAGCCCTAATATAGTGGCGCTAAGAGAGAAAGGGGGATAGGGCTTAGTTACACAACCACAAATCGATTGATCGAGAGGGAGAGAGAGAGAGAGAGAGAGACCTGTGTTGGTAGTGTGGCAGCGGCGGTGGTTGAGCAACGCCGGTGATCGAGGGAGAGAGACAGGAACGGACGAAGAGAGTGAGGGGGGGGGGGGGGGAAGCGTATGCTGATTGCTGAGTGTGCCTCAACTAGATCCCGTACCGCTGAGGTTGTTAGTATATTTTAGTTCGTACTTATTTCCTGTTTACGGGCATGGAGAAATTTTTTAGGGCCGGCTTGGATGACGGGTTGTATAGAAAGAATAATGCTACTTACACAACGATCTAAACATAACAACTTACACAACCTCTTACATTTATGTGGGGCCCATATATAGTAGTGTGTGTGGCCCACATGCATGTAAGAGATTGTGTAAGTTGTTGTGTTTGAATTGTTGTGTGAGTATTATTTTTGGTATCGAAATCATCCAAAAGTATATTGAATAGTCTAAATTGAAACACTCTGTTTTCTCTCTCTTCTCTTCCTCTCTTCTTTTTCTCTCTCCAAATTTGAGCCATCCAAAATTGAAATGGACGGCTTGAATGCTCTGAGCGAGCACCATATGGTACCCACTCGGGCCTCAACACTGAAAAATTCCTCACGGGCAAGGCATTCTCTTAGTACAATACGTCATCTTTAATTAAAAAAATAAGTATAGGTATATTTTTTAGATTTTTTTTTTTGTCAATCGACAAAAAACAGAAAAGCTCATTTTACGTGCCCCACGTAGATCCATACCTGGAGTAGTTGGCTCAAGCAATTAATTTTACCACTTTTGCCCAAGTGTAATCGCCCATGCCAAATTATAAATGGTGCATTAGGTAATTTGGATAAGGGCATTATTGAAAAGCAATTGTATAGATACACAATCTACAAAACAGAGGACACCGAAAAAAGGGCAGCCCCATCGTATATTAGAATAGATGTACTATAATTTACGTTTATTTAACTTGAAACATATCGGACCATGACTCGTCGTCGGGTGGGGAGGGCCTTCAATCTTTGATGTACTATTATTTACATTTATTTAACTTGAAACATATCGGACCATGACTCGTCGTCGAATGGGGAGGACTTTCAATCTTTGACGTTCGCATTTCATCAATGAATTATCGGCCCCCATAAACAAATTAGTAGTATTAATAAAAAATACCAATACAAATCTTTTCTCCCATTTGAGGACTAAATTTTGGAGAGTTTGAAAGTATATTTGGAAATTGTTGGCATGGCGGAGGAAGAAAAGTGAAAAATGAAGAGATAAGAGCTTTCCAACATCATTCCAACCTTTGTGAAGAGTAATTTTTTTTAATCAGAAAAAATGGTGGGAGGGGGCAATCGGCGTAGCAACCCACCTGGGCCTGACCATAGGGGTTCCCTACCCGCTGTGGAATGTCCAGTTGAGCCATAGCTACTGCCCGTGAGGACATGTCGTCACCACAGCACCACTAAGGTACTAACTGGAAGTAGTACGTGTCATCCCCCTGCAGGATAAGGACGTCCCAGGACTCGAACTTGAGTCTCATATGGAATACACTCTAACTTGTGTGGTGTTTTTTTATCGGCAAAATTAAATTTTATTAAAAGGGTTGCGGGAAAGGGATTCCATCTTAGAGTAGGAAATTCAGCCAAGAGAGACAAAGTCTTGAACACCTGAGGACTAACAAAAAGCCCAGATGCAACATTAAAGCACACTCTTGATGGCCTAACAAGCCCAAATGTTACAACTAAGCATACACCCAAAAAAAAAACCAAAACCTAACCATAAAAATCTATACAATTTCAAAGTTGGAAATATTACGATTAAACTTGTGTCGTGTTAATAGCATCTCCAATCCAACCTTCATTCCTCTATATCACTATATTTTGGTCCTCCGCAAAGAGGTGTTTTGGAATAAGTGCTTGCTCCAACCTATCCTCCAAAATACTTTTTTTTTTTTTTTTTGCCTCCATTCCTTCATATGTGGGGGGAAAAACTTTTTTTCATCTTCTAAATATAGAGAATGAAAGTTGCTCTCAAATGGAGGATGGGTTGAGGACTATTTTCCTCCAAAATGAAGGATTGAAGTCAAAACATTTTCCAGAGAATGGGTTGGAATTAATTTTTTCTTCCAAAATGGAGGAATGGTGGAAATTTTGAGACTTTGTTCGTTTGGGGGCCTCAAATCTCCCGGGCACGGTCTCCAATAAACTTTCTCTATCTATCTCTCTTAACTCATAACTCTAAAAACCTCCCTCAAAACCCCCAAACGAACAACACCGAAAGGATAGAGCATGGGTTGGATATGCTTTCTAACACAACCGATAAGCTCTGTGCATAGAAACAAACACACAACTCTCACAGAGAATAGGGTTGTATCTCGATCTGTGTCCCGTAAACGTTCACAAAATGTTAGTGTTTTGAGAGAGATTTTTGGGATAACGAATGAGTGGAGAGAGATTGATAGAAAAAAAAATTTATTAAGAATTGCGCGAAAAGAGAGAAATTGAGTTTTTGAGATTCAAAACGAACACAAAAAAATTACTGCCGTGGGTCCACCGGCACCTCAACTGATGTGAAATTCTGAAACATGTGTATGAAATTACACTCCCAGGTCAGGTGTGAGATCCCATAAAATTCTGTTCCTTATTCCTGGACCCAAACCATCAATGCACAGGTAGGAAAGTCGACTCCTCGTATCCTGGGAAATCTGATCTTCCACTTGTAAAGTTGCTCCAAGGAGTAGTACTAATCACATTCTTGTGGTAAAACAAAAAGAAACACAATTCAGCAAATAGACTCATTCGGCTTGTTGTGTTGTATCTCTTTTTATTCATTATTCTTAAAAATATATCTTAAAATTTAAAAAGAACAGAATCATTGTGTCTTAGAGGCGTGTCATGCCCTCAGCACTTTTAAAATGGAGATTTGGGGTACGGGAGTATATGGAGAGACGTTGAATCCCATTTGGAAAAGAAAAGAAAAAAAAAAACAGAAAAACCTGTGTCTTAGGACAAATGGGATCCGTTTTAACTACCAAAATGTCTAGTGGCTTTTCAAACCCAACCGTCCAACTTTTTCCTTCCACTTTTCTCCTGATTTTCTTTTCCTCTCTCTCTCTCTCTCTCTCTCTCTGTTTTGTGTCCCACAAGTTTTCTCTCTTTCGGCTGTTTCGGCCACGATACCGTAACTTGGACGGTTGACGGTTTGGATCGGATACTCTTTTCTAGTATCTGATACTTAAAGAATTACCCATGTTTCACTTTTAATGGCTTTTGTTTTGGATGGGAGGCAGACCATTTTTTTGTGTGCGTGGTTTTGGACGGATATTCTTCTACGATGTCCGCGTAAATCGATTTGGACACCCGATCGTATATATGGAAGAAATATACACATTTCAATGTTCTTGACAATAGGCAAGTCTAAGGGTCACTTTTATCTTCTTCTCATTCGTCGCGCGAGACGAAATTTTAATTCCAACCATTTCGACAAAAAGTTCACAAAATACTTGATTTATAAGAATATATCACTTTCTTTTGAATAATTGATTTAGTTCAAAATATCTCCATGGATCGTATTATGTGACAAGAATCGTATCACTAACAAATGCAGAATTCTAAAGACGATACAACATATTGATAGGTATTTTTCCATGCAACTTGGGTGTGCTGTGCAATCTCAATCATCCAAAAGTATATTTTAAATGCTTTAGATTTAAAAAAAAAAAAACTTTTTCCGCGGAAGAGTTAAACTAAATCTAGATTATTAATTGTCTAGACAGACGGTCCGGATGGTGCACATCACGTCTCTCGTTCGTATTTTTCAACATAAGTTGTACAAACCTTGGCGACTACTATTTTGGTATTAAAATACTTTCCAAATGTTTTTCCATGATGCTCAGAGAGATTAATTGCATTTTTTTGTTTTAAATCTTGATTATGTTAAATTTTGATGTTAGTCGTCCACATAGTTCTTTTTTTTTGCCATACATCAGCGAGAGTTAGCGAGATGTTAATTAATGTGTTAGTTCACAGAGAATTCTGAGACTGTCTATAATCCAGAACCCCAATAACACTCTCTGTGGGGCTCGGACATCCGCCACTGTGGGAAAGGGTGAGAAAGCCAATTGTGCTAGGGAAGGGTGAGAAAGCCAATTGTGCTAGCCTGTCCACATAGTTCCTTGTAAATGTGTTTCTCAAGCACGTGACCGTAGCAATTCTCTCTTTAGTTTTGACGTCTTTATAAGCAAACACTCTCTCTCTCTCTCTCTCTCTCTCTCTCTCTCTCTCTTCAAAATTAGTAGTAAGATATTTGGAGAAGCTTATAACTTAAGCTTAATTGCAAAAGCCTCTATGATTCCATGACAATGTGAAACTTGGTCTCACATAACTAGCTGATCATCTTGATTAATTAAACATTATTGTACCTTTATGAAGGAAGAAGAAGAAGTAAGAACCAGCTAAGGAAACGTAGCGTTAAAGCTTACTCTTTAATTAAGTAATCAATGTTTCACTTTGGCATAAAAAGGTAACTGCAGGCTCCTATCGATGACTCTTTTTTTTTTTTTGACAACATTATTTGTTTAATTTAACCGCCAATTAAGATTTTGATTAATTAGTATCATAAAAGGTACGTAGCTGAAAACCACACCTTAGTGTTGTTGGTTCGTTACTTTCCCTTCTAAGGTAAAGGTTTTAAGTTCGAGTCCTCATGAAAGAGGTATTCAATTTGATCCCTTTTAACTGCTAAGAACTAACCCCCGAGACTTTTGGCCTTTGGGTTTTGAGCTGTATTGTTTAAATTTGGGCATCTTGAGGTCTATAGGGGGTGTTTCGGGCTTGGTCCCAACAATGTTTTCATCCAACTTATTGTTGGATTTCCCTCCTCCTCCTACTAACTTGATGTACCCCTTGTCAAGTTTCTTAATAAAACTTTGTTGCCTATAAAAAAAAAAAACCCCGAGATGCAATAAAAATCAAAGAAGGAGGCTAAAAATTGATGTTTTCCGTCAAAATAGGGCATGGAGTGATGTGGTTAATTTGGTGGAAGGCCATGTGATGTGTTATGGAGTAAATCTTGGTATTTAATGAATTATTATTAATTATATTCTATGTTATGGAGCTAGCATTGACTTGCACGATGTGAGGTGAGACAATTTTATACCACATTTTAAAATTCTAGACTAATATTTAATTCAGAGGAAGCAAAGAATGGAACTGATTACTGAAAAAAAGAAAGAATGGGAACTAATATTGGGATTGCCAAAGATTTGGAGAATAAGATAAAGCATATGCTATTATTAGATTCCTCTATGATGCAGACAAGACAAACCATCTCCATGTTAGGTTCAATTTGGATGGTAGAAATCTTAAGGATGAATGAAATGTGACACTAAATTTTCATAATTCCGACGTTTGGAAGGAAGGAATAGGAATGTACATGCCACACTCTCAGAATTCTCATGTTTGGGAGAGACATAAATAGAATTGTGATTCCTAACGACGACACAGGCGATCAGGAATCACATTACCAAATAAAGCGAGAATCAGATTCCTCCCTTATTTTAGATTCCTGGCTCAATCAATAAAAAAAAGAAAAAGAAATATTGACTTTGATAATTTTCAAAAAATTGATTCAAATTACTCAATTAATCTAAAACATTGGAATAAAATTACTTTAGGTATTCTCTTCCGAAGAATTTCAATCCTAGTAATCATATTTCTATTACCAGTTTACCACTCAATAAAAGAATTGTTCGAGGTGTCCGTAAATTGATCCTAACACCGGGGCATTAAAGAAAAAAAATAGTACTAAGATAGTCCTGTAAATGGATCCCAAAGCCAAGTTTATCGGTGAGCATAGATCATTGTCAAACTAAACACACATCAATATTTAATTACCCAATCTTAACCAAACATAAAGAAAGAAGTATGCAAAAGCAACCATCAAAATCTCACAACCTTATTCCTTCAACCAAAAGCTAGCAACAACCAACCAACCACCCCACCCTTCTCTCTCTCTCTCTCTCTCTCTCTCTCTCTCTCCATATGTTCGTTAGACTGTGATCAATGTCATTCACCATGATCGATCTCTAAAAAAGCATCTATCAAGAAACGAAAATGCTACATGGAATTAATATCTTGCACCATTTGTTTGGAATACTTGGAATTCATTCATTAATTAAAAGTACAGGAAACTGGAATCAATATCTCCCGTGATCATAACCTGATCAGAAGAAAAGAAACGAATTTCTAAAAACAGAAACAGTACATCACATAATGTTAGTTTTAGGAAAGAAAATTAAACATACAAACAAAATTGAAGGGAAAAAATTAAAACAAACAAACTAAGTTAAATTGACTTCCAATTGAGTAAAATCTGGATCAATTCCAGCTAGACAAAGCATAATTCAGATCCGAAATTCTCTGAATTAACGTGATCAACTAATCAATATCAGTATAAATCTAGTAATCAAAGTGGCATTTATATATTATGTATATTTGTATAATTTAGATGTCCGAATCAACTTACTCACGCCTCATCTAATTTTTCTCTTAAGTATAGGAGAAGAATTAAAGCCGAGCGACTCGTAACTCGCCCCAAAGAACGACTCGACCTCTTCGCGATTCACGGCCTCAAAGAATTCGAGTTCGTACTTCTTCCTCCTCCGCTTGCAAGAAAACTCCTCCTTCCTCGGCGCAGGCGGGCAGGTCAGGGGCTCCGGGATCCTGTTCTCCGGCGCCGTTGGCGTCTTGCATTCTTCTTCTTCGTCGTTCTCCGGCGGCTGAATTGCGGCGGCGTCGGCTGTCTGAGAGGGTTTTGTTTGGATTGGAGGCGGCGTGGGCGGCGGTGAGGCTCGGGGGAGTTCTGGATCTGTGGACATTGTAGCGGGAGAATTTTTTGGAGCGAAGTTGAGGAGGGGTGGGAATCGATTCGGTGTGAGTGTATACATATAGGGGAGGGAGAGAGAGAGAGAGAGAGAGAGAGAGAGAGAGAGAGAGAGATGGGGTTGGCGTGCAATAGAAGGTAATTATAGAGAGAGAGAGAGAGAGTAGAGAGATAGAGAAGGGGTCGATCTGGTTGCTATCTTTATTCTCGTGGTTATATTTGTGATCTAGTACTATTCCTTTTGAATCGGAGATGGTGTTGTATAGTGGTGTGCGTAGTATTATGTTGTGCACCTTCGAATCATCAGATCGTATATCTAATGGTTCGGATCTTAACTCGGCAATGAACAGCTCTCAATCGTTGAATGTCGAAATGAGATTCGAGTTGTCGGGATGCATACTCTGATGACTCTGCGCACACCACTACACGCACCAACCGAAGTCGTATTCCTTTTATGAGTTGGCAAACCCATCGCAATTTGGGAACGGCCCCACCAGGGTTATGTAATCAAATTAATCCAAGAGATTAAAATTATTTAAATCGTTGGTGTAAATAAATTAAAAGTTTCTAACTTCCGCTTGACAAATAAAAAAATAAAAGTTTCTTCTAATTATAATTAGCTTGCGCCATGTCACCATGTGCTACTAATTGATCCCACTATTTTGATGATATGACACAGTCTGATTGATTTAGAAGAAACAGTACTGTTTACACCGGCGATGTATAATATTGATATGTTAAACTCTTTTCTTTTTTTGAACGGCAAAGAATGTAATGTAAGATTTCATTAATAATAACAAAATATAACAAGAGAAAGAAAATAGATGAAACGGGGATGATAGTGTTGTGCATCATTCAAGCCGTCTGTTTGGCAATCCAATGGTCCAGATCTCATTTCGGAACTTTGTAGATTTGAGCTGTTCATTGCCGGGATAAAATCTGAACTATTATATTGCCGAACAGATGTCTCGGATGGTGCACAACACCGTGCATTGCACCAGCCGCACAGCACGCCCCCTGGTCTGGAAAATAACTCCAATAATTTTTCCATATGAATCTCCCACTACACCCCAAAATATCATATTTGTCGTGTGAATACTCCCACATCTCCTTTGGGCTCTAGAGAGATCCAAACTATTTGAATATCAAAACCGACCCTTTAAATGTCCTTCATGCCCTTAAACGTTTTATTTGCTTCTCATGTGAAATTTTCTTTAAGGATAAACTCAATGCGTTGTATGTCATGGGAGGATTTTTTTTTTTTTTAAAGAGTGGGAAATGATACGAAGGATTACAATTTTCCGTGTGCATCTAATTCAACAAGAGAAAGACACAACTGTATTGATGCTCTAATAGATCTCTACTTCGTCGCAAGAATTAGTGATTATCGGTATAGAATGCATAAAGGTGTAAGTATATATATCATTATGATAAAATATTAACGTTAAGGCTTATCTACCATTTTAGTCCCTATCGTTATAGAATGCATAAAGGTGCAAATATCATTACGCTAAAATATTAATGTTAACCCTTATCTACCATCTTAGCCCCTATCGTCATAGGCAGATTAACTTAATTTCCCAAATTGACACATCTTCATGAGTTTTAAGCCCCTTGTGAACGGAAAGGGGTGCTGTGCAGGGGGTGCACTATGCACCATACGAGCTGTTCGTTTGACAATTCAATAGTTCAGATCTCATCTTCACCGTGTAACATCTGATCGAGTTGTTCATTGCCAAGATGAAATTTGGAACATTGGATTGCCGAACAGACGACTCGGATAGTGCACAACACGGTACTCTGCTCCCCTCTCAGTTTAATGTGAAAAATTGATGTTTGTGATTCTTGATAGCCTTTTTTTTTTTCCTCCGCCAACTGATGCTCACAATTAATTGAATTAATTTCCCTAACCCAAAATGGAGATAGTCAAATCGTTTTATTTATTAGTTTTTATGGGAAATGTTTAGTGCGAATGGTGAAACCATAGTTATAATTGCCATACCATTTTCTTTTCAACCTCATTAATTATATATGTTATCTTTTTCAATGAATAATTACTTAAATCAGTCATGAATTCAGATGGTAACGTGCTATATATTAATTGAACTTATTTATATTTATATTTTCTTGTGAAACTTGCCGGATATATAATAACCACAACAAATAATTAAATTAATAACCACATGACATTTGTGGTAATAGATTATCTTCCTCGATCTAGTACTCCACTTAAAGTTGACTTAAGGTTCAAGTGTATTACCTATCGGAGAAAATAAGGGTCATAGTGATCATTCAGTAGGTACCGCCACATAGTATCCTAATACTCTCCAACTCCATGATCATGCGAGACTCGTATACTTAATTCTAAATTCGCTCCACATAAATTTGTCGTGTGTTAAGGATGTGAGGGTTTTTCTTCTCACTGCCAAAAAGATTTTTAATAATTTTTTAAAATAAATTACAAAAATTAAAGGACTTTAAGCACATCAAGTTAGAGAATTGCAAACCCACAAAGAAGCGACTCCATACTCTACCAATCATATGCCGCAAGGACCCAAATGGTGTTAAGGGTGTGAGTTGACGCCATTCAAGTTGACAATATATATGTACATGATAGTGTTCTAAGATTCCCGAATAATGTATTTTAAAATTAAGGAAATGAAAAGTTATTGGAACAAATATTCATGCGAACTTGTATAATTCTCAAAACTAAATTTCTCTCTCTTTTTTTATACCCACACTCTACCCTTTCAAACATTTTTGGTAAATCTCTACCCTCTCATTTGTTTACAGTTTTATATATACAAAAGAATGATTTTGTAAATTGACATGAATAGAACCAAAATAATGAGTGCTAATCAGAAAGCAGAAGGGTGAAAATTAAATTTTTTTTTTTTTTTTATGAAATAAGGAATTTGCGAAATCACCAAGAAAGTGAGATCTGGCAAGCTGGATCTCATGTGTATCCCACGTTTCTTGTTACATCAATTGTTTTGATAATAATATTGTGTGGATATAAAAATAGATACGTACGACCACGATTGATGGGCATGTACATATTATCTACTTATATAATACTTCATTTGAGTACTCTAATTTGATGTAAAAAAATAAAAAAAAAAATTTGAGATTAAAAAATGCACGAATTTCAATAAGAGACATTTAAACATAGCCGGAAGAATTAATACTTCAGCAAAAAGGAGAACAGTAGTACTAGTTATAACTAATTGTTGTAGACATGCATACCTGCCGTACGTCACGTAATAGAGTGCGTGTGCTGAAGTGCAAGTGCGCGCGAGCGTGAAAACATCTTCGAAATACATTACAGCTTACTTAAATTTATGAGAGCAAAAATTGAGAGCATGAACGCAATGCGAAAATTGAAAATACAAGCGCGGAGTATTTTGAGAGATTATATTAATTATAGGTAAGCCCATAACTATTTGTGCATGAATTTTATTACATGTAAAAGTTTTTTCTCTTTTGAGAAGAAATCGTTGAGCACTTGTAGGATTCCATAATTGAGACTTTGGAAAATGTGCAGAATGTCCACTCAAATGGAGAAATTTTTTTGTTACAGTTTTCAAGACAAGTTTCGGGCTACTCTCTCTCTCTCTCTCCCTCTCTCTCTCTCTCTACAACACAAACACCCACTTCAATCTCTTTCAGTCTTTCTCCCTCCACTTTCGAAAAAAACAAAAAAAAAGAAAGACAATTTTCATGCGACTCTATGAGACCCACCCGTGAGGATCTCCGATCCATCTCTAATTTTCCAATGGAGGTGACATATTGAGAATAAATTTTATAATTTACCTAATTTTTTATTTTATTTTTATACTTTTTAGAAAAAATTTAGAGGGACTATCGTCCATTTTAGAGATTTACCAAAAGTAAAATTGGAGAACAAAGTTGTCAAAAGGACGATAAGTCCTTTCAAGATTCTCCTAAAAAATACAAAAAATGAAGGAAAAAATGAGATAAATTATGAAATCTATTCTCAATGTGTCACATCCATCCTTCATTTGAGAGGAATAGAGATGGATTGGAGATACTCTTATACCTGTGGCATCTCTCTCTCTCTTTTTTAACCGTTCAAAACTAACCCAAAAAAAAAAAAAGTTCGGTTTAATTGGTGGGTTTGCTTCCCACTCAATTAATTAGGGTTCACCTATTGGGGTCAAGTCAAGATATCGCCCACAAGATATAATTTCTTGTGAATTTTTTAGTCCTGACGTGGATGACTTGCTTTTAACTGAACCGGAGAGAGATCAATTGACGTCTGCGAAAGCTAGTCCCGACATCTTTGACGTCAAAAAAAAAAAAAAAGAAGAAGAAGAACCGTGTCTACGTATCCCTTCTCTTTTTCTTCGCAAAATCTCTCTCTTCTCTCTCTCTCTCTCTCTCTCTCTCTCTCGGTTTTGCATAGGATACCAAGGTGGAGCCTTGCATACGCCCATCCAACTGCACATGATCCAAATCAGCTGGATGACTACTGATGTGTTTGGTTGGGTTTACCAAATACCTAAGAATCCCATGTAGTACATGAATCTTCGCACGTGAACTCTCTCTCTCTCTCTCTCTCTCCCTCCTCTAGACTTTGCTTAATTGGTTTCCAATGCTAAAAACACCTTAATTAGATCTACGATTAGGATTACAATTTTAAAGTCTCATGAAAGTACACGTGAAATTTGCAGATTATAATATTTTAATTTTGGTAGGAACTTAATCATGACCCGCCTCAGCGAAGACAGATTTAAATGCAACTGCTATTTGTAACGCTAATTTTTTTTTTTTTTTTGCCTTGAGAGAAAAATTTAAATACAACCGTTATTTGTAACGCTTCTCTCACATGAGATGAAATCTACACATATATGAGGGACCACCTCGTCTGAGAAGGCATTTCAAATAAACGCGAGTTGTATTCAAAACAAATTTGCCTCTATGGGTGTTGTTTATAATATGCCGTTAAAAAAAAATTCTACCAAGAATTAAAAAGCAAAAATTATCACTTAATCCACCCTGTTCGGTTTGAATTTTGAGGGAAGTTTTTGGGAGTAATGAGTAGAGAGAGATAGAGAAAATTTATTGGAAACTATGTGCAGGGGTTTTGAGACCCAAAACGAACAAGCTAGCACTCTGACAGTCAGTGTTACTAACATACCAAAAATTAATTAAGGCTTGCTTTATTATCTTATCTTATCTTAGAGTTTAAAGTACCTGTAAATTGGTGATTACAAACCGATCAAATAAATTAGTACTCCATTATTAGTGTTTTTTACTCAATTGCCCCCGGCAAATTCATGCTAGATCGATGAACTAAATTAGCAATACAATCATAAGTATTGAGTACAAAATCAATTAACATGCACCTCGGTAAGTGCATCTAAAAAGTAGTATTATTAAAAAAAGAAAACCAAGTTCAAAAATTGATTGTGTGCTAACTCCAGATCACAGCACAGCGTTATTCTAATCTCAGTACTTGTTAACCAACACTTTATTCCTTGTGTCATAGCTAGCTAGGTAAGTTTATGGATGCCCGGTACCTTTTCTTTCTTCCTTTTTAACTCTCTCTCTCTCTCTCTCTCTCTCTCTCTCTCTCTCTCACACACACACACACACACACACACATTTGTAGGTATGCATGCTTGAAGAACAAGGTGAGTCCTTTAAAAACAAGGGTGACAGACTAAAGGGAGGAGTAAAAAACAGGGGCTGGGATGACTTGATATTCTTTGATTGGGTTAGAAGTGATGATCTGGTGATTTCTAATTTGTGTGTATGCTTTTCAACACGCTTTCCACCTTTTTTTTGAGACAGCATTTATCAATTGCCCACCAATGGATGCTTCACTTTATGTAGTAGTAGCTACCAAAAGGCTAAAAAAAATAAAAATAAATACTCGCTCCGTCCCACAAATGATGTTCAAAAGCACTAGTGACACCTCTCAAAAAATTTTATGTAATGTATAATATTTTTTTAAGGAAAATATAGACCTTGTTTGATAAATCTCACTTAATTTTATTTTTAAAAAATTTAAATCATAAAAAGCATTATACATTTGATATATTGATAAATTATTGAGAGGCGCGTGGGAGTAATAATTTTGGACATTTTTTTTTTTTGGAACGGAGGGAAGTAACAATAATACCAATGAGCACGTGGCGCCGTGGTGGTCCAAAGTCCCTCTAATTAGCATGCAATCAGGCAAAGTTGATCAACACTTAACTCGCACACCTCACATAACCATGTGGAACTATGCAGAATTATAGCCCGGTAGTTCATCGAGCGCGACACGTGAACATGGGGTTTAGATCACATCCAGTATAATTTTGTCCATTATGGTCCAGTTAAGGGCAGGGAATTGTTGTAAGAAATCTAAGGTTCTCCATTATGCCACGTCACGCCTTATATTTGCTCTCAAACGATAGTAGCAGTTGCTAACGGAAAAGCCTCCTTCAGCGTGAAAAAAAAAAAAAAAAATCTTCAATGGGCATGATTTTGTGGGGCTTATTTCGGGTTTCACAAAATCAATCAAATCGTAAGTTATTCTTAGAATGTTTTTTCATGAATTATTGTAAAAATTATCTCAATCCGATATCCGTAAAAACTTTTTTAGCATTCATAGAGGCCCTACAAATTTTGAAAGAGTCTTTGGCGATATCAAATTGAACTACAGTATTTTTTTTAAAGAAAATCATAGAAAAATATTTTAAAATAACTTGCGGTTTGAATCAACTTTAGAAAATTCACAATGAGTCCTGCAAAAAAATAAAAATAAAATAGTGTAAACTTTGTTTGGTACCCATTAAAGGGCAAATTTTTTTTTTTTTTGCAGGGCGTCCTAAAAAAATGATTCAAATTGCAAATTATTTTTTAATTGATTTCTGAAATTTTTTAGCTCAATTCGATATCGATAAAGACTCTTTCTGGATTCGTAGGATGTTTCAGAATTCGTAAGGCCCTTATGAAAGCTAAAAAAGTTTTTACGGATATCAAATTGAGTTATTTTTTACAAGAATCTACAAAAAGAATAACTTACGATTTGAATCATTTTTAAGAAACCCGAAATATGCCCCACAAAATCATGTCCATTTAAGGAATTTTTTTTTTTTTTTTTTTCACATTGAAGGGGGCTTTTTCCGTTAGCAACTGCTACTGCCTTTTGAGAGCAAAGATAAAAGCATGACGTGGCATAATGGGGAACCTTAGATTTCTTACAACAAATCCATGCCCTTAACTGGACCATAATGGACAATATTTTACTGGATGTGATCTGAACCCGTGAACATGCTCTAGGAGCACCAATTTATTTTTTGAAAGCACCCCCTTGTTCCCAATCTCACCTACACAGACTCATGTAGGCGGGAGGAAAACGTAAGTTTGTAGGTGAATTTTGTTGGTCTATAGCTAGCCATTGATCTCAATGTGGTCAATTTTGCTATGGGTACTATACATTTGTACCCAAAGTGTACAAAATGCTGAGGTGGAAGGGGGCCCACCCAAAATTTCAAAATGAACTCAAAACAAAATCTGGAAAATTTGAAAGAGAAAAAGGAAATGAACGCTGCTACAGGTACAACATTTGCTGTACAGCAGCCGCGCACAGATCAGTTTTGTGCCCGTCTTGGGTCTTGCAAAGATGATCGGAGCCGCTCATTTTGTTCAAAATACTTCGTTTATGGTCCCTGTAAAAAATCACCTCAATCCGATATCGGGAAGGATGCTTGCAAATCATCTAACTAATTTTGAAGCAAAGTTAGATGATTTGCAAGCATCCTTCCCGATATCGGATTGAAGTGATTTTTTACAGGGACCATAAACGAAGTATTTTGAACAAAATGAGCGGCTCCGATCATCTTTGCGAGACCCGAGACGGACACAAAACTGGTCTGTGCACGGCTGCTGTGCAAGCAGACTTTCTGTTTTCAAATACTGACCGAAAACCGACCCCAAACTCCATTGAAGCCGACAAATCCCTCAAAGCGCCATTAACGGCGACCGGCGCCTCCAAGGTCGAGCAAAATATTAGTGCTTTTGTCTCTCTCTCTCTCTCTCATTAGGTTTGGGATGCGAAAGGGGGGCTACTGGTTGAGGAGAGGTTGGAGGCTGTTAAATGGGCTTTTGGGGGAGTCAATGTGCTGTGTAAGGGGGAGAACGCGACGAGCCGGAGTGGAAAGTTGCGGCTGTGGAGGGAGAGGAGATGGTGGTGGGTTTGATCTTAAAATGAAAACCCTACATCTCAAATTTTTTTGCTCTGTAAAATCCGAACCCTCTCAAATTTTTTTCTTGATTTGGTCTTCCAACCATGAATTTTTCTTGTTTAGACCGTCCATTTTTTTGTATCTCTACTTTATAGGACCACAACGATAATAACTAGTGTATGTTCCGGGACTGGGAGAATCCTTCCTCTGATTCAAGCTTTGAGGCGAAGGGGATTTTGGTTGCTGATCAATGTCCGCAATGTGTGACGGAGGTGGAAACTTTAGAGAACTTTTGTTTCAATTGTGAGTTCTCCCGTGGACTGGGGAGTTTGAGCTGTGTCGGACTCGGCTCTGGATTTTGGGCTCATCCACTCATCCGGCCAAGTACTTTCTTGGATTGGTTTCTTGATTGGGTGCTAGCAGCATCTGATGAACTATCATATTGTGAAGGGTATTCTTATTTTGTGGGGTTTGTGGCTTCATCGGAACAAAGCTCATTTTGACGGCGAACAACACTCTGTTACTCAAAAGGTAGAGATGATCAAGCAAATCTCAGCCTCTGTGAAGCATTCAATGGAGAATCTTGACTATGGTGTGGATGCAGACTATGTTTGTATAGATTGGTAGAGGACTTTAATGACTTGTCAAAATGAATGGGATTGTATGTTTGACAGGCACACACCAATTTTTTGCTCGACCTTTGAAGCGCCGGTCACCGTTAATGGCGCTTTGGGGGATTTGTCGGCGTCAATGGAGTTTGGGGTGGGTTTTCAGTACGATTTTGGAAAAAGTATGGGTTCCTTTTTCTCTCTCTAATTTCCCAGGTTCTGTTTTGAGTTTTTTGAAAATTTTGGGTGGACCCCCCCCCCCTTCCACCTCAGCGTGTTGTACACCTTCGGTACACATGTGTAGTACCCATAGCAATTCTCCAATGTGGTTGAGTTGTATTGAACCATTGATCCCCACTGTATACTAGACAAAATTAATAGACATTAGCTAACTGGATGGGAGTCCAACCCGTAAAAGACACAAAAGCCCCTTGAAAACAAACTGCCTGGGACTAGTGGTGTAAACGAGCCGAACCGAACCGAATATTGGCAGGTTCGAGCTCGGCTCGGTTAGAATTCGTCCGGCTCGAGCTCGGCTCGAGTTCGAATCGAGCCGGAAAAGTTCGGCTCGAGCTCGGCTCGACAAGCATATACAAGGTTCGGCTCGACTCATTAGTATTCGGTTTTAAATAAACGAGCCGGCTCGGCTCGAATTCGAGCTCGAATTCGTCAACTTTTTCGTCTTAATATTGAAAAATTGGCTAAACGAGCCGAATCGAACCGAATATTGGCATGTTCGAGCCAAGCCGAGCCGAACCTATATATTTCGAGCAAAGACAAACCTGTTCGTGAACCTATATATAGGCATGTTCGAGCAGAGCAGAGCCGAACCTATATATTTCGAGCCGAGACAAACATATTCGCGAACCTATTCGAGCCGAACCCTGCTAGGTTCGAGCTCGGCTCGTTTGATAAACGAGCCGGAAAATCGAGCTCGAGCTCGCTCAATAAGCCTTCGAACCGAACCGAACCAAACCGAACCGAGTCCTTACCGAGCCGAACTCGCGAACTGCTCAGCTCATTTACAGCCCTACCTGGGACCAACAAATGTTTTTTTTTGGCATAAATAGTACCCTTGTTTTTACAATTTTCGGTAAATATTTGATAGCTCTTGCTGGCTAGATAAGATCAATGGGTTGTTCTCCAGCAGTATTTTTGTTCGTCTCTGTCTTAATTTGGTACTCTTTAGGAGCCTTGATCACCAATTAATCACATTGGACTAACAATGATGGTAGTAAGCGTTTTTTATTCACTCCCGAAGGTATTATATTATCCCCGCTTTTTATATGATTATATTCCCAATGAACATTTAGTTTGAACTGTAAATTTAAAAAAAAAAAAAAAAAAACACCAGATACATAGCCACTTGGATATACAGTCCAATCCGATGCTCATATCTAGTCAAACAAACAAACGGGCTCTAAACGTAAAAACACGAGTCACATGACTGCCAAAGCTCCATATGCAATGCCAAGCAAAAATAAGAAAAGACCAACTAACCATTAACCAACTTTGTATACCAACCAAAATCGCAACTGTTGTCCCCTAGGCTCTATATATACATCGACAAAAGAATCTATAATAGTTTCTGGTATCATGTTCTCAAAATGCCAGTGGTACGTATCTGGTCAGAGCCGCTTGAGAATCTCAAGAGTAAGGCGGCTTTAAAGAGCTAGCCTCTGTTATTTCTCCACTCTGTATATATAGCATGTAACTCCTTGAGTAATAGTGAGACAAATACCTATCAGAGCTTCCAGCGGTCAAAAATCTCGATGTTGTTAGAAAGAATTTGAGCTCTCCTTTTATCTGTGTATGTGTATTTCCTTTTTTGGAGTGCAGAACCGAAAAATCGGTTAGTTTCTGTGTTAGGAGTCAATAGTGTTCCCATTCGCTCTACTTACTTCTCAAGCTCAAAATTCAGAATCTTTTTAAGCTTCCTATCTTCCGAGTGACTTCTGCTTGTATCCATACTGCATCCTTTCCAATAGTTTCTCTTTAGTTTTCCTCTTCTTGTCCATCTTTAGTCTATATCTCTCTTCCCTCTCTCTCTCATATACGCCTTGCCAATATACTTCCCCTGTTAGTGGCCACAACCACATCTCACTGGGGTGGTCGTTGTCATCAGCCGCTTCAGCAAGGTCTTCATCCATACTCTTCAATAAAGAAAAAGTGAAGTACTTTGCCCACATATATCCCTTCCGTTGCTCAATTGGATGCTGTTCTTGTAGTGAACCCGTGTGTGGGTCGATGTAAACCATCTTACGCGCACTATGATAAGCCCATACATTGACTAGGAGTTCCAAAATCCGGCAATAGCAATGCTTTTTCTGCACAGGCCATGAAAAATGAACACTGAAACCTCCAGCACAATGATTGAAGTTTGTTTCTGTTTGATAAAAAGATTAAAAGCATGTGAATGGAAAATATAAAATGGCGGATTTACATTTGGACAAGTGCTGTGCCCACTCGATTTTCTGGAAAATTCTCTTTTACCAGAGTTTCAAGTTTCTCACAAAACAATGTATCACTGCCCCCCTCTTAGTACTCGATTCCTTGAAGCTTTAGTTTCACGAGAAGAAAAAAAGCAGTGTGTACCGATAAATATAGGTATGTGTTTATACACACACATATGATATATGTGTAGCTGTAACTAGTTTTCTTTTGTTTCATTTTGTTTCGTTCTTTCTTCTCTCACAACTGAGATGCAAAAGAGAAGACCATCACGCAAACCTTTCAAAAGTTGGAACTATGTTTGGTTCTATTGTAGAAGCATAAGTTAGAAACTCTATTAATAAGTATACTAATTTTGTGCGTAACTTTTGGTCAAAAAAGTTTCTTAAGAATGTATTGTCATTTATTCTGCGTTTGGATTTAATAATGAGCATGTCAGTCGCACATCCAACCAAACCAACTAAACGTGGTATATTATAAATTGGATAATATAGCTCCTCAATATTCATCCCGCCAGTCAAACAGGGCCGAAGGCTTACCTCAAGGCTTGAGGAACCCAACAAGCAAGTCGTGATTTCACTTGAATTGGTGTGCAAGCTATTGAGAGAATCAGCAAACATCCTGCTCAATTTTTCAAGCAAATAAAAATCAGTATTCAGCTAAGGACTTAATTTAATGCTGTTTGAAGAAGTGTTTTTACCGGACTGATACCTGGAAAACATTATGAACTCTAGAAAGGAAGGGGTTGGCATCACCCAGCTATGCAGAGCAGACCAGTGACCACCATCTTCAGGCATGGGAGGAAGAGCCCCAATATGGGATGGCAAGGCATACATCCTGCGGAAGGCATCTTCAAAGGCAATTCTGCAGGCGTTCGAGGAGAAAGAATATCAGAGTAGCAAAAAGGAAATGAAGAGAAAACAGCCATCTAACAATTGATATGTTGAGATACTTTTTCAAGATCTCTTGCCAATACAAAGTAGAAATCTAAATTCATGCCCTTCTTTCATGCTTCAATCATGGCTATCCGCTTAAAGGAAAGGGAAAAAAAAGAGAGCAAATTTATAGATTTGGGACATCATAAAACAGGACCTATAACCATGCTTGTTAGTATGATGTTGCCTAGAATGTGAAAACCTCAAAACCTATTGCCTGTCCCTACCCAAAGATCAAATTTCAAAGAGAATCGCCTATTTCTGGGAAGAAAAGAAATAATTAACACATTTTAAGCTGAAACTAGAATCGCAATCAGATCAGCAGCACGCTGGGAATTTAGTTTGAAGTCTTGAACCTTTGTGTCTTATTCAGTAAAATCAAGCAAGTACCAAACAAAATGCAGTTCCTGTACGCAATTACATCAACTGTGGAAACCAACTAAATTCACCAAGTAATTCGAAGACTTCAATTTTTTTAATCAAGAATTACTAGAGGTGTCTTCTTCGGTGATTTGAACAATAGACTACGTTAAAGCTGCAGAAGCCTCTAAAAGACGCAAGGATGAAGGATGGCTGCCTACCTAACAACTCTCCAGGACCTTTTGCTAGCCGAGACGTTTTGCAGTCGATCTGACCTTAACTAAAAGGCCAGTCCACAAGTAGTACTTAGCATGTGAGGAATATGAAAGGAGAAAAGCAATAATGAGAACCTAAGATTCTTCTGGTAGCCACCACCACTTCAAATTACAGTTTGGCCCGTTAAAAAGTACGCAGGTGCAAAACGCTGCGTGCAGGGTGATCCTCCAGATACAAAGAGAGCACAAAAGAAAACCAAAAAGAAATAAAAAAAAACTTAAATCTAATAAACCAACAAACACACACACTCACATATCAGAGGAATAGGCTAAAATGACTTGCACCCACAGATCATCGTCAAATATACAGAAACATACCGGCAGTTCCCTCCATTTAGGATGTCACACATGGACCAAAAAGTAAGTGCATCATTACTTCCTGAAAGTCCACTATCCATGCCAAAGTGCGCCCAGAAGTAAATTACATCTCCTTTAGTTTCCTCTTTTATTTTTTCTTCCAAAACCTGCTCCGCTCTAGTAGACAGTGATACCTGTTTTGAGATAGCAAAAATGGAAGGAAAAAAAAAAGATCAGTATGTCATATTTAGCAAATTGAAGAATGAATAACACCACCAAAATTAGTAGCGGAAATACAAGAGCAACTAGTGAGCCACCACCATAAGACATACCTTCCTGCCACCAGCACGCCATGACTGAAATCCAATCCATGACCGCTTATGAATGTTGTCAACACTGTTAGCAACAGCAAACATGCCTCCAATCTCGCAAAGAATATCCCTATAGTATGATTCCTTCAACAGGGGAAGCCGTCCAACTGCATCCACATCGTCTGATCTCATTCTTCGTGCACTTGTCGACTGACATAATGTAGCAAGATCAGAAGCAACAAAACATATACGTAACAAGGAACAGAATGATAAAGCTGTCTTTCCTAAGTTAAGTATCATTGAAAAGGATACAGATTCCAAACTAGGTAAGAGATGATTTATAACCATTAAAGAAATCGGTGACAGATGCTAAACAATCAAATGAGCCCAAAGAAGTTTGGATCCTTCATTCAAAACAAAAAAGCATCGGCAGGCCAGTGCACAAACAAAGTGGTATCACCGACTTAAAACAAGTTTTCCACATTGTAAGTTGTGTAACGAAGTGCACACTTATACAATAAGCGAAAGTATTGAGTGCAGACAGCGAAAGAACAAAATCTCAAGCACGGCACTGGTGGCCTCAAATTGTACTGCTCTAGCCCAAATAAACAAGATAACAAATATCATTGAAAGCAAGGGAAATCAATGAAGAGGTCGAATCCGAAAACTCACAAGACTTAACCCACGGTATAAAGAACCATGATGGAGAAAGGGCCATGCCCCAGCTCCATCGTATATTTCATATATACACAACGCCTGGCCAGTTCTTTCTAGCTCTCCTTCATCTCTTTCATGTCCTTCAGACTTAAGTTTTTCAGCTTTTCGAGCATTGCGATATATCTCATCCCACACACCTGAATCTTTCTCCATTCTTCCTTCAATCTACAACAAACAAACCACCACTCCATTTGTCACCCAAATAGGTAACAGCAAGAACGTATAAAATAAACAGGCATGACCCCTATTTGCAAAAGAAAGACCTACCTCCTCCATTTCAAGGCTTTCCATCTCCTCAGAATTTTCTATCTCCATTAAGATATCCCAATCTAGGTCCGTAGGAATGTCCTGTGCCAGTATCTCAGGCTCACTCTGATTGCCATCCCCTAAATCGATGTGATTGGTCAACTGTTCCTCGAGGGCATAGACAATGCTAGAATTTCTCATGTAAAAGCCCTTCTGATCTATAATTCCCTGTTCCATTTCCATCCCGAACAAATTCCATTCCCATGTACCTTGTTTGAGCTTTGAAATCTGACCTGGCAGCTGGGCACCTGATGGGAAAGTGAGGATATTCTCCAAAAGTTTTGCATAACCAGTAACGCAATCTGATGCCTGCATGTTCTTAGCCAACAGCCTTCCAGAAGAAGCCACAGAATGAGCAAATTTAGAGAGTTTTCCTTTCGATATCAAACGCGAGAAAGCTCTCATCAACGCATCAGGCTGATGTTTCGGATAAATCATCCCATGAACTCCATCAACAACCTGAAAATTTGGTGTTCATCATATAACGTTGAAGAAGACAGGGCAAACACCGTACATAGTTCTGCTAAAAAGGAGACACTGTTATAATAGCCAACTGAACTCACATATTTTTTAATAACAGGGTAGTCAGGTGCAATCACGGGAATTCCAAATGACATGGCTCGTGTAAGTAATGGAGGAAAACCCTGTGCATCTTGGGAGGAACCATATAGAACAATATCAGCCATTAGTAGCAAACCATTTACATCACCATTCATCCCATAGTGCCTTACTGAACCATGATGGAATCCCAAATGAGTAGCAATTTCCTACACACCAAAAAAAGAAGAGATAACATGAATTAATTAAAACTTCTAACATATAGGGAAATAAACTTTGTTTTTTGAGGTAAAGACTGAAGAGCTTGATATGTTGGACAAAGGATTTCATATAAACTTTAGACCAAGTAGCAAAGAAATTAAATACACATAAAGAAGAAAGTTCTAGAACCATTCCTTAGATATGCGCACCATTCACCAGATGAAGGGGCAAATGAGAGACACAAGAACTCAGTTTATGACCACCGACAGAGATATCCCAAAACAAAGAGGGACATAAAAGGAACATGTGCTAACTCATAACCTTGTGCTAATTGGATAATTAAAAGCAACTCTGTTATAAGTCAAATACTGCATTTGACAATGAAAGAAAAACACAAACTACTTAAGAGGCTAAGAATACTTTGTGAGACCTGCAGTGAAACAAAATTTACCCCAGCTCTTTTTTTTTTTTTTTGGATAAATGAGAATTTGACTAAGGAAAACAATCTTAGAAGAATCAAGAAGGCATAATGAGGCAAAAATCAGAGGGAGGATTCACCAACGGCTACAAAGCATGGTGTTAAATTGCTATACAGATAGAAGTTTGGAGGTCCTAATATGTATATTGAAACACATATTATATAAAACGGTGGGAAAAGGTTGATGAATGCCTTGAAAAACTCTATTGTTCCTTTCTAGATGTAGCATGGCCTCTAATAAGACTTCATTTAAACATACAATGAGCTGTTATAATATGCTGATTTTGGTGGGTAAATATGTGACGCTACAATGTAGAATTCAAACACAAGAATTATACAGAAGAAAATGAACACAAAGTGAAGAAGAAAAGGGGATAAAGAAGACATGGAGAAAACAAAGAGAGAAGAAAGGAGATGGAGAAATAACTATGATACATGAAAAAAGAAAAGGAGAGTGCGTGTGACGGAAGAAGCTGGACGACATGCCTTCGTACTACGGTGCGGTGAAAATTGAACAAACCATGCCAAAGTATTGAGAAACCTAGAGCGAGCCATGAACCCGCTTTGAAGAGACGAGGAAACCAACAATAGACCAATCGAAAGTTCTCTACCTGTAAAGCATCAGTGTATCCGTCGGTGGAGTTTCCACCCAAGAACAGAAATTTAAATGTGCCCTTGGAGTCTTTGCCCCTTGCATATTTGAGTAGCAGAGGTCCTATGTCATGCATTGCAACCGCATACTCCCAAGATAGCTCATTGTAGAAGAAAGAACTCCCAACTATTAGAACCAGCATATCATCTTTATTGAACCCATTGTCCGTCCTTAACTGCATTTTGGAGTGGCTTTTACTGTAGCCTTCAGCAGCCCACACATCTATTGGTGATCCAGGAATCACAAAGAAGTTTCCAGTGTCAAGCACACTATATAACATCTGATACAGGAAGGAATAACAACTGAGACACAATGAAAGGACATGTCTAACGAAATTGCAGAAGGATTGAACATTGGCAGTTAACAAAACACGGATGATGGAATGACAATTTACCGGGAGAGAAAAATCTGGAAAAACAATAACATCAGCACGGCTAAAAGCACTTATCCAGAAAGAAATAAGATGTTCCCAGCTCAAGTCCTCATACGCGGGAAGGCGATTAGCGAGTGTATCTTCCTGAATTGCCCATACAAGTGGTACTGAACAAAAGGGCTCCTGCATAAGGCTGCATATAAAACTCACTACTTATGCCATATCAAACTGAAGAAAAACGAAAATAAGGTTTGCAGTAAGTAACCACTCAAGTGAAATCCTGGAACTCATTAATTTGCCTCATTTATAGTGATGTCAGACCTCTATTCACCAGCCAACCCATTTAACATGAGCGACCTTGCCATATATCTTTACCAGGGATTCATCACTCCAATGCATATGTTCAGTAAGAGAGGTTTTTAAGTAGCATAAAATACCAACAGTGAAATTAGTTTTAAGTTCCATCATTGACTTGTTGTCCCCTCATATTCTAGCTTTACCCATAGAAAGGTATTATTGAGGAATATGTGTTGCATGTTTGGAATCTTTGAAGAGTTTCTGAAGGACATAACAAGGTCTATTAAAATACTGTTACATCAACAGTGTTTCGATTAGATATAAACCTACCTTGAAATGGCAGCTCTTGCTTCAAGAGAATCCACTATAACACCTTCAAAGCTGCGAAAAAACCAAAATGTGAGCTATCTGTACCAACTAAGATAAAAAAGCAACAGACAGCCAAAAGAGTTGCCAATAAAACATAAATGTTCCAAGAAAACCAAATAGCACACGTACGTTGACCAATCAATTCGGTGATATCTCTCCGGACTTGGGATAAAGATTTGACCTCCTATTTTCTCCCACATAGAACGCGCTTTCCCATCATCTACTGCATAAATCTGTCAACCAAGCATTGTAATAATTAATACGTGCGATTAAGTACTACAGGTTTGATTCACATAACTCCACAGGCTTAAAAGAATTAACTATATTTAACTACTTATAACCAATGCAAGGATCCACAAAAGAATTAGGTTTAAATAAGTACTTTGGAATTTGAACAAGCATAAGCTGAAGATGATCGCAAACCGGAGGGCTAGACAGGAAATAAATCTAGCAAGCGAAGATGGTCAAGACAATGAATAGCAGCAATATAAATAGCCGGTTTTAGCAAGGACCTATGAACCATGGCCTCCGTATCATGCATCGTATCCGTATCGGATACCGATACTCTCCGGATACTCTCCGGATACGTATCCAATACGTTTTTTTTAAAGTATCTTGCATTTAGATTTATTTTTTGGTATCCCGATACGTTTCGGATATGCGGGGATACGTGTTGGATACGCTCAGATACGTTTTGGATACGCGCGAGGGTAAATATGTTATTACTTAAAATATATGGGTTAGAACTGCAATTCGAACTATATTTTTCTTCTTCCCCCACCAATCCACACTAGAAACACACGGACGATATCCTCTCTTTCGTCTCTCATCTATCTCGACAACCTTGTAAGTCTCTCTCTCTCTCTCTCTCTCTCTCTCTCTCTCTCTCTCTCTCTCTCTCTCTCGTTGTGTGTATGTATATATATAACTATATAGATACAGTTATATATAACTAGATGTAAATATATCTCTCTTGGCATAGTGAAATGGTGAACTTGTGTAATGGAAAACTTTACTCATTAATGGAATTAAAAATTATATATATAATATATTTTTTATTTACTTTTATATTCAACGTATCATATCTTTCTTTTTGGAAAATTCACGTATCTGTATCGTATCATGTCCATATCCTGTATCCGTATACATGCTTCTTAGGCGAGGGCAATGCCAGTCTTGTCCAGCAGCCATTCTGAGTGGGGGAAAAGCAAAAGCTCAAAAGCACAGGAAAGTGGATACTTTATTAATCAACCCTTTATCCGCCTACCCGCCTTAATCACCAGCAAAGCCTGGCAAGCTTAAGGTCGTTTTAAGGTAGTTGCGGGGATCAACCATATTTCTGAAACGCCTATGTTCAGCACTTGCTGGCAAAACACTACATCCCACCTGGTGCATGGGTATGCGGGTCCATTTGCGGCCCCGAGTTTACAATACAGTGGAGGGTCCAATGTGGCGTTACACAGAGTATGTTCCCAGTTCACAGAAAGAAAAAGGAAGAAGTACTTCACTTCAAAAGGGTTATGCATATGGAACAGCAACCTACAGAACCAGGTTTATTTGAATAAGAGTGGCACAAGCATTCTCCACAAGAATGAAGTCATTTCATTTCAAAGAAGACGGCTACTATGACCAAATCAATAGAGAAATCAAACAACATAATCTCCCTGAACAAGCAAAGAAGTATTATAGCTTCACAGAAAATTACCTTGAACAAATAGCCGAGTTCCTGTAAACTCTTCACCACAGTATACAGCATCAATGACACTGGATCATTTTTCATGTTTCCTAAGACCTAACATTTCATCAAAACAAAAGCATTATTCAGAAGACAAAGTTTAAACACTTCAATAAACAAAAGCATTATTCATACTCTGTATTAGGTTTATTTCAAGACCACTCAGTACCAGAAAAAATAAGAGGTCAATGCATGTATGCAAAGGCACATAGAAAATAAAAGCTGTCCAGAATTGAGAACTTGGGTAACAAGATGGTACTACAGAAGTTTATTGTAATTTAAACGGGTACTAAGAACAATAGCGACAGCAGTAAAAACAAGGAACTCCACAAGGGACAACAAACCAACCATTTTAATGTCCAGATAGTTATCTGGATAAGAGTGGTAGTCATAACGTAGGTATTCTTATGGGTTTCCTCTACCCTAATATCCAACTCTATGCATCTCAAAAGTCAGCTTCACAGTCATCTGACCCTAATATCAACTCTATGAATCTCAAAATTCAGCTTCGAACAACTACCATACAGCACTTAGATTACGGCATACTGTTCAAGCACCAACCTACAGGTAATAGGCTAATATCCGGCAAAAATCAGCATCTAGTTAACCTACCACAAAGTCATGGGTTCGAGTCGCGTGAGCATCATCTTCAGGGAGGGATTGTTGGGCCCGAAGTGCCCCATGGATTTGGTTACACAATGCCACTCTATACGACCCTCCAAAAACAGACTTGGGGGTGCAATGTCGAATTGTCATAGAAGACTTAATTGAATCCCTTCCTAACACCAATTGGTTCTAGGGGAGATGGTAGAAAATCGGTCCGTCAACTCCAAACAAAAAAACTTCATTAGATGTTTTTAATTTGATCACTATATATACTCAAGTACTCCCGAACATTAATGTTATCTTCACTATTCCAGAGAAAAAAGAAAACCTTCAAAATTGTTCCTACTCACAAGAGCAAGTCTGGGAGGCCGGATACCAATTCTAGGCCCACTCCGCCGCAACCGATCCAGCTCGACGGAACCCCGCCACCGTGGGCCAACCGTCGTCGAGGACACGAACCTCAACGAGCTCCCGAACTTCAAGCCCTCCCTCACCAACCTCCCTTTCCTCTCACTACCACCCCCCATACGGAACACGGCCGACGCGATCGAGCTCTGCAGCACCATCGACGCCAGCGCGAACAAGAACACCGCGAGGAACACGCAGAAGTAGAACAACGACCTCCCCCTGAACGGAAACAACGGGAACTTGCGAGCGCTCGGGGCCGAGCGGCCGTGGTGGTGGGATCTGCGTCGATCCGACGTCGTTTTACCGGTTCGATCCTTGGTGTTGTTGATGTTGTTAACGGGACTTGTCGTTGTTGCTGTGGTCGGATTAGGGTTTCGTTTGAAGCGAATACGGTCGCGGATCGAGCGGAAACCTAGGCCGGTGGTGGAATTGGCAGCGGCGGCGGCATTGTCGCCGTCCTCTTCGCCGGAGGAGAGGCGGTCGGGGCTCGCCGTGTTGCGGCCCATTTTTTGTTGGCTCAGTGAGTGGAAGAGGAAGAGGAAGTGGAGGTTGGAAGATGAGTAGTTCGCGTTGGCATGAATGAAAACTCTCTCTCTCTCTCTCTTCTCTCTCTCAGAGTATCTGTGCTTTGTTTTGGCTTGGGAAGAGTGAGAGACTGATGATTTTAGTTTAGCAATTCATTGGGGCGAGAGCGACTCGTCAGAAACAACTGCGCTATAGCTAACATACACTCATCTACAAACATACTTATTGTGGACCCGTGTCAAATTCTTAGAAAATTATTTCAACCGCTCATTTTGTTCAAACAAAATACTCATTTGTTTAGGATTCTTATAAAAAACCTACTTTTTTTGGGTATTCATAAATGCGTTTACAAAATATCCAACTTTGCTTCAGAATCAAAACCTGTATTCTGAAGCAAAGTCGGATATTTAGTAAACGTTTTTCCTGATTTTCAAAATAGTTTAAATTTTTTATAAGGACCCCAAACAAAATGAACCGTTCGAATCATATTTGTAAATTTTGAGACGGGTCTAAAATGCATATATACGCGGTGTATGTACACGTAGATAAGTGTATATGTACTCATATCCTTTTCAATATGGAAAAGTCTTACGGCGAGTTTGGTTGGTTTGTTCTCTACACAATTATTGAGGTTTTGATTTTTTAGATCAAGTAGCAAGAAAGCAATTTATTGTGAATTCTCTATTACTGGCATTGATAACCTACTTTTTTACCGGACCAAAGAAAAATAGTTAAAGTGCGCGAAAACTAACTCGAACTATCCTTAAAAATGATGCTCCCACTGTAGGGGGGAAATGGAAAGCGGGCAACTCCCCGGTTCCCGGGTACGAGCTTAATTAAAGAGCAAGCTGACGTCTTTTTCAAGAGTGCTGAAAGCAACCGGAGTATGGTGGAATGGATCAGGCATTCGGCAATCGAGGCGAGGATTTTGTTAGAGGGTCAAGTGGCCCGTTGATGGGGTCACACAAATTCAGGCCCATTCCTCAAAGTACTTATCGGAATTTAATTTCAGAATTGACGGTGATGTATCATGAGAAAATGACATATGCCGTAAAATGATAAATAAGTGCTTAAAAATAAGAATTTTCGCGGTACGGAGCCTCATTCATGTTGGCCCCCCGCATGTGTGTGAGGTGGGACTCGAGAATGAGTCATCCGGCCACGAGATACTGTCATCTCAGACTCAACTCAAAACACGCAAAGTCGAGCATACATGAATCGGTGACCCCACATCAGTGCGCCACATATATTGTTTCCATTTCACAAAATACTTTCCCTGGAATTGGCATTTTGGGGTCCAAAGTCCCTATAGGACTGTGGTATGCATCGTTGTCCTCTGAAATATCATCATCACGATGCGAATGGTTTGTTTTATAAATCGTGTTCAACATTCACAGACAAAGCTAGAATTTTGCTGGCGGGTGCCAAATGTTTAAAGTTAATCATGAGGCATATTGGAAGACTAAAATTTCTAGGGAATGTGTAAAAAGTTAAACAGTACTAAAATTTAATACTCCATATGTGTAAACTATGATTGGGTCACAAATCTTGAATGGTTAGTTTACGCATAGCTCAAGCATCAATAAAAGTAGAACATTCTTACGGTACTAAAAGAGTTTTGGATGGTCCGAATTTTAAATTAACTCTTTTAGCGAAGAATTTCTTTTAAATCCGGATCAATAATTACCGAGACGGATGGTGAGATGGAGAATAGTTGCGCGCTGCTGTATTTGCTCACAGCAGCCCCCACTTCAAGATTTTGGAGTATTGATTCATTATATTCAGGTCAACAATCAAGCAGGCCAAGGCCGGTTTCGGCCAGAGACCAAGAGGGGCTGTGTTTTTTACATTTTTTTATCTGACCAGAGATGCTGTATTATTCAGCTAGTTCCTATTTATTAACATCGATGTTTTATTTTTTGTTTTAGTTTTTGCTACGATCAATGATGTCTGGGTAAGTTTGTGTGCACTCAACTAATATCCTTTCCGTTTCGGTTTAAGACAGGCTATTGGGACCGGCTGGGTACAAAAAAAAAAATTTCCTTTTGGTTGGATAACTTGTTTGGAGGTAATAAATTTAGATTATCCTTTCCTACTCTGCTGAATTAGTTTGGTTACCAATTATCATGAGCTGGTTCAAGAAATTTCCAGTTCAGAAGGCGCTTGCTTGGAATTGGAGTTGATAATCGAATCGGACAGTTGATCGTTAAGTTTGATTTGAGAATTTAATAAGCTTTTTAAAAAAATGTACGAACTTAAACGAGTTTTAATCGAGCCGATCTCGAGTAGCTATAAGTTTATACGCATTATACGATGAGTGAGTCGAGTATTAACTTGTTCAATAGAAATTTGAAAGCTTAATGAATTTTAAAAAAATGTTAAAGTTGATTTGTTATGAGGTAAATTAATACTATTAAACGAGTTTTTAACGAACAAACACGAGCTCGAACTTGAGTAGTTTGGTTCGTTCATCAATTCTACCTGAAAAGAGAAACAATGATCGACTATGCAAATTGGGAACTGATAGACTTATGATGAAAATGAAATTGAATGCCATTTGCCAAATTTTGTGATCAATAAAATGAAACTACTGATCTTGTGCTGCTTTATGGTTTATGTAGGGCACTCCGCACACAATCTCTTGAAGAAGTAAGCAGTGGCACCTTAACCGTCCATTGTTCGGTCAAGATCCAAGCCGTCGATTTCCAAAATGAATGACCGAATCGGCCGTTTGGCAGCATTTCCCAATCCATTATCAAATGTATCTAAGTAGCATGGGTTGGATTCGTGGAGCTTGATTTGATTTGGATTGCGCTTTGCTAACTGTTCAGGAGCAGCATCCATAGTAGTGGCTCGGGGTAGGGGTATTACAATATTCGTTGATGTAAATCTAGGTTATAGTAATGCTTGTTAACACGCAACTAACGATGCAATCTTTGTGCTATTTTCATTCGATTCATTGTGAAAATTGGTGTGAGACGTGAATTTACTCAACCGCATAGTTAAAAAATCTCATAATAGTCTTTTTCTGTTTATTTGATTGTTCTTCGCGCATTTGGGTCCTTTCAGTGTTGTGGTTCGGCCGATTTCTCAACAAACCTCACTCTCCTAAGAAGCAGCACGTGAATACCTTTTTCTTTCATGTGCTTGGTTTACTCAACTATGGAAGAAAGTTGTGTCCAAGGAGTAGGCATAAGGGTAAGCAGGCAAAATCAATTGTCAGATTTCTTGCAAGAAAGCTACAAACCTTTCATTGTCATGTTTGCTGCGTTGGGTTCATCTTGCTTTCAATTGGCTAAAATAAGTTGTTGCTAATGCATCAAAAAGGTTGGCCGAGGGGTTAACGCCTGTGATTTCGGAGTTTACTCCCTCCTAAAGTTTCAAGTTTAAAATCTCTCAGCTGCTATCAACTCCTTTACGGCCAGTCTAACATTCTTAATTGGGCTCTCCGCAAGTGGCGATGGAATTTGACCCTCAAGATTAATCGAAGTGCGTGTAAATTGACCCGAACAAATGAGTTATCAAAAAATATATACCAACCCAAAATGTATGATAACCAAAAAGTAGCAGCAGCCATTCATCTGTCTTAAATTAATTATGAAAGTTTAGTTGGTAAAGACATGAGTGACACTCATTCGTAATATTTTCTGGACCTATGCACCTATGGTCAAGTCCATTTTAAATGGGACAAAAGGGATTGGATTGTCCCCGGTCCCTAAAAAGAATTGTACTACCTAGTGTACGGTTTTTTTCGAGCCATTCATGGACCCATTTGATGATCGGAATCGTGCAATTTCTATAGCTCGTTGAGAAATTTATGTCGATCGGTATCATGTATTTTCACACGGTTATCTTGAGATAATAAGTTGAGACCTAGTATGTCTACCTAGTTTTTTTTTTGTTAAGATAAACGAGTTCCTGACTTTATGGCTATTGATAGGCTAAAGATGAACACGATGGAAGGTGGTGAGAAAATCCTGGAGCCTTTGATCCCTCAAAGATCACTTCGTTAAAGGGGAAGGGTCCTGTCAAGTTTTTTGCGGTCCGTTTCTGTCCATGGTAAACTAGTAAATGAGAGATTTCAGTGGCTTATAAATGTTGGGAAAGTCTACAATAAATACCCCTTAAAAGGGTGTACTATATGCATCTATTTTATGATTCATTCATAACATTTTAGCATGTTTCGTAACTTTTGTTCTAGAATTCATAACTTTTCAGCAGTACGATTAGTAACATTTTCGTTATGATTCATAACATTTTGGTGTATATCGTAACCTTTATATGATTCGTAACTTTTTAGCAATACGATTCGTAACATTTTCTTTATAATTCATAACATTTTGGGGGTGCATATGATACACAACCAAATAAGAAGTGTGCATGTAGTCTTTCCCATAAATGTTTGGGATAAACAACAGGGATGTTACAAGACGCATTGTCGACGACTGGGCAAACCTTTTCAATGACTTCAAAGTTTGAAATGTTTAGCATCTGTGGAATTCAAACATGCGACCTCATGAAGGCATGATGGACGAAACTATTATTGCTTTATCATTTCTACTTGACCAAACCCCGTTGAGTTAACTTTTTTGTTTGTTTTTTTTATTAGTCTCTTTCTAAGGATCAGAGAGAATCCAAACTTGGAAGGACAGTATGAGTATATCTCAATGTGAAATAATCAAGTTTTTAATCTTATATAGAATATGAATTTAAAGTAATACTAACCTATAATCCAAAGCAAAAATCACATTAAAGATCTGAAGCAAAAAATCACATTAAAAGGAAGGATTTTACGGGATCTTAACATATTCAAAAATTAGGGAAAGTATAGATTTGAAGCCTAGAAAAATAATGGTGGTGGTGGACCTGGTGGTTGGGAAATATATTACCCGCGACCTTTCACCTCCTAAAGGAGGCTACATGACCAATTGAGTTAAGCCTGTTGATTCAATTTCAACAAACGTGTCGCTTACAAAATTCTCTATATTTTATAATTTATGATGTTCTGTAAAATTATAAAAAAATTATCCAACAAAAATAATAGAGATCAATCCAATAAGATCCGGTTAAAAATAATTAAATAAAATCTATATTGCATATCAAAAATATTGTAAATTGAAAAATGTAAACAAGTTTTTAAGAGGTGGAAAAAGAAAGTCCAATTATTGGGTACTCCCAAAATACTATGGACATAGCTATGTGGTATTCTCCGCAAATAAAAGATCGCCACCACACAATGTAGTCACTCATTGTCTCCCAACCACCTAACAAAGTACTCCGGATGATATCCCTACAAGATGATATGTCACTGAATACTACATCGCCATGTGCTACTCTAAAAAACGAAGAATAATTAGGCCTATTTTCCATAAAAAAAATAAAAAAAACCGTCCGAGGCTTCTTTTGGTTTTGCTCTTATTCGTTTTTTTTTTTCCACGTTTGCTAGTTTTGCTTTAAATTTTTGTGAATTGTCCTTTCGTCTCAGCTAGAGGAATCGACAAAAGTAAAAAATTATACTCCGTATGACTTTTATCCTTTAGCACTTTTAGCCCAGTTTTGAGCTAAAAAGTGCTAAAAGCTTGATATTTCATAAGAAAAATAGATAAAACTCATTTATTACTTTTTCGATTTCTCTTCCAGAGATAAATTGATAATCCACAACAACAAAAAATTGATTCAAAATTAAGAAATGCGATTTTTTTAAAAATAAGGACAAAAACGGAAAAAAGGGCAGTTTCCCCCCAGCTGTAGCGAACAAAAACTGTCAAAAGACTCAAAACAGAGCTGTTGAATTCACTTTTGAGAGAAAGAGAGAGAGAGAGAGAAGAGTTTTACCAAAAAAAAAAAAAGAGAGAGAGAGAAGAGAGAGAGCTGCTACCATGAACCTGGCCTCCGCCGCCGCAGCCACGACTACCACTGCACTACCCTTTACCACCTCACTCTCTCTCCTAAGACGCCACGTCCACCCTCACAAGCCCCATCTCCTCCGTCCTCTCTCTACCACCTCCACTCTCCTCCCCGGGAGGCGAGCTTGGTTCACCGGTGACGGCGATGATCTCCACCAGTGGTCCGCAGCTTCCCCTGAAACCCTGCACAGATCGTTTAAATTCCGGCGAACCGCCGTCTCTCTCGGCGGCGGCACAATTGTACAGGACGCCGTAGCGACGGTGGTTGTCATGGGCGGCGCTTATGCCCTCGTCTTGGCGTTTGATATCCTCACCCAGCGCAATTTCATAGAACAGGTCTCTTATTCTCGCTGTCGCTAATGCTCTGTATTATAGTGTGATTTTGTTAGCATCTTTAACCTTCACTCATACTTTTCACTCAAATTTGAGTAAAAGCATATCGAACTCCAATGTGCAAACCTAAATCTAAGCACCTAAATCTAAGCACAGATTTGAGTAGGGAAATTGATTTCTACACTTTCAATTGATCCAAACATTCCTTTTTTCGTCCTTTAAATGATGAATTTAAGAACAGTCCCTGAAATTTGTAAAATGTGTATGCACGCGGGTTTGTCCTTGGTATCCACAATGCTATAATCAAAAATGGTTAACCAAAAGTTGCCACATCAGTTTTTGATTATCCATTTAAGATATTGTTAAGGTTAACAATACAAAGTTTCACAATGACACAATCAAAATTAAATAACTAAAACCCACATCACATTTTTAAATTACAAAAAAACTAAAAATTGTGAACATAGGAAATAGTTTTTCATAAAATAATTTTGAGACTAATAAAAACTATTTAAAATAGAAAATAATTTTTGAATTTTTTTCAAAACTTAAAAAAATAACAGTTTTAAGAAAAATAGCTTTTGTGTAACGACGGTTTTTGAAAAAATCTCTATTATAAAATAGAATGGTGTGGGAATAAGTTGTTAGAACAGTTTAGATTCATTTGATCCAAAGGCTGTAATGCATTCTCCCACTTCCAGGTTAAGTGCCCATGATTTTTACCTAAATTACACAACTGTCATCCCCTTCCAACAGAGATGCGTAGTGCCGTAGGTACGGGCTAGCAATAGTGGTTTTATATAAGAAAAGATTTTGAAAAAAAACATTTTCTTATGCAAACAATTTTTTGAAAAAAAAACAATTTGTTTTGTATAAAATGTTTTTTTTAAACAGTTAAAAAATAATTTTGGGGTTAAAAAAAGTAAAATATTTTTTTTGAAAAACATTGTTGAAAAGAAGAGGGGGGTGGGGGGGGTTGGAAGAGAGAGAACAATTTTTTTTTTAAATGATGTGTGTATTTGAATTGAGAATGTGAGATTTATTAAATTTGATTATTGGCAAAAGGTTGTTAGTTTTGATTATCCAAAATCGAAATTTGATTATTTCTAAGGAGGTTGCTAAGTTTGATTATAGTATTGGGAGTTATTTTTTGCACCAATATTGTTAACTTTAAAAACATCACTTTTGGTTATGCCATTGTGGATACTCTTAGTTGGTGAATTTAGGAAACAGTCCCTGAAATTTGTAAAAAGTGTATGCATGTGGGGACTGTTTCGTAAATTCACCAAGTAAAAAGACGAAAAAATGAGTGTTCGCGTCAATTAGGAGAGTGTATGAATTAATTTCATTTGAGTAAAAGCTTTATTAATAGCATTGTTGTAAATTTGGGAGGGAGAAATTGACTTGTGAAATTTGAGTTAAAATTTGACTAAAACTCAATTTGGTGTAGGTCTGAGTAAAGGAGTGGAGTAAATTAGTAATTTTTTTTAGTAAAAGCTTCATCATGAAACCCTCCAATCTGTAATCCCAAACCTAAAGCACAGATTTGAGCAAAAGCTTCATTAATGACATGGTTGTAAATTTGGGAGGGAAAAAAATAGCCCTGCAAAATTTGAGTAAAAATTTGAAGCTCCCTTCATTTGAGTGAAAATTAAAGTAAAACTCAATTTTGTATAGGTATGAGTCAATGAGTGGGAGTGGATTTTAGAGGGTTCTACTCAAAATTTGAGTTTTAAGGGAAAAAAAAAAAGGAGGGCCGGGGGGGGGGGGGGGGGGGGGGGGGGGGGGGGTGGTGTGGGGTGTGTGTGTGTGGGGGAGATTCTCTTATTTGTGGGGTATATGTAAAGTCTTATTCAGGCGAATAGACCTTGGATTCCTGATTCACAGTTAGATGCATTAACTTTTTAAGCGGTACCTGGTCAACATGATTTTTGGCATTCCTTTGACAAAATTAAACAGTCATGATCATCGAAATGGGTCGGGCTGGATCATACCGGAGAGGATCCATTCCTTTAAAGAGAGTCTCTGAATTTGGATTTTGATGGGTTGCATAGATTTTTCGCCATTGAGTAGGACAGCTATATTACTAGGAGTGATTTGAAGAGGGTCCAAGTTAAAGATGGTAGTACATCCTTTTCATCTCTGGTCCATCGTCCACACTGGTTTGACAAACCAGTGAAACCACTAATACCTACACCTCTTACACTTTTGTTGGAATTGAACATCAAATCAATGCAACACCAGTAGAATTAAACATATAGTTCTTGTTGGGTAATCCATAATGGCATATGTCACGCATGTCACCTACAGACACAGTTTCAAGTTACAACACCTTTGGCACTTCTGACTATTGGGAGAAATTGGTGTTTCAGTGCTTGGGCTATGGAATGAAAGGAATTCCATTGACAATACGATTAAAAAAAGTGCGCTTGTAATTGGTATTTTCACCTGAAGGACCCAAGCACGGTGGTATGTACATTGCATGTGTATGAACGAAGCGCCAAATAAATGAATGGTTGCACTTGTATTTTGGAGACATTTTACCATAATTGTGGGGCTGAATGAGGGGGCTGGGAATGACAGCTTGTCTATGTCTTCTTTGTCTCTGCTAATCACTCTGCATAAAGGAATCTATGAACTTTACGGATATATTTGGTTGTTTGTTTGTTATTCCATAGTGATGAATGATTCAGTCAGGAGATTTCTGATTCATTTGGTGGGGAAAAATTCTTGTTTTTCTGTGTTTGTTTTATAACTAGGAGTAATTTATTATTCCGTTCAACAATCTGCCTCGGTTTTTGTCATTGAGGAGATTTCACTTTCCGCCCATGTGAACAGAAAATGAGCAGAAAACTGGTCCATATATTGTCTGGGTTGCTTTTCATGGCATGCTGGCCAATATTCAGGTATTCACTATTTTTTTGTCACTGAGGCTTATAAAGTCTATTTTCCGTATATGTAATCCTACCTTGAAATATTGAGTGCCTCTAACAACATCAGCTGATCATTTTAAATTCCTAGAGTAGCACTTCAACAGAGGCTCGCTATTTTGCTTCTTTGGTTCCTCTTGCAAATTGCTTAAAGCTTGTCACTTATGGCCTCTCCCTTGCCACTGACGAAGGACTTATAAAATCCGTTACTCGAGAAGGAAAGCCAGCGTAAAGTTTCTAAACATCACCATTTAATCTTTTGCGGGTTTTTTTTCTTCCTGAGAATCTGTTGAAAATTATTTCAGTATTTGCCTTGCAGAGAGTTGCTTAGAGGTCCTTTTTATTACGTTCTCATACTGGTTATGTGCGTTCTTGTATTTTGGCGTGAGTCACCAGTTGGCGTGATCTCGCTTGCGATGATGTGTGGAGGGGATGGTAACCTCTACAGAAATTTTCTTCCACTGGCTTGCCATATCATGTTGTAGAGTTTTCAAATGACTCCTTTTCGACTTCATGTTGTGTAGGTGTTGCTGATATCATGGGTAGAAAGTTTGGATCCGTCAAAATTCCTTATAACAAGAACAAGAGTTGGGCTGGTAGCATCTCCATGTTTATATTTGGGTTCTTGATTTCCATGGGGTGAGATTTCGAAAATCTCTCCGCCTACAAATCCATGTGATGGGAGATCCCTATGAAGTTTGATCTTGTTGATCACATAAATAATAAAGCTGATTTTCTCTACGATATGACAATATTTTACTAAATAATAAAGCTGGCTTTCTGCAATGTTATAGCCTTTTTGTTGAGCGGGTGGTCAACATTTTGAAGTGTTATAGGAGCACAAAAGGGATCTTGTGTTTGAACCTCACTCCCACTCCCAGCTCGATTTATGAAGGAGAGTATAGGAGCTTGTTGAGAATATAGAATATAGATAATAAAGCAATTCTCTTCTCTAACAACTTAAGCTTGTAGTTAAAACAGATCCTGACACAACTGACTTCTCCTTCGTATGATAGGATGCTCTATTACTTTTCAGCCCTTGGATACTTCCAGATGGATTTGATTTCAACAATGGAAAGAGTAGCTTTAGTTGCTTTCGTGGCAACGGTCATAGAGTCCCTCCCAACTGAAGGAGGAGTGGACGACAACATATCTGTTCCTTTGGCAAGCATGGTAACTGCATGGTTATGTTTTGGCTCGTAATTTTGTTCAAGGAGTCCTCAAACGATAATGTATACAATTTTTCCTGCCCCGTAGTCATGGATAATCATGTGGATTTCGTAATCTTCTGTGTTTCCATTAATTCCAATCTTTTATTAGGGTACTGTATATTTGTAGGTTATTGAATCTAGATGATTGATTTAAAGGCCTCTCATTTCATGGTTGGTGTATGATTATTGCAGTTTTACATCTGATCATATCCCTTGCATTTGTCACGACTTTCTTTTCAAGGAGTATACATGCAATAGACATATGGGCCCTTTTGATTTTTGTTACTTCCAAATTTTCCATTATCAAGGGCTTATCTTACACTAATGACTTCCGGTCTCATCTTTTCCCACAATTTTTGGTATCACTCTGTTGTGTTTGGATCAAATATTTGTTGCGAAATCTGTTTGGTTGAAAGAAAAGGTCAGAGAAACATACCGTCCATAAGTGGAGGAAAATCCTTGATCCAAACACAGAAGGTTATGTTCTAACGAGGTTGGGGTCACCTTACCGCACTAAGGTGGAACCTGTTATCTGGAACGTATGAGTTCAAAGGTTCAATATTAAGCATCTTTGTAGCACTATTACTTATGTAATGGGGTTCACTGTTATACCGTTGGTCGCGTCGCAAATGTGATTTGGTCCATGTACGGTGCTACGAATGGCCAATGCTGATATGCCTATGCTGAACCCATTGGAAATTCCTGCTCAAATTTGTCTGCACTGCACTGCCCTGCTTGTGTAATGTGTCGAATGAAGTACTTCGATCCATTAATCCAGCAGAACTGGGACTTGGGGTGCCTGTGGTGTTCTCCAAGTGGGATTCGGGAATGTGAATCGAATTGTTCAGCTTGCAGGGCTCACCGTGTAGGTAATTCTTGACAGAAATTTTTGTGAACCGGATATTGATATCACATAGTCGATCTACCTTGTGGACTGGCATGGGTCTGTTCAACCAGCCCTATGATTCGAATGGATCGAATCGAATTGGTGTTGAGCCTGACCCCAGGTCCTATGTGAAGGGCTCAAGAAGGATCCAAGACCACACCAAAGAACCAAGTAGACAAATTGGTAGAAAATGTGCCAATATGCCAATAGCTTGCTTTTTTATCTGGTAGTGCTAATAGCTATGGCTTCTCTTTGTGCGATATCTTATAAGAATTTTCATGAGCAAAATCTTCATCTATAAAAATAGTTTTTGATCAATGTTAGTAACACGTCTATTTATTCATTCCTTTATTCATAGAGCTGCAAATGATTCAAGTAGTTCGTGAACTATTTGAGATTCGACTTGATAAAGGCTCGTTCGAGTTCGATTTAGGTACTAAACTTAAACATGAGCCACAATTTTAGGCTCGTTTAATAAACGAGCCGAACTTTGAACCTGATTTTATTTGGCTCTATTAGGCTCGCGAAGCTGAAATGTGTATGTGTATAGATATATCATATGAATTTCTTATATAACCTTGAATATGCATACTTAACATTTAGATGATGAAAATTCTATAACTTGTACACGGAAAATTATGGTAGGGAAGAAATTAAATGGAGGAAAAAACAAGAAGGTGGCCGCAAACTTTGAATACATGGCTGCAAACTTTGACAACATGACCGGAAACTTGTACAGTTTAGTCGCAACTTTTTCATGCTGGCCACGAAGTTGAATAACATGGCTGACAACTTAGACATCATGCCCGCAAACTTTAGCATTGTAGCTGCGAACTTTTGCATAGTGGCCGCAAACTTTGGCATCGTGGTTGTGAACTTTTGCATACTGGTAGCAACCTTTTGCATCGTGGTTGTGAAATTTTGCATCGTGGCCGCGAACTTTTGGATATTGGCCGTAAACCTTTGCATCGTGGCCTCAAACTTTTGCATACTGGCCCCAAAATTTGACATCATGGCCGCGAACTTTGTTTATGAGGCCGCACACTTCCACAACATGGCCTCAATGTTTTACATCTGGGTCAGATTAGTATAAACTTCAAATATATTATGTTTTTAGAATTTTAAAAATGTACATAAATATTTTATTTGCAACTCTAGACCTGCATGTGAGCATAAATATTTGATATTTATGACTTATTAAGGCTCAAGAACAAGATTGAGTTTGACTCAAACCTAGGCAAGCTTGGTTCGAGTTCGGCTCGTCAAATTTTAATTGAGTTCGAGCTCAAGTACACTTAAAAACTTAATGGATGAACTTGAACATTCTAAAACTCATCTCGATTTAGCTCGTTTGCAGCCCTATTTGCGCATCTCTTTTAGCAAGTCTTAATGGTGGCCTCACATTACTGATGAGAGGATGTGTAGTTGTCGTTACATATTGGGGGAATTTTTTTTCTTGAAAATATGAACAGGTGAGTCATCTCTGATTGATAAACTATTCCTAATGGATCATGGATGTAGTTTATGCATTTCTTGGAGAGCACACAACATGTGGTCAAAAACAAAAGATGATGAGAATGATAAACTAACTAAACATACTACTCCACTACAATAATACAATATGAAGTCAAATCTTCTAGCTGGCAATTCTGACTAATGTTCCCTTAAGTAGACAGCATTCCTTCAGCTCAATCAAACCATGGTCCAATTACAGCTTATACCATGTTTGCTATCACTAATTTTGATCTCCCTGCTGGTTTTTCCTTTGGCAGCAGACACACCCATGAGGAGAAGGAAGAAATCATTAGATACAATAAAGTCCCTCAATCAGAATGGCCCATACCTTGGTCTGATCACAACCTATCCACCAGAAGAAGCTGCCTTCTTTGCAATAGGGGCATTTAGGCCTCACCCAATACACCCTTTTGTGGATCTATCAGGTTCTTATATAGTACATACCAATACAATTTTATGTGGGTGTATGCCCAGTGGTTTATAGAAAAGTTTGAGGGCACACACAAGTTTACGGATACATGCTCGCATCCATGCCATCCGAGCCTACACACACTACACAGTGCAGTGTGCGTGGGCCCTCCCGTGGATGTGAGTGTCTGGCCATAAGGGGTATATCCGCGTATATGTTTTTTCTCAACTATTAAGAGGTGAAACGTTGAAAAAGTGAATTTTTTACATGTGCAAGTTGCAACTGTTCTTGTACTATCATGAATGCTAGTTGTTTCTGTTGAAGCTGATACTACTTAATTGGTGAGTTACAGATAAAGATGATTGGTTTTGGCAGGGAGGGCGGGTACCGTGTCGGGAACTTAGAGGGGAAGAAAGTCGTCTACGTAAGATGTGGGGTTGGAATGGTACACAAACTTCTCTCTGATTCCCTTACTGCTCGTTTGCGAAAAATAGTTTATAGTATCCTTTTTCTATACTTCTCAACCATACCCGCGAGGCGAAAAAATAGTAGTCTTCTTTCTCTCTACCTTCTCAACCTTTCCCGCGAGGCATGTTACGATAAATGTCTAGTCCAACGCCTTTTGGGTTTTTGCAAGTCAGGCTCGCTTCAAAAGGTAGGCTTTTTGCCTTCTGTAAGCATGGCTTGCTACATTATCCAGCAATTGAAGGCGATGCGAATTCAGTTAGCCAATGAAAGAATGCCACGTCGTTAGTCACCTCACTAACTATGTGTCGCTGTATCATTTTGAGTACTTTGAAAGGGAAAGACTTCAATACACACCCTTTATTTGGGTCTGTATCATATGCACCCCCAAAATGTTATGAATTGTAGAGAAAATGTTACGAATCGTATAAATGTTACGAAATACACCAAAATGTTATGAATCATAATGAAAATGTTATGAATTGTACTACTGAAAGGTTATGAATTCTAGAACAAAAGTTACGAAATACACTAAAATGTTATGAATGAATCATAAAATAGGTGTATTAGAGAAAGTTCTTCCTTTTAGTTTCCTCTCAATGTTCTTCAACAAATTGCCAGAAATCGCTCCTGACTTCTGAGAGTTGTCACTTGGAGCATCGGATCAATCCTAGTACTTAGAAACAAGGCTACTTGAGTTTACTCTAACTTCAGTGGCTCACTGTCTAATCCAGGTGAACGCTGCTGCAGCAGCACAACAAATGTTGGATCTGTTTGACATAACGGGAGTGGTACATTTTGGCATAGCCGGAAACACGAACAATTCCATGTCAATAGGAGATGTCAGCATCCCGGAAAAAGTCGCCCACACGGGCATCTGGAATTGGATGGTACGAATCTCACACATCTCTTATCTTCCCAAAATTTCCGCGAGTAGCGGTTTTCTAAATGAGGAGTTGTTCCTATTCAAGCCAAAACACGAAATAGATTGATGCGTTCAGTTCGGGATGGTGGACGCAAAATAGACTTGCCAATGCCGTTGGAAACTGTAGGGGACACGATACCACTGTTCAGCCCAAAGCAAAGATATCGGCTTGTGCAACTTGAATTTCAGCTTACATTCTATTTTTCTTCATGTTCTGGACAGAAATCAAATGGATCATTGGGAGCTAATGATGTTGCTTACTTGGACATTGGAAGCTACAATGTACCTAAAAAGCAAGGAATAAATCTGTTGGGACGTATCGTCTATAGCTCCGAGGCATTTTTCTCCGAGTCAGGGATGCCTAATGTTGCTCAACCTTTGCTTTGGGCGCAGATAAGCCGGAACTGGCTTCAGTTAGCTACTGGCTTAGAGGCGAGACTTCCGACCAATTCTTTCATCTTTCTTTCATTGTGAATCTAGTGCCTCTTTCTGAAGTTTCTAAGCATATCCGACGTAAAATTGTCGGCTTTCTTTTTTTGAAAGCTCTTCGGTAGTTATAAATACAGTTACTGCAGGGAATGGAACTTGAACGATGCGTGAACTCAACCAAGTGCCTTCCTCAAAAGCCCAAACTAGTAGTTGGACTACGGGCCTCAACTGCCAACGTTTTCGTGGACAATGCAGCTTATAGGGATTTCCTCTTCAACACTTTTCAGGTTTCATCTGTTGATATGGAGAGTGCAGCTGTAGCGATGGTAAGTAGAAGACGATGTTCTCTGTCATCAAATACGGAAACTGAAATGGAAAACATGTTTCTCAAATTGTTTCTGAAACCTATGTCCTGGAAATTGCAGTCCAACTTAAGAGCGGATAGCTAATGCGTTCCCCTATTGAGCAGGGTTCTAAAACACTTTTAAGATGCCTTTTCAAATTTCCAGAACTCTTTTGTGGAAACACCAAAGGCTAAAAACGACAAACATTAGCACAAAAAATTCGAACAGATATCGAATTATGATGCATTGTGCTTCTGTAGCAGAGCTGAAAGCGTTAAATTTATCAGCATAACTGGATTTCCATGATCTGTTTAGCAGACATGCTTGTCGAATGGATTCCCGGTGATCGTCATCAGAGGACTGTCCGACTTGGCGGGGGGACAACCGGGGCAGAACTCCATTGACATCTTTGGGCCTCTTGCTGCTCTCAATGCTGCCAAAACTGTTGTTCAATTTGTCAAAAAAATTCCTTGAAATGTTTCTCTAGAAACTAATGCATAATCTGCTTTTTAGGTCCGGGAATAGTTGGTGGTGCAAATTTAACCATAAAATTGTGGACATTGCTCCAAAGGGTACATTTGTATCCAACACGCTAAGTGTTGGGATCCACATTATACTGAGTCGCCGGAGGAGGCAATATTGAGTCGCAGAGGCGCTTGAATAAATTGGAATGATAGCTTGAAAGCATGGTAACGTTGTTATCTTTTTTTGGTTGTGATTTTCAAAAACCTCATGAAACAGTAACTTTGTTTGGTGAACAAATGAAGATTACTACAATGAGTTAGTTTCACTTCGTCAGAAATAGTAATACAAACGGAAAAAAATTCGATCAAACTATCTATGAAATGCCATACTCTCTTCTTTGGGTGGGAGATCTTAATATTGCAATATTTTACGATCATATTTATCCGAACGAGAAAATAAAGACTTCATTCACCTTAATACAAACACGGGTTTTTATAGTGAACTACAAATGTCGCACCTTTAAGAAACCAATTTTTTTCGCAAACGCCAAACAGAAAAAAGAAAAGAAGGCAACATAGAAAAAAAAACCAAGCACCAACTGCAAAACAGGAATCGCGCAAACTGAATTTTGTTGATGCCAGTCATTCGACAAACATAAGAGGTAATTACAAACAATGTGCCTGAAGCATGTCACAATTGTGATAATTAAGGGTGGAACCACCAGGTCCACCACCCCTGCTGCACTCTTACTGCATATGTGCTTATTTACCTTTGAATTCAGAGTTTGTGAAACCGAGAGAGCTTTCAAAAACTCAAAATAGTATGATCGAGGTGAGGGTACAGTACAGGTTCTAATCTTCAAGCTCAATAATCTTCACAACAGATGCATCGCCAACTTTCTGGCATACCACAATACGATCATGTGGTTTTATCAAACCAGTGGCCTTTCCGTGATCCAATGCGACCTTCAAAATGGATTCGTTCGTTCCGCCTGTAGACTCAGCCTGCAAGTTCAGATCATATTCTCATTTTCTTTCAATTCAAGGTTTGTTCATTGTCCATTAGAGGCTCTAATTGAACATGGTAAATGTATTCTTTGGATCCCAGTCATTTTCCTTTCTCATGGTAAATCCCACCGCGAATCCTGGATCCAACCACAAGCTAACGGAGGAAAATGAAATGCCGTTCTTTCTTTCAAAGTAGTAGTTATATCACCAAAACAGTGGCAACTGGCAAAAGCTTGAAATGTCAAGCATGAGTATGTCGACTTAAATCTAATGGCATTAACTTTGTGCAAAACTGAAAACAATGCCTACAGGTTGAGCTTGTATCCAATATAAACCTCCCAAAAGTGGAAAATGACCTTTTGCTTTCCTATCACTTCTTCTATTATGCTGAGAGGAAGAGGGCGAGGATATCAAACACTAGCATTGTGGCGATTAATACAGAATATAACTTACGGGATGTCGAGGATCTGCCAGCGTGGGAAAAAGACTCCTGACCATAAGAGATTGCCTTGCCTGCACATGACATTACATAAATGAACAGTTGGCAGTCATGAGTTACGGGAATTCAATCAGACTGTAATGCTTAAAGATCTAAAGGCATAATCTATGTCGATGAAAAATGAATCACTCAGTAAAATCAAGAAGCATAAGCCATGTGAAACATAATTTCACTGACAACTAGCACAAATGGATGCTTCTTTGTGTGTGTGCTTTATGGACTCAAGCACATGCATAGACCAGCCAAGACACATCATGAAATAGTTTAAACTCAACAAGTAGGCCGCTATAGAATCACAAGCAAGAGGTTCAAAACAGTATCTTGAAGAATATTACAAATTCTGGTGAAACAGAATTGAAGCTGCTGAACTTTCCATAATGCCAAAACACATTGCATACCTCAAAAGCACCTGTAAATGTCCAACGGAGTTGATTTGTCTTGAGCCGAGGTACAACAACTGATATGACCGGCATCGTTGGCCTGTACTTAGCAATCAATCTGAGACATCGGAGTCATTTACTAGTCTTAGTAACCAGTACACGCATAAGAGTGAATGGACATGTTGTTGTGTTATGAGTGAGGTGCAACAACAAATCAAACTCCTTATGACTGATAGTATTCTAAAATGAGTTTAGTTTTTTTTTGAATAACAAAAGGAACTAAATGTTTCAACATACTCAACCTATTAAAGGCGCTAACTATCAACAAGTTAAAAAAATACAACAAAAAAGGAACCTTGCAGCTCTTCCTGATGAAGTAAAGCAAATGATAACAGATGCCTTCACCTTGATAGCTGCACGTACCTGTAGATTAAACAAAAGCGTAAAAGCAATATGATGAAGTCACTTTCTAAAGAACCATTAGCTTAGTCAGAGAGCAGTCCCATGAGGTGGCATCTTCATATGACAAATTTAAGTGAAAACTCAAAACAAAGTGTCTCCAAAGCAATTACCGCCGACGAAGCAATAGATTCCAAGTGAGTCATTGGTTCTCCAACATATTTTACAGTCTTCTTAAAATGCAGATCATGATTCGAAACCTTCTCTGCCTGCAGATGCATTTCAATTTAATGACTGCAACCCACTGGGTAACCAAAAAAGGTGGTAATTGATGTATGAATCTAGCATGTGAATGAAATTGAACTGTTCATTACCTAGAAGATTCGGTTTCATAGCTGCAATTTAGATCTACAGAAGTAATGCATTCGAATATCTTATCGAAAAAAATAATATTCTATCAGAAATGACGCCTAAAGTCAAGTATGATGACTAATCTATGCAATACTCATTATGCAAAAAGAATGTGAGTAGCCAAAACCAAACATCTGTTACCTGCTAACGTTATCACCTTAAGTATGATACATGATTACATTACATACTCTCCATATTAGAGAGAACTTCTACTTTAGTTCCAACTTAGTAGAAGGCTGTTATACAAGGAAGAAACAACTTCAACATGAGGATGTTATATGTTCAATTATGTGGAAAAGGGTGTTAACAAGAGAAGGCATGGACCATCCCCACCTCTGCACAAATTTTACCAACAATGGAAATAGTCTCAACAGGGTACAGTCCACGCAAGGTCTCTGCACCTAGAAGTATTGCATCACAACCTGAAACAAATTAACAATAAAAGAAAAATAAGACCCAAAAATTCGAGCCACCATGAAATGAAATCTGATGGTGATTACTGATTACTAAGACAATCACTAAGTGAATGCAAGCAAGTTTCACTAAGTGCGATTAATAGCCACAAATGCAAGCAAGTGTTCATTGTCTTCAAAAAAGAATAATGCCATCAAACACAACTCAAGTTAGGTAGCTACCATCCAATACAGCGTTGGCAACATCAGTTGCCTCAGCACGAGTGGGCCTTAGGTTGTCTGTCATACTGTCCACAACACGAGTAACCACTGCAGGCTTTCCCACCATATTGCACTTGTAAACGGCTGCCTTTTGAAATAAAAATACCTGAAATTTATGAAGAGTGGAACGAGAAAGTATGTGTTATGCTCCTTTAAGAAAAACTTCACCAAGAGTGACTGTATAAGTGTGTACACACCAAGATGTGGCTCTTAGCCCATCTGGTAGTATCCCTTGGCTTCCAAGGGGGAGGTCTGGGGTTTGAGTCTATGGAGAGACATCAAGTCCCCTTTGGTTGTTAACCCACTAATTCCCCTCTAACCCCCACACTGATGTATACAATGTTAGCAAAAAAAAAGTATGTACACAGAGAAAAAGAGAGACTACAAATATGCAGAAAATGACTTATGCATCATCATCCAAACAACCTGCCATTTTAGAAGATATCCGATTGGTTAGTAATGCAAAAAGGAAATCAGGAAGTTGCTATCTCCAAATTTGACAGCTGACCTTTTCTGGTGGGAGATCAATACCCAAATTTCCACGAGAGAGGATAATTCCATCTGCCTCTTGTAGAATCTCGTCAAAATGAGTCAATCCCTATAAGAAAATGAAATAAAATCCTCACCTTCAACTAGAGTAGTGAAATGAAAATGATAGGAAGAATTTGAATATCTATGTATTTCACCTCTACGTTCTCAATTTTCGCAAATATTTGAGTTTGATTGAGGTCACCCAATTTGGAAAGATAATTCCGAGCCTGTAGGACAAGTAAGCCAGAGTAGTTAGCACTTCCTGTGATCAAAATCTATACATAATAGGCAGTTCGGCAGTCTCGTCTGAGAAATATGATACAGAATGGTCAGGAGAATCGGCTGTATAGAACCATTAAATAGAGATACAAGAATAAATGATTAAAAAGAGTAGCAAGAACAGCTCTTACATGTCGAACATCTTCCGCGTGCCGTGTATATGACAATGAAAGAAAGTCTATATTGTTTTTAACACCCCAAGTGTTAATAACCTGAAATTGGTCACTAAGATATCATGCAAGCACTTGTTAAGAAACCAAAGTAAGCAGAAAAACTTGTCTAGAAGTGAAATTCCAGGGACACAAAATATTCTTCACTGTCTAGTATCTATAATAAGTGAGGATTATTCGCTGTTAAACAAGTCTACAGTTCTCAGTAGATCACAGAATCATTCAAAGAAACTAGAGGCAACAACAACTAAAACAGCAAGGATCAGAATCCATCTTCCAAATATGAGAATCAAATACATTTATCACCAACAGTCCACAGAAGATGTAACAAGCAAGCAACAAGTTCTATCAGTTACAGATCTAAAAAGTATCACTTGAAAGTGGAGGCTTTTATTTTGGCCATATCCCAAAAGCTGCTACATAAGAAGATGTGAAACCTTTAACCGCCAGATTTTGCTCAAGTAGCATGCCTTTTACATGAAAGAATTGGGCCTGGCTTCGTTTAGAGTAAGTATCTGGAGCAAATAGAATAGTTTACCTCCTTATCTTTGTCGGTAAGGGTCGGAAGATCAATACGAATTTGAGAGACATGTAATGTGTACAATTGCCCGGACAAAGTAGCAGAGTTCTTTATCAAACAGACCACATCATCACCACTCACTTCAGTTACCTGCATCACAGGTGTGGAACTTCTTGAAATGAGAATCCTAAGCATCAAATTTATAGTCTTTATCGAGAATGTAGATAGGAAGCCCTACTTCCATAGTCTTCCTTTCTTCTTATAAGGACACTGCCAAGAACTGAATCCAGGACCAAAGCTTCTCTCTTTAATTTGGTAACAAGATTACAACCTATCTCCAAAGATGCCTCACCCACTAGCCATGATGGCATCAATGTTACATGGGCTTGTACAAGTGTCGGATGCTCATACGTGTTGAAGTGTGGAATTCATAATCAAGGACAAGTGGACACGACAAAATCATATTCCTTATAGTTTCTTTAAATTTTACAGGATAACTTTGGAGATTACGAGGTGCCATATATCATTTCATGCATAACCAACTTGAATTACTAAAATCTATTTTCCCCAAAAACATTGAACTAAATTTCACACACATCCTAAATGCCCATAAATTGATATGGGAACTTTGTATCTAGAAGAGTCCATGTAACATAAGGACGCATTCCCCAACTGTCGTGCTAACATCTTCCATATAAGGCTTACATTATTCTAGTCCGAAAGAATGACAGACATGATGGAGCAGGTGAATTGCCATCCCCAACTAACTTAAAACGGGATTCTTATCCAGGCATATTTTGGTCCAGACTCCAGAGATAACCAATAACTATATTCCATACCTCTAGCCAGACAGAGGTTGTTTCACTTCCAGTGAATAAGTACTGCCCAATAAATATTGCGTCTCCTGTCTTCACAGCCTGCAGAAATCTGATTTAATTTCAGAACTGATGACACATCGGGTTGATTTAACAGCTTTTGCATTGTCAAAACTCTATTAGAATTGCATATGGTAGACGTGCAAGTAACATCCAATTCAAAGTGTAAAAATCATATTTCTCTGACAGGAGTGCAGGCAATTTAGACTCAGAATATTCAAACACAACTCAAGCATCCAAACATTGAAACACTTCATTAAGCTATACTGCAGACTCTTGGAGGTATTTCATACCTTAGATAGACCACCAAAATTAATGGGCAACAGATTTGAAGTGGCCTCTTTGTTTTGATCAGGAGTTAGAACAGCCAAAGAATCTGCTTTGAGGGAAATTGGATGCTCAGTTTTGTTGACAACTTGCAACTCTGGACCCACTGTGTCCAGCATAACCTGGTTGGAGGGAAAGGGAAGAAGATCATGATCTCGTACACCTTTATCTTAAAAGATGAGAAACCGACAAGTATAACTGAAGAGCAAAAAACTCTATGGAAAATAGACTAAAATATAAGCAACAACAAGCAAGTAACTTCATAATGAACACGAAAACATGAAGAACAACTTAAACCTTTAATACATACAGAAGGAGCAGCATAAAGACAAAATGAAGGTATTTGCTTCATAAACAAGCAAGTAACCTTTGGAAAAATGAATTCATAAGCAAATATGATAGAAAGGATGAATGTAAGGTAAACAAGCTTACTGCACAAAGCTTCTTTGTACTCTTGATAGCAACCTTCATGTTATTCAACGTCTCCTGGTGAAATTCAGTTTCACCCCATGAAAAATCAAACCTTGCCACTAAAGTTAGGGGAAACGGGTATAGTCAGAAAAACTTCAGAAATTCAAACTACAAGATTAAACATTTGCGAATTTTACTTGCCATGAAATTTATAAAACAAAGATGGGAAATTAAGCATAGGTTTTGTGTGGTTGTTTAACCAGGAAAAGAAATGCAATCTTAAAACTGAAGTCCATTAGCAGGGTGATACCCATTAGTATTTATATTTTTGGTCTTTGCAGCAAGATTCCTAATATTGGAATATTATAGATTTCTCCTTCTTTCCCAGATTTAGCACATTGCCTGAGCAACAAACAAAGCATTATGGACTGCATGGAAGCCTAAAAAACAATTTAAAATTAAGAAAAAACAATCAGGATAAAGGGGGAGAAACGAAAATCAAACTAGACATTGTATCCCGAATCAGGCTCTTTTGGGGACTCCTTTTGAACCGTAAGAAAAATCTTTAAATTGAGAACATTGGGGGGACGCTTTCGGGAAAAAAAACAGTGGGCCAGGAAGTTTAATCTTCTTCTGGTTGGCAACTTAACTTTCTTGCAGTGAGATAGCTTGCAACCATTGAGGCCTCATCAAAGATCTTAGATTTATAGTAGCCGATGTCATTTTTGTCAGGGTTCTTCTAAAACCATGTGTCACAGTGATTGAGAAAGCTCGTGTGCTATCCAATCAAAGAGATGAGCCAAACAAACATAATTTCTTTGAGTTCCATTTTTCTTCCGGCATATGGAAGCATTGTTTGTGGGAGAATCAATTGTCCAGGAGTCCTAGGAATCAAAAGGCTGGGAGAAGTTGGGCTGTGCAGAATTGTTGCAGTTTCCTTGGTTCATTGTGCCCTATGACCCAATAGTTTCTGTGGTGGACATAAGGCCTCTACTCCTCTATGATGCCGCCATCGCGCCCACCATGGGATAACAGTTGGCACTCATGCCACTTGTCTGTTATCAGTTGCCATTGTGGCACTGTCACTACTAACCACCTTCTAGCCAAGTAAGCAGAAGAAAATGAACCAAAGAACGTAGCCAAAACCTCATGCGCATAATCACACTGACTCTATCTGGATTTAGCTTTCTTATTGTTCGTGTTTTTTTCTCTCACGCTTTTCTTGCTTTCCAGAAATGAATTGCTGCTATAGGGGGGCAGTTCGAACCTGGGTCAAATATTCTATAGAAGGACTATCCGCTCCTACTCTCAATCCTTGCTTTACACTACCGTTCAATCATCTCTCTCACAAATTTAATAGTTTGAACTGTTTTGAAAAGGCATTTTCATCCAATCACTTTTGCTCATACTCACCCACGCACAATATGTGACTCCGGTTTGAACCTTCGAAGTTTTGCAGGCCCAGTTTGTGTCTTGCCGGGAGTTCGCCCCAGTACGGCTGTAACCTTTGCTTTGGTTGCGATGAAAATTAATTGACCAGGAGAAGAAGACGTAAAAAAGAACCGTACCAGACATTCCAGCTTCCAAGCAGCGAGAAATAATCTCCACGGATCGGGATTTCGGACCAAGTGTCCCAACGATCTTCGTCATCGCGGGGAAGAAACTCTGCAGGAAAGTATTTGAACCCAATACAGGAGTATATCACAAAGGAATAACTTATACATTTCTTCATCAACCGATTACCTCAACAATATCCACAACATATAAGGCTGGTAACGAAATTCAATTACATTTACGTACTTGGGGTACAAAAAAACACACAGATCCTTGGGAGATTTTTCAAAGACCCAGTTCATTTAAACTTGCAACAAATTGATACAAAAACCGCACCAAGCAATCCAAAACACTCCAATTCTTCGTAAAAAAACACATATACACCGAGCCGGCCCGAGTTTTAGCCCCCGAAAATTTATAAATTTTAAGGACCTCCTACTTTGGTTCCCTTTTGTAATAGTCCAACAACGAGGGTCCATCTTTAATTTTTGCTCTAGGACCCGAAAACTCAGGACCGGCTCTGCGTATACATGTGGGATAAATTGGATTACACTAGAATAGGAATTGCAGTGAGATCAGTGGGAATAAGCACAACTATACACGTAGATTACAGTAGAAACAGTAAATTAAGTGAGATCAGTGGGAGTAAGAGTAGCTGTTTTTGTGAATTGTAACTTACAGGCTTAGAAGGCTCGAGGATTGAAGCCATCCGTACAGGTTCTTCGATAAGCAAGTGAGTCGACTGCATTTTCGATCTCTCGAGGATTTACTGGTACTGTCACCGAGAAAAAGAACAGAATGCAGAAGACTGAAATCTAGAGAGAGAGAGAGAGAGAGAGAGAGGAGAGAGAGTATTGTACTGGAGAAGAAGTATATCCATATTATTATTGGGATTTTAAAAAGTGGTTTGCCGGTTTGGGCAGCTTAAGATAATAAAATTAACTTTTTGCCCCTTAGAATTTAATTATGTTCTGACTTTGGCCATCAAGTTTATTTTCTTTCTATTTCGTCCTTCAGCGTCCAATTTCTTCCACTTTGCTCGGCCAGTCGACCTTCCTGGAGCATGCGATTAATGAAATGTACACCCTAAACTCCATCACAAGAACACCTCTATCTACTTTTATCGTTGTCTCCCCCACCAAGAAATCGAACGCATTGTGGCTTGAATCTCCAAAAAAAAAAAATGTTTTCCTTCTTTTCATTCCTTGTATCGCTCGATCCTATCTTAACCAAAAATGCTAAGGACACATACATTTGTACACATATCTTGCACATACATTTTTATGGAGCCCACCTCGGGTCCCACCTATATGATCCAAGCCGCTCATTATTTTTAACATAATGTTTTAAGAGTTTCTGTAAAAAATCAACGCGGTAGGATATCGGTAAGGGCTTTTTCAGAAATCGCAGTGCGAATCAGACTGTTTCACCCTATGATTTCTAAAAAAGCTCTTACCGATATCCTATCGAGTTGATTTTTTACAGGAACTCTTAAAAAATTATTTTAAAAATAATGAGCGGTTCGGATTATATTGGTGGGACCCGAAGTGGGCCCCATAAAAATGTATGTGCAAGATATGTGCAAAAATGTATGTGCAAGTAGCATCATTGTCCAAGCTCTGTGAAACTGGAATCATGAATTATTGTGTGTCCTTGTCGTTAATAAGATGAATAAAACACATATTTAGTTATCTAGGTCCTATAGTTTTGGTTTTTTAGTTTAATTGAAGTAAATGGTGGGTTCGTTTCATTCACTTTGAGACAAGAAATCTTTTTTCGGTATGGTCTATAAATTTTGATATTTCTTTACATCATTTGTAAATTTCATGTATTTTCATTGGATCTCATCATTTTGATTAATGAGAATATCTTTGAAATAGGCAGAGAGGCAAACGTCATTAAGCAATTATGGCGTTGTTCAAGTGTACAACAGTCACTTTCCAAATTAGATTTTAGAAATCAATGATAGCTATGTTTATCCTTGATTAATCTTTTATTATTGGATCTTTGTATGACTAAAAACCGTCTTTGCCTTAGAAGTCAAGGGGGCAAAAGTGTTATTCTCACATGATCTTTATGGAGGACGCTTTGTTCGCGGTCTCAATCTTTTGCTTTATGCTCGGGTCTTTAATTCTTGCTTTTTTAGATTTTAATATTTGGATATATTTTCAAAAAATACTTTCACTACTTGTCTAAGATTTACCGCGTCTTTATCCCGTTATTTCATCAAAATAAAATTTTTATTGGTATTGCTATAATTAGTCTATTGGTCTGAAGATAAGCACACTAGAAGGTAAGAAAAATAATGTATTTCTATTTATTTTTTACATTTTTTAATACACAATCACACATCTAATGAGCTGACTTTAGAATTTTTTATTTTTTTGGGCAAATTTCACTTACCTCCCCTGAGGTATCTAATAATTACAGACACCTCTCTTCACGTTTCTGAAATTGCACTTACCTCCCTTGTCAGTCTTGTCGGCTAACTTCTGTTAACAGAAAGTGTGAATTTCCATTTCTACCCCTTTATTTACCTCCCCTGAGGTTTATAATAATATTAGATACCTCCCCCTTAAAAATAGTTTTTTTTTTGTAATTGCTTTGACTTCTATTTTTTCATTTCTAATACAAGCCAAAGAAAATTGATTGAACATTGAACTAAAGTGTTGTAACCCAAATTAGTTATGATGTGTGTAAAGTAACCCAAAACACTTTGAATTTTAAAAAACTCATTGAACTAATTTACATAACTTAATGGATAAGTGTAATTTTAAAAACTTGATAGTAAAGTCCTTCATCTATAAAGCATAGTTTGTTTTAGTCAATATGCAAAAAAAAAAAAATAGCATAATTTTTTTGAGTTCATTTTCATAATGAAGTTTTTTTATCAATGTTAATGTAAAATGTTTGAAGGTTCATTATTCAAAGAATATATGGCTTAGAAATTCCAAAAGTTTAAGAAAAAAAATTCGATGGGAGAAAAAGGAATTTTTGGCTAAAAATGTTAACATATTTTTTTGGGGTGTAAAAAAGGCGGTATAGGGTTGCAAAATATAATTATTTTAAAATGGAGCTATATATTTGAGATTTTTTTATTCTTTGCCAAAAAAATGTGAAGTATCATAAAAAAGTAAAGGGACTCAAATTCTTTTGTGTTTATATCTCGTATGTATGTGGCTTAATAAAAATTCTTAGAATTTTTTTGAAGCTTTAAAAAAAAATTATACATGCATGTTTAATACCAAATGTCGATATGTATTTAATTTAACATACAAATGTATTTATGGATATGTAGCATAAAAGATAACATTATAACTATTTTTTTCAATATTTATTAGCTAGACAATTGATTTAGTTTAGAAGAGTAATTATTTATTTATAACATGTATTCACTAGCTAAACATTAAATTAGCATATAAGAAAAAAATATTTAGGACAAGAATTTCAATTGACACACACACATATATATATATATATAATATGTCATGATATTTATAAGTAAATACAAATAAAGATACGGAAATTTATAAGAAAATGCAAAATTGTTGACTCAAGGGTAAAATGGGAAGTATCATAGATGTAACCGATGATGTCAGCAATTTCCGTCATACTTAGTAACGGTCAACTAACGGATGGGGGAATCTGCAGCCGACAACTAAAGCAGAGGAGAGGTAAGTGCAATTTTTAAAACTTGAGGGGAGGTATCTGTAATTGTCAGAAACCTCAGGGGAGGTAAGTGAAATTTGCTCTTTTTTTTTTATAACCGGATGTCCAGACCGACCAAATGACCAATTTATACACACCTCGATTAATTCTAGAATGTTAACAGTAACGACCGAGTACAACCCAAAATAGATGGCAGAACCGTTGGAAAAAAGGCTCCAAGAGCCTCACACTTTAGACTCGCCAATCTTATTGGGAAAATGACCGGACAGTGGTGTTGACCCAAATAATTCTGCAATTCATGGTGTGTAATATGCAAATCACCACTGTCATGACATTCCAAAAAGTATTCACCAACGCATGGCAAAGGAAACTTCTTTACAGTTTTACCCTCATATCACCCCCTGACAACCCCCTCCTCCAGGCCCACCACCCCTCCCCCCCTTCCCGCCCTGTCCCGTTTTAGGTTTTTTTATTAGTTTCTTTTTTGTTTTACTTTTAAAAGATTTTAATTACTATTTTTTTTTACTTTCACTATTTTTTTTACTAAGGCTTTAATTACTGTTTTAATTTTTTTACTTTAATTACTGCTCCAAATTTCAATTCATTTGAACTGCCGGAAAGATTTTAGTTTTCTAATAATTTTATTCTAAATCATAATTAAATTTTAACTTCAAGACTCTCGTTGATGAGCCCTAAGAGATATTAGATAATGACGTAGTCTTTTATAATTAATGACTTGCTGTTTTAAACCTCAAACAATAGAAATAAGGTTTTCTTAGAAAATATGACCTGATCAATGTTAATAAAAAGATTGGTTTTTACCTAATATTCGATATAGTCTTTTATAATTAATGACTTGCCTTTTTAAATCTCAGACAATAGAAACAATGTTTTCTCAGAAAATATGACTTGGAAATGTGACTTGGTCCATGTTAATAGAATGATTGGTCTTTACTAATATACAATGTAGTCTTTTATAATTAATGACTTGCTTTTTTAAATCTCAGACAATAGAAACAATGTTCTCTCAGAAAATATGACTTGGTCCATGTTAACAGAATGATTGGTCTTTACTAATATGCAATGTAATCTTTTATAATTAATGACTTGCTTTTTTAAATCTCAGACAATAGAAACAATGTTCTCTCAGAAAATATGACTTGGTCCATGTTAACAGAATGATTGGTCTTTACTAATATGCAATGTAGTCTTTTATAATTAATAACTTACTTTTTTAAATCTCAAACAATAGAATAATGTTTTCTCAGAAAATATGACTTGGTCCATATTAATAGAATGATTGGTCTTTACTAATATGCAATGTAGTCTTTTATAATTAATGACTTGCTTTTTTAAATCTCAGACAATAGAAACAATGTTCTCTCAGAAAATATGACTTGGTCCATGTTAACAGAATGATTGGTCTTTACTAATATGCAATGTAGTCTTTTATAATTAATAACTTATTTTTTTAAATCTCAAACAATAGAATAATGTTCTCTCAGAAAATATGACTTGGTCCATGTTAACAAAATGATTGGTCTTTACTAATATGCAATATAGTCTTTTATAATTAATGACTTTCTTTTTAATACCTTAGACAATGGTCAATCATATAGAACAAGATTTTCTCTCAGAAAAATATGACTTGGTCATGTTATAAAATGATTGGTTCTTATTTTTACTCGACTTAATCCTTTACTGTTAATGATTTGCCATAAAAAATTAATGGTTGTAAACATTAGTAGGGGTGACGTGCATTTGGATTAGTTTAGTAGTATGGGTTTGCTTGAATTAGGGCTTGGATTATGGAGGCAGGCTTTGGATTAGAAAGAAAAGTCTTCCTCTGTTTTGCATCGAATCCAAGACAAAACCCAAAACAAAACAAAGAAACAGTTTCACAAACCCACAAATTCCGACCTATCACTGCATATACTTGTACAATAACTCGTATCCATTTCCATATGCAATCCATACCCCTCTTTTGGGTTTTCTTCTATTTGTGAAGATTAAATAGGCTTGTGAATTGGCTTGTAAATTATGTGGTACAACCCAACTGTTAAATTAATCACAAGTGGGTTTGGAAGAGAGAAATTGATGATGTCGGCTTGTTTCTCTAATGTTGGAAAGAGAGAGAGAGAGAGAGAGAGAGAGAGAAGTAGTACAGTAAGTGATGACAAGTACAAGGGTAGAATGGTCTACAGAGGTTATGTTACCATGTATTTGTCAATAATATTGCTGCTGTCATGTATTGGGGATTTCAAAACTGCAGACCATTAAAGTGGGAATAAAGCCTACCGTACACCACCTGCCGGTAATTCTCCCAATCTTATTTGGGGGTCCTGGCTTGATTTGGCAAGTTACTAGTATATACTCATTATCACCTTTTGATAATTCAAGTGACGAAAAGATTGAGGACAGAAAAAATCGATTTACCCATAGACCGACAGACAGCGTCAACCAGCATACCAGGTACACTTGAACGGTGCAAACGATACAACCCGAGTTTTATACTACTCCCTCCGTTCCACAGTGACAGTCCCATTTTCTCTCTCTTGCCTCTTTTCAAATCAAAAAATTAACTACTTCCGTGCATAATTTTTCAAATTTTTTCGTACCGTATTAAAGATCTCGATTAGTACTTTAATTTGGTGTAAAAAAATTCAAAAAATCATACACGGAAGTAATTATTTTTTGATTTGAAAAATGGCACGACTTTTCATGATGAACTCTCAATATGGAACGGAGGGAGTAGTGTTTTAGCTTGATTTGTTTAATAAAAGAGTCTGCAATTCGAGCCAGGGACAAAACTAGAATTTTGTAAACGCGGGGACCGAAGTATCGACAAGATTTTGAAATTTTAAGGTTCGGAAATCTAATAGTTTGTTTGGTTTAGACTTTGAGGGAGATTTTTTGGATAGTAAGTGGAGAGAGATAGAAAGAGGAATGAGATAAATAATTGAAGGAAAAACTTATAGGAGACCGTGGCGCAGACAGAAAAATTGGGTTTTGGATCCAAAACAAACACATTTTTAAAGGATTTAATGTCTAAATAGCACTTAATACAAAATACAATATTTAGGTGTTATTAACAAACAAAAAATTGCTAATATTAATATTAAAAATCAAAAAAAAAATCTCACCCGAAACAACGCGGGAGCCGTGGCCCCCATATGACCACACATAGATCTATCATTGATTCGAGCTCAAGCTCGTCTCATTTGTAATCAAGTTGAACCTAATTGTCCATTAAGAAGCCTCTACAAACGAGCACGAGGTCTACTTATTTCAGAATAATGTTTGGGAATTTGGGATGAATTTCTTCAGATTAGAAATGTTTTGTTAACGTGGCTCTAACGTGTAAGATAACCCACCTATGAACACAAGCGCCTTGTATGAAAAGTTAACCTGTAACGTAGCCTATCTTAACCAATACATTGCATACCATATATTGCATTTGTATATTATGGTATATGCAAGTAAAAATAATAATATTACCCTAAATTCTGATTTTTGAGAAAAAAAAAACAGATAAAATGATTGCATCAAAACAAAAAAGTTCGGTTGTATTAACTAATAAAGCCTCTAACCTAACTTTTTGTCGATTTTTTGGTTTATTTCTTTTAATTTTTACTAAAATTTGAGTCAATTTTTTTGGTTTATTTCTTTTAATTCTTACTAAAATTTGAGTCATATTTTGGGTTTGAAAGGGACTTTTTGGCGTATTTATAGCACAAGAAAAAATATACTCCGTCTGTCTTTGTTTGAGTTGTCCAGGTTGATAATTTCAATTTATTAAGGAGATATATCATTATACTTTTTATAGCAACTTTTGTCTTTCACTTTTCAAATTTATCCTTCACTTTTATTCATTAACTATTTATCCATTAACTTTATGAACTTTTACAAAAAGATAATTTTACAAAACTTTTACCTATTAACTTTTCAAAAATAGACCCCCATTAATAGCTCGTTTGGTTGAAAAGCCAGTGATGCAAAGCTATCGTGCGCCAGATTATGATTGAACGCTTCTAAGTCAGAATTTGGGCTAGAAGCGATGCATGCGTTCGTCACCTGTTTGCCGACCAAAATGAAACGGAGGAGTACTATTAGGAAAATAGTACTCCCTCCGTCTCAAAATAATTGTTTGGTCCGCAAAACGGGGTCTTAAAAATAATACAATTTTTGCAAGAAAAATTCAAAAGTTTTTCAACAGCTTACTAGATATCAACAAATTCTTTTAATTTGTGAAAAAATTTTGAATTTTTTCTTTAAAAAATTACATTATTTTAATGTATCGTTTTGCTGACTGGACAAACAATTTGAGATGGAGAGAGTAATGCCAAAACCGCTTTTGTATGTGTCAAAATTTTAATACGTAAAAGCATTGTACCTTACATGTAGTACAAAAGTTTAATGCACTGACGCCAACAAAAATATTGCAGGGAGTAGCATTAACAAAAAAAAAAAGAAATGACAAAATCAGCCCCGTTTGTTTGATATTAGTAACACATACTTTTATCCAAATTTTAAAATCTCAATTTTAAAATGGAAACAAATCCAAATTTTATCGGTTTCTTAAAACAAGGTAGCCGCCAGTATTCACGCAAAACCCCCTTCGTCTCTGTATGTAATCTAATCTCCGCCACTTGCGAACCCGTCCAGAGAGATCCAGAGAGAGAGAGAGAGAGAGAGAAGTTAGAGAGAGATGGCAAAGGGCGAAGTAAAGGTCGAGAAAACCGAAATCGTGATCAGAGATGGTGAAGAGCGACATCCGAACCCCATCCTGTGTCTCCTCTCAAGATTTCCCTTCTTCAACTTCCTTCAACCCAAGCGCGACTCTGCCAAACCAGATAATATAATCTCCGAGAAGAAAACGGTGACAATCGTCGGCGAGCGTGGGGAAGAAGGCAAGAAGCCAGTCGTCGTGAAGGTCCCGAACCCAAAGACGACCGACTTGCCTTCGCTGAAGCTCGAGGGCGAGGAGTGTGACCGCAACACCAACCCTATTGTTCTGTGGCAGGTAATTGAAAGTAAAACCCTAGGAAATATCTGATTTGGATTTTTCAGGGTAGGTATCAACTTTTCTAGCCCTTATCTTGTGCATTAATGGATTTGTTTTCAGTTTTCGGTTTAGTTAATGGGTTTGCCGGTGTAACCTTAAGTCACGTAATCCTTATGACCCGTTCTCAGCCGTCGCTCTCGCCAATTTTAGTACTTTGGATAATTTTAGTACTCTGGATTACTTGCGCACGCTCATTATGTGACTTAGGTTATAAACTTATAACCCTGTGAGTTGTAGAAGTGGAGGGTAGTTTAAGGGTGAAAATCCAGTTGGCTTGACCAAAATCAGTAGCTTCAAGAAAATTGGTGTTCCTTTGGTATAATTTGTATAGATACTCGAAATTGGGTTTCTAATTTGGGCTTCACTGACTCTTTGCTTAGTAGCGCCCGAAAACTAGGGAGGGGTATTGCGGTAATTGATGGCGCAACCCTAGGATACAAATTCTTGTTATATGCAGCCGATGCAATTCTATTCTATTCTTCTTTACGTGGTGGATGTACTCAACTACACAGTTGTGTAATCACGTAAAAATATCTATGTTTTTGCGTTGTATGTTTCTTTCCAATATTGTTATTCACACGATTGCACGTGTTGTGTCTAACAGTGTTTGTTGGTTTAGCCGATTTCTCAGCATACTGTTTAGGACCTTGGGATTTGGATTCGTCAGTTAATTGTGAAAGGTTGGTGGAAGTTGGATTCCAATGGGAGTCCGAACAAAATTGGGAAAACTATTGAGAATATTTTGGCCTAACTTGGGACAAGAAAGCTATGTTACCCATGCTGTGTTCTATTCGTACTACTCCTATTAGTTAATTTAGTTACTTTAGTGGAGTAACTGGTGTTAGTTATATACATTTGTAGTGTAGTCACTAGTCACGAGGGTGTGCGCCGTAGATAAAAGTGGAGTTAGAGATTTTGTGGTTGGTCACATAACTTGTGGTTATCTGTTGCAAATTTTTCTGATGTGATTTTGTTTTGAAAGTCTGTGGTGTTTGTTTGCTCTCTATTAATGGTGTAAGTTCCAAATTTTTGTGGCGACATATGAAAGTGTGTAATGTTTAGTACACTGTACACATCAAGATTACGGAGTACACAGGTCTTGTGTAATTGCTTTCTCTTTTTCTTTTTCGTAAGGAAGCAAGTTTATTGGTACCAAAAAAGCAAGGATAGCACAGTCCCATAGAACAAGCAAGGCTAAGGAGCAAAAGCTCCAAAAGAGGGAACACAGTAAATCCAGCATTTAAAGAAAATCACAAACCCAAGAGCTAGGTCAAGAAAACCACGACAAAAATCTAAAAGTCCGACTCACAAACGATGATTGCTAGCCTGGTTTAAGCTTTCTGTCTATACAGTTTAAGTTGCAAAATCTTCTTTTCAAGCTTCTTTGATTTTTGACTCCTGCAAAAGATATCCTGTTCTTATCACCTTGTATATATGGAAATGATTCTTCCGTTTTTATTCCTCTTGTATCTGAGTTCCACCCCCATTTTTCCCGATGCAACATTTGAAGAAACCAAAATCATTTGAAGATGAAAGCACAGGCGAGTCTGGCATATTTGATGTTATCTTTGTTGGAACCCACCTTTGAAGGACTAATTACTTTCACCTTTTTGTTTGTTGCACTGTCTGCCCATTTGAAATGTCCTTGGGGTTTCTCTCTTGAGGCTCCTCCTTCCTTTTCCAGTCTTGTTTTGCGGGCTTGTTTGGTCCTTTGTGGCAAATTTGTAGTATGTCCAGAAGTGGTCACAACTTGAACATCTTTGTGGAGTCCAAGTAATTTCAATTGTAATCCCATAAGCTCCCAATAACCAAGATTCACATTGATTTTCTCCTTGATTTCCTTGTTTACGGATATATCAACAGCTACTCTAGCACGTGTAAGTCTATTCATTGAGATGGTAGGCCTCACTCAAAAAACAAAGGATTGTCAATATACTAGCATTATAAACAATTCGTGCTTGTTTCAAAGCTCCGAAGGGACTGTGTAAAACCTTTACGGTCTTTAAAGCAGCACTATTATATTCACATTTGGTAAGTTTTACCACTGTTGCCACTGTTTTACAGTAATTAATATACCTGCAGAATGATACGGGGCACTGGCATAATATCATGAATTGTCTCAACACTAATGATATTTGAAACCAAAAACCTATTATTCGAGAACCACCTCTTCAAGATCATTGCTCAGTTCTTTTCTGCCCAAATGGAAATCTTCTATCAACAAATGCCTGCACTAAAACATATTCAAAATGAATAAATCCTTGTCTGATAACTCAAGATGCTCTCTATAATAACCATTGTCCATTGGTTGAATTTAATGACCAATTGACCATTAATTTCATGTTGGTCTCGCAGATGAGAGACAGGACACGCTTTTCCCTGAAATGTGTGTTGATTATAGAACAATATCTGTTCAGTGTACACATGCACGCTATAATAACCTTTACAAGTTGGGGACGTGTTCACTTATCGCAGAACTTTCGGATATATCACCATACTGTAGGATTCAAGGTACAAATGTCCTCTATGCGTAAGGACACACTCTCACTTATGCTCATACCAGGGTCTTGGCACAGGTAGTGAAAGAATTTTGATGGACTTTAAATTCACCTCATTTGACTCAATTAAATGTCAAGCTAGACAACGAGAAGCAGCTATGATTCATCTAATTCTTTTATCGATAGCAAGGTACCAGTTTGGGGGGACCATTAGTTGAAGGAATTTCATTGCTTATGAAAAAAAGGTTCTACACAATTATGTCAAGTATTTAACCTGGCATGTTTGTTCTGTAGTTTTCACAATTAAGGCATGCTTTTAACGAGGGAATTAGAACAGTAGTAAGTGTTGGGATTATGATTTAAGGCCTACAATTGCAAACCTCATAGATTCGTTTCTGGTTGGGGAGCCAAATTTTGAGAAATCCAATGGATTTATAGCATCTGTTGTATGAAGGACTAGTTTTCTGTCTGTAGACATTGATGGTAGACAACTGTAGTAAATGGTCAACAATATGCTTTCTGATGCCTTATTATTGACGCGATCCGGCTGTAGTGGTAGATTGGTCCCTGTACAATAGAGCACATGGGTTTCGGAAGAACTCTAATCATGCAATATATTTGAGCTATAGCTGTCTTCCTTCAAAGTGATCGTGCGGAGTCTAGTGAAGTATCACTTTGCAGACAGTCCTCAAAGTCTTGTTGGTGAAACTGATGATCTTAACTTTGTCTACACCCTTGTTTGTCTCATCTTAACTACTTTAGAGGAAGATATTGTTAGTCTAATAGTTTACACAAACACAGTTCACTAAAGAAAACTAAAGGCTTATTGGTGGTTATATGTATAAATAAATTTCAGCCGTCAGTCAGAAGCGCTTGCCGCTTCTTTAATTCCACACTTTCCTCCTAACTCCGCTTGTTCCTTATGTTGTGTTCTTGTCGATTTGAATTTTTTTTCCAATAAATTGTTTTCTTTGAGGATATAGAGATAGACTTCCCTGTATATCTGTTGTGGCTGGTTTCAGGTCTATGCTATCGGAGGGTTCTTTGTTTTGAACTGGGTATTAGCAAGATGGAAGGAAAGGAGGGCCAAAAAGAAGTCATCGGATGATGAGCCATCTCCGGCTGATGACTAGTCTCTTCTTTAAATTATTACGGGCTCACATTTTACAGTGCCTTTCGACTTTTGCAATGTATAATCTTGCTTTAGTTTGGGATTGGTGGCTGAACAACAGGCTTTGTCCTTGCCAATGGCTTTACAGATTTGGTTTAATTCTTTGCTCAAATACCTTTATAATTTGTCTAATTTAATGGTTGCTAATCACTGTACAATCGCCTGATCATGACGTGGTGGTATTTTTGTGGCACCGGGTCACCTCTACTCATTCTTCTCTGCACTCATGTTCCCATTTGTTTTGGTATCTTGTGTTGAAATTCCAGTGCTTTTAAAAGTTCAGCAGTTCCGCGTGATTCAACAGCTGAAAAACACATGGGAACAGGTACAAGAGAGATTTGTGCTTTCGGAAATCAGTTTCTTATTGTTAGTTCAGTCCAAATATTAGGTTGTCATTTGCAATGCATGTCTGGGTGTTATTAGAGGATTCTTGTGGTACTGTATTTTTTATCATTAATATTGATCCCGATGTGAATTGATTCCATCCATGTGATTTGGGCTTGGAGTATTTACCAGTACGGTTTTTCGCGGAGGGGGTATTTCATGCAACGGGTAGATATCCACCTCCTCTCAGGGGGGACATAGGAGACTTTCACGTCTTTGTGGGCTTGTTACTTGCCTCCTTTGGTCATTTGGAGTTATTCATTTAATGATTTGAGGTTATTTTTCTTTGTCGTTTTGAAGGCATGAGTGCATATATTGTTTTTAGTTGTCAAAGAAGAGAAATGATCCTTCACAGTCCCTCCACACTTTTAATTTGTTATCAAAAAAATGAACTTGATCAAGCATTGTCTGATACATGAAACCATTTGAATTCTACTCTATGAAATGGCTGGCAGATAAGATCGATTTAGAGTCAAACTTTTACTTAAAAGGATTTGTTCACGTAGTCATTCATATCCGATCAAATTGAAATTTTGCACGTATGTGCTTCTTTTCTGGACCTACGAGTTGAATGCAGTACGCAAGGGCAAAGCATCAACACACCGAAGCCAGAGACCTGCCCAAAATAATAGTAGTGATTCATATTTGGGTACCATGCATCGACACAGCCAGTACAACTCGACTCCATGCGCACAAAGTCCCAACGGAAACAAATCAAAACAAAGAAACAAGCGACCGTCACCAATTATCAGAGATACGTACCCCAATTATTACACAACTACTGTTTATGGGGATTGTCTTTGACTGAGCTTGAATGATCAGTCTTGAAATATTGATCATTCGAGCTCTAATGGTACGCACGCTTTTATTCTTTTCTGGCTATGATTTCGGTTAGACATTCGCAAACAAAAGATAAGTCTTTGCATCAAGAACGAGTTGCCTGACTGATGCCACAGCTCCGACCAACGACAACACCGTGGAGATGAACGCGATAAACAAGTTTCCCCAAAAGATTATGGTCTTCTTGGAAGGCTTGAAGGTGACATTGTAGTAAGATCATGAGCAGGATAAAGTCCAAAGGGATGCACTCGAACGCTCCCAACAGAGCCAGCATTGTCTCCGAAGAAAGGCAACATTGCAGCCAAAGCGTGGCGAACCACTACCGACAGGGACCGGAAAACAATCCGCGTGATGACATTGCGGGAGGAGAACTCGTCCTTCTTTGGATCAGCAAACCCCGCGCTCCAGCACCACGTTTGTTGGCTGCAGGTACGTCTGCATTCCCAATTGCTCAGATTAGAATTTGTGTTGTGTGTGTGTGAAGTCATGTGACGGATCTATTTTGGTGGCCAAGTTAGCATGGAAAACTCGAAAAATTATGCTAAAGTCAGCCCTAGACTATGAAGTCTTACCAGAGCACCCGGAATGAGTTGCAGCAGCATTAAGACATTGGTCATCGCAAGAAACCAGTTGGGCACCAATGGGCAATGGCTGCTCATTAACTATGAAAATTCTGAAGAATATTACCCTGGGACTGATTACCAAATTGCCCAAGTGGCTGCCTGCCCATTAACCATGAAATTCTGAAGAATATTACCCTGGTACTGATTACCAAATGCCCAGTAACCCCGATATCCAGACGCTGAAGAACGTTGATATCGCAAACCGCGTAACTCAGCAGAAGTCCTTTGAACATCTTCCCCGTGATCGGAGGCGCTACAGTTTGCCTGCAAAAGTTTCACAAACATTGGAGTTGTGGTTTTTCTTTTTCTTTTTCCTCGACAGGTCTAATAATCTAGCAGTAGAAAACCTGTATTTCAGGGACAATTCCATTGCTGTAATGAGGTGGAAATGATTGAAACAGCAGTAAAAATTCTGAAAAGACGATCAACGGTGTTCCAGTTGCAGTATGGTCTTTTGGCGGCGCGTTTCTTGAATCTCCTGCAAGATTTGAAAGGAGAGAAGATAAGGTTATGGAAGGATTGGAATAAGCCAATAAGCGTGCGATTGGACTTGCTACAATACAGAATGCAACATATGGGATGGTCAAAAACGCTGCTTAGCGGCCCGCCTATTTAAAGCCTTTACGAGCTAGTTTCCATATTTGCAAAACAAGTATGATCACCAACAAGAAACAGATAGAAACAAGGGTCGAGTGCGTGAAAAAAAGCTCGTTAAGACGCGTTGCGCGCCGTCTATTGTTATCAATATGTATAGCACCAGCAGTGGTACAGACACAGCAGGCAAGGCTTAGATTAAGGAAGAGAGGTTGAAGTGTCTGAGGGAGTGGAGAAGAGGGTCGGTAGAAGCCGAAAACCAGCATTAGGCCTCCGGAATTACTGATCCATCCAAAAACGGATCCGTGGACAGTCCTAGTTATTACCCCTCCCAGCATAGGGAGTAAACTTGAATTATCTAACCTCCGAGTAGTATTTTTATTTTTTAAATTCCAGGAAATTCTTCTTCCCCATAGAACTACAAGATGGATTTGAAATGACTATTTACTACTATGAGTGACCAGAAATTCATCCGTCAATGTTGTAAATGATTGTAATTTCTACAATAATCCTCAACAAACAAAAGCGTCTTTCTACTTCTGACCAATTTCACAAGACATGTTGAACTGCTTAAATGAGGCTTAACCGATCGAGCTATGCTCATGGGCTACGATGTTATTCATGAGATGTGTGTAACTATTTGCAGTACATTGTATATATAGTCTTTCAATTAGGTGTTTGGGATTCCAATTGATTGTAGTATTTGGAGGGTCCGACTTAAGGAGAGAGAGAGAGAGAGAGAGAGAGAGAGAGAGAGAGAGAGAGAGAGAGAGATCTCCATTCGTGTCCTGAGCGTGTGAAGAAAGAAGGAAGAAAGTAGGAGTGAGAACTGGTCGGTTCGGCCTCGGTTTTTGCCAAACCCGATCCAAACCAAAATTTGCAACCAAAACAAGAAATCAAGCCAAAACCCGACTGGTTTTGATCTGTCACCTAAACTGTAACCGTACCAAACTGGTGTCCCGTAGGAGATAGCATAGATTACATTTACAAACTGTCAATGCACATCACTAAGGAACGAACAGGGAATTTCTGTTGAAATATTAAACTTAATTCATGTATGATTTGTGAAAGATGAGAGGTTACAAGCAGCCTTTGTGGAAGAAGAGTTGGGAATAATTGATTTAAATCGGCTGATTGGAGAGCAGCCCATATTAAACGGGCTTCTTCCAACCCGTCCCTTTTGTCTCTGCATACCAGGCCAGTCCCATCCCGCGTCGCACCATTTCCGCTCAAGCCCCCTTTCAAGCAATGTACCCAAAATACCCCACCTTTATTACTCACGGAACATCTCAACGGCTATGATGTCGGCGACCTACCTCTCACACCGTCAGCGGTACTCACCGCACACCTTCCTCATCACGGCCGACAGACCGTTGCACTGAGCAGTTGACTACTAAATATCGTTGATACAAATTGTTGAAGCTTAGTAAATCAATGCCCAATGTCTTGAGAAACATAAAACGACCAACCCATCATCTGATTCGAAGCCAGACATTCCAGTATAATCATGATCGTAAGGAGTGGCAGGGATCCAAGGGGGAGGGGTACAGATGCTGACAATACTTGCAAGGGAACTTGCAATTTTCCATGATGGCGAGTAGGTATAATTTTGTGCTCGGCCTGACGTGCAGAAACAATTCCTGGAACGATATTTCCAACATTGACAGAGTTTGAAGGGGTATTTTATCTCCGTAGGCTGATTGGAAAGCTCATCTCTTCTGGTTCCTCTTTGTACAAAAAGGCGGACTCCAACCTCCTTTACATGCATAAATTCACCTCCATACACTATGAAATACTGACTTCCTTGCCGACTTCCAATCGATTTCCAAACTTCCAATAACTTAACCACATCGTATCTTCACCATCTTTTTGCAGTTCCAAAGACATGTGGGCAATGACTCCAAAACCAAGCCCTTCGTCCTATTACTTATGATAGTATGTGGTTCATCACGTTTTAGATCATCCAGGAGTGCTCAAAAACTGAACACACATTCAAGCCTCCGATCCTCAAATTAAGATATGAAGGCACAATAAAATCAATTGAGGATCCTAGATTCTTAAAATTAAAACAGGGTGGAACCTTGCTACCAGGAATATAAGCACATATTATATGTTCCTCGTAACATACCTGTGTCAAAGAAACAAAATCTAAGCACATCACATAGAGAGAGAGAGAGAGAGAGAGAGAGAGAGAGAGAGAGAGAGAGAGAGAGAGAGCACCTGGAGGGGAAACCTCCTTTGTAGCATGCCAAGCCATGATGTTAGCTTTACAGTTAGATTTCCCATGGATTGCAAGTTCAACAAGCCCAAATTGTTAACAATCTCAGCTTCAACACTTTCTATGGATTCTAATTTGAATAAGGTCATAGTCTCTGGATGGTTGCATGCATCCAAATGACAAGTGGTTGTTGGTCGGTGTGAGACTTGAAACGTTACTTCCTCCAGCAATCTATTAGCTCTACAACGCAAATAACCATGTAGTGGCGGGATCCCATCAAGTTTGCGGAGCCTTGGGCAAGATTCTATGGATAAGGACTCAAGCTTAGTAAGACTTCTGATGAAATCTGGGAGGCTACAAAATTGATATTTGATAATTTAGTTCTTTCAGTGAGCATAGGTTGCTAAGTTCAATAGGGAAATCATCCTCCGAAAGATTACAATTCCCTAGACTTAATTGTACCAAGGACCCTGGTAAAGAAGGCCATGAAATCTCCGGACTTTCTCTTGGCTTCAACCGCCTAAGGCCAGATGAAGATTGCACTGCATTCACCTGCCCATTGGTAGGGAGAGATTGATTTAAAGCGATTCCATCTACCTTGAGCACAGTTGAGACTCCATATTTCCCATGTTTGTCATCAATTCATAGAGATTTGAGGCAACGAGACCGGAGATGACAAGCGTTTCCAAATTTTTAGCATACAAATGCTTCTCGGAAGATTCCTCAAATTTTTGCAGTCTTCCAAATTTAACAAAACAAGTCTCTCAAGGCGTCCAATGGATTTATGAAACCTCAACCAAACTGGTACAATTTTTAAGCATCAACCTCTCAAGGATTGGGGGAAGTTTCTGAAAAAGTCGGGAGTTTTTGCAAGGTTAGAAGAATGACTTAGATCGAGGATTTTTAACAACCATAGAAACTGCAAAAGAAAGGGGACAAAAAGTGGGTATTAAAGCCTTTAGTTCACTTTCCAAAGAAAATTGAAAGGAAGAAAAAAGTAGTAACATACCTTGGTTCCTTCCCATACATATTTTAAGCGGCTATATTGCATGTCAAGAGCAACCAGGCTCTCTAAAGGAAAATCACCAGGTATGGATTTAAGTGGGAATCCACTCCAGCACAACCATCTTAATCGTTTGGGAAACTTTTTATAGGGCCCACTAATATGTACACGATTGAGCTGCAGAAGTTTTAGTTTGTTCATCCTTGCAAATGCATTAGCTTCTAAAGCCACTGGAATATTTGAATTTTCTAGATCTGTGGGTTCGAGGTGAGAGGAGAATATACTGAAACCATATCTTTTAAGCGAACCACCCAAATTTGACAATAAGGGCTTCCCAAGGAACTCTTCATAGCGAACGTTTCCTATTGTCACCAAAAACCATACAAGCGATGCTTCCTCTTTCAACAACACATATCGAGGTTTGAGGCCTTCTATTTCGCTTGTGCCCTAACATAAGAATGAGAAAAAAAAAGGGAAAGGGAGCATAGGCAGGAGGGAAGAATGATTAGTGAATAATATCCCTACACAAATTCATACAAAAAATGCATAAAGAGCAAAGTATAATTCTTACAGTGTGTTCTCATCAAAACATTATTGCATCATCATGATTCCAGAGGATGCTACAGATTGCCTGGCTCCGTTGGTGACTCTTTGAACGAACAATTTCTCTTCCATTTGTTGAAAGCAAATGATGCATTACCAGTGTATTAATTTCATTAATTGATATCAGACCTCTGTCCACGAGGTTTGAATCCCAACTACTGTGTAAAATCCACATCCGTCTAAGATTGAAATTGTAGAATCCTTATTGCTTCCAACAAAAAACAAGCAAGAATTGAGGAATAGACGTTTGTCCGTGGTCATCTTGTAAAGAGTCATAACTTATTCGGAGTTTTTCTACGATTTGACTGTCGGGAATCGCTTTTAATTTATCCAATTGACTTTTCCATACATTTAAGCAATTCCCTGATAGAGAAGAACCTAAAACTTTAATTGCCAATGGAATCCCTCCACAGTAGCTTACTGCCCTTTTTGAGATCTCTCCATACCCATTGTTGGGACAATATTTTCCAAAGGCATGCCAACTAAAGAGCTCCAAGGATTCCCCGTCATTCAGATTTTCAAGCCTATGCACCTTATAGAATTCGTAAGCCCTTAACAACCGTTCACGCCTGGTGGTTATGATGATTTTACTTCCTGGAAAAAGCCGACCTTGCACTCCAAGTAGTGCATCTAATTGATCAAGTTTATCCACATCATCAAGAACTATAAAAACTTTTTTGCAACATATGGCCTTTATTATCATAGTAGTTCCTTCAGCAATACTGTTTAGTTTTACTTTTGTCGTCTTCAAAATGTCTGAAAGAAACTTTCTTTGTAAACGAAGTAAACCATCTTGTTGTTGTGAAGTTTCTCTTACATTCTCAAGAAAACTGCTACCTTCGAATCTGAAGAAGTTCAAATCATACAGAAATTTGGCCAAGTGGTTGTCTTGCCTATTCCACCCATTCCACAAATTGCAACTAGTGCCAACATTACTTGGCCCATCTTCTAACCAAGTTGAATGTTTTCGCCACGCCGTGACTGTATGTCCGAACCAAGTGGGGGCAATGTTCAAGGTCGTGCGACTTTAGCTTGTCTCCAACCACTTTTATAATTTTCTTGATAACCTTGCCTCGTGTCTACTAAATTGCGATGAAGATGGGACATAAAAAAAAAAAAAGAATACTTGATTGAATAGCACAATCCAAGAATTAAACAATTCAAGCTAATAATTATAATAAAATTAGCTTTATTGGCACTATTACAATATCAGATGAGTATGAGCTCAATGTAAATTTATTCTTGATGGCGTTAAACAATTAACAACCTACAATTATGTTAGGGTCTAGAACTATCATGATTATCACATGCAAACATTAAGCGAAACTTAAGAAATCAAGAACGGTGTACCTGAATCCAGTAATGCGGAACTCGAGCGATCCGGTGATTAATTGAAGCAGCCATAATTTTTACTAGAGCATTAAGCCCTAGATGGAAGACGGGTTTCTCTACCATGCCTTTCTTTCTAGTCATTTAGTATCACATTAAATTGATGGAACCCAATACGCTCTTTTATAGGCAGAGACTAGATGCTCTTTTATAGGCAGAGAGATGACCGATTTCCTTAATGAACATTATACTCACTTCCCATCAAAGTAGAGTTTATTTAGAAAACAACTCCTCTATTTGACCAATAGAAAAATATAAAGATATGGATAATCATATTAAATTCATAATCAATATATGCCATATAAAATAGGTGGGCCGCCACAATAACTAAACTAAAATTTAGTCTTACATTCTCCCACTTGGGCCATATGATAACTTAAGTAGAGTTTAACAAAGTAAACATAAGATGTGCCAGAAGTCCATATCTATTCCTTTTTAATTTGGTCACAATCATAATACTATTATTAAACAACCCACTAATGCGAGTCATGGCGGTTTTACATCACAATGACACCGTCCCTTCCATAGACCACAACACTAGCAAACTGTTTAACATAGTCTTTAAATGACTCCCATCCAACAATAATGTCTTTTGACAAAGACTATTTCTGTAATAATTAATCATTCACATATATGGACATACACTGTTCATTATAGGAAATTATCAGAAACACGTAATTGATATCTCTCAAAGTGCCGAAAACACCGTCATCATATTGCAGTCTATGAGTTGCAACTGTTATGGGTTATGCTAGACTCTTTTGATTAGCATATATCTTAAATGTCCTTGTGTTAACCCCTTCATAAATGGATCTGCAATCATAAGCTGTGTGCTTATGCCTTTAGTGACACTTTTGTTTCTGAAAATTTTCTTAGAAAAGAAAATAGTTGCAGAATCATAAACTCTTAGCGACTTGGTAATGGTGTCGACAACCCCAAGTCCTGAGCTAAATTTTCCAACTGCTATTCATGAAGTATGACCTTAAAGCATGCCACAATTCAAACATCATAATAGATGAAGCAATGATAGTTACTTTAGAACTTTTGCTTGCTCCTTCACATAATAGAAACAACTAATCAAATGTAAATTTTCTACTATCAAAACTTCAAACAAAATCTTAATCTAAGTAGCTAATAAACTCAAGATCATCAGACTTTCTCAATGTGAGCATATAATCTTTAATTTAAAAGTTTATGAGAAAAACTTTTAAGTGCAAACAATAAATATCATTAAAGCAAGCAAAAACACCGTCAACATACAGGTCAAAAACATAAGCTTACTCCCACTGATTTTTGGATATATACATCAGTTAATAGGGTTTTTTCTATAATCCAAAAAAACTAAAAGTATCAACAAACATAAGGAACCAATGGCAGGAGATTGCTTAAGTCCAAAAGTTGATTTCTTAAGTTTGTAGCAAATTAAAGTGCTCTTTTTAACTAACTTTGATTAATAAAATTCTGTATACTAGGGTAGATAAATCGAGACACATTGCCAACACAAAGGCCAAAGTCTCATGGTACTTTTAACTCTACTTAAATTGAGAAACCTTAGGTTGATTCATATAGACTTCATCATCTAAACTTTCATTCGAAAGGTTATTTTCACGTCCAAACATAACTGTCAAACATAAAGAGTTACCTATCAATGCCACAATAATTTTCAGCGAGTTCTTCTCGGATATATAAGAGAGAAAGGCTCCATAAAATTATGCCTCCTTTCTGAGTATAACCCTTGGCCACAAGTTTGACTTTCTATCGTTTTACATTACCTTCTAAGCCAAATGTAGTATTGAAGACCCACTTACAAGATACTTTCTTGTATCCTTATGGCAATCTAACGAAATTTCAAACTTTATTATGTTCTATTGATTAAACTCATCATTCATGGCATCAATCAATTTAGTAAAATTATCACTTTACGCGGCTTGTGAAAATGAAATCGGATCATAACGCATTCTTGTAGATAAATAAAATAATCATTCAAATAACAAATCTCTTTTTCCTTCGAGATATTCGTAATGCTATATTTTGTGATGTTCTACAATTTCGTCATTGGTGGTAATCTCATTATGGAGTGATTGACAACTTACTTTGTTGTTCCATATTATTATGTTGTTTATCAACTATAAGAACAACAACATCATTCTAAGTTTCAGGTAAAGAAACTTATATCCTAACTTTTAAGTGACCATATTCCATGGCTTATCACTCCCACTGATTTCACCATTCCTAAAGAATTTGAATTACTGATTTCTATAAGTATCGTACAATGGTTAAATAGTAAAATCCCCACCCTTTGAATTTTATAGAGTAACCAATAAGGTCACCATAGCTCATTCTAAAATTCAAATTCTTTTCATGTGAACTAGAAATTCTAGCCTCTGCTGGACAACATTAAATATTTTAGGTGTCCGAAGTTCAGTTTCCTTCCTATCCACAGTTCAAAAGAAGTATTTAAAACTGTCTTACTAGAAACCTAATTCACATAAATGTAGCAGGCTTAGAAGTATCTATCCACCACATAATGGGTATTTCGAAGTTACAGACATACTTCTAACCATGTCTAATAAGAGTATCCACAATACTATAATCAAAAATGGATAATCAAAAGTTGCCACATCAGCTTTTGATTATCCATTTAAGAGATTGTTAAGATTAACAATGTAGAGGTCCACAATGGCATAATCAAAATTAAATAACTAAAAGTTGCCACACCACCTTTTTAAATTACAAAAAAACTAAAAACTGTCAACATAGGAAATAGTTTTTCCTAAAATAATTTTGAGACTAATAAAAAATAGTATATTTAAAATAGAAAATAATTTTTGAACTTTTTTCAAAACTTAAAAAAAAAAAGTTTAAAGAAAAATAGCTTTTGTGTAACTACGGCTTTTGAAAAAATAATTTTTATATAAGAAAAGATTTTGAAATAAATATTTTCTTGTACAAAACAAGTTTTTGAAAAAAGAAAAATTTGTTTTGTATAAATTTTTTTTATAAAAAAAACAGTTAAAAAACAATTTTTGGGGGAAAACTGTTTTTTAAAAACAATTTTAAAAAAATAGTGAATTATTTTTTTTGAAAACATTGTTGAAAAAGAAAAAGAAAAAGAAAAGAAAAAGAAAAGAAAAAGAAAAAGAAAAAGGGGAAGGGGGGGAGATGGAAGAGAGAGAACATTTTTTTTTGTAATGATGTGTGTATTTTATTGAGCATGTGATATTTATTAAATTTGGTTATTGGCAAAAGATTGTTAGTTTTGATTATTCAAAATCTAAAATTTCATTATTTCTAAGGAGGTTGTTAAGTTTGATTATAGCATTGTGAGCCACATTTTGCACCAATATTGTTAACTTTAAAAACCTATCACTTTTGGTTATGCCATTGTGGACACTCTAATGTATGATTACCTTTCAGCCACTACATTCTACTGTGGAACAGACCTTTCATTATATTTATCACCTAAATCCTACCTCATGACTTTTACGTTATTTTCTATTTGCCCTTCCTACCTCAATGATGTATACCGTTAGAGTGTTCATTGATTGAGATCTTCATGCAATAGAAAAACAAACATAAAGCAAAAAAGTCATCCTATAGGTGATAAAATATATCTTTCATGTCTATATGAACACGTTAAGAAGCATGTTATTTCCTGTGACTTTTTTATGTCTATGGTTTGCTTGTACTTAATGCAAATCACACATACAAGGAGATTAATAAAAATTTGAATTCAAAAAATTTTGTCACGTATTAATTTCTCAATATGTTTCTTTAAACTATGTTTCAAAAATTCATGTCACAAGATGAAATAATTTTCATACATGAGGCTACTAACCAAACTAACATTATGATGCAGTATAAAGAGAGTTCTCAATAAAATAGTCATTGAACTTTAATTCATTCAAATCATAATTAAATACCATACATAATTAATATTTTTCAATCACTATAAAATTTAGTTTGTATAAAGGAAACTAAATTTGTAGCATTATAGAAAACACAAAATGGTGACTAACTCTTAAATAGCAAATGATAAGTCACAAAGCCCTTCGAATAAAAACTGTAATTCAATTCTTTAGAACTCGATGGGCTTATGTTTTCAATAATTTCAAATTGCTTCGCATTTTTGGTTTTAAACATAAGTAGTAGCTCATAATCAAATCACTTCCTAGATGAGGGACTTCAATTAGCTAGGTTTGATTCGAAATATACACCATTAATTATCACTTTCCCTTTTCGAATCATTTTCTACGTTTTATGACAAACTTTCTGATAATGTCTCAACTATTTACAGAAGTGACATATATCATTGTCCATTACATACTTTCGAGTCTAAGATCATAAGTAGACTCATTAGCACCACATAATACCAACTTCATAGCCCGTTTAGCTTTCTCTACTTTAATTCCCAAATACTTTAGGTGAATAGGCCAAATATAACATTTTAATGACATACTCACATATTTCATGCACAATAAACATAATAGTACTCACTTTAAATATTCACACAAACATAAGACTTAGTTTAGTCCATTTCATCAATACTTTACCAAAATAAAATAAAGTCATTTTACATTTCTCAAATAGAAGAATTTCTCAAGAATCAATACTTTATCAAGATCTAGTTTAAAAATAAAACTAATCTTGTCTTTTCCAATATGAAAAACTCAATCATTTAAATTGAAAAAAAAAACAGACTAAGCATGTGAGTGTGAAACAAATATATTGACAACGCACACATAACATATATGCTCACTACAATTATGGTTTGAGTTACCAATAAGTTGACAAAATAAATTTTGTCCAAACAACAATAAATAGTGCAACGGTGATCTGCCTTTGGGTTCATCTAATGTTACACTATTAAAAGTTATGGTGATTCCCTGTCACCAATAGAACTAATTGATAAGGATTTACAATGAAGTAGGTTTGTTACTTTTGGGTATCCAATTTCAATCTCAATTATGAATACTTATAAATTATTCTATTCTTAACACTTATGAATGGGAATAAATTTCATATATAACTTGATATTTATGAGTCATTCCAGTTGGGCCACTTTGGTGACTACCAAACCGTATCGTAATAAAAATATTAAATAAAATAAGTGTTAAGTTTCAATAATTTAATTGAAATCTATGAAACATTCCAGTTGGATCACTTTGGCGACTACTAAACCATGTCTTAATATAGATTTCGATCAACGTAATGATTTTGGCATTAACATTAGGTGATTAAAAACATAACAGTACTATATCACTGTTTTAACACCTGATCATAGTAGGTATTACAATTTCATAATTTGATTAACATCTATCAACATTCCAGTTGGATCACTTTCGCCCAAACCGTATCCTTATATAGAGTCAAATCAAAATAGTAACCATTTCATGGACATTCGATGAATCTTAGATTATTCACAATTCCATAATATGATTTGATATCTATGAATCATTACGATTGGGTCACTTTGGTGACTACCAAATGTCACATATTATAGATTCAAATCAATAACTTTCTTTATGAACATAAGGCGAATAACGAAATATTCACTGTAATACGACTAATCTATGAACCATTATGATTGGGTCACTTTGGTGACTACCAAATCGACCATAATGTAGATTATCCATCGAAACAATAATTTTCCACATAGCCATTACGTGAAAAAAAATAAAATTATTCACAACACTTTCATCATTATAAGGCGCAGAAAAGGTTTTTTTTTTTTTTTTTTGAACCTCTGTGTTTTTCTTACAAAATACAAAACCATAATATGTTTTTTCGAATTAAAGAAAAAATACACCAAGAGATCATCTCATTAGAAGTATGCCAATAATATATACTGTTATACACTTATATCATTCTGCATGCATATATAACCTTACTGGTACCCCTCTACCCTTCCTAAGCAAAGATCACAACAGTATATTCTTTCATGTCTTAAACAAGACAAAACACATCATTGTGAGAGGGAGTAACATATCTAAGCTTAAATACTAAGAGAATTGATCCAAATTGGATGGGTCGGCAATTTTTGTCCGATTTTTCCAATTGTGCCCCTTGATTGGGCAGCTGCCTGTTTTGTTGTTGAGGGCAATTTCGTCTTTCCCCGTTCACAGGTTGCTGACGCCATCCTACTCTTTTCCTTTATAATCTCGCGCGGATGCTTCCAGACGGAGAGAGAGCGAGGAAGTTTCCAGAGAGGCGATTGTGAGGAGATAATTAGGGGTTCTACGTACGCCGTGGATTTCTCAATTGGTTTCTATACATTCGGTTCTTCGCCGTGGATTTTTCGATTGTTGGAGATGTTGGCTTCTTCGACCTGAGATCTTTGGCCTGCTGATCGGTTTAATTTCTTCCTGCGTTCAACGCTTCTCTTACCGTTTTCTTCTTCGATTCGCGAGGTTTGGTTTTGATTTTTAAGCTTTTAAAATTTTGTGTTATCTGTTGCGGTTTGGGTGTTGTTGTGATCGACCTACGCGCTTGCGAAATCGTGCTCCGTGAATTCTTCAATCAGACTTGTACCCATTCCCTCTGGGTCCTCTACAAGGTCACTAACAACCCCTTTCTTCTGTTTGTTTCTTTTTTTCCTTCTACTTTTTGTTTTTAATTTGTGTGTGTGTGTGTGTATGATTGCAGTATTCGTGGTCGGTGCATGAAGTGGCTGCGAATAAGCTAAAGCAGATCTGTTGCGGTTGATGGGTGCGTATTCGTGGTCGGTGCATGAAGTGGCTGCGAATAAGCTAAAGCAGATATGTTGTGGTTGATGGGTGCGTATGTGCACCAAGTGTTTGATGTTATTCCTTAAAGAAAGAGATCTGGTACTGTATTTCTCTTTTTGTTCATTTTTCCCATTATGGTTTCTATGGTTTGTTTGGTCTTTAGGAGAGTTAGCACTCCACATTAAATTGGCAAGGAGGAAATATCATATCTAATGCACAGCTTTCATCTTGTTTTATTTCTACTGTTTCTTTTAGTGTAGCAGTTCCATATTAGTGTGACTATTATCTTGAGAAGTGATTTGTTTGATTTTTCCATGCGTGACATCCAGTTTATGCTCTGTCTGCTTTATTAGCCAATTGGCCTTTGATTGTATACATGATGTATTATGCAATCCAAGAAGTCTGTCCAAAAAAAAAAACTCTTCTACTACCTATAATCTAATTGAAGGTAGGGTCAAGAAAGAGATAGAATGGTCCTATGAGCTCATTCACTGGCTTGCAAGGAAAAGCGTGTATTTGGGTTCTTCAAGGATGGGACCAAAGTCATCCACGTTAGTTGCAGCCACGAGAATTAGGAACTTTTCAGTACAACTATTTAATTGTGCTTATCTGGTTGACACATGACAAAATTATTTCAGTTGAAAATAGGATAGGATATTTAAGCAGGACTCTTGACTTGCAATGATGTTATCATGTGAACTACCACAATTAGTATTCTATCTACTTTCTGATTTTTTCTTGACTACTCAAGGATTACTGAATATACGAAATTCACCACGAAATTTGAGACGAACATATGTTTGGGCGTTGAGTGATTGATATTGTCCTGGTATGTTAAACTGTTTTCATGATTGTTATCTGCTCTGTATGTTCCTCTTTTATCCATTGCTGCATGGATCACAGGGTCCAATATGAGCTGTATTTTGTTTGTAAACTGTAAAAATGAAACCCATCAGCATAGGACTGTCTAACTTGTTCAATGGTGAAGGTTTTAGAATCCAGAATAATAAAGTAGATGCAAATTGAATCATTTGATATGCATGTGAAAGTCAAAAAAATGACACGTAAATTCATTCAGAATTCTCCCGGTTTCGAGGCCTTCTTTTTGTGCAGAACCAGAAGACATGGTTAATTATGTAGAAATGAAACATGTGACAGTGGAATCAAACTATCATATTACCTACTTTAGCCTTCCTCCAATTAAAAAACAAAAGTTTGACCTTCCTAATGTATGACACGTTGAGATAGCAGATTTGGTAGAGATAGGTAAACGATAATCTGTTTCTAGAAGAGATTAGTGTGACTGTGTGAGGTTCTACTTCAAAACCATGAGTCAATTGCCTAACCAATTTGACAAACCGTAAATACGAGGAAACGCACATCGGTGATGATACAAAACACAAGAATTTAACTACCATTTAGAGGCACAAGAATTTAACAAACACAAGGAATAGGACCAATAGGTTTTTACAAACACTTAGAATTAATAACTACACTTTGGTCTTACCCCTACCAACTAGCAATTTATTTGTAAAGGAAGTTATCTTCAACTCCTAAAGTTCTCCTCTATTGTTGTTCGGTAACTGCAGGTTTTAGGAGCTTGCTGGTACATTTTTCAATTGAGAGATAAGAAGCACGCTGGAGATATGCCTGCAGTCTTGAGAACCAAAGCTGGAAAACAAGGCTCTAAAAGCGCGTTTGCTTCCTTCTTGGTCCTTTTCTTCCAGTTGGTAATCAATCCTTCCATGGTTAAAACAATCTACTTTCTTGGCGAAAAGAAACGCTCCTGCTCTCTATCCTTATTCACAGGGATTTGGTGTTTTCAGATTTGAAAGTTTGTTATTGAATGAATAGGTAGTAGAGTTTGCGAGTTAAGAGCACTGTCTTGAATGTTTGTCACTTGTTCCAAATTGAAACTAATTTGCCATCATAGTTTATAATCCGTACCATTTACATGTTTCCTTTTGCCAAAGAGAGATATTGTTTTTATCAATTATGTTGCCATTTGTGCTGTTTAGAAATACAAAATTGTTTGGAGCAATACAAAATGAAGTCTTGAGCCAAGCTACAATTTAAGTATGTATTTGTTTCTTGTTCATCGTAGTTCTTATCATTTATACGATATATAGTCGGCCCTCTTCCTTGTAAATTTTTTGACTCTTAAGCATTATGAGTCATTTATGACCAGGATATTTTTGTATTTTAGGATTTTAAATTTTGCTTTTCGTATTTGGTTTGGTTGCTTATTGCTTGGTGTGCTTAAGAGAGTACTTTATGTTTATTCATATTATATTCTGAATATAAATCTTGATAACATACCGTAGTGCATTGTTTTCAATTAAGAACTATAGGAGTTGCCACATTGTCTCGCATTGGTGAGGCAGACGAATTTGACGATCTTGAACTGTTGTAATTTGGATAGCATGAGAGACTCAATAGGCACTCGAATTATGGGAGCTTAACCATTTCCATGTAGAGACAACAGGAATGTTAGTGACAAAGAGTAGTTTTTTCTTTTATTTTTTTTGGCTTCACCGAAGTAGCGGGAACCACGGAAGTCAAAGGTAACCACTCCCCCACCATCACTGGTAAACAAATGATTTCATATGCTTAGTAGTTTGTATCACGGTTTTTACTAATTGGTTTATTATAGAACCTTTGGTTAGATAGATTATCAATGCACTATAGAGAAAGTAGCCCGTTGCATATTTGGAATTTGGAGCTGCGATGGTGGTCGATGGCATATTTTTTTTTTGTAATGTTATCATAAAAAAGGAGTTAATTTTGCGATCTCTCTCGTTCATGGACTCATCTAAGTTTGTTGTGGATATTCCCTTTTGTTCTTGCTTTCCTGTTTTTTCTTTTGGCTTCTGACTGTTATTTTTTTTTTTACAGAATTTAACTCTTTTGAGTTTTCAGCGACATCTGGTAGGATTCGGCCTCAACCACAGATTAAGGTTGACCGTTGAGATTCCGATCTCTCTCTTTCATGGACTCATCTAAGTTTGTTGTGAATATTCCCTTTTGTTCTTGCTTTCCTGATTTTCTTTTGGCTTGTGAATGTTAATTTTTTTTTACAGAATTTAACTTTTTGAGTTTTCGGCGACATCTGGTAGGATTCCGCCTCAACCTCAGATTAAGGTTGACCGTTGAGATTCCGCAAAATTTGATTAAGTCTCCATCCATCTTTTCTCGTGCGATGTCTCATCCTTCACAAGAAAGGGTATGGGATCTTGAAACCCTAGCTCCCTTTTACACAACTTGGTTGTAGTTGATCACGATATTGGTCTTTAATTTTGCTTAGTGAGTGGTTAATATCTAGCTGAAATAGAAATAACAACATGAGATTCACCTTTTTTTGTGCTAATGATGTTTTATCAGCTGGAAACTCATCTGAGTCATCTTCAGGTGGGTTCCATCAGTTTTCTTGAGGTGCACTTTCTTACCAATGGTCCATGTTGGCATCGATTGTAGAGTGCTAATGATGTTTTATCACCTGGAAACTCATCTGAGTCATCTTTAGGTGGGTTCTGTCAGTTTTCTTGAGCTGATTGGTGGTTGTTTGTCTGATTACTATGATTTACTTGCTAAGATCATAAGGAAATTAGAGTGAATTAACTTTTCAATATCGCGCTTTCTTTGGCCTATTTTCTTTTATGTAGTTAAGATAAGATATTTGAAGGGCGACAACGCATGCAAAATTGAAAAGGGATTTTCATACCTCGTATATATAAAAGGTCAATGAGAAGTTATAGGGTCAAGATTGATACTGGGACGGGGTTAATGGGAATTAGTATGAGACTAATACTGGAATGGGGTAGTAAGAGAAAGGTGTTATAGAGCCAAGATTAATGTGGTGAGACTAATACCAGGACGGGTTAGTAACAAAGACATTTGATCATTTTGTATGATAGCTGTAAAGTGTTGTTAATATCACATCCTTATGATTTGTACGTCATGCAATCCATTGCATTTGATTGGGAAGACCATAGGTCCATAGGAGACTCAGTGGAAATATTTTAAAGGTCCATAGGAGACTCAATGAAAATATTTTAAAGCTACGGTGTTGACCGTCACTCCATCTCAATGTCTCCAACCTGACTTTCTTTGTTAGTCTAGAATGGTTAGATGAACGTTGCGTATTTGGTTTTTGTTTAGATAGGGGAATTATGTTGTACTTTTAAAGTGTGTAATAGTATTCAAGCCTTGGGTTTTAACAAACATTTCCATTTAGATTTGATGTTGTTGTTAAGTATTGATTTGCTGATTGCAATGTTGGATGTATTCGTCTAATAATCAAGTACCTATGTCCGACACTCCGTTCAGGGTATGAGATCAGTGTTCAACATATATTGTTCGACATTCACATAGCACACATACTTGATAATGCAAATTTATCGGGAAGATATATATTTTTTATTTCTATATGTAAGTTACTGGGATGATAGGTCTGATTCTTTTTTTGGATGCTATCTTTACTTTTCATGAGGTATTACGTCTTGGTTTTGAATGTCATTCTTACGTAGCTGAATTTTTTAGTTGGGTTATAAGAAAACTACTACGCTTGTTTTTAGGCAACTTTTGTCTACCAGTGAAGGCAACTGTTTTTGTACGTTTTATGGTAAGTCATGTGTTCCACTTGAAAATTTTAACTACTACCGTATCACTTGCATCCATTGATTGGTACTTCATATGATATCCCAATTTTTCTAAGCATAGTTCTCTAATTCAGTAGTACGCTGCTTTAGAATAACAGGCACGAAATTCCTCGTGCTAGCACGAGCCGCTCACCTAGTATATATATATATATATATATATATATATATATATAAGTATATAGGGCCCTTCTAATGCGGATGCCCGCATTCAGCAAGACACTTTTCCCAGTAAGTAACCTCTGTTATTCGAAAAAAAATTGTGTTTTCATACCGTAAGCATCAACGGCGAAACGGCGACGATAAATTAATATCAAGGGTTCAACTTTGATCTCCGTTAGTATATGGTGCCGAAAAAACGGATCAACGGAGGAAAAAAGAAAAAAAAAAGAGACATACGCAAACATGAATCAACCGAAAGCATAGTTACGCCGACATACCCCATATAGCCACCGTAAACATCAATATGGCGACTTCAATTGATTACACGTACTTAATCGGATAAGCATGATAATTTCTAAACCTATGGCTCTAATACCACATGTAAATTTATTCTTGGTGGCGTTAAAACAAGGGAAAATTTCACGTAGGCACCCGACCTTTCACACAAATCACACATAAACACCTGACCTTTCTTAAATTTCATATAAACACCTGAACTTTCTAAAAACTCATCAATTCAACACCTGACCTTTATTAAATTTCATATAAACCACCTGAACTTTCTAAAAACTCATCAATTTAACCACCTGACCTTTATTAAATTTCATATAAACACCTGAGCTTTCTAAAAACTCATCAATTCAATGTATGCCATCACCATTTCGTCTAAAACCAAACGGAAAAAGAATTAAGTGCTTCGATTTTTATTTGTTTGAAATAATGCTAATATCTTATTTTTCTGATTATTTTATCCTAAAGAATCATAATTAATTTTTGACTCTAAAGCTCTCATTAGTTAGCATTAAGAAAGACGTATAATCAAATATCTCTTAGGGCAACTAACGAAAGCTTTAGAATCAAAAATTAATTATGATTCTTTAGAATAAAATGATCAGAAAAATAAGATCTTCGCACCGGTTTAAACGGATTGAAAATTGGAGTAATTAATTTTTCAATCATGTATAAATCATTTATATATTAAAAATATATGGTTAAAAAAAATTAAGTGCTCCAATTTTCAATCTGTTTAAACCGGTGTGAAGATCTTATTTTTCTGATTATTTTATCTTAAAAAATCATAATTAATTTTTGACTCTAAAACTCTCGTTAGTCAGCCCTAAGAAAGTCGTAGAATCAAATATTTCTTAGGGTCAACTAACGAGAGCCAAATAAAATGATCAAAGAAATAAGATCTTCATATCGGTTCAAACGAATTGAAAATTAGAGTAATTAATTTTTCAACCATGTATAGATCGTTTATATATTAAAAAATATGGTTAAAAAATTAATTGCTCTAATTTTCAATCCGTTTAAACCGGTGCAAAAATCTTATTTATTTCTCTGGTCATTTTATCCTAAAAAATCATAATTAATTTTTGACTCTAAGGCTTTCGTTTGTTAGCCTTAAAAGATATTTGATTCTATGACTTTCTTAAGGCAGATTAACAAGAGCTTTAGAGTAAAAAATTAATTATGATTCTTTAAATAAAATGATCAGAAAAATAAGATCTTCGCACTGATTCAAACAAATAAAAAATTGGAGCACTTAACTTTTTTCCTGTTTGGTTTTAGACGAAATGGTGATGGTAGATGTTGAATTGATGAGTTTTTTAGAAAGCTCAGGTGTTTATATGAAATTTAATAAAGGTCAGGTGTTAAATTGATGAGTTTTAGAAAGTTCAGGTGTTTATATGAAATTTAATAAAGGTCAGGTGTTGAATTGATGAATTTTTAGAAAGTTCAGGTGTTTATATGAAATTTAAGAAAGGTCAGGTGCTTATGTGTGATTTGTTTGAAAGGTCGGGTGCCTACATGAAATTTTCCCTTAAAACAATTAACAATCTACAATTATGCCAGGGTCTAGAACCATCATGATTATCACATGCAAACATTAAGCGGAACTTAAGAAATCAAGAACGGCGTATCCGGATCTAGTAATATGGAACTTGAGCAATCCAATGATTAATTGAAGCAACCATAATTATTTTTTACTAGAGCGTTAAGCCCGGGTTTCTCTCCATTGCCCTTCTTTCTAGTCGTTTAGTATCACGTTAAATTAATGGAACCCTAGACGCTCTTATATAGGCAAAGAGAGGATCGATTTTCTTAATGACCATTATACTCAATTTCCATCGAAGTAGAGTCTATTTAGGAAACAACTTCTCTATTTGACTAATAAAATAAAATAAAGATATGGAGAATGCTATTAAACTCATAATCAATATATGCCACCACAATGAAAAGCGACACAAGTACGAGAAATTACCCATCAACTTGATTTTGTAAATTCATCCCGGGCCAAATCTGCAACTTCTCTAAGCGCTGCCCTCCATGTTCCTAGCTTATCCTTCAATTTCTTTTTCGCCAGTTCACCTGTTTCTGATTTTAACTTCTCTTCATGCCTTGTAAATGCTTCTTCAAAACTGCCGATTTGCTTCCTCACTTCAGATGGATCCACATCATAGAAGACAGGTAGAACTATGTGTCCAAGAGTCCTATGTTTGAGGATCGTCACAAGCTCTTCGAGGCACCAAGTTGACAACGCATAGTTCTTCGAGAGGACGATTATTGAAATCCTCGACTCTCGAATTGCCTTCTCTATCTCAGACTTGATATCTTCCCCTTTCTTATGCCATCATCGTCTTTGAAGGTGTGAAATCCGGCTTGGCCCAAAGCGGTGTAGAGGTGATCGGTGAAAGTCTTGCGAGTGTCCTCGCCCCTAAAGCTCAAGAACACATGATAACTACATGGAGAAGCCGAAGAAGAGGCTTCTTGGGATGTCACAGCAGACATTGAACGTAACAAACCCCAAGAAGAAGAGATTACTAAAGGAGTCTTATTGGTCACAGAAAATCTGTTCGAAGGGCTCGCTCTGTTACTGCTAGCTAAGCTACTTTTACACACCTCAGACATTACAATAATACACAAGGAGTATAACTATCTAATTATCTATTGTATATGCATCAATATATATATATATATATATATATATATATATATATAATATAATACGCATAGAGCAAGAACTGTAATGATGAAATAAAAAGAATATTACCGAGAATTAAGACCGAAGAGGAGACTTTGAAGAGAAAAAATGAAATGTGAAAACATGAATCAAAACCCATAGAGCAAGAACTGTAATGATGAAATAAAAAGAATATTCCCGAGAATTAAGACCGAAGAGGAGACTTTGAAGAGAAAAAATGAAATGTGAAAACATGAATCAAAACCCATAGAGCAAGAATTGTAATGATGAAATAAAAAGAATTTTCCCGAGAATTAAGACCGAAGAGGAGACTTTGAAGAGAAAAATGAAATGTGAAAACATGAATCAAACCCATAGAGCAAGAACTGTAATGATGAAATAAAAAGAATATTCCCGAGAATTAAGACCGAAGAGGAGACTTTGAAGAGAAAAATGAAATGTGAAAACATGAATCAAAACCTATAGAGCAAGAACTGTAATGATGAAATAAAAAGAATATTCCCGAGAATTAAGACCGAAGAGGAGACTTTGAAGAGAAAAATGAAATGTGAAAACATGAATCAAAACCCCACGAATCGGGCAAGAACTGTAACGTTGAAATTCTAACGAATGGTAGAAAAATAGAAGACTTTGAAGAGATAAATGAAAGTGATCGTCCCGCTTTTTCAGGGTAAATTAGGAGATAGTCGAAATATTTTTCTTCTTCTTTTTTTTTTTTAAATCAAAGTTTAGAGGTGCTTTTATTGATACGAAAATCGTACATCGATAATGGGTAGCCACCCCCAAGGAGGGAGGAAAGCAATCACAATGGAGGCCTAAACTCACAAATGAACATTCAGGACCTCACACAGACAACACTCGCCTCCGATCACGAAAATATTTATCTTAGCCTGGGTGGAAAATATAAAAAATGTGATTTTAGCTTCTTTCTATGCTTGCCCCATCCGTGGGGTTTCGGTTCATGTTTCAAAGTTTTAGGGTAAATTAGGAGATAGTCCAAATAATAAGTGGGGATCCTCTCATGCAACCCTCATGCATGTGATGTAAAAGGAATTCACCATGGTTCATGTTTCAAATTTTTGGTGACTGTGTTTATGGAGATTCGGGTATTTGGGTTGGGGGCGAGGGAGGGGATGGGGGGTCGAGGTTAGACCTGGTGGACTCTGTTTGGCCCGGAGTGTCCCTATGGATTTAGTTACACAATGCTACTCCCTGCGATCGCTATAAAACAGACTTGCGGGTGCAATATGCCATAAAAAACTTAATTGAAGCCCTTCATACCATCAATTGGTTTTAGGAGAGATGATAGAAAGCGGTCCGACAGACTCCTCCCTTTGAGACACGATTGACGACTTTGTTTGGCTTGGATTTTGAGGGATGTTGTTATTTCTTGTGTGATAACATAACTTGTGTGCAAAGATATGTACGTGATTGGTTGCTCTCTAGCCAGTTGATATGGGAGTGGCTGCCAATTCACTTTAGTGTGAATTTACATCCAAAGGAAGCTGCTTCAATTTCCAGAACAACATTTTTATTATAACTCTTCCTCCGGTCCCAGAGTCCCCCTGTTAGCTTTATCTTCATATATTCTTAGATTGTTTCTGGTCATGGTTCTGTTCTCTTTTTTTTTTCTTTCTTTTCCTTTTCTATTTGAGATGAAGATGAGGATGGGATATGGAAAGTGCTGAAGGGTCCAAATCCAGCTCATACGAGACCTTGGAAGCACCGTATGCCCAAAATGTTTTTCATGACTGACCCGAGAAAGCTTGTAGTTTTGTTATTTTCCGACATACTTCTCGGCGGTATATGTTAATACTAACTGTTTTTGAAACAGAAAATAAACAATCCCAACTATAATGGGAAGTATGGAAGATTAATCCTTGGACCGACAACTTAGGTAGAACATATGTTTGGTCGTAGTATCTTCCACATGGATGACTAAATCGGTACACATGCACATGTGAGCGCACAAGTACAACGTACGTACCCACCTACAAACATGATGCCTGCTACGTACGTACACAGAATCCTGTATTAAGATGCAAATTAAGAAATTGGCTTATTACCCAGATCTTTATGTTATGAAAAGATCAATCAAATACGTTGGCATTGAAGTTTGGCAGTTGATCGAACAGGAGCTAGCATCAATCTGCTAAGATTGTAGAAACCACGTCTCTGCTTTTTATGTGGCGCGCGGGTGCAATTATTCAAGCTAGTGTATATGAACATGCATGGTGGGGACTGCAGGCCGGTTAAGGCCGCTTCAATTTACGACAACATTTTAATAGTAACAATTTGTGGAGGAAGTGTTTTCAAACAGAGCTAGAGGTGTGAGTTAATATAGGTGGTTCCGGAGACACTTAAAAAAACCCTTAAAAAAACACTCCAAATTTTAATCTCATAGTTTCCGATCAAATTTTGATGATCCGAGCCGTTTAATGTGTTCAGAATGTGATTTTAAAGGTACTCGTGAGAAACTGGCAAAAAACTAACCGGAAAGGGCTTGATTTGAGTAGTTTTTTATTGAACCGTTCAATAAAGTTCAATAAAAAACTGTTCGGATGAAGCCATTCCCGGTCTTTTTTTTTTGCTGATTTCGCGCGAGCACCCTTAAAATCACGTTCTGATTACATTGAGCGGCTCGGATCATCAAAATTCGATCGGAAACTTGGGAGTGTTTTTTTAAGGATTTTTTTAAGTGTTCCCGGAACCACCCCGTATATATATAGGCGCACTTGTTTCCTTCCCACATGATTTGCTTAATCAGTGGCTCGATCGCCCAATTGTTGTAGTAGGGAACTGCCATCAGAAATTAGAATATATACAGTGCCGGCATTTGGGTTGCCCTACTCCAATATTATGCTTTGTTGCTCACTTACTATAAAATCATACAAAATAAAATAAAAATTCAAGTACCAAAAAAAAAGTTACATCGTTTTTTAGATTGAATTACATCAAGAAAATCAACATTAAAATGTAAATCTCGTTTACAGTGCTTTATGATTAGCACGATCCGATTTAAAGAAAATAACTTTTTCTAGCATTTTTTGAAGCAAATTTTTAATTGATTCATCCTACTTTACTTACTCAAAAACTCGAGACCCGTTTTGCTATCTTTTGTTTTTTGGGGTTTATTGTTGATATATGTGAAGAGAATGGCCTGTCTTGAAAACATAAGAAGTAGTTAAAAAAGCCCCAAAATGTCCAAAAATATTCTTAGTGGAATTGCGTCTCATTTACAATTGAGATCATTGCCAATCTCTTTAATCTTATATTGCGAAATGGTAGTTTGAAGATATAAATAAAAACCGTGTTAACTTACTCTATTTATTTAGCTATGACTTTTTTTAAATCAAATGTAAGAATATATCATTTATTTATAAATTATCGTTGGGAGAGGGGAAAAAAAGAGGTAGAACAAAAATTGTGGATTGGAATAAACAAAAAGAGAGAAAGAATGGAGGAAAAACAAGATAGGGACTGCCTGGGGATATCGAACCCTAGAGCCGCGGCATCATTAACAATCGCAGCAACCATTACAGCAAGCGACTGTGCTACAATGGGAAACTCTTTTAATTTATAATCTAACTCAAAAACGTCTTTTTTTGGTTGCCCGAGCCCGGGGGGTTGCCCAAGACCGAGGGCTTGCGGGGTTTACCTCAGGGCCGGCCCTGATTATAAGATACTAATAAAAAGAACACAAACTTGCTTGAGCGAATCAAGTATAGTGTATTTTTACTTATATACACTAAGTTATTGCCATGGACAACAACGACGAATGGACATGTGCACTAGGACTAATGACAGTATAGTCTTAGAGAACATGTATTTTCATCTACATTAATGGTATATATAGTTACGTAAATTAACGCTCGCTCCCCCTCACTTGCACCCAATTTCGCTCCTGCTTTGTGCAACTAATTAGCTTACCGTCACAAATAATGGGAAAATAATTAAAAAAATTTACAGGTGCAGTTAAACTAATTCCTCTGAATTAAGGTCCCATGATATTTTCCTTTGATGTGTGATCACTTGTACAGTCCTCAAAGACTAGTACTTCTACTTTGGAAGTCCTCTTGGGTCCCCCTTTTGCTTAATTTCCAATTATAGCAAATGGAAAGAACAATGACTATAATTGCTTGATCAAGAATTTGAATCTCCATACCACATCAAGGTCAAGGTCATGGTCTTTGGACAAAATTCTACACGGTCCCTCTACACCCATGTCGACGGGGTTAAACGGTCATCCAATGGTACTTAACTCTGTGTAGGTTGGGCCAAACGGTCATCCTATGAAAATTAACTGACACATCATTGAAGCTAGCGTCGTTCCCGTTCGATGCATGGGACAAACAACAAATTTTGTGGGAGCTCGATAATTTGTAGCAGAATCACACAAATATTTTGTCTTGTGCATCCAACGGGAACGACGCTAGTTGATAGAAAAGGAACCCGGGGTGCATGCTGTCCCTCAAGAACAACATGAGCGTTGGGCCAACCGAGCCGTCCATGCTCGGCAATGGACGACTCAAATTGCAACAAATATTAAATCAAATTAAATTACTTCAAAAAATTAAATCAAATTAATTTGTAACAAAAAGATCAAATATTGTACCCGTTCAATGCATGGGATAAAAAATTAACATTAGCTTTTTTCGATCCTGGGTATCGAACGGGCACAACGCTATTAATAAAAAATATAATCTAATATTTTTTTGGTCTCATGTTCGATGTACATTAGCATTATTCTTATTCTGTACATTGAAAGACATATGTGTGGTGTAAAATAAATTTGAAGTACCACGTGACGGTACCACTGCTGGAACATGGAATAATTTTTCCTCTCTCTCCCCCTCCCCCCACTCCCACGTTCTCCCAAAAAAAAAAAACTCTAAATTCTATGAATTTAGGATTTTTCCTCTCCCTCCCCCCACTCCCATGTTCTTCCCCACCACCCCACCCACCCACCCCCCCCCCCCCCCCCCCCCCCCCCCCCCCCCCCCCCCCCCCCACCTTTTTCTCTCTTTCATTTATTTATTTTTTTAAAAAAATTCTAAATTCTATGAATTTAAGATTAAGGGTTGGAAGCCTTTTGACTTCAATTACATTCCAATAGTATATTTTTATAGATAGATAGATTAGGAGAAAGGGTCTTTGGAGTTAAATTCTACACCGTCCTTCCATGTAGACTTTGATTAAACGGTCATCCAATGGTTAACTGACACATCATCAAAATAAGGAGAAAGGTGGGGCTTCAGTTTAATGCGCCTCTTCCTATCTTAACCTTGGTTTGATAGCGCACACCCCGACCCCACAAATGCTGCATATTTCTCTCTCTCTCTCCATTCCCCAAGCGGACAGAAAAGCCAAACATGGTGATTTTAGGGTTCAAAGTTCAAACATTCAATAGCCATTTCAAGGAACTTTTCTGACTTTGAAAATCTAATTCATGATTATTCCACCTTGAATTACGTCTGAAAAGTATTCAACTCATTTTCTTTAATTGTTCACGTCACTCCAAACAAAGAAGAACGAACTTCAGTATTCTTGACGTGCAATTTGTATCATATTTTAAGCAATAGAGAAGCCAAACATGGTGATTTTAGGGTCATAGTTAAATAGTTTGATGTGCTTCGCACGTTCTCGGGATATAAAGCTTCATCCTCTAGCTAGAAGGGAAATATTTTCAGTGTCGGGTGGGTACCACGTGGTGCCCGCTCGGCGCATACATCCGAGCCGTTTATTGCATTTTTGGACGGCTCAGATTTGGAAAGAGAATGTGTTAAGGTGAGAGGATAGAGAGGGTTTCAATCCGAGCCGTTCAAAAGTGTATCGGACGACCCAGATGTGCCGAGCGGGTGCCACGTGGAATATACCAACCCGATGTCGAAAAATTTCTCCTCTATAAGAGTAATATGGGATTTAAACGGTGACAAAAAAGGAGAAGACTTCGCCCACATGCAGGTATAGATAGGGGTGCTAATCGAGTCAAACAAGCCAAGCACAACATTATTCAAGTTTGCTTGACTCATTGTTACATGTGTTCAAACTTGGCTTGAGAACTTTTTGATGTAGGATTTCGTAAGAAACCCTAGACCCCAAGACTCATGCCAAATTGAAGAAAATAATACCGGATGGGTACCTGTTGCCATGGAGGATGAAAACCTAAACCTTAGTGTGTGGTTATTCGTCTTCCGCCTCTAAAACCCTTCTCTTAATATTAACCTTAGTCTCACACACGATGGGATGTTATGAGAAAATAGGCTAGGGTTGTAGTGGGGACCTTGACCACCTATTTTTAAGTCCTGGTTCCATCATAGCCCATCATAATAGATAGAACCATATTGGGCCATTTAATTGGTCTCTACATATAAAATAAGCCTGTACCACTTAACGCACGTGATATGACCCAAATACGTGTTAATAGAGACTTGTCCATTACCCGGTCACATTAATTGAATGATCACAACTTTATGATTAATATCGACATCACTCAAGCCTTATTTGACAACATACAATATTTAATTTTATGATCTATGTAGGTCCACCAATAGAAAATTGCTAACATTTGCGACTAATTGTTCAACCATGGCTTGAGCTTGAAATTTTGTGTTTGTGATAAGCGTGACTTGTGAAATATGCAAGCCAATTTCGAGCATACTTAATTTTGTGAAGTTTCGAACTTTTAAGCTTGAGCTTGAGTTTAAGCTCATTAAGTTCTAAAATGAAATGAATTAATTTAAATCCATAAAGAGGAACTAGCAAAATAAAAAAAATACCAACTCTTAATTGCCTCCTAACTACCTCTAAAGAATATGACTAAACTCTATAATTCATAAAAAAAAATTAAATAATGAAAAGGCTTCTTCAATAATATCTGTTTGGATGCAATAGTAGTATAAAATTGGTAAAATATCTATGTAAAAGGCAGATTCATATCTCATATTTTGAGATATTTATTAATCTATCCTTATATTTTTAGTATTTACGGAATGACCTGTAGAAACCCGTAAATTATTTTATTTTCTTTAATCGTAATATGTGGAGGATTGTATTTTAATGTTGTAATGACGTTTGGAGGTGTTGGTAGCAAGTGGGGTTTGATTCGATGTCTGTCAGTAAAAAATTTTTATCTTTTCCTTCAGCCAGTACGTACCGGTACTGCATTTTGCCCAGTATCGATACGTAACATTCTTTGCTCCCCCTGGCCACTGCTAAATATAAACAACCCCCAATAGAACTTTACCACACCCAAACACACACAGAGTTTTGTAATAAGGAGTTCCATTTTATTGTTATTTTTCAGAAAATGGCTAGGTGGTCAGAAACAATGGTGAAGAAGGCGGCCTGCGTGGTGGTGGTGGTGGTGCTAACGTGCATGGTGGTGGCTGCACCCCACGCCGAGGCGGCGATATCGTGCGGGCAGGTGGTGTCAAGCCTTTCCCTATGCATCTCCTACCTGATGAGTGGCGGTGGGGCGGTGCCGGTGGCCTGCTGCAACGGGGTTAAATCCCTAAGCAACACGGCCAAGACCACAGCTGACCGTCAAACATTGTGCAGGGCGAGTGCATTAAGTCTGTTGTTTACGCAAATAATTTTCCTATCAATATGGATCTTGTTTGATAGATCTCATTAAGATCTTTTATACGGTGTAAAAAAAATTGAAAATTCTTTTTCGTTTACATTATTTTTGAGTTTTAAAATATGAAATAAATACTTATTTTTCAAGAAAGTGTTTTGAAACGGGGCCTCAGTGTATCTACTGCTCCTTTTTTTTTTTTTGATAAACACTACTGCTCTTTTTTCATTGCCCCTGTTTTATCATCTGTTTCTTTTTGCGATTCTCATTTGTAATACTGTTACAACTCTCTTTCTCTCTCTCTCTCTAGACATACACATTCAGACATTAAAAATTGGAACACATAGTACCAACCTAGCACAAATTGCATAGTACCAACATTATGCCAGCAGCTGCGGGCTCCTTTGCTTGTTCAAAATGGGGCTCAGACCATTCCCGAGCTTGGTACGTACGCAAATGTGTGTAGCCCGTTGCTTGTGAGAGAGAAGTGTCTGGAGAGTGGCCTCCAAGAGGTGTATCTAAAGCATGATTTTTTTTTTTTCTGAAAATGCTGGGGACACGTCTCTCGGCCACTCTCCAGACACTCCTCTCTCACAAGCAGTGGGCTCCACCCATCTGTGGGAGTACCTGGCTCGGAAATAGTTCAAGCCCCCATTCCGGAGCTGGGGAAAATAAATTAAACTAGTGTTGCTTAACCAAGCCGTGAGGCTTGATTCTGATGCTATGGGAATGAGAAATATCCTTGCAAGGCCATGCCAATGGTTTGTGCATCTACAGATCTACTCGTGGATATTCTGTTGGTGTCCGAAATTTAGGCAAATGCATGGGTTCATATTCCTGTTAATTAATTAAGTTTTGTCTTGTTAATGTGTTACTGTCCATACTTAATAGTTTATAGTACAACTTAACACAGCTCTGGTTTGGTCGCCGAGAAAATGGAAGTCGAGAAAATATATTTGATGGCTTTAAATCCAGAGATGAATGTTTAGATTTGTTTGAACTTGATTGGATTTGAAGTTTTGGGACTCTATTTTGCAAATTTTTCTATATATATATATATATATATGTATATATATATACACACATTTATATTCTAAAATATTACAAATACTTATCAAAACAATCTTTACACATCCCATAATTTATGGAATTAGACAATTAGGAACATGAAATCTCTCTTCCAGTCCAGATTAACATCTACGGAGTATAATTTATTTTGCAAATCTACAACATAGTATATTAACAGAAAATGACTTTGTGAGGATGCCTCTAAATAAGACAAGTGGCGTAACACATCTACTTACGAAAAATGACAAGGCTGTATGAGCAAAATGGAACAATGAATCCGTGTAAAAATAAAAGGGACCTCTTTATTATTGTTCATTGCTCTTTGGGATATATTAAGTATTCGGCACTGTAAATCCGAGCGATTGTTCGACTATTCAACAAATGATCTAACTTTGGAAGTCTCATGCAATCGAACCGTAATGGAATTGGTGATTTGCAGGTTTAGGGTTCCCCCATTTTATGAGTGTAGGTTTGCGGTTTCTCTCTGTCGAAATTTGAGGGGTAATGTGGGAATAAATGAAAACAGAACATCCCCGCTTTGGGTGCATTAACATTTGGTGAAATGACTAAAAGCCCATCCATTCCCGTCAAAATATCAAACCTACACAGGAAGCCACTGCACCCAAAACCACGCAAAAACCTCCCAAAGTAGCCTCTCTCTGTCCTCTCTCAACGATGGCGAAGGGCGACGACGCATTGAGGAGAAAGAAGAACAAACTCAACAGAAAGAAGCAGAGAGCCAATGATACCACCGCGGTGTCTAATCGCATCGCCGCCATAATCGCAGCCAAAAAGCGCCGACTGACCGGCAAACGTCGAAATTGTCAGGTACTAGCGATATTGGATCGATTGGTTTCTTAAAGTTCGATTCTTTGGGAGTTTCTGTGGTTTATTTGAACTGGGTTTTAGTTTATTTCGTTTGTTATCGAGAGACGAAGCGGTTGGGAACGTTACGCCTTGTTTGGATATGCATTGTACTGGTTATCAAGTTCTTTAATTTCGACTTTTTTGGAGTTTCTGAGGTTTATTTGAACTGGGTTCTAGTTTGGGTAGATTACGCCTTGTTTGGATACGCAGTGTACTGGTTTACAAGTTCTTGAGCGGCCGAAATATATAGGACTGGTGCAATAGTTCTAGGGATCGGTTTAGGCAAGAAATATATAGTACTGGTGCAATAGTTCTTGGGATTTTGTGTTTGGTGCTTTGGGATTCAGATTTGCCATATTGGTAATGATATCATTAAGAAGTGTTCAACTTTTAGAACCCAGTTAAAAGCTGAGTAAGTCTTCAATGTACCTCTTTTTATCAATTCATCAAAAAGAAAAAAAAATTCAAAAGTAAGACCAAGAGTGGCCATCCTGTTGATCACCCTTTTGTTTGAAAACTGTTGCTTTGGATATGTAAATATATGCTTTGTAATATTTGTCATAACATCTTCAAAGACGTAGGCTTTTGATGTTTGGTGCTGCGGTTTAGTAGCTGTTACCCTGTGAACTAAATATTGTCGTGGAATACTGTGGTAGATGCTGTAGGGTTCAGTACTTGTAGTTTGGATACGCGTTGTACGGATTTCCAAGTTTGGCTGAGCTCTCAATTGTTGGAAAAATGGTATGAGAGGGATGAGAATCTGGGTTTAGTTAGTTGATGGGAGTTTTTTGTGAATGGTGTTTTCAAGAACCGGAATCAGTTTCGGCCACAGATATGTAGTATGGGTGCAATAGCTCTTGGGATTTTGCTTGTGGTGCTTTGGGATTCAGATTTTCTATATTGGTAAATATATCACTGAACAATGTTCAACTTTTAGAACACCTATTAAAAGCTTTGGAGTATTTATGGAGTTCAGGGGTGTGCACGGGACAGGACGGGTTTGTACTGTATCTGTCACTCCAACCGATTACTTCTTGTGGAGAAACAGCTCACCTGATTTCAAATGTTCTTTTCATTCAGTTTTTCGTTTTGTGTTTTTCATTACCGTGTTTGGATAATATTCCATTACATTACTCATGTATTCACTTGATATTTGTTTTTAATGATATCCTGGAACGTCTAACCTAGACTTTGATAAAATCTCCGTAGAGATAGTAAGAACAGAATTCAAATCTTGTTTTCTGTTATTCTCTGGTCAGAAATTGGTAACACCTTGGGCTTGTTCGGTTGAAGGTTTTTGGATTTGGATTTTGGATTTTAATTTGTAATGATTAGGGTAGGGAGATAGGATAATGATGGGAGAGATATATAGATAAAAGGGAAATTTATAGAAATGGTCCTTCTAGTTTCACCCAAGCCTCATTTTCATCCTTCTAGTATCAATTGCAACTCTTTTGACCTTCAAGTTTGGTTTTCGTACCAAGTTGGTCCAATTGATAACGTATGTGAGCCAAAATGGACGGAAAAAATCAGATTGAAGACATACGTTATCAATTGGACCAACTTGGTATGAACCGCGACGTCCAAACTGCTATTAATATGATTTTTTCCATCCATTTTGGCTGATAGAAGTTATCAATTGAACCAATTTGGTACGAAAACCAAACTTGAAGGTCAAAAGAGTTGCAATTGATAGTTGGAGGACGAAAATGAGACTCAAGTGAAACTAAGAGGACCATTTATATAAATTTCCCTAGATAAAAATGAAAGTAGTGGTTGGAGATAGGGGTAATGAGTGGATGTTGGAGTAGTTTTGAGTCCAAATCCTCAATCCTCAACCGAACAAGCTCCTATTGTTATACAATAAAAGAAATAAATAACATCCTCTTGCAGTATCTGCTTGAACTGGTTGTGCTGTTTCAAACTGCATGGTGTTCACATTTATATCTCATAATGTTTCTATTCTTTCTCAACAGGGAATGTGTTTTAGCCTTCCTACGCCTGAGAATCCCTTCAATGACAAGTATGAGAAAAGGGACATCAAAGGAAAGGAAACAAAGAAACCTGTGCCTTCCAAGGCTGATTGTAAGGTGGCTATTAATGGGAATAGTGTGGCATCAAAGAAAGGAACTCTTGGTAGAAATCATGTAAGCACAGATCATCATCAACAGCAGGAAACGGTGAAAGGGAATAATTGGTGGGATGACCGGACAATGTCACTCAAATCTATAAATAACATGGGGAAGAAGAATGTTGTCAAACCGGTAAAAGAGCAAGATTTTGAACAATCAGGTTGTCCATCAAAGTTTCTAGCTCAGTGTTTGAATTCAGTTCAAAATGCAATGCGACACAATGGTTTCAGTGCTGAAGAGGACAAGCCTTTGTTTATTGACAAATGGGGAGTTGAGTTTTGGAAATGCTATTCAGTTGGAAAAGATATATTGGAAACAAGCGGTGCTTGTTCTACAATAGAGCAAATTGCTTGGATTACTTCAACTGCTACTGATAGCATTGCAAGGAAGGAGAAAGAAGGTCTATCACTAGCGGGTCCGTTTCTTTTATTCCTCGTACCATCCCAAGAGAACGCCATTAAGGTTTGTAAATTTTGTTCCGGTTTTCTTAATTTTGTTCTTATTATATACAGTCATCTTTGGCTGCAGTCTTTTCATGCTATGGACAATCAATTATGGCGTAGAGTTAATGTCTTTGCTCGTGGTTCCTTTGCTTTTATCCATTGTATCATCCCAAGAGAAGGCTATTAAGATTTGTAATTTCTGGTGTTCTACTTTTCTAATCTTTTCTTATGATGTATGGCCATATTTTTCCACAATCTTTTAATGCTATGGCAATTTTGTTTTTGCCTCTGCTTAATGTCTTTCAGTTAGGAGGAAGAGACGTAATCAATTTTTTTTAAGGTATCTCTACATAAATCTGTCTTTCGGGTTGAATGATTTGCATATCAGATAATGGAACAAGTTGCGCTAATTAAGGAACAATGCAGTTTTTAGAAGGTTGACAATGTAATTTTGCTCTATCGAACTTATGTCTGCAACTATAAAATAAAAAATATATAAAAAGGGCATCCCCTCTTGGTCTTTTTTTCTTATTTGAACTCTCTGCGGTTAATGGAAGACTAATGCAAACTAGACCTTTTATGAGATTAAAAGCAGAAGGGCATAGTTTAAGGCGCTTCCAAAGTTAGAATCCCTTCTCTTGTGGTCAATACCTAGGGCTGTACTGAGCCTTGTTACCGATTAGCTTTGTTTGGTGATGGATGCTTTCTAATTTTGTGTAGGTACGCACTGTGTGCAAATCTTTGAAGGGTCATGGAATACATACTGTGAGTCTGCATACTGGTACCTCCATAGATCATCAAATCCATGGGTAAGTACATAATTATAATCTTTCTCCCATTGGTCACCAGATAAGCACCTTGCCTGTCCCCCACATCACTTGGTGGTTTGTGAACAACATAATGTTTTGCTGCAATTGGCCCTTCATTTAATTCCCTTTTGTGGCTAATATAAGCTTGGTTGGTATTCCAATTTCCAGGCATAATTGTTCCAGTGTCGGAGTGTTTATGTATTAAAGTCTGCTTCGGATAGGTTCATTCTAGTAATATTAGACCCATCAAGGGTTCATGAGATGGGGTAGTGGTCAAGAGTTTGACAACCAAAAGCAGATATCTTACCTTGCAAGAAGGGTCCACACCCATGTTTTACTCGTTTGACTACAAGTCTGGAAGTCATGGTTGTTGAATTGAAATGCACATGTCTGTTCTGACTTGTTCTTGCTTCCCTAGCACATTTGTATATCAATGTTCAGGCTGTGCATGGAAGATGCATAATGCATTCTATCTAATTCTTGAAATTTTGGAATGAGTTCTCTTTTCATCTCTCCACTCTCTTCTCTCATTGAAGGCTGTATTTTCACCCACAGCCTAAAGAGTATTGAGCCAGAGTTCCTTGTATCTACACCTGAGAGACTGCTGGAGCTTGTTTCTTTGAAGGCCATTGATATCTCTGGGGTATCGTTACTGGTAAGAATTTGACACCCACCTCCTTCCCCCTTCTTTAGCACATTGGTTCCCAATACTACAAGAAAGAAATACAGATGTGTTCTCCAGATGCCAAAATGAAGAAATTTAAAGTTAATGAAACCAAGTGTTAGGTTAATGTTTAGTAGCACCCACGTGAATCCACCTCAAAAGGGCTAGCAAAGGAAGTCATAGTAAGGTTGTCCTTTGTGTTCATTGCTTTCACTTCTTGCCCAAAATCTTTATTTTTTTTGGATCTGGCTTGCCCAAAATCTTAATGTCGGACTTCGAAGTACAACTCAAACAGAGGTCATTACAATCTCCTCTTGCTTGCCCTATGGTTGAGTCCAAAAACCCTGACAAGCTCGTAGTCAACCCACGTTTAAGCAACTTTGCCCTTCATTTCCCATAATTCACCCTACTGTGTATACTGGTTTGCTTTGATACCGTAAACAACAATGATAAAAATCATTCACTTGCGCTTGCAAGTTGCAATGACGTCTTTTGGTTCATTCCTCCAATTTCTATACCCAAGCAGCAGACTTCTAATATAGGAGTCAACACATGCTTGCACTTATCTAACAATTCAACAGGATCTTTCTAGTTGAGATGCTGTTGAAAGAAGTTCCTTGACTGCCTTATGGGCGTTGTTTTTCTGATATTTCTTGCCCATTGCTTTTTGGTTATGACCTTACGTTGCTAGACTATCAAGTTTTCTGGAAATTGGAAATATTTTCTGGTGTTAACCTACTTTGCTTGGTGAAGGATGGTTCATCGAATAAGAATTACCCAATAAAGTGCTTTTGGTTGGTAATATTATTTTCAGTCATATACGAAAAGGGCTTTGGTTTGGTAAATTGTTTGTTGTTATGTAAGCTTCATCGTCTCTTTCTGATCTATTTTGTTTTTGGCACTTTGTAGGTTGTTGATGGACTGGAGACACTTATTAAAGGTGGTCACAACGATGCTGTTAAATCCATAAGGCAACATATATCCACCAATCCCCACACGGTGGTTTTCAGTGATTGCTCAAGTCATACATCAATACCTCTTGTGCAAAACCTTCTTTGTGGACCAATTCGCAGATTGTCATTGAATAATTCTATTAGTAGTCAAGGTGCATGGATTCTCCAATCCACACACGTTTGTGCTTCAGAACAAGAAAAGATATCGAAGGTATCTAAGCTGTCAGTTCTAACTTTGAACTTCAACTGTTAGCTTCTTGACCTACCTTAGCAATACTCTAAAGATCTGTAGCAAATCTGGTTGTTTCAGTTATTCTTCATGCCAAGGCCTTATCTCCATTCTCCAATGTCAAGTAATGTAATAGACCAATGATCTGTATACTGGTTGTGACTCTGGCTTTCTAATATGTTGCAAGTTATTTTTCTCCCTTTCCTTTTGAGTCTTTAGAGTGATTTTTATTTCTGTAAATTGACGATTAACTTGTGCAGGGTATTCAAGTTTTGGATCAAGCTTGTGGTGATCAACCTAATCTGCAGCTTTCTAAGGTGCTATTTGTAGTTGGGAAGGACAGCAATTTTAATCCTTTAGTTACTGCCATCGAGTCTAAGGGTTACTCTGTTGCAGTAAACTCAGCTCCTGGTTCAGAAATTAAGAACAGGTAAGATTGTGACTTATTGGCCTTACACTATCATACATTTTGAATGGGAAGCCGATTCTATTGATAAGCCATTACTCAATTAAAACCACAGCTCTTGTTTAATTAGTCTTGGCACCTGAAAGCCTAGATATTTGGTACCGGTTGCATTCACTCTTCTACATTAATATAAGCATTGAGTTTCTTCCATCCCATCCAACCTACCAAATAGCATTTGCTATACCATTCGGCCTATTTTGTTTGTACGGATTAAAGCATCAGATTAGCCTGGACTTTTTCTTTAAAAAAAAGCATTGTATTAGAGTCATTAGACTATAGATCCAAGGGGACCACATATCCTGTGTTTGGATTAAATGCCCATCAGATATCATATTGTTAATCTGCTCACTATTAGTCCAATAGGACTATGAAAGCTACGAGAAAGGAAAGCTAGAGACGTTTCTCAAGTTAAGTGTATAAAAGGTATTGATTTGGTGGTGTTGGTACAAGACGAGGCGATCAGGGATAGATGGAAGTCGTATTTCGATAAGTTGTTAAACGAGAAACATGAAGGAGTCTTTGGTGGGGAGGAAGTGTATGTATCTGGCGAGAACATAGAATATGAGTTTTATCGGAGAATACAAAAGTTCAAAGTGGTTAAAGTTTTGAAAATGATGAAACCGGGTAAGGCCCTAGGACCAGATAATATCCCTATTGAAGTGTGGAAAAGTCTAGGGGACTTGGGGGTGACTTGGTTGATGAAGTTGTTCAACAAGATTATTATGACTAGGAAGATGCCCGACGAATGGAAAAGGAGCACCTTAGTACCTATCTATAAGAACAAAGGGGATTTTCAAAGCTGCAACAATTATAGAGGTATTAAATTGATAAGTCATACGATGAAGTTGTGGGAAAGAGTTATTGAGCATTGCTTGAGGATGGTAACTACGGTGTCAGAGAAACAGTTCGGATTTATGCCTGGAAGATCAACCATGGAAGCTATCTACCTATTAAGGAGATTGGTAGAAAAACACAGAGCAAAGAAGAAGGATTTCCATATGGTTTTCATAGACTTAGAAAAGGCTTATGATAAGGTGCCTAGAGACATCATTTGGTGGGTTCTGGAGAGAAAAGGAGTGACCAAAGGGTATATCGAGGTGATTAGAGACATGTATGAAGGTGCCGTCACTACCATTAGATCACTAGTAGGGGAAACAAGTGAATTTTCAATCAACGTTGGATTGCATCAAGGGTCAGCCCTGAGCCCGTACCTCTTTGCCTTAGTTATGAATGAATTGACTAGACAATTTCAAGAGGATATTCCATGGTGTATGATGTTTGCAGATGACATTGTCCTCGTAGATGAAACCGCTAAAGGTGTTAATATGAAACTAGAAATTTGGAGGGAAGCATTAGAGTCAAAGGGTTTTCGGATAAGTAGGAGTAAAACTGAGTATATTGTGTGCAAGTTTAGTAGTACCAGTAGTGCGCATGAAGAGAGAGTGATGATTCAAGACCAGGAGATACCAAAGAGTGATCATTTTAGGTATTTAGGCTCAATTATTAATAGAGATGGAGAGATTACTGATGATGTGACCCATAGGATCCAAGTGGGGTGGCTCAAATGGATAAGCGCTACTGGTGTACTATGTGACAAAAGGGTACTTACAAAATTGAAAGGAAAATTCTATGGAACTACCATAAGACCAGCGATGCTTTATGTGACAAAATGTTGGCCTATTAAAAAATAACATGTGAGCAAAATGAGTGTAGCGGAAATGAGAATGTTGAGGTGGATGTGTGATAAGACTAGACGAGACAAGATTAGAAATGAAACAGTTCGTGAGATGATAGGTATAGCACCTATAGAGGAGAAGTTGAGGGAAAACAGGCTAATGTGGTTTGAGTATGTTTACCGTAGACCAGAAGATGCAGTAGTTAAGAGAGCGGATATGATAGCTCTAGGTAGCAATGTCACGGGAAAGGGTAGACCTAAATTGACATAAGATGCTATAGTGTGCAAATATATGAGTATAATAGGTGTGTGAACAAGTGGCCCTTAACAGAGTTCAATGGAGGAAGTGGATTCATGTAGCCGACCCCAAGTGATTGGGACGCAAGGCTCGGTTTGGTTTGGTTTGGTTTGACAATTTAAGTTGTCTATGGTCATTGTTTCAATCTTTTCATTTCTGACAAGTATTTTAATCTTGAAATCTCTACCTTTATGCAACTACTTGAAATGGGGCTATGGAACCATCGTTATAAGTGATGGTCAGTCCTTGCCAGAGAGCCGTAGTGGTATCTCCCATGTTTTTCCATTTGGTCCAGTTATTATCGTTGCTGTTTTACCATGGTTTCTTTTTTCTAGGGACTTCCACGCTAATTTTCTTTAGGGGTTGTGAGATGAGAAGAGGGATTACCTCATAGATCATGGCTGTAGTTCAAATTTTATTTTAGTTCAATATGCTTGGTTTTCCATGTCTGATGTTCTGCTGTATTTTTTTTTTGGAAGTCTACTGTATTTTTCCCCCACAAGAAGACCCGAAATGGTCATTCATTCATGTCTTCAACTTTGACAGAAAAAGAAGGCCTGCAGTACTTATATCCAAGGTGGAACATATCAATACAAGTGATTTTGGGGGATTTGAACTAGTAATAATTTCAGATTTCGTGCACTCGATTGATGATTATGTCCAGATCCTGACGAGGATGGCCCGCCACACGGTCAGTGGTGCGTTGCATAGCTTTTTAACAACTGAGAATGCAACACTCATCGAACAACTGATTGAAATCCTTGAAAGATGTGGGCAAGCAGTGCCTGATGCTGTAAGAAAGCTCTGTCACTCTATTTCCATGGTTGAAGATGAACTCTAAAGATGACTCCATGTTTTTTTTTCTACAACCGTTCGTCAGTTGACAAAAGAGCAAGTGACAGAAATTTTGTGAGTTTATGTGCTGTTTATCGTTGCAAGGGAGATTTTCTTTTCTACTTTTGAATCTTTGTTGTTCGGAAAAAGTCCCGGGTAAGAATGTATAAGAACCCGAGATCCAAGAGTTCAGATTGAAATTGGGAACTGCATAAAATGATTTGGGTATTGTATTCATTTTCACTAGTGTAGCATAGCTTTCATTGCATAAGCATGATGTGAGAATGGCTGATCAAGTATGGTCACTGTAGTAAAATAGCTCTACAGCAGATATAAACTCAACTCCACCAGTTGCATTACTGTGTTTGCTAGATCCTACTTTTGCTGCAACAAATTTCTGGGTTTTGCTGGCATTCACAGGGTTTTTCTTGTTGAGCTTTTTCATGTTCATGTTGGTTGGTGGTGTAAGTTTTACTTCATAAATTTCGAAACTTAGCTTAACAAAACGACCTGAGATCTTCTGGTTATATACTGTGTCTAATGCAACCGTTATTTCAGCTTATTTTAAGTTTCGTTTAGCTTTAAAAGGAAATACTAACCTGAAAAGCTGGAATGTGAAACCAAAGCAAACCAGGGTTTTGAAGTACAGATACTGCATTCAGGTTTTATCCTGGAAAACTCATAAACATAAGAGATATCAAATCGTTTTTTTTGTTAGTCCTTCGGCCCTTTTCAACTATATTGCCTCAACCCTTTCTGCAGAGAGGAAAAAGAAAACATTCTGTACAGCAGAACTGCTAAAATGACTTCAATTGTTCTGCTAATCGTAGGACAATGTAGAGCATTAGCACACTAGGTACCCTTCAAATAAGAAAGGGTAGTGATTTTCGTGCTTTTTTGTTGTTGTTGTTATTCTATAAGTTAATTTACAATATTAAAATTTCATTTGTATATTCTTTCACACTTGTATATTGACATTGCAAGATAGAAAAGGGTGTGCATTCTTAAAAAAAAAAAAAAAAAAAAGTGGAAATTTTCTGGTAAAAGAAAACATAAACGTCATCATAGATAATCACGGCAAAAAATAATACATCCGTGTACTAACTCTAACAAATGACCTTTCTATTTGGGGAATGACTTCGGTGTCCCCGGTCATTTTGGGGACACCGTAACTTTTGGCATAACAAAACCATTATAAGCATAACCAAGTTCATTACAAGCATAACCAAAACCATTATAAGCATAACCAAAACCACAGCAAGGCATAACTTGGTTGGTTATGCCTTGGTTGATTTTTGGTTATGCCTTGATTGGTTTTTGGTTATGCCTTGGTTATGCCATGTTATGGTTCTATTATACTTGTAATGATTTTTGTTATGCTTGTAAGGGTTCTATTATGCCAAAAATTACGGTGTCCCCAAAATGACCGGGGACACTATAGCATCATCCTTCTATTTGGTTCTCAACTTTGAAAACTCTTTAGTGTTTACTTCCCCATAAAAAAAAAAAAAACAAAAAGGGTTACAATTTTTGCACTCCCTTTTTTTTTTATTTTTATAATACATTCTATTTATTGTCTTCGAGTGTGAAAATTATACAATAATTTTATTAAACAACAAGAATAGAGTGCATTCATAAAAAAAAGCGTGGAAATCATTACCCAAACAAAAAAAAAATCAATTCTTTCAGTTTTGGCTTGAAGTTAAAACACCAAAAACCAAACAACGATGACAGGACAAAATGATCAATGGTAGATTTAACATTGATATTTATTTTTTTGAACTGGAAATTGACATTGTTCAATAGTCATTTAATCACACAAAGTTATTAACTTGCAATTGTGCTAAGTTCATGCTCTGAAGTCTGAATCCCTCAATATCATTTCCTAATGCTTATCTGCATCCTCACAAAACATCAATCATCCAAGATTCAAAAATCAGGAAAACCCAATGAACAAATCACCATCTCATTGTATCCATACGACACCTATACATACATACTAATAAAGAACAAATCTTTTACTTCAGAGAGAGAGAGAGAGAGAGAGAGAGAGAGAGGTGTTCAAAGGAGGGTAATGAGGATGAAAATGAGAAGAGCAGCAATGAAAGAATACTTGAGAGCAGCAACAATTATCGCCAAAGATATAAAGAAGAGCTGCCACAGAACTAGTGCACTGGCCCACGCAAGGAGGCCCGTCAATCCGACGGCCAAGATGTTCTCAGGGTCTGGATCAAGCACTAGATCAGTCCACCTCAGATTGAAAGTCGGCCGTCCGTTCCTCTTCACGTCCTCCTCCTTCTTGAACCCTTGTTCTTCTTCTCTCCCCTCCTTCGGATCCCTGCTCTGTCCGTTGCCATTTTCTGCTAAGATTTGAAAATTTCTGGGTTTTATAGGGTTTGTTCGAGGTTGGAATTTGAGGGTTGGAGAAGGGGGTTTGCGGGTGGGAGTGAGTGGGAGAAATGGGTTTGGGTTGGATAGTGATGGGATTGAAATTAGGGTTGATGGGAAGAAGAAGATAGGGGTTGGGAGCCCTAACATAATTTGATTATTTTCCCGGAAAATGGGATTGGAGATGGGAAAACCGGGGAAAATGGGGAAGAAAATTATGCGGCCCCCGTAATTTGAGGAAATGACTGAGACACCCCCTTGTCATGTGCTCCTACTCAAAAGAGAGAGAAGATTCAGAAGAATAAAGTACTCCCTCGATTCCCAGTTTTTAGTCTCAGTTAATACTTTTTGTTGTCCTAAAAATATTGTCACACTTCCGAATAAAAGAGTTATTGTTAATAAAAGTTTTACTTTACACTTCTACTTTTAAATCAATGGTGCTAAAAAAAAAATAAAAAGCAATGATTGAAAGACAAAATGAAAAAATATGATTAAACATACAATGATTATACTTATATAGCTAAAATTCTCAAAAGTAACTAAATAAAGGGAACAGAAGGAATAGTTTCTTTTGATAATAATAAGATAAGAATAGATCAATAGAGTGTTTTTTGATCGTTGTGTTGCCAATGCTTATTTCTTGCATTTATAAGTGAGATGAATATTTTCTAAACTAAATTTTCTTACAACAAATCACCATGTAAACTACACGAACTCTAATTTATTAACTCCCTGTTAACCCCAACTGATTATAACAAAGAGAGAAAAAACTACACAAACTTAATATATCGTAGTGTCATATTTTTTTTCATATATGCAGAATATAGACCGTGCTTTTGAACCTACACCGAATTACAGAGGTATTTTAAAAGTTCACTAGTGCGATGCCGACGCGCTACGCGCGTCGGTGTGACATTATTAAATTGAGGAATGCGGTGGGGACAGCAATTGTGAACTAACTCGTGACTTTTAAAGCGTTGTGCAAATTGCATTTGATATATAAATAGGAACAATTTTTGATGCACTATTTTGTGGGAGCGCATGAAGTTGAGTAATACGTTCAGTGTGTTTGATATTTTTACTAATATAGCAATGAATTATAGTCGAGCAATGGTGTGTTGGCATTTTTGTGGAGTTTGAATAAGAACTACTATAGCAAGCCTTATAACGTGGGGTGACTTATTGCGTGGGGTGACTTATTGCTCACTGTATTGATTGAGAAATTATAGTCATCTTTGATAGCCAAGCTGACATAATATGCAAGCATTATTCTCTCAAGAAGCAAATTTTCCTTCTCTTGTTTTGAAAGTTGATCTCTTGTTTCGAAGGTTGAGAAATTCTCAGTCATCTTACCTCTGTGAATCTGTGTGATAGAGCTGCATAATCTCTGTTTACCTTTGCACCCCCAATCTGTTCGACACCCACTTCTTGGTCGTCTCTTCACCCACTTCTACGCTGCCCCAGACGTCGCCGATCACTTCCGAGTCGATCTTCTTCAATATGTCCCTCTCCGAATTGGGACGTTTTGATTTTTCAATTGGATTCTTGATTTATTGTTGATTTCTATAACCCCATACATTTCGAAACTGCTTACCGCTATGAAAAGTCGTGAAATTTCGGAAATAAATAAATTACTTTCCATTCACAATATTCGATTTGGGAGTCACAGTTCAATTAGTAATCCACATCTCTCTCTTTCGTGGCAGTACTTGCATTGGTTTAAAAGAGAGAATTTTTTTTTAGGTTCATTATAACATGTTTCTAACCCACCTAGTTCACTGGGAAAATTTCAAAAAAGCCCCTGAACTTTCTGACAATTTGCAAAAAAACACCTGGACTTTCACTATTGACAAAAAAACACCTGAACTTAGCATTCCGTTACCGATTAGACTCCTGCCATCCAATTCTGTCAATATGTAACGGATGGAGTTAACGGAAGGTGTTAACTTTTTTTTTTTTTTTTTACTTTTTACATTCAAAAATTACTTTTAACTCTTTCTTTTTTTTTATTGGTAAATAAATATGCAATAAAGGTCTTTTTTTTTCTTATTATTTATCGAAAATTACTTTAACCCTATTTTTTATTTTCAAATTTTACATTTTCTTCCTCTCTCTCCCTCCCTTTTTTTCTTCTTAAAATCGACTCCACACCACCAATTAACCCCACAACCAACCGCCAAACCCTTAGCCACAATTTCAGAAATTCAAAAGTTCTTTACCTCCTCTTTGCAACCCTTTTTTGTTTTTTTAACTACTTTTACTTCCAAAAATTACTTTTAACTCATTCTTTTTTTAGTCATTAATAAATATGCAATAAAGTTCTTTTTTTTCTTACTATTTATAAAAAATTACTGTAACTCTATTTTTTACTATTTACAAAAATAACTTTAACCACCATCTTTTTTGTTACTTTCAAATTTTACCTTTCCCCTTCTCTCTCTCTCCCTCTTTTTTTTTTTTTTAGAACTTTAACCCCACTCCACCAATCAACTGCCAAAGCTCTAGCTCTAATTTCAGAAATTCAAAATTACTTTTAACCTCCTTTTTTTAAGCATTCTTGTTTTTTAGATTTTTTTTACTTCCAAAATTACTTTTAACTCTTTATTTTTAGTAGTAAAAAAAAGAAGGGGTAGGGTGCGGGGAAGCAGGGGGTGTTAAAATAATTTTCATAAATAGTTAAAAAAATGGGGGTGAATAATTTTTGGAAAAGAGTAGGGAAAAAAAGAACTTTATTGCATATTTATTTATGACTAAAAAAAGAATGAGTTAAAAGTAATTTTTGGAAGTAAAAGTAGTAAAAAAAAGAAAAGGTTACAAAGAGAAGGTTAAAAGAACTTTTGAATTAATGAAATTGTGGCTAAGGCTTTGGCGGTTGGTTGTGGGGTTAATTGGTGGTATGGAGTCGATTCTAATAAGAAAAAAAGGGAGAGAGAGAGAGAGAGAGAGAGAGAGAGAGAGAGAGAGAGGGAGAAAAGGTAAAATTTGAAAATAAAAAATAGGGTTAAAGTAATTTTCGATAAATAATAAGAAAAAAAAAGAATTTTATTGCATATTTATTTACCAATAAAAAAAGAAAGAGTTAAAAGTAATTTTTGAATGTAAAAAGTAAAAAAAATAAAAATTTAACGCCTTCTGTTAACTCCATCCGTCACATATTCACGGAATTGGACGGCAGGGGTCTAATTGGTAACGGAATGCTAAGTTCAGGTGTTTTTTTGCAAGTTGTCAGAAAGTTCAGGGGCTTTTTTGAAATTTTCCCTAATTCACTTCTAAAGATCCTACCACCTCTAGTCCACTAATAATTCCAATGAGAAAAATACTCAATGTAAAAGAAATAAGGGCCTTGTTTGGCTAATACAAAGAATGTATTTTTTTCATTTTTTTCGATCTTGTTGCAACAACGTAATCACCACCGCCGGCACCACAATGACCACCACCATGCCGCCGCCGCCACCACCATTCCACCACCACCACGCCCCTGCCACCACCTCCACCACCACTGATAAGCGGCTAAGATTGCATAATCTTGGCGCTTAAAGTCTCCACTTTGTAGCATTTTAGTATTTAAGTTATCGTTTTTATTTGATATTGCGCGAAAGATTATTTTTGTCAAGTTTCAGGTAGAACGAGGATTAACGGTGGTTTTTACCGCCAAGGATCGCTCTCGGAAGCATCCAAGTGTCCAAGGCCGTGTGGCGGCTCCCCACTAAGTCCCATCGGGCGATTAATTGAGTGGCAAGTGGGCATCGGATCATCTTCAGGCCGTTCAGACCAAGGTGAGGCCAATAGCAGTGTTCTGCCAACCCAATATCGGTACTGGGATTTGGTCAATACTGGCACCCACTCTCCAGAAGTTCCATTTTGTCAGCAAATTGAAGACCCAGTACCGATACTGGGAGTTGGCCAGTATCGGTACTGCCTGCAGAAAATGTCCACGTTTTGTTAACTTGTTCAACATTCCATTTATGGAATACTTGCCACTTTTGGCAAGTTCTGGGATATTTATTGTGAGAGAAGGGTTGGGTTGTTTGAATACCACACACACTCTCCACTTTCTCTTAAAGTTTTTTTTTTTTTTATTTGTTCAAAAAGTAGGCTTGTTCCAGATTTTGAACCTTTCTTTATTTCAAAAATGTTTTGGTCTCTGTTCCCAACAGTCCGCAGATGAAATGACAATACTGTCCTTGCCCCATTTTCATCTCCCAGGGCTTCACACAAGGTGCTGTTCTCTCTCCTCTTTTCACTCTTTTTTTTCTTTTTTACTTTTCTTTCTCTTGTGGATAAAGTCTCTCTTTCTGCTCTGGTGGTGGGCTTTATAGCATGAAGAAAAAGCAACAAACCAAAAACTACTACGAGTACTACCCATAAAACCAAAACGAACACGACGGCGGTTTACACTTTACTACGCCCATAACTCCCTCCTTTTCATATGGACCAAAAAGATGAGGCTTAATTGATCGCGCCCGTAAAAGAGAAAGACAGAGTGATAGGGATCCGACCAACGAGTTGGAACCAGCGGAAATAATGACTCGGGCTGGGGTAGCTGGAGAAGTGAAGGTTTCCGACAGCTGGAAGACTGTGGTGGCCGGTGGGGGTGAAGTTGGATTCTCCGACCATGGAGTTGCTGATTTGGGCTCTGCTTAAGGTTGCGCAGAGTGGTGATCGAGTGAAAGTTACTCGTTTGGGTTCGTTAATTGGAGTGCTTGTTAGAATGGGTTTGTGTAAAAATCGTGGAGAGAGAGAGAGAGTCTCGCTGGGTCTGGTCTATGCGTACAAGGAGAGGGAGGGTGTTTGGGGAAATTGAATTGATAGCGGGGGCATTATGGTCATTACAATAATATTTTTTTAAAAAAATTACTTTGTAAGGAAAAGTGTAATGGGCCTTCCTTTTATTACTGTTCATCTCCCAAAAAAGAACTTTTAGATCTAAGAGCTCCTCCATAGCTTTTCAAGTTATAATTTCTTAAGAACTCATTAAGGTATTCACGTTACGTTAATTTCTCAAGTATTAAAGTTGTTCGTATGATTTGGATCCTTTACAATATCAAGTTTATTTTCGGTTCTATCGGTTATATATGTTTATCATTTCTACCTTGCTTTCTAGTCTTTTCAATATGAGTGAGTAGTTGATTAGTCTTGGCGATGGGGTAATTAACAACTCGTGACTTATGTTAATCTTGTCTTTCTCAACTAAATACTTTGAGGTTCGGTATGGAAAATGGGAAGGGTTCGCCTTTTATGTATCAAAGCTTGCCGATGTTAATCTCCGGTAAACATGTGCTTGCTCACATGGTTCCAAAGCGATGTCTCAGTTTGCTTTTGCCAAGAGAACAAAAGAGCTCACTTGTTTTCCATACTACACTTCTAGTCTTTTAATGGTTTCATAGCTAAATCTTCCGATTGATAGCCTATGCCGTGCGATTCAACCAAATTTTCATTGATGAGGGTTCGATGGCCTAAGTTACTGGCGTTAAAAACTCCAATGCCTTGCCGCTTGTTTAATCTAGTTAAAACTTATTTTCTAGTCTTTTTCTTAAGAGTTTTTATCACCTTGCAAAGTAAGACCAAAAGTTGTCCGTCTAAAAGCCGGGATCCCTTACTTCTACAAATCTGAATTAGCTATAAAGATTATCTCTGTGGATACGATCCCGGACTTTTCGGTATTTATGCTGACAACGACATAGCCCCACGCTCGGGGTAAATCAACCTTTTTCAATGGTTAGGTTGTGGCGAAGCAACCACGCCGCTGCTGTCACCACCATCGAAATGACAACCACCATACCACCACCACAACCACCACTCCACCACCACCACGACGCCACCACAATCACCACCACAGCTCCGCCACCACCACCATAATGACCACCACCATAACCACCACCCAATAGAATGATGCTGGTCAAAGTCCTTGAAGTCATTGCATCGAGTGAAGAGTCTATTTAAGTTCCTACGTGTCTTATAAGTTCTCAAGAGTCTTTCTACTTTGTAGAAAGTCGAGTTATATATCTATTTGTTCCAAGTTATCTATTTCAAGAGTCAAACACATATTTCAATTAGTCTATGGTCAAGCCTTTTTTAATTTATGTCTTGAAAATGTAAGTGTCTTTTCCTATTTTTGGAGGATTGTTCCAAGAAGTCTATAAATTCAGTTGCTATGAATGAATGAGGAGTTTTTTAGTGTTGAATTAAAATAGCCTTTAGCTTGTCAGTAGTACATACTTCTTTTCCCTGTTTTTGTATCTCTTGGGCGGATTTTTTAGAGTGGTAAGTGATCCTTACGCCTTGTATCCCCGTTAATCCTTAAGTGGTAAAATCTGTATCCCTTCGGTTTTATCATTTACAAAATCCGGTGTCATAGAACTTTATACCTTTTTTTTTTCCTGTTTCAGTTTAAGTCACTTTCCTAATTTTTTAAACGGAACAAAAAAAATTTGTCTAAGAGAGGGGTTACGTATTCTATTTCCTCCCTCAAATCAAAGAATCCTTACTTTTCTTGAAAAGCTCATCTTTCACTTTTTCTCTCTAAAAACCAGGGAATTTTAGTAAATTCTTTGAAACATCTTTGCTAACCATCAATCGTAACATACTTTATGTACCCAATGTCACCTAACACTTACAACAAGAAAGAAGTTTTAGAAATCTAATCTTATTTATCTACATTGGTTGAGCAATATTCCAAACCCTAGTGTGTGTGAGTCAAAGGAAGAACAAAACTAACAACATTCTAAATAAGTTTAAAGGGAAAACATGCAATTTTTTAGATAGAACGAAACAAAAGTAAAAACAAAATGAAGGAAACATGCCAAGGAAAATCACACCGATACAAAAGTGACATTCAACAAAATTCATGGATAAAATAATTGATAAAAAAGATATCATTTTTGAGAAGTGCCAACAGGGAGCAGATCACAAACTTGTTCATTATATATTGCAATCAGCTAGGCACTAACTTCATATGCAATGAAGCTTTCCTACTTTGAGCGACAAGGAGAAGATCATTCAAGTTCTTATACCTATAGACGACACGCAGAATATTTAACAGCTGACTTTTATATCCATGAATCCGCTAGACCTATATGTCAAAGAGGCTATTAGGGTCAATGCTTACACTTGTCACTTGTTGTATGTACTGAGCCAAACGCTCCTTGTTAGCCATCTTAGCTGATTTTCACTCAGCTCGCAAGTCTGTATCATCAGCAAACTGTTGGAGTAGAGAGGCGAATAAACAAACATAGTTCACACAAAATAGTCAACTAATGGATGTGACATTGATAAGCTCTTAAAATCTTCTCAGGCACATACTTGTCAAAGATAAGTAAGTAGGTCAAGGTTAGTCACCCATTGATCAGCTTCAACCATTTGGTGATGGTATTGCTGTGCTCAAGACTACAAAATCGGAGCTATCTAGAAGGAGTAATGCAATTGGTTTTATTCTGGAATTTGGTAGGCCATATAGAACAATGTGCAAATAACTCGACCTTTAAACTGTCACTGTGTAGCTGGGCAACACCATTGACCTGCAGATGTAACAAGAAGTCACTTTCTCATATCTAAATGGAACAATTAACAGCTTAAGTACAAAGACTTAACATGAGAGCAGAACAAAGGGCATGGACCTAAATAGGAGGTAAAGGAACCAAGATATGACCGATCAGAATAATAGCAATTCAAGAAGAGAACAAGAATTCATTTATACTTATTTTGGAATTGAAACTACAACAGAGGTACACTATTTCTTCTTGCACAAGCAAGAAGTACACTATGAGGCAACCCCTTGCAAGAACTAAAATTACCAAAAACATTCCATCCACAAACAAAGACCAAGCCAATGGGGAAGAAAACTCTCTTTGGAGTTACTTGGGTATATCATAGCCTTTTGGTTCGTTTCTTGTGTTTGCTGTCTTGAAAGAAAGCTGCTTTTACTTGCCGATGATGGTAAAATCTATCTCTCTCAATTGAATTGTAGGTTGTGTCTTAATTTATTAGTCTCTTAATTAAGCCAAATTTGGGATATGTTTCATGTGGAACTTGGTGGATTTTCGTCAATTGTTATATATGGTGAAACTTGTGGTGTTAGTCAGAAAAAGCCCTCATTAAATGAAGAATTGAGTCCTGTATTGAGTTGAGATAGCTTGAGCAGGAGATATCGTGGTCCACATCCTGTATGTCTAGGGCCAAGGCATTCAATTTCAATAAACTGTATTTGGGTTCTGAATTTGTGAAAGATTCTTGGAAGGAAGAGAAAGGTAAGGGAGTTACAACTTGGATTTGTGGAGGGAAATCTAGCTTATTTTCTTTTGCTCTCACATAATTCCTGCATAAATTTAACATCTAAACACAGCTAACCCAGACTGAATCTATATCCTCATGATCTCACACTCCAGTTGGAGGAAATATGATGGGGTTTTGTGAATCAGCTAAATGCTTCAGCATTAGATAAGCATGTGCCAGTATGAGCACAAGGAAATGGGACCTACAAAAAACATATAAGGATAAGCAAATTAGGATATTTCACATTCTGACAAATGCAAGAAACTGGCATAACCTGAGAAATAGCTGAACCATATTTCATTTCCAAAGCAAAACTAACATCTCTACAGGGCCACGTCAAATTTTCAACATATTGGCTGGTTAGAAATAAGGACTAAAGAATGCATAATCAACTATATTTTCCCTTTTTTCAGTGCTAAAACAAACTCCAAATGTACCTCCAAACCTGGTGCACAAAATGATGGAAATTCAGTCAACTATGCTCAAAGCGACAGAGAGACATGGATGAACACGAAATGGATGAACACGAAGGGAAGAAGTTCATATGTAATTTATTTACAGACAAAAAGTTCCAGTTCTATTGAAAGAACTAAATGTATCCAAGCACATCCAGTACAATTAGTCATCAGGTTTAGAGAGAGAGAGGTCATCAAGTCTGTCTTCCTCAGTTAATTCATGTATGTGAGAAGTTAGGAAATAATGTCCAGGAAAACATCAAGCATCTACATTAGCTTCATAAGAAAATTTGACTATACCTTCGGAAAGGGCTAAGACCCCAGCTTCCCACAATCAGCAAATCAGGCTGGACTCGGTTGAACTTACGGCAGATTAGTTCCTTTGGATCATCTTTCTTGATCCATGCTTTCCAAGGAACCTGTTACATCTGCACGTGTAGATCTAGCTCTATCATTGAACTGAGGACATGCTTAGCATTACACTCATGAAGTCTCTCCCAAAGAGCATCTCTCTTAAATTTTCTCATAAACTTCTCTTTTTGCTGTAAAGCCTTTAAGCATTCACCCGAAACCAGACAACCAGATAAAGATAGAAAATGCTTTGAGGCATAGAAGCAAGTTCGTTTCCACACAACAATAAGCATATTTATCATACGTAGATAACAAAATCCAATGTGAAAACTTTCATTTGCCTTTTGAAGGTGTCAACCATTCCACCAATGTGGCTTGCCCCAAAAAAAAGGATCGATGTAGCTATTCATCTTAAAGATCTGGATCAAGCAAGGACAAAAAAAGGCAACCATCAGTGGACAATGCTAAATGCATTAAAAAAACACTTGCAACAAGATTGTTGTCCATAGTTGATCTAAATTGGAGGAATAAAGTGTACTGACTACAAATTTTGCTAAGCTGATGTTCTAGAGTGTTAATAATCACCATCTCCTATGTATAGAAGTGAATTATGCTACTCCCTCCGTCCCTTTTTAAGTGTTTTGCTTCGTAATTCCAACTTATTAAAAAGACATCATCATTATACCTTTCACATCAACTTTTTCCTCAACTTTCTCTACTTACCCATCATCATTACACTTTTTTATTCACTAACTTTTCAAAATGGAATCTACTTTTAGGGACAAAATAGACAATACACCAAATTTTACCCACTAACTTTATAAAATGGACACTTATTAAGGGACAGCCCAAAATGAAATACCGGACCATAAAAAAGGGACGGAGGGAGTACATAATTAGCAAATTATGAGGGATTAGTAAACATTGTTAGTCCAAAATAGAACTTCGCACCAACTACAACTTTAACGAGCCTCATCTCTCGATTGAAACCGACGACCGACTTAGAAATAAAAATAGAAAAGCACAGTACCACTTCCCGCCTCATCTTACTACAGGCCACATTAACCCTATACGAAGAACAACCTCAAAGTGATTTTATTTTCCACCTCATAACATCGAAAGCTTAACAAGGTTTTTAATTTATCAGGTTTACCAGTGCTCCGGATTAAATATAGCCATTGGAAAATAACATAAAGCGGCTAGCTATCCATGTTTGGGTCTAACATTATTTTCCCAATCCCCCAAAAGTTTAACTATCAGACCCAAAAAAATAGAGTTTTAAACATAGATAGATCTCACGAAAAAGGTTTAAGTTTTAGGCCATCTGAAAATATTGACTTAGAATCCATTCCAACGGTCCAATGGAGCAGTGTTCAATGCTTTTGGGCTTATGAAATGCCTATAGTAGACCTATCACTAAATCTATCATTATTCAATGCTCTTGGAGCAGTGTTCCATCTTCTAAATCTCACACGCTTAGAGGTAGAGTCCACACACTTAGTGTGAGAGGCAGAGCAATGCTCCTCAAGAACGAAATAAATATTCAAGTATTTGACCCATCAGTTATACTTCATTTAATTAATAATGAACTATCCACATGAATTAAAGTTTTGATCCTCTAAAACTGTATCATGCCCGGCCCCTAAACAAAAATATTAGAGAATACAAAATAAACTTAGTACAGTAGAAGAGTAACATGACAGCGCTAAGCCGCATTGAGCTATCACAATAATTCAAACCCTTGATTTCAGATACACCATGCGAACGAAGCTGGATATTCAACATGCGTATTGTACACATTGCATATGGCCCTGATTTCTTTGTAAGCACAAGTTTCCTCCATTTCATAGTAAAAGTTACACCACCTAATCAATGTATACCAATAAGAAATAGGAGAAGAATACAATTATGACAAGACTGTTCATTGAAAGGTATCTTTTGACGAAGAAGTAGCATCCATCTAGCTTAATTGACCCAAAGAAATCCAAATTCAAAAGAGACCCTTTTAATTTGTCATAGTACAAACCTTTTATGGGAAAGGTGGATCATATTAGAATTGCAAGCATCTATCTGGATACGTAAGCTGATAATGAGCACTCAACAATAAACTCTGTAGAAGCTAAAAGTACAATATAACAGCATCAGGGAAATACAAACCTCATTTACCAAATGTTTTTTTGCTAGTTCGTATATCAAACTCTGTAGATTGGCAGAGTAATGCACCAATCTATAGTCATAGTCAAAGCCATAAACATGACTATTCTCTAATTTCATATTCTTATGCATATATATATATATATACACACACACACACACCTGAGTCAATTAAAATGATCCAATCAATTGACATATTCTTAAAATGTAGTAAGCCCGCAAAGTAAAGCTGTTTTTGGGATGTCTAAATTGGTCAAACAATATTAAAATTGTGGTAAAGCCACTTCTTTCTAGAGACCCAAATTAAAACATACACAGTCCTATATATGAAACCAATTTTTCCTAGCGAAACTATATAATATTAACATCTACCGTCATCATATATTGCCTGCGCACTCGAAGCGAGTGGAAAATTATGTAAAGGAAATGAAAAACCAAATGCAGTTCAAGTTTACAATACTGATGCTCCTCAGAAGCATGCATGAAGATTGCACGAACCTCTATTTTTTTGCCAGTTGTGCTGCGAGGTTTAGCAGAAAAATCAGGGAGTTAAGACTCCACAATTGTTGGTGATAAAGAGAAATAACTTGCCCTCTATTCCTTGCCAAATGTTCTGTTGTTGCCCATATCAAACCTTTTGCCAATTTAATGCTGAACAGATCACCCAATAGAATGTGATAGACCCAAGTGTAAAAGACTCCCCCAAAATCCACAAATTTGTCAAAGTCAAATCTATATAGATTTATATATGATAGTACTACGTGTAGGTTATAGTTTCAACACATGTAGTATTCAGGTACATAGGTTTTTAGCAGAGATTTTTGTGGGCAAGCAAATGTAGGATGATCCTTAGACAAGTCTTTCTTACAGTCAATGGTAATGACGCTTGTTTTGTTTTTTTCCCACCGAGTAAAGATTTAGATTTTGTATTTGATTTGGTTTGGTTTTCATTTAAGATCACAAATAAAACAAATGCTTTAAATAACTATGAGAAATGCAATGCTGTGATTTTTTTTTCCAGATCACCACATAGTTGGAGTACAAATATTACTTCATTCCTAAAACTAAAAAATTACATCTTCATTAAGACATTCAACCAAACACCTTATGTGCTTGGAAGTTTCATTGATTACCTACACGTGCTTTGCTTTTCTTCATTTGATTTTCAATATATAGATCATTACTTTCTCCCTTTTTGTTGACCCGAGGTTATGTGGCGCTTCATTTTGCTCAAGATTATTTTCATAACCAAATAGCCTGCTTATGTACTTTTTATTCTCCAAACCAAAAAGCATATACAAGTGAAACTTAAAAATACACTAATCATATCAAGTGGTGAGATACGTCTTGCCTATGTACTTTTCATTCTAAAAAACCAAAAACCATATGCAAGTGAAACTTAAAAATACACTAACCGTATCGAGTGGTGAGATACGTCTTGCTTATGTACTTTTTATTCTAAAAAATCAAAAACCATATGCAAGTGAAAATTAAAAATACATTAACCGTATCAAGTGGTGAGATACGTCTTCCCCAGTTTTGGTTTGGAAAAATAATACCATATGCAAGACAAGAGTTCAAGGTAGATAAAAATGGAAAAGGCCTTCATTTCTCTTAAACCCATTCTCATTATCGCAGCTTATAACATCATATATATAAACGCTCAAATGCAAGACATGAGTTCAAGGTAGATAAAAATGATTGTGCCTAAGAAGAGACTGCCTTGCCTTCATGTTATTTCCCATTTCCAAACCATCAACAAAACCTGTTCCAGTGGAAATTAAATAATTTTCCTCACTTGTGAATATACTAAAGGAACTTGAAAGAAAAAGGAAACCTATACCTACTGCTATTACCACCACATTTTTTCAGGGCCCCGCATAGTTCAACTCCCTCCACGTCTTAATGTTATATTTGTCTGAGCATTTTCCCCATGAAAAAAATCGGGCGATTAATTTTTCAAAGTAGTTGTACACAGAAATTTCATATAATCTGGCATTATATTATTGTGTTCTCTGTACAAATTAGATGCCTACCAATTAAACAACACAAACAGTTTGCATTCACAGTTGATACTATAAAATAAGGTGTACTGAATAGCCGAACCCATTTCTCCACTATCTCTTTGTTCACCCTGTATCCAACTATCGTTTCACTGAACTTCTCCATTACAATCTACATTTGCAGTATCTAATCATTAGCGACTGATGGTTCAAATAGCCAGTGCAACAACAATGCAGAACCAAATTGTAATTGGGGTTCAAATACCTCATTAGCTATGTTTGCCCCTTTAGAACACAACAATTAATTCCAAGCTATAGGGCACATCTTAACATGCCGCCAAACATATGGATCGAAGAGACATTCATTGCTCTTGAACCTACAGCTATTACATAACAGGAGAGGGTCGTCGTTAGCTCCATCAGAGATAGGAAAACGTGGTTGAGAGAAATAAAGATTGGTGGTGTCGGCTCCGGTGGGGGAGAGAGAGGGAGAAATGGGGCTACAGATGAGGAGAGTAAAGTTAGAGAGAGTTGGGTAATTTGTCTAGATAGTCCTCTGTCGAGATAGAGAGTGTCAAGTCATTTTTGGTCAATATAAATTCTAGGAGCAACATTGTTAGTATTTAACTTGAGGGAATGGGTTAAATAATTTGAGATGTGGTAGTAAATAATTCTTTGGCCTGTTCCGGGCCCAAAAATATTATCCAAATCGTCCATTTTATTGAGCTCATCCAGAATTTCAACCTTGAAAAAATTCATATTGATCGGATATCGATCATTACCTGATCCAAAAATTGAAAACATAATTATCTTAAAACAAATGGGTGCTATCCAGTGTGCATAGTGTTTTTTTTCCAAGATAAATGTTACGTTCAAACATTTCCTAACATGCATTTTAAAATTAAAAAAAAAATACATTTCCTAACATGCACTACAATTGAAGCATTTCCTTTTCTAATTTGTATTATACCTGTTTGGGAGTTAGAAATTAAGAACCCAATCTCCGAAATCCTCAGTCAATTTACGTTTCCTTTTTTTAAGCCAATTGAAGCAATTTGAATTATAGTAGTGGTTTGTACTGGGATTTTGTTTGATTCCCATCTGCCTAGTCTCGGATGGGATTCTCATATCGACACCTAGCGTTGATTTGCTTTTGCAGGGTGTTCTGTAACCCCGAAATAGGTAGTTTGGTGCACTCCTGTATTTTGAGATGTAATCTTTGCCTTCGACTTGTAATGAATTGACTGATTAAAAAAAAAGAATTATAGTATGACAAATGATTTTGGCACTTTAATCTTTGATGATGGCACTCAAAAACTTGTCTTCTAGTGTAAAAATTATACATAACATAGGACACTAAATGACAAATTTTGAAGTATCATAATAAAGGATTTGAGTGGCAAAATGATTTTCCTTATAATATATATATATATATATATATATATATATATATATATATATAATATACTCCCCCGTCCCAATTTACTTGTCCCAATTTTATTCTAACTGGATTAAAAAATTAGTTATATCTTTAAAGTGGTAACGAATTTTATATCAAATATGGATCTTGTTTGATAGATCTCGATCTGTTCTATAATTCAATATTTTCAAAATCACTTAAAACATTATAAATTACAAGATATACTTAATTGAAAAGTTGCACGAACTTCCAAAAATGACAAGTAAATTGGAATGGAGGGAGTACCTGTTATGGAGTTACAATACAACTTACAAACCAAATTTCCTAAAATTTTCGGTCCATAATAGGGGTGTTCAAGAAAACCGTCCGAACCGTAAAACCTGTCCGATCCGGACCGAACCGTCCTATTTGGTCCAGTTCTGTGGTTCTACGGTCAGGTTATGATTCCAAAAAAATCAGAACCGTTAATTTTGGTTCGGCTACTGGATTTCAATTAATGATCCGTGGTTAGAACCGAATCGGACCGTTTAAAACTAAGATAAATATAGATATACATATGTGTGTAATTAAATATGTATTTGAATTTGGTAGGTTAATCTTTTCTTTGCTAAACTTAATTTATTTAGACATGAAATTTCATTAGTATTAGGAAAACTTTTATTTTCTTCCTTCATTTCCTATTCCAACCGATTATCTTCTTATTTCTTTAATTTTATGAGTTCATATTTTGTGAATAAGTGTTTGGATGCTTGTTGGATAGTAGGGGTGTTCAAGAAAACCGTCCGAACCGTAAAACCTGTCCGATCCGGACCGAACCGTCCTATTTGGTCCAGTTCTGTGGTTCTACGGTCAGGTTATGGTTCCAAAAAAATAAGAACCGTTAATTTTGGTTCGGCTACTGGATTTCAATTAATGAACCGTGGTTAGAACCGAATCGGACCGTTTAAAACTAAGATAAATATAGATATACATATGTGTGTAATTAAATATGTATTTGAATTTGGTAGGTTAATCTTTTCTTTGCTAAACTTAATTTATTTAGACATGAAATTTCATTAGTATTAGGAAAACTTTTATTTTCTTCCTTCATTTCCTATTCCAACCGATTATCTTCTTATTTCTTTAATTTTATGAGTTCATATTTTGTGAATAAGTGTTTGGATGCTTGTTGGATAGTAGGGGTGTTCAAGAAAACCGTCCGAACCGTAAAACCTGTCCGATCCGGACCGAACCGTCCTATTTGGTCCAGTTCTGTGGTTCTACGGTCAGGTTATGGTTCCAAAAAAATAAGAACCGTTAATTTTGGTTCGGCTACTGGATTTCAATTAATGAACCGTGGTTAGAACCGAATCGGACCGTTTAAAACTAAGATAAATATAGATATACATATGTGTGTAATTAAATATGTATTTGAATTTGGTAGGTTAATCTTTTCTTTGCTAAACTTAATTTATTTAGATATGAAATTTCATTAGTAGTAGGAAAACTTTTATTTTCTTCCTTCATTTCCTATTCCAACCGATTATCTTCTTATTTCTTTAATTTTATGAGTTCATATTTTGTGAATAAGTGTTTGGATGCTTGTTGGATAGAACCGGAACCGAACCAAAACCGGACCGGTTTTGCGGTTTGGTTCTGGTTAGGTTTCATGTATATATTGGTTAGGTTCTGGTTCCCAATTTTCTAGAACCGTTTGAAATGGTCTGGTTATTGGTTTTCTAGAGAACCGGACCAATCCGGACCGTGTACACCCCTATTGGATAGAACCGGAACCGAACCAAAACCGGACCGGTCTTGCGGTTTGGTTCTGGTTAGGTTTCATGTATATATTGGTTAGGTTCTGGTTCCCAATTTTCTAGAACCGTTTGAAATGGTCTGGTTATTGGTTTTCTAGAGAACCGGACCAATCCGGACCGTGTACACCCCTAGTCCATAATTGCAAACCCAATCCAGATTTCCTAATATGTTTCTTCCTCTACTAAAACTGCAGAACTAAAAGTATTTCACCGCTCTCGCTCTCTCTCCTCGACCTTTTTACCACCGCCAACACTGTTACTTCAACCCATTTTAAGTTAGTTAGTTATTCACATCGCTGTTTCTAATTCTAGTCTTTTTCGGGTTTTTTTTTTTTCCATTTTTTTGGTCCTTATCTTCGTTTTATTGATTCCCGTTTACAAGATGAACAATGAGAATGTTAATACTAATGTAGCCCGACGCAATCGAAAATGGCCATTATTTGTATGTCATACCGATACTAAAACGTCTAAAGAAGCACGCCATGTTAGATTAGGAATTTTACACAACAAAAAGCTTATTCGTGAAGGTATTTTTTAATCATTACTTATTTCTAATCAACTCTTCAATCTTTATCACCCGTGGATTTTTTTATAATGTCACCCGACAAGAGTGCATGCTCAACTTTATCCGAGGGGGCATACCGTTACAATACTAAGAGAGATAAACTTGAATGACACAGCATGACATGGTAAAAATTCTAACAGCATGTTTGGTGAGTTTGTTTGTTTTTTTTTTTTTTTATGAAATCGTGGACCAACTCATCATGCATTTGGATTCTACCTATCGACAATATAAATTAAAAAAAAAACAAATTACATGGACATTAACAAAACAGAATTACCTATCGACGATGGTTAACATAATTGTTAGTTTTTGTTTGGGGCTTTATTTTATTTTTTTGGACAATATTTGGTAAACTTGATTTTTTTCCAGAAATCTTGGGTCCACTCATCATGTTTTTGGATATATACTACCTAACGACAATATATATAATTATAAAAAAAAAACCCACAATTACATGGACATTGAAAAAACAAAATTACCTATCAACAATTATGAACATAGTTTTTTTTTTTTTTGGGGGGGGGGGGGGGGGGGGGGGGGGTGCTTTTGCTTTTCCGTTTCATGGTTTTATAGTTGTTGTTTACAAAAATATAAGGGTGATCACATAGTTGTGCTTGTTTTTTTTTTTTTTTTTTTGACGAGATTGGGTCAACTGATCATGGCATTTTAATATTCTACTATCAATTTCATATATCCCATAATAGACATAGTTCAACTGCATGCAAGAGACTTCAAACGTGAATTTTGGTCCTCAATTGGTAAGCATGGAGACTACATAAAATTGAAATTTTATGCCTACTTACATATTCTCCATTGTTTACATTAAGATTGAGAAATTGATATGCCTCAAGTGTGTCCAAGATTCGAGCTGCATGACGATGTTCAGGCAGCATTTGAAGAGCAAGATGCAGAAATTGGTTTGAATTATTCACATGTATTTTAGGTATAATGTAAAAATGGTTGTGACATACTCCACTGGCTCAATGGAGCTCCTGCTAAAGGATACGAAGACAAAATTTATCTCATGATGTGTCCCATCCTTTGAAGAAATTAGTATTAAACGTAAATACTTAAAGAAAATATATAAATCACACTGTATTTTATAAATATAGCAATATCTTTATTTGCAATGTTTGGCTAGGATAATGGTGTGCGGATGCTCAAAGCCTATCTTTCTCAATATTATGGACATGCATATGTTTTTATTATTCCTACTTGAAAACTTGTGGGTCTTGGCCATTGTGTCTCTGCGGTGACTTTCATGTTAAAGGTTGATTAGTCAGAAGAATGTTTGCACTTTTTCAAAGGTAAGTTGGCCTTTTACTTTCATTGTCACACCTAGATTATATACAAAGCGGTTTATATTTCGTGATGAATTTAATAATTCTTGATCTTATTTGGAATGTCGAGGACTAACAAAGGAACAATGGCATGGGGTTGAAAGCATTGAAAGATTTTATCAAGACATTTTAATTGTTAGGTTACGTTTTACAGATAAATTTAACTTTATTTACTTTGTAGTTATCGTGGTGAATGGTTTATGGATTTGAAAATGTTTGGACCTACATTAATATTTTGTTTGAGCCATTGATTTAAACGTGCAACTCTTTTTTTAAAAGGCAAAGAAAATTTTATTAATCTTTGAGAAACTACAAAGACTAAAATGAACAATGATTAAACGGTATCATATCTTTAAACAAAGTCTAAGAATAATCTTGTGCCAATTCAATAAGAGAGAAGAAACTGAGATTGACAAGCTGCCAATCCAGGAAATGGGCCAAAGCCCAAACACCTAACAGATTTGAACACCAAAAAGGCCGATTCATTCACATATCACGGGTCTTTGCTAGTTTACAAATATTGCAATATAGATCTTATTTGAAAGATCTCATCATCTTTTATACGGTGCAATAAAATTTCAAAACTATTTTCATAAGCACATTACTTTTAAGCTTGAAAATTTTAAAATAAGATCTTTTTTTTTTAAGAATGTTTTTGGAACGGGGGTACATAGACAACTCTCTCAAGCTGGAGGAATTCTGTTTGCAAATCAGATACCGCGTGATATTAATGCAGCAGAATGCAATTGACAGATCAGATGGAAACACTTTTTTTCTCCCTTTTTTTTTTTTTGGTTTAATTCGTTCGGTGTCTTTCAATCCTAGCCGTCAATTGCATTTTTTAACAGCTCGTACATGCTATGTGAGTACCACTTACCCTAAAATCAATTTTCTGGAATGCAACTCTCTCAACCCCCATTTCCTGCTGATATTTTAAAAAAACACATTCCATCTCCTGATTCAGCTCCCATCCATTAGAGCAAGTTTACCAATCATTTGCTATAAAAACTATTGAACAGTACACAATTTTCAGTTTATCTACTTTTATTTCTTTCAACACTACACCAATACAATGTATTTTACCTATTCTTTATTAAAATACAAATTTTCTTTTTCATGTGTGTACACAAGGACGGAAGGATGAGACAGGGAAAATAGGAGAGAGAAAGGAAAAACTAATACAATAATGGGCACATAATGAACAGTTTGTAGGTGTATTTAGCTAACCACTTTCACAAAGGGATAATAGCTAACCATTTTCACAAAGGGATAATATATAGATCCCTTTTTATCTAAGCTGGTGCAGTAACCATTTTGAGGGAATGCTAAGGTAAAATATCCAAAATGCTCTTTTAGCTAGGTTGATAAACTTGCTCTTATTGTCCCTTTTTTGGCTAGGATTGCCCAAGCAAAAATCAATGGCCCACATCAACCCCATTTCCAGGTTTTTTCCCCACGACAACATAACCCAACTTATTTTCATTTTACTTTCCTTAATGTTAGATCAACGGTCCAAATCAACCCCATTTTCAAGTTTAAGAATTAATTAACAGCTCGGATGATCGTATGGGACCCAGAAATGGACCTCGCATGACAATCTGTATAGTATGGTACAAGTTACGCATAGTAGAGTTCTTAGACCCCATTCCACTAAGCATTTTTTCTTTTAGCCTTTTTTGTCCTCATTCACAAGAAAATCGCGTTTATTAATTTTGTGCCAAATTTTTGTGAATTATTAATTCGTCTTGACGAGGCAAGTCGGGTTTTTAACTTTTACCAAATATTTTGGAAAAGAGCTATTTTTAGCAAAAAATAAAAAGTCGACTTTTTTTTGCTAAAGCGTGGATATTTTCCGAAATGTTTGGATAAAAGTGGAAAGTGAAACACAAAACTAACACACGCGTTTTTTTTTTAATAAAGATAAAACAAAAAGAACTCCTTAAAATCTTTAGTGGAAGTTCTTGATTATTAATTTTTTGTTTTTTTATCAGCAAGTTCTTATTAGTTGATTAAGCATTAGAGAAAGTAAATGCAAAAACGTCGGGTTATGCTGTTGAGGGAGCGTAAATTAATGCAGAAATAGAGCGTTGACTTTAGGTGTATCTTATGAGTAAATTGTAAATGCCGTCGAGGGACCTTTGATTTGTTGTTGGGCCGAACCCCCCATTTTTTGTTGAACCAGGTATTGATCGGTATCTGATCAATATGAAGTTTTTTAAAATTGAAATTCTCGACGAACTCGACAAAATGGACGATTTTGATAATTTTTTTGGGCCCGAAACAGCCCAAAGAATTATTTACTACCACATCTCAAATTATTTAACACATCCCCTCAAGTAAAATGCTACTCCACAATGTTGCTTCCAGAATTCATATTGACCGAGACTATCTCTACCTCGGAAGAGGATTAAAAAAAAAAACCACTCTCTGTCTCGACAAATTCACCCAACCCTCTCTCTCTCTCTCTAACTTTACTCTCCTCTGCAACCCCATCCCTCTCTCTCTCAACCACCGGAGCCGACACTACCAAAGCTGGAACACCACCAACATCGCCGCACCACCAATGTCTCTTTCTCTCACCCACCGACACCCACCCCCACACCCACAGATCTCTCTCTCGATTTCTGATCTCTCACCGTCTCTCGGATTGGTACAGATTCCGCACGTGAACTATATTCTCTCCTACTGATCAGTCGATAGATCTGATGAGAGTCTCGCTGAGCCTTCGACCGGAGTGGCCGTACGTGACTCCGGTCTAGCAAAGACGATGAGCCGAACCCAGCTGTGCCGATCGCCGTACAAGGAGGAGTTCTCAGAGACGATGGACTACTTCCAAACTGTTTCGTCGGAGACGATGGCTGCTGGTACGTCTCTCTCTCTTCTCTCTCGAGTTCGCTCTCTCTCTTCACCTTCTAGAAGGCTTGGTTCTCTCTCTGTTTGTATCTCTCTGTGTGTGATATATAGATAGATAGATGAATAGAGAGAGAGAGAGATATATCAGATTTGATTCTGATATTTTGCAGAAGAAATCAGATTCGATATAGATAGATAGATGAATAGAGAGAGAGAGAGATATCAGATTTGATTCTGATATTTTGCAGAAGAAATCAGATTCGATTCTGATTCTTTGGGGAGGGGAATAGAGAGCAGATGCATGACTTTACCAAAGCACCCCCACTCCAAAACTCAAATGGTAAACCGAAGAAGGAAAAAGGGACATGGAAGGAAAACCTGAAAAGTCAGAAAACCCATTAAAGTAAAAATAAATAAACCACAATCTGGGCACCCAAATCCGTGGGGGCTACCACTCAGAGCAGGCCAAACGACCAAAACAACCCTGTACAAAGTGATCCAACTTCACAACTCCACAAACACACCTGGGCAATCCTGGCAGTAGTGAAAGTTCATCGCTTACACGTACGGAAAAGTTCAATCCTCCTATAGTGAGCTCTAGATTCTAAGGAGATACAAAGATCCAATTTTGTGCCCCCTTCATAATTTACTGACAAAAGATGGTTTTTTGCGCCCCAAATGATGGTATGATCACAGATTCATACCTCGCATCCTATTTTGTAAGCCAAATGTAGCTACTAGTGGAAGCATGTCTCCCTGCCTTTGTGTGTGTGTGTGTGTGAGAGAGAGAGAGAGAGAGAGCTAACAAGCCCTGAAGAATTAAAACAGCTACCCAGGTTTTACAACTGAACTAGCAAAACTGCTTAAAAACCAGCTCTCTAATAGGAAAAGAGCGATAGGGAGGGAAAATGTGGAAAAAAAAAAAGGCGAAAGGAGGAAAATAAATCGGTATGTTAATATGTACAGCAGGCCACAAGGCAAAAAGAATCAACTTCTGCACAAGAACTGGTTGAATTCAGTTCCAACTTTTCAGATTCACCCATTTCCCAATTCCATATCTTGAAGCTCGGATTCCAGGAACCGGAACCTTTATGATTTTAAGTATCAGATGGGCTCTCCACGTGTTTGTTTCCCGAATCTTTTACGGTTCGGGTACCGTCAATCAAGATGGAGACGATCTCTCCAGACGCTACCCCTCCTCTCTCCTGGATGGGTCCAACCCTCTGGCCAGTCGACAAACAGTGACACGAATTCGCGTCGAGGGATACAGTGTCACATTGGAATCGGACAGCCGAGCTGAACATTGGTTGCATTTGCTTCTTCTCAGGTAACTCGCGAAGTGAAATTCTACACACGGGGCATGTTGAGTGCTGCTGCAGCCATTTGTCTATGCATGTCGCGTGGAAGGAGTGACCGCAGTAAGGAAGGACACGCAGTATGTCTTCCTTGTGATATTCAGCAAGGCATACCGTGCATCTGACGGGAAAAAAAACTAATTAAGATTTTTCGTTAGAGCACAAATAGAGCAACATTAGACAGATTAGTAATATCATTGATGAGAAAATCGGGTTCTATGTCTGTCAAATACCGAGACTGCATATCATGGAAATCAGATAACTATATCATACTAGACAGTGAAGACACGATTCAACAAATCATATGGCCACGGGCAGATAAGAAACATCTATACTTTTTAAACTTTCGAGTTCAACTCAATTTAGAGGACCTCTGCAAAGAATGATATACATTACTTGCCTCAAAAAGAGAAGGAAAAAGTATGACATACATCTCTAGACGAACTCACAAGGAAGCTTCAAAAAAAGGAACCTCCCATCGCGTGCAATCAGGTAGCGACGAGAGAAGGGCTGTCCGTAGCTGGCATGCAAAAGAGTAAAGCGACTTTTTCCAAGGACCTCAAACTTCTAAATGAATCTAATTGGAGAGAAACTTAAAGAAGCAAAAAGTGAACATCTTCCAGAGGGGCAATGAGGGAATTTTTCCCAATCTTCACCAACAGGTTCAAATATTCTGTAAAGGATGGCCAGAAGACTTTCATACACCAAGCCCTTATGCAGAAATTTTTACAAGGGAATCAAAGAAGAGTCGAGAGAAACATCAGTCCTTCCAACAGGAAAAGATTCGCAGCAGAAAGAACAAAAAATATTTATGTGGATTGTGGGTCATTGTCCAGAGGCATTGGCATGTGGTGCCCAACTCATCTCTCCACCACATATTTGTGCGGTGCCCACCACAACACCCACCACAAAGTGTTGTGCTGAGAGAGGACTGTGGCACCAAGTGACAATGCCTTGGGGCACTGAACAATCACTCATTATATGACATGTGCACGAACACAAGAGTGGGAAAGAGGTAAAGCCAACACTATTTACAGAATAGCTGCCCCCTGAGAGTCCAAGTCTCACAGTCGTCATTGAATGAAGAATTTGTCCAAGTCAAATCATGTGGGGTATAACGAGATATTATTTGGAAGAAAGAAAAAAGATCCTACTTGATAAACTGCCATAACAAAAGGTCATCCCACTACACACCAACACAACTTGTCAATATAAAACTATACACCAAAAATAAACAGATATGATATTCCATACAACATCGTACTTCTCAACTCAACGCAATTCTATAAACAATAGTTTTCAATTTTGGCTTGGCAATTTTATTTTTTATCCCCTTGATTATTTTCTCTGTCATACCTCAAATTGACAGCGATTTCTCCAAGATTTGCAGTCATACTCTCTCTTGGACAATAACAACGAATTTTAAAGCGAAAAACATGACAAGAAGTAATGAACATCTTTGATGATGATGCATGCTTGTGGGTAATGACTAATGCCTATGGATCTGTGTTCGTGTGTGTATAGTATTCCAAGGAGGAATAATAAAATAATAAAATGGATAGAGATTGGCTTGGGAATGATTTTGTCCAGCCAAATACAAAGGTTGATGGGACGTGAAGCAGTGGATTGCATGCCTCTGAAGTGCTATTGGGTTTTGCAAAGCTAGTGCATAGCATGTGTCACTTACTTAATGGTTCCCTGTGGTAAATTCGTCTGGACCATATTCAAGTTCGAGAATAGAGAAGAAGTCATACGCGAATTTTTGAAGAACTTTGACAGGAACCGCCAATCCGCGAACCAGCTTGCGGTTCGTCGCCCTGATACCACGAATCATGTGACTAAGGGTCAGACTGCCAGCATAATCCCTTTCCCAGACCCTATTGTAATCGGGAACCCAGGGCAGTGAACAAGATTGTTCTGTTTCTCTTTTTATCTTTTTATGGGAAAATGCATGTTCAAATTGTTCATAGTTGATGACAATATACTGTCTATTTGATGTTTTTCAGATGGGAAAGGAAAGTACATTATTCGTATTTTGCAATATTCTTGCAACAACTCGACAGAACTAGAAAACACAATATTCGATTGGCCTGGGCATGCATCCATACCAACAACATAGTGGAGATAACGCCCATGCATGTTTTAACAGGTTCCCACAAGTCTATGTCCCTAGTCCACCATCATCAGATTCCTTAAAGACTAAAGATATCGAAGGTGAAAATTGCAGAACATTTAGTTCATCCATCACACCACTCTCTGCATCACCTAGTAATGACCAGGACATATTATATTGAAATGACCATATATTGCTGTGTGCATATGAAACATCCTATTTGAAGTCATTTATGCCTTCATGAGAAAGAACAACTGGCTTCAAGGAACAAAACTGACAGTTAAAAATAAATATGAGAAGACAAACTTACTGAGCGTCTTCTGAAGAATAAAAATATGTATCATTGTACTTCTGCATAGGAAAGTTGGCTATGACAAGAGGCTCAAGGCCATGTAAACCCCGTTCCAACTGCCAGAAAAGTAACCACAAAAAATCAGCAAAAATGCTATAGATGGAAAAGGAAAGAGGACAGTTTGTCTAATGCAACAGCAAAATGTTAAGACAAACTGATGTCACATTCAGAAAAAAACAGTGACAACAAACCAGTTCAATCGAAAATGAAAGACAATTTTGAAATTCTTAGTAAAGCAAAAAGACTACAGTAAATGGTTTTTTCCAGGCTTTCAGGCTTTCAAATGGAACCTAAGACAATAGACCAATAAACAGATCTCCAGAGGTTTTAATCATTTTTCGAAAGTCAGCCTCAAAATTACCCGTGAGTCGTGACAGTCGCAACTTGCTGAATTGTACCAAAGCCATCTTGTACCTTGACCAATCACACAATTACAACGTTTGAGCCGTCTCCTAAAGATTTCAATCACGAGTATGGCTATGTGCCAAAGAATGCCTTTGCCATATCTTGGGCCAGATTTTGGCAAAAGATTTCTCAAAGCATTAGGGTGCATGTTTTGTTTGAGGCAAGAGCTTATTATCTATTTCACACACTCACAAATTCAGAAAAAGACAAGTATAGTTGGAATATTTTCTTCTTATACTTTAAAATTCTAGGTTACATGGGTATCTTTAGGGATCAAAAAAATGTAACTCATCACCCCTAGTTAACATGCACTACACCCATGATCTCCACTTGCATAAATAACAATTAACAAGGACTCTTCCACTAAGCGAACCGACCTCCCACTCTTCCACTACTTCCAAATAAACACACCACTCATAACTTCACTTCCACTAGTAAATACTATACTATTAAGTAAAATGCAACTCCCAAAGTGAAAGTACTACGTAAGACACAAAGTTTGCTTTATTCCACACCATTTTGGAACTCTTGCTAAAATTTTACTTTGGCAAGAAAATTGACAAGCCATTGAAAGCTGTTCAAGAGATTATGTTTGAGATACAAAATCAGGTAGAGAGGAAACCTTATAAAGGACTCTTCCACTAAGCGAACCGACCTCCCACTCTTCCACTACTTCCAAATAAACACACCACTCATAACTTCACTTCCACTAGTAAATACTATACTATTAAGTAAAATGCAACTCCCAAAGTGAAAGTACTACGTAAGACACAAAGTTTGCTTTATTCCACACCATTTTGGAACTCTTGCTAAAATTTTACTTTGGCAAGAAAATTGACAAGCCATTGAAAGCTGTTCAAGAGATTATGTTTGAGATACAAAATCAGGTAGAGAGGAAACCTTATATTTTTCTATCTGAAAAATAAAATCCCGTTACCAAAACTAGGAACTAAATGGAAAATTTTATGAAACTACGGAAAACTATAGGAAACTAAAATGGAAACAACAAGAAAAAGGGAAGACAAAGCATAATACGACCAGGTTTAAAAGTCCAAAACTTATGTTCTCTACTAACTACTTTGCAAAATAAAAGAAAATTTAACAAAAATATAGACCTGAAAGACACAACGTATATCAGATGCAATCACTAACCAACACTCCAATTATGTATAATTAAGAAAACAAAAAATGAACAAAGATTAAAAAGTTAACGAGAGAGAAAAAAAATACACATAGGGCCTATCTGGGAAACGGGATATGAGCTTCAAATTGGACTATAGATCGAAGTGACCAACTATTGGGTGTTTGGTTAATATACTTACCACCCGGATTAAACATGCATTGGAAGTATGGATTGTACAATGCCCTCTGCCATTATCAAACCGATCAAACTACTGAATAATCAGGTGAGATTATATATCCGGTAAAATTATACATGCCTTAACCCAAAAAGGGGCAGTGTTGGAACTCCCTGAGATCGCGCGTTTGAATCTCACGAAGGGTAACCATTCCAACCTTGGGGTCACTGAATGGTTTGCCCGGTTGTTACCTGGAATTATTCGAGGTGCCGTGAGGACATCCGGTCATCAAAAATTCTATATGCATTCACTATTACTTCCTCCAAGCAAACAAACCCATAAAGTAATTCAGGAAAACAGTGGTAATCAAGTAGTGATAAATCAGGACATGAAGGAGAGAGCTTACTAAAGTATGATCAGATCTAGGAGAAACCGATAAGGAGCGTCTGGAAGCACTGACTAGAATGCGAGCCCAAATGAGCCTGGTGCACACGAACACGATGAACATCGTACTCACCGTAAACCCAATCACCGTCATCACCAAGTTGATTCCCGTCGACATCATTTTATTGGAGTATTATTAAGGCTTCGCTCCAATTCTTTATTACTCTTGAGAGAACCACTCTGACTGATCGAATACCCCTCGGCGGTACCTCTACTCCAAAACCAAGAAACAGATTACCATTTCCAAACGATAAATCATCGATTTCAGCGAAAAAACAACAGACCAAGGCCCAAAGCTTCACTCTCTCAACTACTCATCGTGACGGCAAGCTCCCGCTACCACCATTTCTTGCTCAATTGGCTCTGTTTTATCTCCAAGTAGGGAGAGAGGAGAGAAAATCTACCAATCTGTCGCTCTTTCTCTTTCTCTCTCTCTGTGTCTGCGGCGTATACGTAAATATATACACTGCTCTTTTTTCTCTCTCTCTCTCTCTCTCTCTCTCTCTCTCTCGAATCTGGGTTTTATGATGTGGGAAATTTGTTGAATGTAAATTCTGTAAAGAGAGAGAGAAAGCCACGCAGGAAATGGGCAAGAGCCAGAGACCAATATTCCCGAAAGAGAGGAGAGAGACAGAGGGTCTTAGATTCCCCTAAGACTATGGAGGGGAGAGAGAGAGAGAGATTAGTGAGTGATGATACAATTTAAAAAGGGTTACAAATTAAAAAGGGCTAATTTCACTGCTATCCCATAAATTAATCGAATTTTGATTCATTCATCCCTGGCTTTTTCCCCGAATGGTCCCTAAAGTATAGCGAAATGTTAATTCGATCCTCAATATACAAATTGCGTCTATTGCATCCCAACATTTTTTTTTGAAAATTCCCAACGCTTAAAATCTACGTTTAAAATTAGCCGACACTTCTTTCATCTTACTTATTTTTCTTCTTTTACCTTTATACTATCCCATGTCACTTATTTATTGTCCATTAATTAGCCAATAACTCTTTCCTTTACAAGTATATTTTTTACAATCCGCACATCGCACGAGGTTACGAGACTTTTAGTTTTAGAAACAAAAGTATAAAAAAGTAACCCACTTAAAAGTACTCAGAGATCATCCCAAGAAATTGTTACTTCGAGCATAAAGAATTCAAATCCTAATGGGCTTGGTTAGCTGTAATTAGTACTTTAATTTATATGTTGGATTCCTCACTTTTTAAGAGTTGAGTCCCACTTACTCTAGAGTAACCTCTTGGAGTAATACTTATCCACTTAAATAATGCAGAGGCAATTATTGTTGGATCCAATTCACCCTTTTGCTTTACAGTCATTAATCATACTTTTAATACTAATGTAGCAGTGGGAGAAATATGCAAAGGTTAAAAATCCCACTATTTCTTTCTTTGACTCTTCGAGGCTTGAGCCTTCGATCAACCTTTTACTGTATGCAAAGTGGACCAGAGAAGTGTTCTTAGGAATCATCTTCCCTTCTTGGTGGATGAGCTAGCCTTCATTTTATAAAAAATTGGTCTAGGGTCCACTATAGAGAACTTGTAACCTAGTTAGTCCACTTCTAATGCTTATAACCCCTCTAGTCCACTAATATAGTTTAGTAAGGCCTTAAATCCACTTTTTTTAAAAAATAAATTAAACCAAGACGAAAATATCCTCCTATATAAGCTATGATCATATAGAGAGAACCCTAGACCAAAACAAATCTGGAGCAGCCTCCTCTCCCTCTCTCTCATTGTGGTAGCTCTTGCTCTCCGGCCACACACCGCTGTCTAGCATGCCGACAATCATGTCCTCCCTGTAATCCGACGCCGGCCGGACTCCGGTGACCGGATTAAGCGATAGGAACTCGAACGTGTGGGTGGTGTCCACCGTCACTTGCCTGTCACCGTAAGCCGACAAAAACCTGGTAACTTCTTCACAGTGTAGATCTCGTCTTCGGAAAGCACTACACTGAACCCATCGGCGGCGATATCGTAAGTGTAGAGAATCCTCGCCGACCATTGGTGGCCGTCGGACGTCGCTGGGCTCACGTGCACCAGATTGGAGCTCTTCGTCCGGATCTATCAGTGGCGTTTAATTAGATGCAATTTTGTGTTATTTCTTTTTCAAACAAAATGAGTTTGTGTTTGACTTGTACATGTGTAGATATGTGAACTCTTTTATGTAGTTTGATGTCTTCTTCCCATTTTGATTTGTGGTGTTGTTCTACTGGTGGTATTTGAAATGATGGTGAGCTTAGTGGTGGTATTTAAAATCTTGAGGCTCATGAAGAAGGTTGATCCAGTCTTTTGTTTGTCCCGTGTCCGATTATCATCAGATTTGGAGGTTTTTGAATAAATATATAAGATTATATGTGTGTTTTTCCTAGGGTTAGAGATTTGAAGTTTTTTGAATAAATATATAAGGTTATATTTGTGCTTTTCATCAATCACTTATTGATTTAGTCCGCGCAGCGGCCTCTCCGGCTTGCTTCTGATATATTTGGAGTTTTTTGAATAAATATATAAGGTTATATGTGTGTTTTTTCTAGAGCTAGCTAGACATATAAGGTTGGAACAAGTTGTATTTTTTGAAAAAATATATAAGGTTATATGTGTGTTTTTGTTGTTATTTAATGTCATTTTTTAAAAACATTCTTAGTTAGAGAGCGATGTAATAATATATAACATTATATTGTTATATATAACATTCTAGATTAGAAATATTTTATGTTATTTAATAAAAGAACATATAACATTATATATGACCTTTTGTACCGAGTAACCTTTTTTTTTTTTTGCGATATTTAGATATTCAAAAACTCACATATAATGTTATATGTTTTCTATGGACCAGCATATAACGTTAAAGACTAAAAAGAAGGAAAACCAAAAAGAAATGTTGCATGTTAGAAAATTTTTGCCACATATATAATTTTGTATGTTAGGAAATTTTTATCACTTATAGAACGTTAAAAAATCAATACAAGAAAAATAGGAAAAAACAAAAAGAGAAATTTGTCACATATATAACGTTAAATGTTAAGTGTAGCAGATTCAATAAAAAAAATCAAGAAAAATGAAAAAATACGTTTTTTGTTACACATATAACGTTACATGTGGCGTGATGGTGGTGGTGACGGCGGCGGCCGCGGTGGCAGCGGTGGGGCAGCGGCGGCAGTGGTGGTGGTGGTGACGGCGGCGGCCGCGGTGGCGGTGGTGACGGCGGCGGCCGCGGTGGCAGCGGCGGGGCAACGGCGGCAGTGGTGGTGGCGGCGGCGGCGGCGGCTTGATTGCAACAAAAACGAAAAAAAATGAAAAATATATATTTTCATGTTAGCCAAACAAGGCCCTTGTTTCTTAGGTGGGGTATTTTTGTCATTAAAATTTTAGTGAACTTAATGGGTTATGAAACTTAGAAGTGGACTAGATGGGTTTAGAAAGTGATATAGTAGACTTATGAAAAATTCTCCCTTCATTTTATGGGTATCACGTTCCCCTTTCCAACTTTCTCTCCTTTATTTTTGTCCACTTGGAACCAAAACAACCCAACAAAATTGAGACCATGTTCGTTTTGAGTTTTGAGATAAGTTTTTAAGAGTAATGAGTGGAGAGAGATGGATAGAGAAAATAATTTATTTGGGGCCATGCGCAGGGATTTTGAGACCTTCAAGCGAACAAGTCCGAAGATTTTGGGATTTAAACCTCTAACCCGCACCAATATGGTTCAGCTTTCAAGATTCATAACTTAAGAAGAAAGAAAGAGGAATTAAAGAAATATCTTTTCAGGTACCATGTTGCTTTCTAGATGGGTTTTTTTTTGCTTATTTTAAGTACAGTAGACGAGCGCGCAGACAAATCAAACAAAAAGTTTTAATAGTAGCTTACAGTCTCTGTTGGATTAATTGCTGTAAAAATAAGAACGTATTACCTCAAGTTCTGCTATTGAAAAACAGAATACCAATTTGTAGAATAACGGCTGGGTTGAGTCGCGGACTAGGTCGCTCTCTTTAAGACGTTTCGCGGCTCTGCCCAGAATGTGCAAGCAGTTCGTAAATGCCCCGCCGTCCCCAGGATAAAACAGCCCAGAATTCACCACCTCTGCTCGGCCTTCTCTGCACAGAAGAAGACCGAAAACAAAACACACAATCAACCTATTGCTCGAACTCAGAAAATGTTTTTGGGGTGGATGAGAGAACGATTTTTTTCTGTATCGAAACCTATTCCAAAACTCTGAATTTATAGGGTGCAGGCCAGGCTTGATTTTTGGAAGCAAAAATCAAATCAAATCAAATTACTTTGATTTAGCACATGTTTTATAATCAATCCGAAAATCATTTCTTAATCAGCCACTAATCAAATCCCGCTGATTATGTACACGTTTTTAACACGTTTTTTTTCTTAATCAAATCAGTAAGAAATTTCAGTTTTCCATTTTGAAAAAGATTTGATTGACTCTGAAAATTCTGTAATGTTAAAAACGTGTTTCAAAAATTTCTTTAGCAAAAACGTGGGCTTTACTTACGTGCGCGAGGCTCAAATCCCGGATTTGCACCCTCCTCTGCGCGAATAACTCGTGACGCACACCCGATTAATAATTGGTTTCCGAATTAGTTTTCCAAATTGCCGCCCATTTTCCTGAGCGCGCGAGACCTCTCCTTGGTTCCTTGTTCACAAACTCATTTGTGTGTAAACTCATTTAAAGTAGAGTGAAGTCTTGTGTCTAGCCAATGTGGGACTAGAGAAAAACCCATTGTTTTAGAAATACACACTAAGTTCCAACAGTCTCATTCAAGAACATGGACACATCTTCAACCATCCTCCATTTCCCTATAGTATTTTGGAGGATTATTCTCTGCTCCGGTAACCACCCCACCCCTTAAGGCTCTCCCCCATTTTAGTGGATAGGCATTGGTCCTCCAAAAATAGAAAATTGGCCACTCTATTTTCCAAGTACAAGTTCTATCCACTGGCTTCTACCCAAGCAATCATTTCGAGAATCCAGTTGGGAAGCTAGCTAGCATGCTTTCCACTCATCCTTTCCATTCGTAGACATTGGATTAATTTGGACCTATGGATGCTTACCTTCCACAAATGGGAGAGTCCACCCAGCCAAAAGTGACAATTACGCTTGAGCAGCTGGGAATCTTTCTCATGCCCCGTGAAAAGGATGTTCGATGTAATCAAGGATTGACTTTAGACTTTCTTCATGTAATATCGGCCCGAGTTTAGGGGTAAGATATTATCACCCCGAATCCTACCCGAATTCAGTCGGATTTCAGAATTTTTATGTCGACCTATACCCGAAAATGTGATGGAAAACCCACCCCGCTCCGAATGGGGGCGGTCCGATTGCCAAGCCTAGTTAATTAGTCTAATCACATGTCTCAAAAATTGTAACTAAAATTAATAGTAACAAGTGGGCATTATCTTATAACCTTTACGTATCTAGGCATTATCTTATAACCTTTACGCATCTAGATAATTTGGGATTTCGCATCTATTGCATAACAAAATGGAAGATTAATCTTAGATGATTTTCGAGATTTGTAAGAAGGGGAACTTAAATAGGGGTCATATCCTACATTGATACTTAAGTCCTAATCCTTGTAGGTTTGAAAACTTATGTTTTCATCCTGAAATTTAAATAATACCCATTTAGCCCTTAATAATTTTTTATACATTTTAATAGAGTCGTTGGGCGGACCAAATTAAATAATGGATATTGACTTTAATATCCCTTATTTAATTTGGTCTACGCAGCGGCAATCATGACAAAATCATCCGGAATCAGGAAAAAATCATCCGAGATGTAAAATTAACATAAAAAGTTAGTTTTACATCATGAATTTCTTTACCTATATAGGAAAAAAAATTCAGGATGTAAAACTAACTTTTTAAGCTAGTTTAAAGTTCTAAAATTCTTTACCATATAGGTGAAGAAATTCGGGATGTAAAAATAATATAAAAAAGTTAGTTTTAGGTCCTAAAATTCTTTACTATATAAGTGATGCCTTGAAAGTAATAGTTCAATGATTAACTCAACTTTCTCATGAGAAGAAATTAAATAGTCATCTTGTTTCGTAAACTTATTTAGGTGTCCATCTTACTTGGTTTGAATATTTAAGTCGGCATCCTAAAATTTAAATAATATCTAAAACACCCTTAATCATGACAAATACAGAAATTATAGCAAAGTCATCCAGAATCATGACAAAACCATTCAGGATGTAAAACTATTTTTTAAAAAGTTCTAACCAAATACTTTCTTCTCATAAGAAAGGGAAAATGACGACCCAGGACGTGTTTCAATAATTAATATCCGCCAAGAACATGCTGAGAACATTTGTTAATACTGAAAATATCATTGACAGATATTAATTATCAAAACACGTCATTGGTCGTCAATTTCCCCGTAAGAGAGTTGAGTTAATCATTGAACTATTACTTTCAAGGCCCTTATTATTTGATCCACTGGAGGCCCAATGATGGCCGGGCCCAGCCTTGTGCCCATACTCACCAATCATAAAAACAAAATTGAGACCGGCGGAGGGAAGGTGGCAGGGCCGTATACGGTAGGCAAGCTGTGGGGTCACTCTTGTTTTATTATATCATAAAAATTTAAATTTTGGATAGTATATATAAGACACCACCAAATACGGAGGTGTTGTTCCTCTAAGATTGTGTTTTTTAAACTTATAAGTTTGAAATTTATTTCGGTATTTTTTTTACTTTAAAGAGCTTTTGGACTTTTTTCGTTTGTTCTTATTCAAATTTCTCTCTTATTTGTTCGTTTTGCGTCAAACTTTTGGGCTTTAATTTTAAATATTTAACTTTGAATCAGTAATTTATAAAAGTTCAATGCAAAACGAACAAATGCAAAAAAAATTTGAATAAAGACAAACGTAAAAAGCCAAAGAAAAACCCAAAAAAACTCCTCAGAGAAACAACACCTGAGCACATACGATCCATAAACATGATAAACAATTTAACCCACAAAAACCATCACAAATATCTGAACAATAAAATAATAGGGCTGGTTTAGGCCATGTTCTTCCCAAATTATTGATTTGGTAGTTATTTTCATTTTTTTCTAGTTTTTGTTGGATTAGATTCAAGTTAAATTTTTGGAATTAATCATTCCTTCTTGACAAGAGGAGTTAAAAAGTAAGAAATTATGACAAAAAGTAAAAAAATAAAAGTTCAGAAAAGACGAAAAATGTTTAGAGCTACTATTTGTCTTCACCATCGGACTATTTGAAGTTTTTAAATTTCGATTCACATTTTTATTTTTTATTATTCAAAAATTACCCTAAAGCTGACTTCCAAACAAACGCAAATTTTTCCCTTAGAAAATTACTCATTTCTCAAACCACGCAATGTACAATTATTACATAAACACGCGAACCATCGTGTACTAAAAGGCAGTACTGCATTGCATCTGTCACGTGATCGGAAGGGGGGGAGGAAGTCCCATTGCTTCGACTTCCGGCCAGTGTTGGCCGGGGAAGATATTAGTGTGAATATTGAATTGGGCCTGGAGTACCCCATGGATTTGTTTATACAGTATCACCTCTGCGACCGCGTTAAAATTAGGCTTACGGTTGCGATGTCGAATGTCATAAAAGATTTAATTGAAATGATATTTAACACCAATTTGTTTTAGGAGAGATGGTGGAAAAATGGTATCACAAGTGGTATCAAAGTCAGGAAGTCATGCGTTCGAGTCGCGGGAGTATCATCATGAGAGAGTGCCCTTTTTTTTTTTTAACATATTCACTACATTTCATAACAAAGCTTCGGCAATACAGGTTCTATCAAAAAATATAAGAACGAACCAAAACTACCTAGACTTCAACACATGCACTCCCTACGGAAGCAAGACCGACGAAATCGCCAGATAAAAACCAATCTAGTGTGCCAAAAATCAGCTTAATCAGATATTACTAAGTGCCTGATCAGAATATATATAACTTGAAAATAATGGGTTTCATTAGGTTTGATCTAGTATTTCGAATCCATTTGTTTCAAGATAAATGTGTTTCGATCAAATATTTTATGATGTCCAATTAAGTTGATTTTTTGCGTACTTGATATATTCGATTAGCTAGAATAACAAAGTACTGACTTTCCTAGTCTGTTTATTGCTCTCTCTCTCTCTCGATCTCAAATCTGGGTTTTATGATGTGGGAGATTTGTAGAGCGTACTAGATTCTGTAAAGAGAGAGAAAGCCACGCAGGCAATTGGCAAGAGCCAGAGACAAATATTCCAGAAAGAAAGGAGAGAGACAGGGATCTTAGATTATGGAGAGAGAGCAAGAGCCAGAGACAAATATTGCAGAAAGAAAGGAGAGAGACAGGAGTCTTAGATTATGGAGAGAGAGAGAGAGAGAGAGAGAGAGAGAGAGAGAGATTAGTGAGTGATGATACAAATTAAAACAGAAAGGGCTAATTTCACTGCTATACGATAAATTAATCGAATTTTGATTCATTCATCCCTGGCTTTTTCCCCGAATGGTCCCTAAAGTATAGCGAAATGTTAATTTGTTTCTCAATATACAAATCGCGTCTATTGCATTTCAAAGGTTTAGCCGACACTGCTTTCATCTTACTTATTTTTCTTCTTTTACCTTTATACTATTCCAAGTCACTTATTTATTGTCCATTAATTAGCCAATAACTCTTTCCTTCACAAGTATATTTTTTTACGCTTCGTGCATCGCACGAGGTCACGAGACTTCTAGTTTTAGAAACAAAAGTACTACAAAAGTAACTCACTTAAAAGTAGTCACAGAGATCATCCCAAGAAATTGTTACTTCGAGCGTAAAGAATTCAAATCCTAATGGTCTTGATTAGCTGTAATTAGTAGTTTAATTTGTATGTTGGATCCCTCGCTCTTTTACTAGTTGAGTCCCACTTACTTTAGAGTAACCTCTTCGAGTAATATAATATACTTTATCCACTTAAATAATGCAGAGGCAATTATTGTTGGATCCAATTCACTCTTTTGCTTTACTGTCATTAATCATATTTTTTAATACTAATGTAGCAGTGGGAGAAATATGCAAAGGTTAAAAATCCCACTATTTCTTTCTTCGACTCTTTGAGCCTTCCATCAACCTATTACTTTATGCAAAGTGAACCAGAGCAGTGTTCTTAGGAATCATCTTCCCTTCTTGGTGGATGAGCATTCCTTTTATATTGGTATCACGTTCTCATTTCCAACTTTCTCTTCTTTATTTTTGTTCACTTGGAACCAAAACAAAAAAGGTCAAAAAAATGAAGACCCTGTTCGTTTTGAGTTTTGAGAGAAGGTTTTAAGAGTAATGAGTGAAAAGAATAGACAGAGAAAATTTATTTGGGACCATACGTAGAGATTTTAAGACCTCCATGTAGGGAGGTATTCCCGAACAGATATGATTAGTCGCCGAACACGTGATGTGTTAGGGACACGTGGCAGGCACGATAGGCTTATTGCCGGGCGGTTCGATGAGTGGTGATATGGACCAGTGACACGTGAAGTCATTGGTCCAGACAGTCTGTTCGGCTGATAAGGTCAAAGCCATGTGAAGTCATTGGTCCAGGAGGACTGTTCGGCAAAGAGGAAGCCGAACAGTGAAGCAAGTTACCCTAAGTCTTGACGTGGCAAGAATACTCTGGAATGATAATATTCCATGAAAGGATAAGATTCCGAGTATAAAGGATCGAAGCAAGAGACCCAACGTGAGTGGGGTGTTCGGATAATTATGGGAAAGAGACCCATAAAGATTGAGCTTTCGTACAGATAAGGGAATGAGAATCCAGAAGATACTAGGTTTCCTATACGAGGTAGGGATCCTAGGGCAATAAGGATGCTTGGACTGCAAGCATCCGTGAGCCTATAAATACGAAGTAAGCCTGGAGGTAAAAGGTACGCAATATTTGGCCATCTCTTATTGCTTTCCTACTGATAATTAGGGTTTAGACCAGTACGTGATACTAACTTAAGCATCGGAGGGCCTTTGCCACGAGAGGCAAAGGTGCGCTCACCCCTTGTCTGTTTTGCAGATTAGGGTTCCGACGAAGAGCTAGGGTTCCGGTGTAAAGGCACGTGTAGCCGCTACAAATTGGTGTTGTCCAGAACACTGACTGTTTTCATCCCCCTACAATTGGCGCCGTCTGTGGGAAACGAACCAGTTCGTGAAAATATAACCATGATGGAAGAAGATCCAACCACGCCGTTCGATCCAAAGAACCAGTTAACTGGTGGAGGGGATAAATCTCCACCAGGAGCTCCGAGAAAGCCCGCTGGAAGAGAGGATAGAGCAGCTACTGGCTCCACGAGAAGGAGCAAGTCCCACCGAAGAGAGGCATCGGTGGACCGTTCAAAAAGTGTTCATAACAGTGAAGATATCCTCGACACAAAGAGGAAAGAAATTGAGGAGTACGCTCGTTTGATTAAGAGACGAGAGTACGAGATACGAGAGCTACAGCGGGTACGAGATCACCCGGAGGACTCCGGACTTTCGCGAAGGAGTTCTAGAGAAGACGAGAGGGCTTTACTAGTCCATAAACAGCCCCGTTCCCGAGAAAGAAGAGGCAGGAGTAACAGTCCCACCACGAGACGGTGTGAAGCTTCCCCACGAAGAAGGAGAAGCAGAAGTAGAGACCGTACGCCAGAAAGGCGAAGGGCGTCTTCACGAAGAAGAAGGAGCAGAGAACGAAGTTCCTCATCTGAAGAAAAGACGAGGAAGCACCACCGTGACAGGTACGAGAGACCTGATGCTGATTGGGCCAAAGCCGCAGCTCATAAGACGGCTGAAAAAGAAGAAGGGACAGTGTCCGCACGAGAAGCGGCGCGTAAAGCCCTGAGTAACATCGCAGCCTCCCCGTTTGCAAAAAGGCTGCAGGAGGCCAGGTTGCCGAGCAGAGTGAAGCACGGAGCGTTCGTGCTTTACGAGACAAACACGGACCCTGTGTCTCACATACAGCATTACCAACAGGCCATGTTCATGCATGATGGTGATGATGTCATTCTCTGCAAAATGTTCCCATCAAGTCTTGGCAAGATGGCCCTAAGCTGGTTTCATAAACTAGCACCACGATCCATAAGAGGATGGAGGCAGTTGGCTGAAGAATTCACTGCTCGGTTCTTGACAAGCAGAAAGGCCCCAAAGACCTTTGAGAGTCTATCCACTATGAAACAGGCGGAAAGTGAGCCGATCAGAGATTATGCCAAGAAGTACTGGGAAACTTTTAACGAGATTGAAAGTTGCAGTGAAGAGTATGCCATAGCAACCTTCAAAACTGGTTTGCCTGTTCGGGGAGAACTGCGCCGCTCATTGAATAAACATCCGGTGTCTACGCTGGCGAAACTGATGGAGCGAATAGAGCAGCATGCCAGAATGGAAGATGACATACTCCGCGAAGACGGCAGGGTTGCTGCCGAAGAGCCTAAGACGCCAGCAAAGAAGGCGGACAAGCCTGAGCCCAAAACATACAAGGAACGCAAAGATTACGGGCAGGCTAAGAAGGATCCGTATAAGGAAAAGCAAGCCCCTGACCCCAAGTCCTTCTTTTCTATCAATACTGTTTGGAAGGAGCCAATTTATAGGATTCTTTATCGAATAAAGAATCAACCATATTTCAAGTGGCCTCCGAGCCTTGGCGGAGATAAGGACGCTAGACGTGCTACGAATCAGCACTGCAGCTACCACAAGGCTTGGGGCCACATGACTGAAGATTGCGAGATGTACAAGAAACACCTCGATGATTTGGTCTCTCGGGGCTATCTCAAGGAATTCATCCAGGAGGATCCCAAGGAAAAGGAGAAGGCCATGGAACTGGATTATGAGCAAAATCCTAAAGGAGTAATCCATATGATACATGGGTTGGCTGCACCTTATACGAGAAATGAGGTCAGACTGTTACAGAGGCAATTTAAGCACGATCAGCACGTGATGCGATTGGGCAATAAAAGAGGGCGAGAGAATGATGTATGCAAAGAAAGCATAGCCTTCACAGATGATGATTTGGGAGAGGTCCAGATACCTCATAACGATGCTCTGGTCGTAACCCTACGAGTTGGGGAGTATGACATTGAAAGGATCCTAGTGGATTCAGGAAGTTGTACAGAGGTGATGTACTACGATGCGTTCAAAAAGCTTGGACTGGCCCAGACAGATTTGGAACAGTCCACGACACCGTTGATTGGGTTTGGTGCAGGGGCAGTGTGGCCCCTTGGAAAGGTGACCCTGCCTGTTCGGGCAGGTTCAGTTGTCTTAAGGACGGATTTCCTGGTGGTAGACGTCCCCTCTTCTTATAACGCGATTATAGGAAGAACTTGGTTACACAAGATGAGGGCAGTCTCCTCGACTTACCACCAGATGGTTAAATTCCCAGGATCCAATGGGATCGAGTCAATCAGGGGTAACCAGAGAGCGGCCCAACAGTGTTTGATCTCTATTATTAAGAAGGCCCCAAAGGCCCATCATGTTCACACACTGGAAGTGCCAGATCAACCGACTATCGAGGATGTCGGAAGAAGCCCGGCTGATAAGGTGATCGAGGGTTTGGAGAAGATTCAGATCAACGAGGCTGATCCTGAAAGATATTTTTTGATTGGGGAATCGTTACCTGCAGTGGAAAGGACCGAATCAATACAATTTCTGAAGGAGTATGTTGATGTGTTTGCATGGGTACCAGAAGAGATGCCTGGTGTAGATGCTGACATAATCTGTCACCATCTGAATGTTGACCCTCAGCATAAACCGGTTATTCAGAAGAAGCGTAGGGCTGCCGTGCAGCATGTGGATGCTGTTGTTGAAGAGGTCAGTCGATTGCTTGAGGCAAAAGCAATACGCGAGGTTCACTACCCTGAGTGGCTATCCAACACTGTAGTCGTGAAGAAAAAGAATGGAAAGTGGCGTGTCTGTGTGGACTTCACAGACTTGAACAAAGCCTGCCCTAAAGATAGTTTTCCCCTCCCAAGGATAGACCAGTTGGTTGACGCAACAGCTGGCTATGAGCGAATGAGTTTTCTTGATGCGTATCGAGGATACCATCAAATTGCTATGTATGGGCCCGATCAGGAGAAGACGTCTTTCATCACCCCACGGGGTTTGTACTGCTATAGTGTGATGCCGTTTGGGCTGAGAAATGCAGGGGCGACGTACCAAAGACTTGCAACTCTCATGTTTAAGGAACTGCTCGGGAAAACTATGGAGGTTTACATAGACGATATGGTGGTGAAAAGCCGAGATAAGCGAGGGCATGTCACAGACTTAAGAGAGGTCTTTGAGATCTTGAGGAAATACAAATTAAAACTCAACGCCTCGAAATGCGCGTTTGGGGTTGGTTCTGGAAAATTCCTAGGGCACTTGGTGACTATGAGGGGGATTGAGGCTAACCCAGACCAGATTGCGGCCTTACAGAAGTTGCAAAGTCCCAGAACCACGAAGGAGGTTCAAAGACTAACTGGGATGGCTGCCGCCCTCAACAGATTTATCAGCAGATCAAGCGACAAGTGTAGGCCCTTCTTTCAGTTGTTAAAAAAAAGGGAAGGATTTGAATGGGGAGCAGAATGTGAGCAAGCTTTCCAGGACCTGAAGAAGTATCTGGCTGAGCCACCACTTCTGTCAACCCCACAGCCAGGTGAGTCCTTGATTTTATACCTAGCTGTTTCTGAGCATGCTGTTAGTGCAGTCCTGTTAAGGGATTTGGGAGTTGAGCAAATCCCAATTTATTATGTTAGCAAAACATTACTAGACGCAGAAACGAGATATCTGCCCCTGGAAAAACTTGTCCTGGCACTTAGGACAGCAACGAGAAAGCTGCCACACTACTTCCAAAGCCATAGGGTTGTAGTGTACACTGAGTTTCCATTGAAGTCACTACTACGAAAGGCAGATTTTTCTGGAAGAATCTCGACGTGGTCCGTCGAGCTGAGTCAGTATGATATTGATTATCAACCACGAACAGCAATCAAGGGCCAAGTGCTGGCTGATTTTGTGGCAGAGTTTTCTCCCACAGTAGCTCCCCTGCCTCCTACGAAAAAAGGACAGGAGAGTAGAACCTTGTCCACGAGGGACAAGGTCTCAGCCGAACAGGATGGCACGGAATGGAATCTATTCGTTGATGGATCATCTTGTAATACTGGTTCAGGAATTGGTGTTGTTCTTTTTTCTCCTGGAGGAATTATGATAGAATTGTCTGTTCGGCTGGGATTCAGCGCGTCAAATAACGTGGCAGAATACGAGGCACTCCTAGCTGGGTTAAGAAGTGCGAAGACTCTGAAGGCAAAAAGAGTTAGGGTGCATTGCGACTCGCAGCTTGTGGTAAATCAGCTGTCCGGCGAGTATCAGGCCCGGAACGGAAAAATGGCGGCATACATGGAAGCTGCCAAGGATTTGCTTGACACCTTCGAGAGGGTCCACATTGAACAGATAAGCTCCGGACAAAATGCACATGCCGACTCATTGGCATGGCTGGCTGCAGCAGTCCCAACTGAACTCAAGCGAAGAGTTGCAGTTGAGTATCTGAATGAGCCGAGCATTGGTAGAAGCGTGGAGTTAGTTTTGGAAGTGAACCAAGGTCCAAGTTGGATGGACCCAATTGTGGAGTTTTTACGAGATGAAATACTCCCCGCTGACAAGAAAGAGGCACATAAGGTCAAAACCAAGTCAGCAAGGTTTTGGTTGTCCCCAGAGGGGAAGCTTTACAGAAAGTCCTTTACAGGCCCTTATTTGTTGTGCGTGCACCCCGAGATGGTTCAGAGATTTCTTCACGAAATACATGAAGGAACATGTGGAAGTCATGCTGGGGGAAGATCCATTGCCCACCGAGCAATTACCCAAGGCTACTGGTGGCCACATATGCAGGAGGATGCAAAGATGTATGTTAAAATTTGTGAGAAATGTCAGAAATTCTCACCAATGATTCGAACACCTGCGGAGGATTTGGTGCCTTTGACAAGTCCTTGGCCGTTTGCTCAATGGGGGATGGACATCGTGGGTCCATTGCACAAAGCAACTGGGAACCGAAAATTCCTTTTAGTTGCAACCGATTACTTCACCAAGTGGATTGAGGCTGAACCACTGGCCAAAATTACCGAGCCCATGGTTGAGAAGTTCGTGTGGAAGAGTATTATTACTCGATTCGGGGTTCCTTATTCTCTGATCACAGATAACGGGTCCCAATTTCAAAAGAAATTCAAGGCGTTCTGTGCCCAATATGGAATTCGAAATTATTATTCCACTCCAGCCTACCCTCAAAGTAATGGGCAGGCAGAAGCGTCTAACAAAACCATTCTTGATGGGATCAAGAAAAGGTTGGATAAGGCAAAGGGGAAATGGCCTGATGAATTGCCCCTTGTTTTATGGGCTCATAGGACAACACCGAGGAGGTCTACGGGAGAGACCCCCTATTCGTTGGCATACGGTACAGAGGCAGTTATACCTCTAGAAGTAGGACTTCCAACGAACAGGACTGTGTTGGTTGAAAGTGGGGGCAATGACAGAGCCCTCGAAATTGAGCTTGACCTCGCCGAGGAGAGGAGAGAAAGGGCCCTAATCCATTTGGCCTCCTACCAGGAACAGTTGATGAAGAGCTACAATAAGCATGTTCACCCACGAGAATTTGGTGTTGGGGACCTTGTACTACGGAAGGTGCTCGGCAACACCAAGGTAGCCAACGAAGGCAAGCTAGGAGCCAATTGGGAAGGCCCGTATCGGGTGACAGAGATTGTGGGCGTTGGGGCCTACAGATTAGTTGATCTGGACGGCGTCCCAATTCCGAGGCCATGGAATGCTCATAATCTGAGAAAATTCTTTGTTTAAAAAGAATTTAGTTTTGTTTCACCACGTGATTATGCGGGATTACGAATAAAGTTCCCTTCTGTTTCTTATTTTTAGTTGTAAGGGGTACGAATAACGCCCCCTTAAGTTCAGTCTATGAATAAAGACACCCTTTTCTTCACAGTATATTTGGCTTTTTCAAATATTTGGTTTTTTAATATGAATACTGATTTTTCTTTTCATTATTCATATTGGGGAGCATGGGATTGGCACGAACGCCATATATGAATATATCTATGCTTGATAGCTTGAGAACCGCGCACGAACAAACGCTAAAGAGTATGAGATACTATTCGGGTACAATCATTCGAGTAAATGATTGTGCTAAAGAGTATGAGATACTATAAGTCCGAGAAACTTACTGTTAACTGTTGTAGTTAAATTCAAAAGGATTTTAAATCATAACCTGGTATGAGATACATGTAAAGTACGAAATACTTATAACATGCCTACGTACGAATATACTCTGGGGCATGCATACGTAAACATGCAAAATAATCAAGTACGAAATACTTGATTCTGCGAGGCATAACGAGACATGTCAAACACTTAGTGAAATCTAAGTATTAGAAACTTACCCCAAACACATGTCACACACGGCTTGCATATATGAACGTGCAAGAGATCAAGTACGAAAAGGCTTGGTTCTGTTATGACGAAACATGTCAAAACAACAGATAAACAGCTTTAAGTTCGAACATTCTTAAAGGAAGTCCAAGTACGAAGCACTTGCAGAAAGCAATAAATGAAAAAAGATTGAGAGCACGAGGTGCTTCGAACTAAACGCAACAAATCCGTGGCCAAGAAAGGGCCGAGCAAAATCAGATGTTTAATGCCACGCAGGGCTAGCAAAACCACGGTCACACAGGACCTGTAAGCTGTTCCGAAGGTGGGGAATAAAACTCACACTTAGTCCAACTCTTGGACCTCAGGAGCAGGCTGGTTTATCGTCTCAGTGTTGGGCTCTCTTGGCATACCACCACCAGTGTCTCCTTCCACAACGATGGGATCGTTGGTCGATTCCCGAGCAGGTGACTCCGCAGCAACAGCCCCCAGAACGTCAGTAGGTATATCTTCTTCAACATCGGCAAAATCTTCGATCTGTTGATCGATGTCATCTTCTGGGTTGCCTTGACGTTCTTCTACAGCTTGAGCACGTCTGCTTGGTAGGTCATTGTCCTCCCAAAAGGGGGAATCTTCAGCAACCCCAACTTTTGTTAAGCAGGTCTCCCAGCATGCTACCCAGATTTGGTCCTGGATAGCGGGCATCTGCTCAACATAGCTAGCAGTGGTGGCATCGAACCCTTTTTGGTATCCCTCCTCATAGGCTGCTTTCTTGGTGCTGTCGATTTCAGATAAGGCCTGGTTGAGGCTCTCCTCGGCTGTGTCCAGTTTGGCTTTAGTATCGTCTGCTTCTAGTTTTGCCTTGTCCCTTTCTCTCTCCAGCCTCGCTACAGTCTGAAGCAGCCTAGTGTTATCCCTCATGAGCCTGTTGCGCTCAGCTTCGGTTTCTTCCACTCTTTGACCCAATGTCACCATCTTTTGGATAAACTGAAAATGCCCAAGCATTGAAAACGACGTTATGAATAAAACGTCAGAAAATGCAAGATGAAGTGATGAAACTACTTTACCTTTATCCCACTGACGAGACCGGTGGACACCAGCCGTTCGGATGTAGATCCAGCCTCCTTTTGCATATCAACTGGGAGCAGCAACCCTTGTGCAAGAGCGACCGCCGTCTCCGATGAACTGGCGGTGTCCCCAATATGCACGGGACGGTCACCCCTAGTCAGTGGTGGAGCCCATGTTTGGGGAAGAACCTGGCCAGGGGGTGATTGGGGTTGGTTACCTCCCCCATCAGTAGGTATGTCAGAAAGGGAAGGGTCTTCAGTCCTGGGACGCCTGTCCCGATGAGCATCCATAGCTTCAAGGGAGCTGTCACGTGGAGATGAGGACGATCGTGTCGACCTCCCTCTCGTGCGCCGAGGTGGTGGTGGGGCAACACCAGTTGATGCCGCCCTGCTGGCGGCACCACGATTCTGTGTGGATACAGTCAGGAGTGTGCTGAGGTCAATAGGTTGACGAGCCATCGTACCTGGGTTCGTAGGGGACTGGGAATACCCTGAAGACGACGACTGGCTAGTGACACAAAGGGGAATGGCCTGTTGAGAGTGACGCTCGGCGGTGTTTCTCCTTCGCCCCGATCTTCTAAGCACTACACGCGTCTGGAGAACGCCTTCAGGAACCTGAATTTCACCTGATTGCCCGGCAAGAGTAACTCCTGCCTGCAGTCTTGAACCTTGCGGCGGGGGGAGCAGTTGAGGTGGAAGCGATACTTGTGCTTGGGTGGGCAAGTCTTCTATCAATAACTCCTCTGTAGGCAGGATCGTATCCCAATAGCACGTCAGCGTTACGGCCTCGTCCAGCTGTTCGGGTACCCGGTTCGCCCGTGTATTTTAAGATTCTGTTTATTTCTTCCGTTCGGATGTAATTCGGTTCTCGACGAGGGCGCTTGTTCGCGTTCTCCGCTGAAATAAAGAAAGCATAAATACGAATTTAAAAGCATCCAGGGATTAAAGAGAAAACAGTAAACGAGAATTACGAAGGCAAATTAGAAGCATACGTGGGTAACCCCATATGTGGGGGCAATGCAAGCCTACCACTTGGCCGTCTTCCCCTATTGGCTCGAAGGCACCAGTCACGTAGAGGAAGTCGATTTCATGGTCGCGAGCGGAATCTGGCAGGTTTAGCACGAGACGCTTGTCTGCCCTTCTAACTTTGAAGTAAAATGTATTGTAATCAGGGTTCAATACTATGCTGTACCACCATTGGATGTCCCAGATTCCCAACTGGGTCCCCAAAATCCTATTTAAAGCTATGACCCCCATTATCAACCTAAAGACGTTGGTTGAGACTTGCATAGGGGTGAGGCGATACCAGTTCAGAATTTGGCGGAGTAATGGATGAAGGGGAAAACGCACTCCGCCCTCAACAATGGCCACAATAGGGATGCACATCCTGTCCCATGAGCCACCATCCCTGTCTGCCCCCAGTGGGGCGAGTTCAAGCCCCACATTGTCAGGGATGGCATACTCCGCCCTAAAAGCCGCCATGGCTGTAGGATTCTCACAAAGTCTTCTAAACTTACTGGGTTTGGGAACATTTTCATTCCCATCCGCCATGACTATTGTAGAAAGCTCTACGACTTCCTAAAAATGAAACCCTACTGATAGGTACGGTTGAAGATCAAAGATCTCAGAAATAGAATGAGGAAAAAGGAAAGGTGGGATTCTTACGAAGCTTTTGCAGCGGTTGCTCGAGGTGCGATCGAGTTGCAGGCGGCGGCAATGGCGGTTACACCTCTCGTCTGGTTTTCAAAGTAGATGGGAGAGAAGGGGTTGAGTTTTGGTAAAAGGGGCTGAAACCCCCTTTTCTTAAGAATTTAAAAAGAAACTGACAGAGTCGAAACGTCACCTCTTACGCCGTTACACGAAAAGTAACGGAAAGTAAAGATATCGTTCTGACGCCGTTCTAGAGACGTCAGTTCAGTATTTATGAAGGGCATACGAAACATGCCACGTGGCGTTATTACCCTAAAATGATATAATGACTAAGCCGCCAAAGACCTTAAACGGTGTTAACGAATTGGCTGCCCGGGGCTAGCAAGTACAGCCCAGAATCGTTGTTTCTAAAAGCTTCATCCATCACCCCCGAACAGAGGCAAGCGGATGAAGCTGGGGAGCAACTGTAGGGAGGTATTCCCGAACAGATATGATTAGTCGCCGAACACGTGATGTGTTAGGGACACGTGGCAGGCACGATAGGCTTATTGCCGGGCGGTTCGATGAGTGGTGATATGGACCAGTGACACGTGAAGTCATTGGTCCAGACAGTCTGTTCGGCTGATAAGGTCAAAGCCATGTGAAGTCATTGGTCCAGGAGGACTGTTCGGCAAAGAGGAAGCCGAACAGTGAAGCAAGTTACCCTAAGTCTTGACGTGGCAAGAATACTCTGGAATGATAATATTCCATGAAAGGATAAGATTCCGAGTATAAAGGATCGAAGCAAGAGACCCAACGTGAGTGGGGTGTTCGGATAATTATGGGAAAGAGACCCATAAAGATTGAGCTTTCGTACAGATAAGGGAATGAGAATCCAGAAGATACTAGGTTTCCTATACGAGGTAGGGATCCTAGGGCAATAAGGATGCTTGGACTGCAAGCATCCGTGAGCCTATAAATACGAAGTAAGCCTGGAGGTAAAAGGTACGCAATATTTGGCCATCTCTTATTGCTTTCCTACTGATAATTAGGGTTTAGACCAGTACGTGATACTAACTTAAGCATCGGAGGGCCTTTGCCACGAGAGGCAAAGGTGCGCTCATCCCTTGTCTGTTTTGCAGATTAGGGTTCCGACGAAGAGCTAGGGTTCCGGTGTAAAGGCACGTGTAGCCGCTACAAATTGGTGTTGTCCAGAACACTGACTGTTTTCATCCCCCTACACTCCAAACGAACAAGCCTGAAGATTTTGGAATTTAAACCTCTAACCCACACCAATATGTTCAACTTTCAAGATTCATAACTTAAGAAGAAAGATAAATTAAAGAAGGGCAAATTTTCGCAGTCGTCTCTCTAGTTTTACGATTGTCTCAATTTCGTACCTCCAGTTTCAATTGCAATCAAATAAATCCTGTAGTTTGTTTTATGTTCTAAATTGGTAAAATCGTTAACACCGTTAATGAAACTAACGGAAAAAATTGGTTTTAGTTTCAGGGCTCTCTTAGGATGCCATTGAAAGGCCTTAGAGCATCCACAATGGAATAAGCAAAAGTGAATAATCAAAACATGTCACATCAGATTTTAATTATCCATTTAGAGGTTGCTAAAGTTAGCAATGTTAAGTCTCACATTGGTTATTTTTTGCTCATAATCAAAACCAATGGGATCATTGCTTCCTTCCATGAGTTTTCTCCAAATTTTTCCCATTCATTTCACGTAAATCTTTTGAAAAACTAGTTTTTGTTAAAAGCAGTTTTTATAAAAAAAATATTTGTTCTTGAAAAAATAAGTTAATTAAACAGATTATGGAAGAAAAAAATCAGTTTAAGTTAAAAACAATTGGATAAAAAAATAGTTAATGAAAAAAATGTGTAAAAAAACAACTTTGTGTAATTACAATTTTTAAAAAAAATAGTTCTAAAAAAATTGAAGAAACAGTTTTTATAAAAAAAATAGAAAAAAGAGTTCATATAAAGACAATTATTATTATTTTTTTTTAGAAAAATTTTCTGAAAAGAATAGTGAGAATAAATTTTTTTTTTTAATTTTTTGAAAACATTGTTGAGAGAGAGAGAGAGAGAGAGAGAGAGAGAGAGAAAAGACTTTTGTATAATAATGAGTGTACTTGATTGAGAAAATATGGGGATCACTAAATTTGGTTATTGGTTAAAGGTTGTTAGTTTTGATTATTCAAAAGGTAAAATTTGATGAGTTGCTAAGAGATTGTTAAGTTTGGTTATTCCAATGTGAGCACTTTTTTGAACAAATATTGCTAACTTTAGCAACTTTTTGTTTTGCTTATTCTACTGTGGATGCTCTTAGAGCTAAAAATCTATTATGATCATTTAAGACAAAATGATAAAAAAATAAAATTTTGACATCGGTTCAAACAGATTGAAAATTGAAACACTTAAATTTTTAACTATATTTTCTAATATATAAACGGTGTAAAAATCCATTATGACCATTTAATATAAATGATCAGAAAAAAAGATTTTTGCACCGGTTCAAACGGATTGAAAATTGGAAGAAAGATGATTTTATGGAAGGATGATGATTTTAAGATAAAATGCAAGCGCTTGCCAATTTTTATGGAAGGAGGATGATTTCTGTGCTTCAATTTTCTCAGGAGGCGCTCCTCTCTTTGGCTCCATTAGGGCAAAGTTACTAAATTACCCCCATCTCCTGGCACGGCTAGCCCCAAAACGGCATCATTCCAAACTGTTTATATATTAAAAAATATGATTACAAAAATAAGTGCTCGAATTATCAATCCAGCTGAATCGGTGCGAAAGTCTTATTTTTTTGATCATTTTATCCTAGATAGTCATAATAAATTTTTGACTCAAAGGCCTTTCAACGAGCACCTTAAGGCTTTTTATTTAGTTTCAGAACTCTCTTAGAGTGTTCATTGAAAGGCCTTAGAGCCAAAAATCTATTATGATCATTTAAGATAAAATGATCAGAAAAATAAGATCTTGGCATCGGTTCAAACAAATTGAAAATTGAAACATTTATTTTTTTACATCGTTTATATATTAAAAAATATACTTAAAAAATCAATTGTTAAAAATTTTCAATCTGTTTTGAACCGATGTTAAGATGTTATTTTTAGAGAATTATCCTTTCGGGTACCAGGTTGCTTTCTAGATGGGTTTTTTCTTATTTTAAGTACAGTAGACGCGCGCGTAGACAAATAAAACAAAAAGTTTTAATGGAGTACCTTATCGTCTCATTCAAAAACACGGACACATCTTCAACTAGGGATGGCAATGAGGACAGGTCGGGGATGGGGGTACTACCTCCACCCCTACCCATTACCCCCTACCCCATCCCCATCCTCATCCCCATTCCCGACCCGATCCCCAATGGGGATTTGTTTTTTTCCTCCATTCCCGACCCAAACGGGGATTTGGGAATTCGGAATTCGGGTACCTATATTTCACAATATCAGCATCTAACAGCATATACTAGCATGTGAAAGCATGTGAAAGCCGAAAGGACTTGGATTGTTTTGTATTTTTTTTCCAGGGAAAAGGGCTAAGGAAACAGTACTAGTAACGATTGTCGGTTGGTCAGGAAGTTAGGAGTCAACAAAGCTCCACAAACAGAATTAGAAAAGCCAACAAAATAAAAAAAGTAAGGTATCAAGAACGGCCATATTTATCACTGAAAAGCTTCAGCAGAATTCTGGAACACACATTGGCATGCACCTGTATTTGCGGCACATAATAGCACCTCCATTTTCTACACTTGTATTTCACAATTTCAACATATACTACCAATTTTCAGCACATAACAACACATGCTATTCACTGTTTCAGCAAGTACTACTGACGGGGTATATATAATATAGTATATATTTATTTATTTTTATATATAAATATAATTCGAGGACGGGGAGGGGCGGGTAACGAACGGGGAACGGAGACGGGTAGGGTTCGGGGCCGAGACAGACCTATCCCCGCCTCCTACCCGATCCCCGAATTTTTTTAAAAAAATTTCCCATACCCTATTCAATCCCCAAACGAATCCCCGAAATTCGGGGATTTTCGGGACGGGAAATGGGGCGGGTTCGAACGGGTCGGCCGAGATTGTCATCCCTATCTTCAACCATTTCCCTATATTTTGGAGGATTATTCTCTGCTCCGGTAACCACCCCACCCCTTTAAGCTCTCCCCCATTTTTGGGGATAGGCATTGGTCCTCCAAAAATACCAGTAGAAGATTGGCCATTCTATTTACAAGATTTTCCAAGTACAAGTTCTATCCACTGGCTTGTACCAAGCAATCATTTCGAGAATCTAAGCAAAAAGAAAATCAAGCAATCATTTCGACAAGAATCTACTCTAGTTGGGAAGCTAGCATACTTTCCACTCATCCTTTCCATTCGTAGACATTGGACCTACGGATTGGATGCTTAATTACCTTCCTCAAATGGGAGAGTACACCCCGAAAGTGAAAATTTCGCTTGAGCAGAGATGGGAATCTTTCTCATGCCCCGTGAAAAGAATGTTCAGCGTAATCAAACAATGACTTTAGACTTTCTTCACGTAATGTGGGGGCGGGTTTACGGGCGGGGTATTGTCATCCCGAATCTTACAAGGATCTGGTCAGGTTTTAAAATTTTTTACGTACCCCGACCCTATACCCGAAATTGTGGGTGCAAAACCCGCCCCGTTCAGAGCGGGACGAGTTCAAGACAGGAAGGATCCGATTGCCAAACCTAGTTAGTCAAATCACGTAGTTCAAAAGTTATAACCAAGATTAACAGCGACTAGTGGGCATTAACTTATAACCTATACATATCTCGACAATGTGGGATTTCACATCTACTGCATAACAAAATTGAAGATTAATCTTGGATGATTTTCGAGAATTGTAAGAAGGTTGAGCTCCATTGTGATATAATCATTGAACTACTACTTTCAAGGCCCTTATTACTCCTATTCCTATTTGATCCAATGGAGGCCCAATGAGGGCCGGGCTCAGCCTTGTGCCCATACTGGGACACCACCAAATAATGAGGTGTTGTTGTTCTGAGTCTGCGTTCTTGTAAATTTATAAGTTAAAAATTTATTTTGGTATTTTTTACTTTAAAAGGCTTTTGGACTCCATTTGTCCTTATTCAAAATTTTCTTGCATTTGTTTGTTTTGCGTTGAACTTTTGTAAATTATTGATTCGTTTCGACGAAAAGAATTGAAAAAGTAAAATTTGTAAAATTTACCATAATATTTTTTCAAATATTCAAAATTAAAGCGCGAAATTTTGACACAAAACGAACAAACATGATAAAATTTTGAATATTAGGACAACGGAAAAAGCCAAAAAACCAAAAAAGATCCATACAGAAACAACACCTGAGTACGTACGATCCATAAACATGATAAACAATTTAACGCACAAAAACCATCACAAATCATCTGAACAATAAAATAATAGGGCTGGTTTAGGCCATGTTCTTCCTAAATTATTGATTTGGTAGTTGTTTTCATTTTTTTCCTTCTTGTTTTTGTTAGATTCAAGTTAAATTTTTGGGATTGATCATTCTTTCTCGATGAGAGGAGTTAAAAAGTAAAAAATTATGAAAAAAGTAAAAGTTTAGTAAAGACGAAAAAAGTTTAGAGCTATTTGTCTTCACTATCGTCCTATTTGAACTTTTTATATTTCGATTCACATTTTTTTACTTTTTTTTTTATTCTTCTTAGAGAGACGAATGATTAATCCACATTAATGACAAAAAACTGAAAAAAAAAACAATAACAGAAATACTAGAGCATTAATTTAGAAAGAACAATCTTTAGGTGTCGGTAACTCTGAAGCTGACTTCCAAACAAACGCATTTTTTCCTCTTAGAAAATTACTACTATTCTCAAACCACGCAATGTACAATTATATACGGAGTATTACATAAACACGTGAACCATGGCGCCCCGTTCAGCTAATTGACTTATTTTTTTTATTTTTTATTCAAATTTTTTTCGTATTTGTTAGTTTTTCGTCATTTTTTTGGAGATTATTGCATCGTCATAACAAAAAGAATCTAAAAAGTAAAAAATTACGACCGAAACCTAATTTTTTTGAATAAAGAAAAAAATAAGCCAATAATCCAATTTTTTGTCTTTATTCAAAAAAATTAGATTTTGATCATAATTTTTAACTTTTTAGATTCCTTTTGTCATGACGACGCAATAATTCCCAAAAAATTGACGAAAAACTGATAAATGCGAATTTTTTTTGAATAAAAATAAAAAAATAAACTAGTTAGCTTATTTAGCCGAACGGGGTTGCACCATTTGCATCTGTCAGAACTCAAAGGGTGTTTCGGACATCATGAAATACATGATCGAAACACTTTATTTTGAAAAAGGATAATTCATGAAACACCGGATCAAATTTATTGGGACCCATTATTTTCAAGTTATATTTATTCTGATTATCAAACACTTTATTAGGATCAAATTTATTGGGATCCATTATTGAAAAGGATAATATTCGATCAAACTGGTTTTTGGCACACTAGCTTATTCTACATGATGAACTCTATAAATTATAATCAATCGGAGTGAGACCGGAGCAGGTCTCACTCGATGGGATTCGGAGGTGCTGTAGTGCACCCCCGTGTATTACACGTGTAGGACAACATACAGACGTCAATCTCATCAATCAACGGTCCACATTAAAAATCAATTATGACCAATAATAAATGATTCTTACCCCTCATAATTAAAAATCATATCCTAATCATTCATTGTCAAGATAGTCTGTGTGTACCTTACAAAGTGCCTTGCAGGACCTTGCACCGTAGGATTTCCCAATCCCACTCGCCGGACAGCACACTGAGACACAGCACGCCCCCTATTGCCATTTGTCAATCCATCCTTCGTTTAATCCGCAAAGTACACCATGGTGGTCGTCTCAACGTATTGATTTTAGGGAAATGATACCCCCACCGCAGTTGACCCACTGAACCACCCACCGCATGCAAGCCGGGCCCATTCCGGCTACCAGACGGCCAATCCGAACCGTCCCAAAATTCTAAAAAAAAAAACCGAGTGGGTCTCATGAGAATCAACGGCATCTAACGTGTGTAGATACTTGATCCGAACTTCCAAAAATCAGAATTACATCTGCATTTCATCTACCTAACTACCAGCTGGAGTTTGACCTGACCTGGACTAGTTGTTGGAGCCGAATCTAATTTGTATTGAGATGAGCAGGAAGAGCGTTGACAACTGCTACTACTTGACAGAAATCACTCACAAAATGTTATTTTTTTCATTATAAAATTAGTGGTGTCACTTTGTGAACAACCTCAAGTCCCTATAGAGTTTTGCAATCTGCAATCGCCAATGAACAACGAGAGAGCAGATCGAGAGCGAGATCGAGAGCGAGAGACAATGGATTCAAAAGAGAGCTGTACCAAAGTTCTAATGCTACCATGGTTAGCCCATGGCCACATAACTCCCTTCCTAGAGCTAGCCAAGAAACTCTCTACCAAAAACTTCCACATCTACCTATGCTCCACACCCATCATTCTCACTTCTATCCACAACAGAATCACCGAAACCCAATCCCTCTCCATTGAACTTGTACCACTCCACCTCCCGCCGACGTCGCCGGAGCTCCCTCCCCACCGCCACACCACCAACGGCCTCCCGCCACATCTCATCCCCGCCTTAAAAAGGGCCTTCGACTCGGCCAGCCCTCGTTTCTCCGAAGTAGTACAAACACTGAGCCCGGATTTGGTCATCTACGACTTTCTGCAGCCGTGGGCGGCAACGATCGCCTCAGAGTGTGAAATTCCGGCGGTGTTGTACTTTATCGCGGGAGCAGCGCTGGTTTCTTTGGGCCTCCACTTGCACTCGAGACCCGGCGTTGAATTGCCATTCCCGGAGTATCAGCATATTCTCAAGTTGGTCGTTACTCGTTAGCTCGTCTTAATGTAGAGTACTTATAATTTAGGGGCCGTTCCATTTTCTCCAAAAACAAAGTACTATTTGAAAAAAATGGGGTGATTTCAAACTTAAAAATCATATGTTTACGTAAATAATTTTTCTATCAATATAAATCTTGTTTGATAGATCTCCTTGAAATCTTTTAAACGGTGTAAAAAAAATTGAAAAATTATTTTTTATTTTCATTATATTTGAGTTTAAAATTACCTTCTTTTTAAAAAAAGAGATAATTGGAGAAAGTGGAACAGGCTCTCTCTTCCTCTGCGCCCCACGATGTCCAAAATCATTATTGACACTTTTTAAAAAATTATATACTCCCTCCGTCTCTTATTTATAGTCCGGTATTTCATTTTGGGCTGTCCCAAAATAAGTGCCCATTTTGTAAAGTTAGTGGGTAAAAGTTGATGAATTGTTTATTTTGTGCCTAAAAGTATATTCAATTTTGAAAAGTAAGTGAGTAAAAGTGTAATGATGATGGGTAAGTAGGGAAAGTGAAGAAAAAAGTTGATGTGAAAGGTATAACAATGATATCTTTTTAATAAGTTGGAGTTACAAAATAGGACACTTAAAAAGGGACGGAGGGAGTTAATTTTTTGATGTATAATGTGTTCTATATACATATATGGATTTCATTTAATAAATAACACTTAATTTTATTTTTCTGCGATTTGAGTTTACTTTCTTTAATATTAAATTCGTATCGTAATCCTCAACAGGGGTTTCCCTAAAGCACAGGCGCCAGAGGAGGAGGCCCCTACAAATGATGGCACAGATGACAAGACACGTCTCCTAGAAAGCCTGGAAAAATCATATAAAATGATTTTGTTCAATACTTTCAGAGAATTTGAGGGTAAATACCTTGATTATTTATCAATTCTAACTAAGAAAAAGGGAGTTCCAGTTGGTCCACTAGTTCAAGAAATTGATGAAAAGAACAACGATTCAGAGATAATGGAATGGCTCGACACCAAAGATGAGCTCTCAACCGTGTTTGTGTCATTTGGAAGTGAGAGTTTTCCGTCAAAGGAGGAGAGGGATGAAATAGCTCATGGGTTGGAGATTAGCGGTGTTAATTTCATATGGATTGTCAGGTTTCCAGCCCCGCCGGGAGAGAGTACTATTGAGGTTGAAGAGGCACTGCCCGTGGGATTTCTCGAAAGGTATAATAACTACGCAAATAATTATCACTGTCACAACATTCCATTTGTTAAATATCAGTACGATCCATATGTAGCTCAGGTTCAGAATTTTCGATGGTCCTCGTTACACCAGGTTTGATGGACTACGTATTGAAATTTTTTGACAATTTTCTGTGCTTTCTTTCTGTTCAGATTTTTAATTATCAAAATTAATCTTTGTATTATTATTACTATTATTATTATTACCCATTATTCCTTTAAGTATATTTTTTTTTTGTCTAAGATATTTCATTTGCTTGTTCGCAGGATAGGAGAAGGAATGATTGTGGAGGGTTGGGCTCCACAGGCCCAAATCTTAGCCCATCCAAGCACCGGGGGATTTGTGAGCCATTGCGGTTGGAATTCTATATTGGAGAGTTTGAAACTCGGGGTTCCAATTGTAGCCGTGCCCGTGCACCACGACCAGCCCATCAATGCGAAAGTGGTGGAGGCGGTTGGGTTTGGTGTGGAGGTCAAGAGAGATGAGAATAAAAGGCTGGATAGAGAAAACATAGCACAAGTTATTAAGAAAGTGGTGGTGGATGAAGAGGGGGTGGATGTAAGAAATAAAGCAAGAGAATTTAGTGAGATTATAAGAAAGAAAGGAGATGAAGAAATAGATGGATTGGTAAAAGAGTTGGCTCAACTTTCCACCGAGGGCAAATGAGGGAAAAACAAAAAATTGAAATTGCAACTTAGTGGCCGTTCAGCTAAATTAGCCACTTGGCTTATTTTTTTTGTCCTTATTCAATTTTTTTCGCATTTGTTAGTTTTTTATTAATTTTTTGGGAATTATTACTTCTTCATGACAAGAGGAATCTAAAAAGTAAAAAACACAATCGAAATCCAATTTTTTTTTTAATAAAGACGAAAAACTTGGTTTATTGGCTTATTTTTGTCTTTATTAAAAAAATTAGGTTTCGATCATAATTTCTTACTTTTTAGATTCTTCTCATCATGACGAAGCAATAATTCTCAAAAAATTGACGAAAAACTAACAAATACGAAAAAAAATTGAATAAGGACAAAAAAATGAGCTAAGTGACTTATTTAGCCACTTGAAGGTTCTTTGCAAGTAGTTAAGATCCAATTGGATTTGAATATTCCAATTTTTTTTTTTGTTGTTTTCTGACCCCCCTCATTTTTAGGTATGTACATATAAAATTATAAATCATGTTATTTCTCCTGATGCGTTATTGATCGTTACACTAGCTATTTTTGGCCTATGTGTGGACGCTTTTGTTGGAATTACGAACGATTAATTTTAGAACACGTGTACTTTTTTGGTTTCATGTATCATAGTTTTATTATATAAGTGGTTGGTTTATTCTAGTTTTATATTCCGTCCATCCCCTTTTATGTCCAAGTTGGTAAATTTAATTTTTAATGAAAACATTATCATTACAGTTAAATATTTAAACTTTTCATAATTGCCCTTCATGAAAACATCATCGTCATACTTTTGCCTACTAACATTTCGAAATGAAATCTACTCAAAAGAGCAATTAAAATGAAAAATGTACCAACATTTACAAATTAACTTTTCAAAAATAGAAACTAATTAACGGGCAACCCAATTGATACATGGATCAGTTCAAAAAATAAACAAAATTGATACATGGATGTGTTAACTTATGAAATGACCCTTCTAGTTTCAACCGAGTTTCAGTTTTACCCGTAGTATTAATTGTAACACATTCAACCCCGAAGTTTGGTTAACATCTGTATTAGGTCCAATAGATAACATTTGTTTCTAAACTTACAAAAAAGTGCCCAATAAATGTCAGTTTTGGACGTTTCAGGGCCTTTTTCTCATGTTTCTCAATTCAGCTCCTTAACCATGCCTTTCAATTCAATTCAATTTATTAATTAGTCAAATTTCCATCAATCTGGGAAGCAAACACTATCAATTGGACATAACAGGTACACTAATCAAATTTCAAGATTAAAAGCGTTGCATTTGGTAATAGGGGGGACAAAACCGAAACTCAATCGAAACTAGAGGGAGTATTTCTAAATTTATCCTTTAATTTCCCGCTTGGAACATCCATTAACCAAAAAATAGGCGCAGGTATTCGCAGCCCTTTATTTTCGGGCTGGGCTATTTGCAGCCACGTATTTTCTCCCATAGCCCACTCTATTTCGGTAAGTGGTTGTTGAAAATCATAAATAACATTTCGGTAAATAGTTGTTGAAAATAAGATTATATTTCGGTAACTACATGTCGAAAATATGTTCAACTTTCGATAGGCAACTGCCAAACATGCATTTTCGGTAAATAGCTGTTGAAAAAAATATCATATTTCGGTAATTTGATGTTGAAAATGTATCTTAATTTCGGTAACTAGCTGTCGAGTCTAATTGAAAATTTTTAACGGGCTGTGGGAGAAAATACGTGGCTGCGAATAGCCCGGCCCTTATTTTCTTCCATAGCCCGTTAAAAATTTCTAATTATACTCGACAGTTAGTTTCTGAAATTGAGATACATTTTCAGCATCCAATTACTGAAATATAATATTTTTTTCAATAGCTATTTACCGAAAATGTATGTTCGGCAGTTGTTTACCGAAAGTTGAACATATTTTCGACATGTAGTTACCGAAATATAATCTTGTTTTCAACAGCTATTTACCGAAATGTTATGTATAATTTTCAACAACCATTTACCGAAATGTAGTAGGTTATAGGAGAAAATAAAGGGTTGCGAATAGTTGCGCTTAAGAAAATTGACATAGAGGATCTTTAACCCAAATATTGAAGGTAATTATTCAAAATAGTCCGGTACTACGGACTATTTTACAACCACACATTTCTATGAAATACATACACGTAGTGACAGATTGTACAAGAATGTGTGATCGTAAAATCATCCGAAGTATATTGTATAATTTCACCTTTTTAATTCTTCATCCATCACATGCACGTCATTGCTTTGCGGTATCGAACATTTTTCCTATCTGCCTTTATTGGGTATGGTCATGGAATATCCTTATTGATATTTACTCCATCCGTCTCATTTTCTTTGAACTTTTTTGATATTCGTACCATTTTTCAAACTCTTATATCTTTTAATATAAATCTCCAAATATATGCAATATGGATTTTGTTTGATAGTTTTTTATTAGATCTATAATACAAAATTTTTAAAATTATGAAAAATACTATAAATTGAGAGATATAAGAGTTTGAAGAACGGCACGAATATCGAAAAAGACCAAAGAAAATGGGACGAATCGAGTATTTTACTTCTTTCATCCCGATTTGTTTATCCATTTTTTGGAACTCAACTTTTTTAGGAACATAATGATTGCACTTACAAACACTAACTTTCCAACATATACCCTTTAAACTTTTTTAAAAAGTCATTTTTTTTGAAAAAAAACAAGGGTAAAAAGGACATTTAATTTATTAAAAAGTCAAATGAACAATTATTTTGAGATTTGAAAAAGTTAAAAAGTGAACGAATCAATCAGGACAGAGGGAATACTTTAATAGGAGACTCCTCGATTCCAATCAAGAAAACAAAATTGAGAGAGAGAGAGAGAGAGAGCATGGATTCAAAACAGAGCAGCAACACCACCAAAGTCCTAATGCTGCCATGGTTAGCCCAAGGCCGCATAACACCCCTCCTAGAGCTAGCCAAGAAACTCTCAACCAAGAACTTCCACGTCTACCTATGCTCCACACCCATCATTCTCACTTCTATACAAAACAGAAACACCAAAACCCATTAATCCCTCTACATACAACTAGTACCATTCCACCTTCCGCCGGCCCCAGAGCTCCCTCCCCACCACCACACCACCAACGGCCTCCCGCCGCACCTCCTCCTATCCTTAAGTCTTTTATGACATTCGATATCGCACCCGCAAATCTGTTTTTAGAGGGGTCATAGAGAGTGACATTGTGAAATCAAATCTATGGGGGCACTCCGGACCCAACAATCCCTCTTTCATAATGACGCTCCCGTGACTCGAACTCATTACTTCCTGGCTCTGATATCACTTGTGGGATCACTTTTCTACAATCTCTCCTAAAACCAATTGGTGTCAGTAATGACTTCAATTAAGTCTTTTATGACACTGTGAAATCAAATCTATTGGGGGCACTCCGGATCCAACAATCCATCTCTCATAATGACGCTCCCGCGACTCGAACTCATAACTTCCTGGCTCTGATACCACTTGTGGGACAATTTTTCTACAATCTCTCCTAAAACCAATTAGTATATTGGTGTTAGGAATGACTTAAATTAAGTCTTTTATGACATTCGACATCGCAATCACAAATCTATTTTTAGAGCGATTGTGGGGTGATATTGTATAACCAAATACATAGGGCACTCCAAGCCCAATTCAATATTCACAGTAATATCTTCCTTGGCCAACGCTTGCCGGAAGTCGAAGCAATTTGACTTCAAAACCCACCACACACACACAAACACACACACACACACACCCCCCCCCCCCCCCCCCCCCCCCCCCCCCCACACACACACACACACACACACACACTCCGATCACTTGAGTAATAAAATAGTTCGGGAGCCAACAGCCAAACAAAAACGCATTGTTTATCGCTTAAAGAATAGTATGAACACTTGATCGCAAAACCTAACTTAGAATAACAAAGTACTGACTTTCCTTGTATGTTTATTGGTTACTCATGACTTCCTTTTATTTACATACGAGTAATCGCCAATCAAGAAAACAAAATTGAGAGAGAGAGAGAGAGAGAGAGAGAGAGAGGGCATGGATTCAAAACAGAGCAGCAACACCACCAAAGTCCTAATGCTACCATGGTTAGCCCAAGGCCACATAACTCCCTTCCTAGAGCTAGCCAAGAAACTCTCTACCAAAGACTTCCACATCTACCTATGCTCCACACCCATCATTCTCACTTCTATCCAAAACAGAATCACCAAAACCCAATCCCTCTCCATAGAACTGGTACCATTCCACCTCCCGCCCACGCCGGAGCTCCCTCCCCACCGCCACACCACCAACGGCCTCCCACCGCACCTCCTCCGCGCCTTAATAGACGCATTTGAAATGGAAAGCCCCAGTTTGACCAATATCCTCAAAACACTAAGCCCTGATCTAGTCATCTATGACTTCTTCCGGCCGCGGCCCCCGAGTACAGGTGCCTCACCAGAGTATAGTATTCCGGCGGTGGAGTTCATTACTAGCGGAGTGGCGGTGCTCTCGTTTGGCTACCACATGTTCACGAAACCCGGCGTTGAATTCCCATTCCCGGAACTTCATCTAAATCCAAAGTAAGTCATTACAATTTGTATTGATTTTATCTATAGTGTTTTTGGCTTATGTCGTTCCATTGATCGATTTGATCCTGAGACCTCACACCGCTTGAGCTACAATTAGGATGTGTATTTATAGATTTCCGTCTTCTTTTTTATTTTTTTGAAGTGGGTTTGTTCTACAAGCAATATTTTCTATGATCCACACGATAATGAATGTAAAGTGGGTTGCCGGCCGCCTATCTCCATCATCATCCTAATGTTGTGAGATCCATATTAGTGAGGGATGAGCTGCAACACATTTATTAATTACTCTCATTATAGAGGGATAGATGGGAAAAATTTTCAATGACGATCGGGTACCACGTGAGGTCCAGTCGGCGCATCTGAGTCGTCCATTGTGTTTTTGGACGGTTCGGATTTGGAGAGAGAAAAATAAGAAAGAAAGTATTGGGATGAGAGGAGAGAGAGAGTTTTAATTCAAACCATCCAAAAGTGTATTGGACGGTCCGAATGTGCTGAACGGGTATCACGTGAGATATACGCACCCGCTACCGGAAAATTTCTTCGTGAGTCTGTTCTAATGTGTTGAAAGGTTAAGGGAGAGAAATTAATCATCTTTCTCCAAAGAGTTCAAGTAACTCTTCGATCCAACACGATTCTATCTAATAGATCAAGGTACATCAATCATGTTATGTATTCCCGCATTTTATATGTTTATGTATTGTAAAAATCATGATAGTTTTAGATCCTAATGTTATTGGTCTGTACGTTATGTGTAACACCGTTATTGAAAGTTTTACAGCTTCAACCACCTCTTCATATATCCAAAGAAAATACTCCATAACCCTTGAGCCTACAATGATGTTCCAAGCCCCTCATCGTGTGGAGGTGCGCTCGGGAAAACATGTCCGGCAGTAAGAGTATAGTTTGATTGAAAATCGGTACAGATGTGAACAAGTTATATTTTGTCCTTGTTGGGTAAAAAATCCGATCACCAACACAACGGAAGCGTAACGGAAAAAAAATCACACACAAAAAGACACAAGATTACGTGGTTCTCCAAACTCGGAGACGTTCACGGAGAGAACAACTTTCACTAATATTGAATGAGTACAATGAGATACAAAATATCCTACTCTAACTCTCAAGCTCTCGATATTTTTATCTCCCTTAAACTCACACAATATTCTCTCTGCCGTAACTCACTTTACTTTGTCTCGCACATGCACACAAAGAATTGACTTTTCTTGGTGATCTCTGCCTTTCTTCACACAATTCACACACGGCATAGCAGCCCATATAAATAGGCATGACATAAGGCTAGCACAAGAAAACCTCTTGAACTGCCGAGAACAATCTGGATGCAGCACGATAAAGGCTTCTTTGAACCAATTTAAACACCACAGCCGGCTTAATTAAGCACTTCCAAAGCACAATAACTTAAGCCAATAAATGCATCAGCCAACCAACCATTTTCCTTTTCTTTCTCTCTTTCACATGGGCAAAACCCAACAGTCCTCGCGCGGGAATAGGCCATAGAAGGATATGAACATAATCCTACATTTTTTTTTTTTTGATCCTTAACATAATCCTACATTTAACACACACAAAAAAAACTAGTTCATATGCCTATAAACATTTGGTTAAATTGATGTTTTGCGGACATGTTCTTTTTAAGTGTTACTAGAGGGCGGGGCACACGCGATGTGTGTGCAAGTCAGATTTTCATAACATTTTTATAAAAATGCTTCTTCTCACTTTTTGTTTGATCAAATTTTCACAAATGTTGTGAAAATTTGACTTGCACACGCATCGCGTGTGCCCCGGCTTCTAGTAGGGCTTTAAAGGAGACTAATTTGTTTCGTCAAATTTGGTTCTCCAGACCAGGGCACGTGCAATACGTGTGGAAGTCGGATTTTTACAAAATTTGTGAAAAATCGATCAAACATTAAACGGAAAGAAATTGTTAAAATTTTGACAAAATCTGACTTGCACACTGACTCATTGTGTGCACCCCGGCCTCTAGTATTAAATCCAATAGAACAACAGAGTACAACATTTTTTCTCCCATTTGGTAGTTTACATTTCTGCAAACCCCCTAATTGAAATTTCAGGGTGAGAGAGAGAGAGAGAGAGATTGTGTAAGCCTTTTTTTTTTAACACACCCCCATGAATGATATATGTTAAAGAGACTTACATAGGTCTAGTTGCGGCACGGCGGCGGTTGAGGGAAAAGTGGAGTAGAACTTGCTGATGATTTAGGAAGACGAGTGGTAGGACGGAATGCACGGGGTTTGAGCATCCAAGCGAAGCAATTTGGTTTTTGTCCACTTCGTCCATGAAAGATAACAAAAGATTCCTTCCATAGATTACCTGTAGGAGTTGAACAAAGTGGGAATGCCAAAAATTCACAAACAGGGGGCGGCAGATAACTGGTGAGGAGTTGTGTAACTGCCCGAAGTTTGAACGTGGGGCATGGGTCGTGTTTTACTTTTCTGCCCATTTTGTCATTAGGTGCAGAAGTTTATTTAACCGTAAATCATTTTTTTTTTACGTGCAGAATTTTTGGAAGGGCTAAATGGGAGAGAGAGGATTATACAGTTGGGTAACTACCATGTTAATTTTTGTTCACACATTTGATGGGTATTTTTGGAAATAAAAACGCATGACAAAAAAGGGAGACACCAAACTGGTGCTCTCCCTTTATATACTCCGTATTAGAATAGATAGTACTAGATAGTTTGAATGGTCGGCATTAGTTTGGAGTGGGCCCACAAAATAAAAGTTTGGAGGGGTATTTATCTAGACTCTACGGAGATTAGGTTCCACTAACAAATTAGCACTACAATTTATTGACTTTTGTGAAGTTGTTCATACTAAACTAAATTTTTTGTCAAAAGTTACATTGTTTCCACTAAATTAAAACATCCAACACATTTTCTGATCCACACATCTACAACTTAATTGGAATAACTTGGCGTTAATGCACTACAAGAAGTAGCCTATAACTTAATGCTTAGCGCCAACGCTCCTTAAGTTACGCAATCGAAGAGTGAGTTCTCGAGAGCTTCTCCACAAGAGAGAGAAAGCCCTCTTTCCTTATTTCTTTCTTGAGTCGCCTCCCCTTTCCTTTCTTCCATCCCCCGGCTGGGGGCCCTCCATTTCCTTCTCTCCTCCTCCTCTCCCACCTCTATGGTTGCGATGATTGAGACTCTCTCCTAAGAAAGAAAAGATCTCACTCTCCCCATCATTTTTTGAAATATCAAGACATTTGAGTGTTGGCTCAATTGAAACCGGTTGGCTAGGGCGACGGTTTTTTGGAGCTCTCCAATGGTGACGACGAAGGCTTTAAGAAGCAGATCTTGTGGCGATCCACCATTTTCCTCCACGATCGAGAGTGATGGGTCCGTTTGGACCTCCTGAGAAGCCACTGTTGAGCTTCTCCTCTCATGATGCTATTCTCTACTGGTACTTTTTGCTATTGATGATGCCTGCTAATGTGCTCTGCCTTTATCCTCAAGTGAGTGTGGTTGCCTCAAATTCTAGGCCAGGGTATACTCCTTTCTGTCCTGAGGATGTTGGTTGAGGTTCCTCCTGAGGAGCTTTTGCGGGTGCTGATGTTTGTTGCTGTATGATGCTGATGCTCTTTTTTCTATTTCTGTGTTAGCTGCTGTGAGATCAATGTTGTAATTTCTTTCTGCTTCTTTTTCTTCTTTCCAGCACTTCGCTGGGATATCTTGCCTTTTGTCATGCCCATCTCTTGGGTATTTCGTTAGGCTTTTATCTCGATGTACTCATTGTCAAGTTAAAATAAAATAAAAATAAAAATTGTTTTCTCCCTGTGAAAGCTGCTTCTTTTTCTATGGTGTACATTTTTTTTATAGGAAAATTAAGAAGTACTAAGAACCCTTGTTTATCACAAATCATGCTTCCCTATTGGCATCTCATGTTAAATGCATAAATTATCCTCTTCCTGTCCCAAAACTTTAGTTGTGCATGCATTGATTTTAGTGATTTCATGAGTTTCTTTTATATTTAATAAATTCATGTCTAAATCCTCATGACAGTGGTTTCCATAATGTGCAGCCAAAGGGCTCCTAGAAATGACCGCGATCGAGCGGAAACGAAACGAAGAATGGAAAGCACGAAAATATCATGTAAAATGATGTTCTTCAATAGTTTCAGAGAACTTGAGGGTAAGTACATTGATTACTTACCTATTTTAGTAGAGAAAAAGATAATTCCAACTGGTCCACTGGTTCAAGAAATTACCGATATTGGGGACAAGGATTTGGAGATATTGCAGTGGCTGGGCACAAAAGATGAGCAGTCAACTGTGTTTGTTTCCTTTGGAAGTGAGAGTTTTTGGTCCAAGGAGGAGAGGGAGGAAGTAGCCCATGGCCTGGAGCTTAGTGGTGTTAGTTTCGTCTGGACTGTCAAGTTTCCAGCGGGGGAGAGAATTGAGGTTGAAGAGGCACTTCCCGTGGAGTTTCTTGAGAGGTAAAAGTTAGACAAACCGAATTACTATAATTCTATTCCGCAGTTGCTTTTTATATCTAATAATATCATTGTCACATCATTCTGTATGCTGCGTATTTCAATGAAATTCATCAATTATAGGGCAAATAAATTGAGCAATTTGTCGTGCACGAAGAAAATGCAAAGAAGCTAGCCATTACAAATGATTCATCAATATGTGACTTGAATTCATTTTTGGTTTGTAGGTGATCGTCATTAGAGCAAGGTTTTATCTAGAATAATCTTTTTGACTTTTTAGTTATAAATATATCTTATATTTTTATTTTATGTTTTGAGACATTTTCCTTTGTTGGCAGGATAGGAGAGAGAGGAAAGGTTGTAGAGGGTTGGGCTCCACAGGCCCAAATTTTGGCCCATCCAAGCACCTGTGGGTTTGTGAGTCATTGCGGTTGGAATTCTATATTGGAGAGCTTGAAATTCGGGGTTCCAATCGTAGCCGTGCCCATGCACCATGACCAGCCCTTCAATGCGAAATTGGTGGAGGCGGTTGGGTTCGGTGCGGAGGTGAAGAGAGATGAGAATAGGAGGCTGGATAGAGAAAACATAGCACAGGTTATAAGGAAAGTGGTGGTGGATGAAGAGGGGGTGGATGTAAGAAACAAAGCAAGAGAATTTAGTGAGATTATAAGAAAGAAAGGAGATGAAGAAATAGATGGATTGGTAAAAGAGTTGGTGCAACTTTGCAGCACCGAGGGAAAATTACCTGAAAATTGAATCTCACAATTCAAACTGTGAAATGCAAAAATAATTAGGCTCCAAACAGGCCATATATATGGACGGTGGATTATAGACTTTTGGACTATAATCTATTTTAAGATATAATGGGACTCCCCATCTTTGGTGTAACCATTTGTGAAGGTGCATCACGAAAGTGATTTTCGTTGTTGCTCATACATCTATTTTTTTACAACCGATGATGAACAAATTGATATGGGTAAAATAGTAATAGCCTAAAAACTATCTTATACTCCGTATAATCACTACTCCACTATGCACAACAATTCTAAAAATGTGCACCTAGTGTGTGCTTACCTTCTATTAAGAATTAAAAAGCTGTCGATTAAAAAAAACAAGAGATTAAAAAGATTGGATGATATACACAGAATAGAATCTAGAGAAGCGTTGTACAAGTGAAATTATAATCATAATCCAACAAAGCTTCTTTTTAGATGTCATTTTGAATTTTGCATTTTCAGTTCATTTTTCAAATTGCATTTTATAATTAGCTCCTAAACACCAAAATATAAATCTTGAATATCTAATAAAGTCTAAAACAAGGGGCGAATATCTAATAAAATCTAAAACATGGGGCTCCCAAACATCCTCACCGACAGTCGAAGCAATTCAGGTTCCTCTCTCTCTCCATTCGGCCATAGTTGTTTTTTGCTTTTCTAGAAAAGCTTTGACTACCAAAACTCTGACAAAAATCATTTCAGATCGAAAGATTTTTGGGTGCCGGATGGGTATATCCCACGTGATATTCGCTTCGTAGTCCGTAGAATTGAGCCGTCTAATACATTTTTGGACGGTTTGGATTGAAACACTCTTTCTCCCCACACCCCAACGCTTTCTCTCTCCAAATCCGAACCGTCAAAAAACTCAATGGACGACCCGTATGCGTCAAGCGAGCACTACGTGTTACTCAACACTAAAATAGTTTTGGAGCCAACAGCCAAACAAAAACGCTTTGTTTATCGCTTAAAGAATAGTAACTATCGAAACACGTAGTAATAATCAATAGTGTTTCGATTAGTTATTCCGAAGTACCAAAAAATAAAAAACCCAATAGTAATTAAAATAAGCTAAGTGAACCAGATAAGTCATCCATGACATCAATCCTGTGAGGCTGTGATATTTTCACAGGCAGGAAAGTTATTTTCATTTGCAAACTATTGGCTTTCCCTGTATGCTTATTCGTTACTGACATCTTTTAATTTCCATACCAGTAATCACCAATCAAGAAAACAAGAGAGAGAGAGAGAGAGAGAGAGAGAGAATGGATTCAAAACAGAGCACCACTACCAAAGTCAAAGTCCTAATGCTGCCATGGTTAGCCCAAGGCCACATAACTCCCTTCCTAGAGCTAGCCAAGAAACTCTCAACCAAAGACTTCCACATCTACCTATGCTCCACACCCATCATTCTCACTTCTATCCAAAACAGAATCTCCAAAACCCAATCCCTCTCCATAGAACTAGTGCCATTCCACCTCCCGCCCACGCCGGACCTCCCTCCCCACCGCCACACCACCAACGGCCTCCCGCCACACCTCCTCCGCCCCTTAATAGACGCCTTTGAAATGGAAAGCCCCAGTTTGACCAATACCCTCCAAACACTAAGCCCTGATCTAGTCATCTATGACGTTTTCCGGCCGCGGCCCCCAAGTACAGATGCCTCAGAGTATAAAATTCCGGCGGTGGAGTTAATGACCAGCGGAGCTGCGGTTGTTTCGTTTGGCTACCACAAGTTCACGAAACCCGACGTTGAATTCCCATTCCCGGAACTTCAGCTAAATTCAAAGTAAGTCACTCATTTGTCTTAATTAATTGTATCCACATAGTTTTCTTTTCCAGATGTTAGTATATTGGTAGAGTTAGATTACTACAATAGACCTACGTCGTTCCATCGATTTGATCCTGAGACCTTACACCGCTCGGGTTACAACTTTAGTCTCTAATTTATAGGTTTCTTGCGTCAAGCTCCTCTCCATATCCAAACCATGTCCCTTGATCCAAAGATGATGTTCAAAGCCGTTTATAGAAGAACACGCATAAGAAAATGTCTAGCTACAAGAGTTTAGTTCGATTGAAAAATCAGTTGAGATGTGAATAAGTTATACTTTATACGATTATGTTCATACTGTAATATTTTTGCCGACTATTTAAACTTCAAATAGTCGGCGAAAAATATTATGGACATAATCGTACATTCAGCATGAACAAATATAATTAACGAAAGAAAAACATAGACAAATATAACTTGACCATTTGTCTATCAACATTTGATTGAATTTAATTTTCGCGGAGATGTTTCTTTTTTTGTTTTATACTAGATAGATGATTAGCTTGAATTGTAGTTAATTAAGGGTCTGGAGTGGGCCCACTAAATAAATAAATGTTTCGACGGTATGCTGACTCTAGAGGGGTTCAGTTCTGGTTCAGTATTTCTATGGTCTAGTCCGGTCCAGTTTTGGGCGGTTGTGGGCCCATCCCGGGCCCACAACAATGATCGGAATCGTTCATTTTGTAGAGCTCGTCGAATATGTCATCCGTGCCAAAAATTAGCTTGATCGAACATCAATAGGTACATGGATGAAATAGATTTGTACAAGAAAAAAGTGATGACAAAAATTAAGTTGAAATTAATAATTGCAAATAGATTTGTACAAGAAAAAAGTGATGACAAAAATTAAGTTGAAATTAATAATTGCATAGTTTTTCATGTACAAATCTATTTTATCCATGTACTTATTGATGTTTGATCAAGCTAATTTTTGGCATGGATGACATATTCGACGAGCTCTACAAAATGAACGATTCCGATCATTGTTGTGGGCCCGAGATAGGCCCAAAACTGGACCGGACTGGACCATAGAAATACTGGACCAGAACTGAACCCTAGAGAGATTAGGTATAGAAGCAATTGTAAACTCTGTAAAGCTTTGTAATTTGTAGCTGGTTAGTCGCCGTCATCCATGTCAAAAAATAAAAAATAAATAAATAAATAAAGTTTTTTTTTTTTGGGTAGGGAAAATAAAATGAAGTTACGCAAATAGTACTGGGTTATCAAATTGAATTGTTTTCTAGTACCGTACGATTTGACTAATAAACACACAAATGAAATCAATTTGTGATGATGCCATGAGACGGCATACACCGGTGCAATCAACTATAATTCGAAACAACATTTACATTTTTCAAAAGATATTGCGAGCTCTATATATATTATTCATTCCGTCTCGATTTGTTTGTCCCCTTTTTGATTTATACTTATCTTAAATTGACTGTCCAATTTCAAAACCAATGGCCCAGATTATGTAAATTTTCAAATTAATAGATTAGATTAGATTTTCTTAATAAGTTGAAAACCCGATATTAGACAAACAAATCGGGATGAAGGGAGTAGGACGGTCCTAAAATCTTCATTAGTTCTCTCTGTTTGAAACTTCTTTTCTATGGACTATGGTATATGCTTTTGGGCAAATTGAGAAGAACCAGGTACTATATCCTTGGCTGAAGATAGAAAAGTAGATTTCTAATCGTAACTAAATCTTCAATTTTTTATTTGAAGAGAAGAAGTTGAAGCAAAATACAGCTATGAAACGATGATTTTGGTTTACTCTTCACAGGAGTAAGCGGCAAGCTAAAAGATGTTAAGAGAATCCGATGACTCGAATGATTTGTATTATTTGAAAGAAGATAATTAAATGCAGCAAATAAAACGAATTTCATCTTCTATTTTTTCCAATCGGCAAAAAGATACTATTTTATTATAAACTTGATAAGGGTACATTGAGAAAAGAGAAAGGAAGCCTAACACCGTGATATTGATACATGAGATAGGAAAAAGAGAAACCTCCAATAAAGCATTGGATGATGGATATATGAAGGCCAAAACAGGTGGCCCAGTACATATATTAGATAGAAACAGCCAAACAGGGCATATACAAAACAAATTTCATCATGCGTGGACGGTTTTTTTTTTTTTCTTCTTATCTCTATGTATTGATCACGAGTCGAAATATGATTCGAGCCCATAATGACTTAAACTTGCATTGAAAGCAATTAATATCTCTAAGAATACCTTGTTCAAAATTCATAAATTACACTCTCCTGTCCCAAAAATTTACTGGTTTTTAGCGATTTCATGTGTTTCTTTTAGGTATTTGGTTGAATAAATTCATGTCTAAATCATCAACCGTGGTTTCCTTAATTTGCAGCCAAAGGTTTCCTGGAGGTGATAGAGCTGACACGAGAAGTAGATTAGAAAGGCCGAGAATATCGTGTAAAATGACTCTGGTCAATAGCTTCAGAGAACTTGAAGGCAAGTACATTGACTACTTACCCATTCTAACAGAGAAAAAGTTCGTTCCGACCGGTCCACTGGTTCAAGGAACGACAGTCGATGGGGACAAGGATTCGGAGATATTGCAGTGGCTGGGCGCAAAAGATGAGTTCTCGACTGTGTTTGTTTCCTTTGGGAGTGAGAGTTTTTTGTCGGCGGAGGAGAGGGAAGAAATGGCTCACGGTCTGGAGCTTAGCGGAGTTAACTTCATATGGATTGTCAGGTTTCCGGCAGGAGAGAGAATCGAGGTTGGTGAGGCACTTCCCGCGGAGTTTCTTGAGAGGTAAAGCTAGAATAACTAAATTGTTGAAGTACTAATAATATCTATATATAGTATTGTCGTCGCATCATTCTATATGTTGTAGATTAATTTCAACGAAATTGATCGACCGTAGGGTAAAAAAAATTTGAGCAATTTAACGTACGTACACAGAGAAAATGCAAAAAAAATTAACCATTATAGATGAATCAATATGTGACGCAAATTCATTATGTAGGTAGTCCTGATCAGTACTCGAGGTTTTATCTAGAAAATACTCGTTGACTTTTTATGAAACTTTCATTTTTTGTTTCTGATGTTTTAGGTATAAAAGATTATATTCTGCTACTACTATTACCTATTATATTATGGTTTTTTTTTTTTTAATTTTTTATATAGACATTTTCCTTTGCTCGCAGGATAGGAGAGAGAGGAATGATTGTAGAGGGTTGGGCTCCGCAGGCCCAAATTTTGGCCCATCCAAGCACCGGCGGATTTGTGAGCCATTGCGGTTGGAATTCCATATTGGAGAGCTTGAAATTCGGAGTTCCAATTGTAGCCGTGCCCATGCACCATGACCAGCCCGTCAACGCGAAATTGGTGGAGGCGGCTGGGTTTGGCGCGGAGGTCAAGAGAGATGAGAATAAAAGGCTGGATAGAGAAAACATAGGACAAGTTATAAAGAAGGTGGTGGTGGATGAGGAGGGGGTGGATGTAAGAAATAAAGCAAGAGAATTTAGTGAGATTATAAGAAAGAAAGGAGATGAAGAAATAGATGGATTGGTAAAAGAGTTGGCCCAACTTTGCACCGAGGGCAAATGACTAGGAAATTGAAGTTCCTATTTGTTGTGAGTTTTCTTGGCGATTGAGATCTGTAATTTGGTGTCGGAAAATTTTAAAAAATTATGCACGAAAGTACTTTATTTTTTTATCCAAAAATTGTACAGTTTTTTTTGTTTGTTGAGAACCAATAATATGGGACGGAGGGAGAAGTAGAAACATCCAAACTGGATCTTATTTCCCATTACGTACATTTTGTATACTTTGCACTTTGATTCTTTTTCAATTCTGGATGTATCCATGTTATTCAAAAATTGTTCCAGACATCACTAGCATGCGGGTTGTTTGTGAGCCAATTATATTTTAGATAACGGTGGATTGTAAACTTTCGGACAATATAATCAGAGTTAATAAAAGTATATATTTGCACGATATGTACAAAATAAATTTTGCAAATTGCTTTATGGGTGAAGTTATAATCAGAATTCAAAAGTTTCTTCTCATGTGATGATTTTTGAATTCTACATTTTCAATTCATTTTTCAGAATAGCACAAAACTTGACAATCCGACCTGTAAATTTGGGCTCCCAAACATCCTCACAGTAATTTCTTCCGAACACTTGCATACCATCCAAGCAATTCAAGTTCCCCTTTCACTCTATTCAGTCATAGTTTTTTTTTTTTTTACCGGAAAGAAAACGCAAGTTATATTGATACAAATTAGATACAAATTGCGCAGCTCATAGGCCGAAAAAAAACAAAACAAGAACAAAAAACAAAAACAACAAGAACAAAAAAAAAACAAAAAGAAAGACAACTCAGATTTGATGTTGAACCCAACACTCTGCTCGTGGAGATGAGTGGAGGATCGCCACTGGATCTAGTCCCACAATTGGATTTGCACAGGGTCTGCATCTTGACGTCTGCATCGTCGCCGCTGAAGAATCCAAGAACACCGTCTCCCGGATCGATTTAAGAGTCAACACCCAGATCTAGAACTCCAGGTATTCAGTCATAGGTTTTTTTTGTTTTTTGAAAAGCAGATAAGTCATACAGTTGATTTGAGCTTTTCCAAGAAAAGCTTTGACTATCAAAACTTGGGAAAAATTCAAAATACCCTCCAATCTTTACACCTAAATTCAATTAGACTCCCAATCTTTTAAAAACTTCAATTTTACTCCCAATGTTATATTCCGTTAATCAAAATGCCCCCTTCCGTCCGAATTACTAACGGATTCCGTTAAAGGCTTCGTTAAATAATTTTCCGATGGAATTTCAATGATCCAAGCCGTTCAATATGTTCAAAAAGTGACTTTAAGAGTACTCGTGAGAAATCAACAAAAAAAATGACCGAAAAGGGCTTCATCTGAACAGTTTTATATTGAATAGTTCAATAAAAAACCACTCAGATGAAGCCCTTCCGGGTCATTTTTTTTTACCAATTTTTAGCGGGTACCCTTCAAATCACATTCTAATCACATTGAGCGGGTTGGATCATCGAAATTCGATAGGAAAAGGGGAGGTGCAGACCAAAGCAAAATCCGGACGTCCGGACTTGAACAAAATTCAAATCAATTCGCACCTCCCCTTTCCCAATTGAATTTCAATGATCCGAGCCGCTCAATGTGATTTAGACGTGATTTTAAGGGTACCCGGGAGAAATCAACCAAAAAAATGATCCGGAAAGGCTTCATCTGAACAGTTTTTTATTGAACTATTCAATACAAAACTGTTCAGATGAAGCCCTTTTCGGTCATTTTTTTTGTTGATTTCTCTTAAGTACCCTTAAAATCACGTTTTGAATATATTGAACGGCTTGGATCATCAAAATTCCATCAGGATATTATTTAACAGAGCCTTTAACGGAATCCGTTAGTAATTTGGACGGAAGAGAGCATTTTGATTAACGGAATATAATATTGGGAGTAAAATTGAAGTTTTTAAAAGGTTGGGAGTCTAATTGAATTTAGGTGTAAAGGTTGAGGAGTATTTTGAATTTTTCCCTCAAAACTTAGACAACTACCGTTACCGGTCACTTGAATAAAGTAGTCTCTGGAGGCGGGAGCCCAACAAAAACGTACAGAAATCACTCCGCTTGGTTTAACTTTTTAACTCTCGGCACAGTTTTTAATAAATTTTTCTCTCTATCTCTCTCCACTCATTATCACTTAACTCTCAAAAATAACTTCCTAAGATGTAAACCAAACAAAGTCATATATATATATTATCATATCCAGATATGTGAACAGAGCCGGCTCATAAATTTTTTTTAACAGCAAAAAACGAAAAAGGCATGGTCGATCTTGTTTTGTTCATTTTGAGTTTTGATGGAAGTTTTTTAAAGTAATAAATGGAGAGAGAGATAAAAAAAATTTATTGAAAACCACAAATAAAGCATAGCCGATTTTGAGACCTTAAAACGAACAAGGCGTCACTCAATTTATAACATACGGCCGATCAATTGATCAATGAGTATTAAGTCATCCATGACATAAGGGCCGTATTATTATTTTTTCGCTCCGCGACATACGGTCGGTATTGAGTAATAGTCACCATGACATCGATGGATCATCTGATATTCTCATCCATGCATATGATATTAGTCGTGTTAGTCATCCATGACATCAATCACATATATCTTCCCAAGAATGTTACAGTATTTTCGGCTTATTTACTTTTTTGGTCCCCAATGTATTTGGGGAGTGCCATTGTCATCCCTGAAATAACAATTGCACATTTTTAGTCTCCAATGTTTAAAATGTGTGCCAAATAAGTCCCAAGCCCAATGCCGCCCATTTCCACCATTAAATTAAGGGGTATTTTTTGGAATTTTGCGTATTCTCCCTTTCCTCAACCTTTGAAACTCTTCGATAAAAATAAAAAAATAAAAAAAAAAAAAAAAAAACCTTTGACACTCTAGCCCTATTTCATCTGAGCCACCATAGTAACTCCTTTGTCCAACTCCGGTGGACACTTCAACAACTGTCCAACTCTATAATTTGCTTCTTCTCCTTCACATCCTCCTCCATCAAAATCCTAATTTTCGTCTCCAAAATTTCAATTTCAATCTTCAGTAAAGGTACACAAAATTAAAGAGAGATGAGGGTTTCTCAAAGGCTTGCTTAAAATAATCTAGCTTTAACTCTCTCTTTTGGTGGCAGCTGGTATAATGTAAGATCGTAAAGGCATAGATTTTCTTGTGCTGCATTTGTATGCTATTTTCCTTTCCTTTTCTTTTTTTTTTTTGTTTGTTTGGTTTGACATGTATTGTTATGTATGACGAATTAGTGATTGAGGTTGGGTTTTTTCCCAAGTCCCTGATTTCAAAATGAAGGTACTTGGAGATTTTAAATTCAACTTTTTTTTTTTATTATTTCTTGTAATGGAGGGGTTTTTACCTTCAATAACGAAATTACTGATCTATGTGAGACAATTGATGACTGTTTTGTAGAACTGTGCTCTGATCGTAACTTTTTCTTTCGGAATGTTATTCAATGGTGGGAGTGTTATTCAATGGTGGCATTGATCTGCAGTGGTTGGGGCAGCCGGAGATGGTGGCCACTGTTCATCTTTCAATGGTTGATTGAGGCGAGTTATTTGACTGACGGTGGTCAATGGTTAGTGGAGAAGAATGGGAATTTTTAAGGATGAAATAAGTAGGGTATTAAAAAAAAAATTATCCTTGAACTTTAAATGCTGAGGACATTTTTTTTGTTTTTATTAAAATAAATCGTATTTATTAATTTTGCGTCAAATTTTTATGACTTATTGATTCGTTTCGTCGAGAGGAATCCAAATTTTTTTTATCGAAATTTTTTAAAAAAAAAGACAAAGACAAGTCAAAAAAACTGTTTTTTGACTTATTTTTATCTTTATTCAAAAAAATGAGTTTCGATCATAATTTTTTACCTTTTCGATTTTCTCTCAATGAGACGAATTAATAAGTCACAAAAGTTTGACGCAAAACAAACAATTGATATTTTTTTTTTGAATAATGACAAACAAAAAAGTTACTAAACTTTTTAATTCAAACCCATTTAAAAAAAAAAACCGAGGTAGGTGGGTACCGAGAAGAAAGGGGGTACGGATAGAATTCTCCAACAGATGGGATCATTATGCAAACTTCCGAAAGTACGCCTCAATTTTTATTTTTTTCTATCGGTAATGGTATTATTAATTACTGCATAATAGAAACATAAAGGAAGCTTCCCTCTGAACTCAGCTCGGAAAGTCCCGTTGCCAAGTTAAAGGGGCCTCTAAAGATAGGGCATGTTTGGCTAAAGCATTAGCCACCCTATTACCATCTCGTGGAATAAAATGAAAAAAACAAAATTGAAAACGACTAACAAAAGATAAAGTGTCCCTAATTACGACCTCCAGACATGCTTTAATCTGGCATTTTCCTTGCAGCATATTAATCACCGCTTGCGCATCACCCTCTACAATATAAGATCCCCCAGACAAGCATATCGAACATTGATGGCATCTAGACTAGCGACTTGTTTGGCAGACATTTTAAACATTGAGGACTAAAATTGTGCAATTGTTATTTCAGGGACGAAAACGATACTTCCGAAATACATTGGAGACCAAAAAAGTAAATAAGCCCAGTATTTTCATTACAAATTTTCATGGCTTTAAATTGCGATGAATGAACCCATCAGGATTCGTTGGGAGTCGATCACTTGAGTTCTTTTCTCTCGGGGTCTCAAAAACTCTCTCTGTAAATAATTTTCAATAAGTTTCTCTTCACTCATTACTTCAATCTTTTTATTAATTTAGCCGTACTCATTACCTCGAAATTCTACCTCAAAACCTATACCAAACAACCTCGTCAGAGGCCCGACAGAGAGAGGGGGAATGGATTCAAAACAGAGCAACGCCACCAAAGTCCTAATGCTACCATGGTTAGCCCAAGGCCACATAACTCCCTTCCTAGAGCTAGCCAAGAAACTCTCTTCCAAAAACTTCCACATCTACCTATGCTCCACACCCATCATTCTCACTTCTATCAACAACAGAATCACCAAAACCCAATCCCTCTCCATACAACTAGTACCACTCCACCTCCCGCCTACGTCACCGGAGCTCCCTCCCCACCACCACACCACCAACAGCCTCCCTCCGCACCTCCTCCCCACCTTGATGAACGCCTTTGACTCAGCAAGCCCTGACTTCTCCAAACTCGTGCAAACACTCAGGCCGGATTTGGTCATTTATGACTTTTTGCAGCCATGGGCCCCGACGATTGCCTCGGAGTACAACATTCCGGCGGTGGAGTTCATAACCACCGGAGCGGCGGTGGTTTCTTTCTTCTCCTTCCTCGCGTTCAAGAAACCCGACGTTGAACTCCCGTTCCCGGAGCTTCAGCCGTTGTTAGGGTGGGTTATCTATTTGTCCTAACTGCATAATTTACTATACTTTTTAACCCAAAGAGTTTATTAAATTCTCGTGGAGCACAGCCACATGGTCCTCCAGGGCCGTCCACCACCATATATTTACATGAGAACCATGACTAAAATTCGGGTAATATTTCTTCTCTCTGTGAAATATCTTGTCTAGTCGTAGACAATCCTAAAAAATTCGGATAATATTTCTTCTCTCCGTAAAATATATTTTCATGCATCTTTTTGACGGTATCTAATCTGTGGGCAAATTAAAAAGAACTACATTTGTAAAATCAGCAAAAGACACTCCAAGCTATCTATTTTAATTTTGGCGTAGCTCTCTTGTTCTCCTCAAGTTTGAAGAGTAAGGAATGAGTTTTCAAATCTCCACCTCATGTAATCTAGAGCTTACGATAGCGAATCATTTTTTATTTTTTTTCACAATGTGGGTCTCTTATTTTTTGAACGGCTCAATGTGGGTCCTCTTAAAGCCAATAATAATAATAACAATAATAAGTTCAAAGTTTGAATAGTCTCGTGAAGTGCACTTGATTATTCCACTTCCAACATGTGTCATCTAAGTTTAATACGTATAAGTTCACTGCATGTAGACAACTAAATAAAACGAGATAAAAATCGGATTTTTTTTTTTTATCGATAAAAGTAATATTTTATTAAAAAAAACTTAACAATGGGTATATAAAAGTCGGGGGCAGAATGGAAATTCAACAAAATGTTAGATGAAAATAAAAACATCAATTGGGACGAAACCCAAAACACCTAGAGGGCAAGGCTCTAACATCCAAATGGGCCAAGACCAGCCCAAACACCTAAACCTGTTCAGTTTCATTCACGCCACCACCAATACCGCCGCGCACCACATCACCGTGCCACCACCAGGCACCACTAACCGGCTGTCCACATCGTTGTGAATCCCAAGAGTTGCCAGACTCCAATAATGATCGCCGAGAAACCGCCATTTTGCAGTCCTCACAAACGACCTGGGAAACCGGCATTAGGACAATCCTTGTCATGCCGCTTAGCAATCTCGCATTTTATTTTTCATATCTATTTACATGATTCAGCTGTCGTCTTTTAATTCTCTTTTTGTTCATGGATCGATTTCACGGTATGGGTTTCATTATGCATTTCCATTGACGAATTCGTTTCTAAATTCTGCAGGAGCTTTCGTAACGCACAGCCAAACAGGCATGTAGATGATGGTACAGATGGCAAGCCGACACCTATGCTAGAATGCATGAAAAAATCAAGTAAAATGATTTTGTTCAATACTTTCAGAGAACTTGAGGGTAAATACCTTGATTATTTACCTATTTCAATTGAGAAAAAGATAGTTCCGATTGGCCCATTAGTTCACGAAACTGATCATCATGAAGAGAACAAGGATTCGGCGATAATGTAATGGCTTGGCACAAAAGATGAGCTCTCAACTGTGTTTGTGTCCTTTGGAAGTGAGAGTTTTCTGTCAAAGGAGGAGAGGGAAGAAATAGCTAATGGGTTGGAGCTTAGTGGCGTTAATTTCATATGGGTTGTCAGGTTTCCGGTAGGAGAGAGAACTGTGGTTGAAGAGGCACTGCCTGTGGGATTTCTTGAAAGGTATGAGTAAAGCTATATATACCAATAAAATTGTGGAAAAATGACGGTCCAGGACGTGTTTTGATAATTAATACCAGCTATGCTAAAAATGTCTTTGACGGATATTAATTATCAAAACATGTCCTGGACCGTCATTTTCCCTATAATTGTTAGACATATCCATCATTGCATTTCATATGTGATAAATCACTGTCACATCTCATTTTATATGTTTCATTTTTGTACAAAGTTGATCAATTTTAGAACGGAAAAAAATGAGCAATTTAAAATTCACAGAAAACATTTGAAAAAAAACTCGTACAAATACATCAATATGTAGCACAGATTCATTCTACAAGTGGTCACCGTCACACCAGGTTTGATATGGACAATTCATTTATTTTCCAAGCAATTTTTTTGCAATTTATATCTTTATGTTCTTAATTTAAAAATTACTCCTGCCGTCCTCTTTTAAGAATCCTCTACAAAAAGAAAAAATTGGTGCCAAACAAATTGAAAAAATTATGCACGGAAATATATTGTATTGTATTCTTTTGATGCAAAAATTACACGTCTTTTCTTAAGGGACACTTAAAAAAGGACCGAGGGAGTATATTTTTGTAACTTCTTTCCTTGGTCTTTGAGAAAATTTCCTTTGTTGACAGGATAGGACAAAGAGGATTGGTCGTGGACGGTTGGGCTCCACAAGCCCAAATTCTAGCCCATTCAAGTACCTGTGGGTTCGTGAGCCATTGCGGGTGGAATTCCGTATTAGAGAGCTTGAAATTTGGGGTTCCGATCATAGCGATGCCCATGAAACACGACCAGCCCATCAGTGGTAAAGTGGTGGAGGATGTTGGGGTTGGTGTGGAAGTCAAGAGAGATGAGAACAGGAAGCTCAACAGAGAAAACATAGCACAAGTCATAAGGAAAGTGGTGAAGGATGAGAGTGGTGTGCAGGTAAGAACCAAAGCAAGAGAACTTAGTGAGATCATAAGAATCAAAGGGGAGAAAGCCATAGATGGAGTGGTGCAAGAGTTCGTGCAACTTTGCAATCGGGGCAAAACGATTTGAAGAAATTTTGAAATTGCAACTTTGCAATCAGACGTTATTCTATCTCGTGCATACGTATCTAAGAACACAATGAGGCTGGTGAGACTTCTCTTCGGTCCCGATCAAAACGGATTTACGTGTTTTGTCTGACCGTTGTGTTTTAAATCTGGTTCTTCAGGTGATTCATTTATAGCGTTTAATGATTTTTATCTTTTTTTGTCAAATACTAATATGGGCGTCGGATGTTTCTCCATAAACAAACCTCAAAACCTCTAGTTTAAAGACATTAGTGTACAATTTGTCATCTTTCACGTTGTGATGATAGCAGTTGCTCACCACACAATAAATACCTTTACAGTTTCCACATAACAAAAAGAAAAAAAAAGAAAATGAAATTCAAAGAGAAATTAAACTGAGAACACGTTGAATGAGGAGAAGAAATTAATTTTCAGATTGCTGGATCAATAATCTTGCTGAGCTCCTCCAGCTTCTTCATTCTTAGTTTTTCACTTTCATTCACTAGCTGGTTTCGTTATCACAACAGAGAATTAATCACAATATAAGAAACTCAACCGAAGATACAAAAAAAAAAAAGTATTGCAAATATAATGAAGAACAAATACATCGATCACGGCGTTCGAATTTTTTTCCCGCCGTTTTGTATGATTGCATAGTTCGATGCTTGTGATTGGTTTTTGTTTGGAAGAAATCGTACACGCATGGTTGGAATAGCGGGTGACGACAATGAATGATGCAATGGACGAAATTCTGTATATGACCAATTTGATATGTAACTAATGTACGTATAAGAAACATGAATCGCGAGGCAAACCTTAAATTAGAGCATTGGTAACATATAAAATGGTGGTATGTGGCATTCTAATTAATAAATACTCCTGTGTGCACTAGCGTGGACGGAAATTTTCTCAAAGTAGGGGCGAAATTCAAAACTCTTTTAGATTTTGAAGGGATTATGGCAGAAAAACCAATTTGAAGGAGCCGAATTAAAATTATCAAGATTTTGAAGTGGTCAAAATACTACGGGGTGTTGTGGTCTCACCCGCACCTAATTATGTGGTTGCAAAGAGGTGCAGAAAAGAAGCCTAAAATGAAATACCTAAATGAAGTTGTATCTAGATAGAATTAGATATGCTTTCATTTGTTCACAGACTTAGTGTCTAGCCCCACAAGAATGCGTGGTGGATGAACGTACCCAATAATTGTTCAATGTGGTCCCGTTCACACCTAATTGTGTGGTTGCAAAGAGAGAATGGGTAAATAACTGTTCAATGTGGCCCCGTTCATACCTAATTGTGTGGTTGCAAAGAGAGAATGGGTAGAAAAGAAGCCTCAAATGAAATGAAATGGCACCTAAATGAAGGAGTACCAAATGCTTTCATTTTTCCTAAAGAAGAGAGAAAGGTAAAGACTCACTCACCTCCACTAATGTGGATGTTAGTTGAGCTTTCTCAATGCTCTTTTCATTGAAGGCCTCCAGTGCTTCTCTGTATTCTTTCTCCTGTTGTCAATTGGAAACCCAACTCAATACAGTTTAAAACACAATAGTAGCTATTGTTGACACTTGATTATACATTTATGCACTTTGCTAGCTTATCTGCTTGAGATGGTTTTCAGCTTCGGCTTCGGCTTCAGTTTCGGTTTTTGTTTCTAAGGAAGACAGACATATATAAAACTTCTTTTGAACAGGCTTGCCAATACTTTCCCAGATACAATTTTCTGAGACAACCCTTCTGTCACTGAGCACTAAAAGATGGAGTACTTTTCACTAGAATGCTATGAAAAGGTTTTCATTGTTTTTGTTTCCAGATGTATTGAAAATGAAAAGGAAAAACTAAAGGGAATGACTTCGGTGTCCCCGGTCATTTTGGAGACACCGTAACTTTTGGCATAACAAAACCATTCTGAGTATAACCAAAACCTATTATGAGCATAACCTATTATTAGACGACATGAACAATACCAACCAGAACAGGGGAATGTTAAGTACGTACGTACCTTCTTTTGGCAGCTTTGGCCAAGTGATTTTAGATCTCGGTTAACCACATCGATCCTCTTACGAAGAATCGCAACTTCTTTCTTCATTGGATCCACCAAAACCTCGAGCTCCTAACGAGATTCAGCAAAAAGGCCGGTGACAAACTTTAAGAAAGATTCAAGATCATTTATGAGATCACAAATCCTTTCGGACTTATTGAGGTACTAGTTTTTTTACAAACTTACTTCCCAAACATGTGACAAGCGCCTGGACTCTTCCTCAGCGCGGCCCAACTGCATTTGAACCTTCTCCCTGATCTCCATCTTCTTCCTCTCGATCTCTTCTTCTCGCGCTTGAAACAAAGACATCGAAAATGCTGGAAACAGCTCTTCCTCATTGTCAGTCGATAGCGTCTCATTTTCGCCGTTATTATTTCCCAAGGTCTTCATTGCCGGTGCTTAAATTTTTTTCCCACCGTCACTGCTGATCTTTTGCTAGCAATAGGCGTTGCATGCACCCCTTCTTATTCTCTTGTGTTTGTCTCCAACATGCCTTGTCTTTTGCTTTTGCTTTAAATCTCTCTCTCCTTCTGGACAAGTTGCTTTCCTTTGAAAACATCTTACAAAAAAAAAAAAACAAGAGGAAAATCCTCCCACTAATATACACCTACCCCATTTGTATTACCACAAGAATCCAGACAACTTTTTGTCAATGCTATTCGCCTATTCAGCTGAAATCCACCATTTGATCATGAGATCTAACGGCTGAGATTAGAAATCCGCAAGTAAATAGCGTGCGGGATCCCTCACTAGAAACTCGGCGTACATATGGGCTCCAGAGCCCTAAATCGAACTCGAAAGATTTGATATTTATGTTAGTGTTTTTTTTTTTTGGATCATTTAAAGTAGGGGTGTACACGGTCTGGATTGGTCCGGTTCTCTAAAAAATCATTAACTAGACCATTTCAAATGGTTCTAGAAAATTGGAACCAGAACCTAACCAATATATGCATGAAACCTAACCAGAACCAAATCGTAAGACCGGTCGGGTTTTGGTTCGGTTCCAGTTCTATCCAATAAGCATCCAAACACTTATTCACAAAATATGAACTCATAAATTAAAGAAATAGGAAGATAATCTGGTGGAATAGGAAAGGAAGGAAGAAAATAAAAGCTTTTCTAATGAATGAAATTTCATCTCTAAATAAATTAATTTTAGCAAGGAAAGGAAAAGATTAACCTACCAAATTCAAATACATATTTAATTACACACACATATGTATATCTATATTTATCTTAGTTTTAAATGGTCCTGTTAGATTCTAGCTACGGTTCATTAATTGAAAACCAGTAACTGAACCAAAATTAACTTAACGGTTCTTATTTTTTTGGAACCATAACCTGACCGTAGAACTGGACCAAATAGGACGGTTCGGTCCAAATTGGACTGCTATTACGGTTCGAACGGTTTTCTTGAACACCCCTAATTAAAAGGGTGAGAGGGGGCAACCAGCATAGCAACCCCCTTGGGCGTGACCATAAGGGCTCCCTATCCACTGTGGAATGTCCGGTTCGAGCCATAGCTATTGTTTGTGAGGACATAGTTGATTATGTAAGTAATCTATATAGAAAAAAACAAATACATTGCTTGAAGCATGAGCAAGTTTCTCAGATAATGTTCTGTCTGTTTTTAGTTTTACTGTTTGTTTGTTTGTTTGATTGCTTGTGGAAGTGGTTCCCCTGTTTTTTCCACACAATATTTGAGGGTTAGGGCAAACAGAGGAATCCAACCCATTAAAAGACAGGTCAATTCATCACATATAATCTTGATGGTTCTTTTAACAAGAAGACTGGTCATGAATAAAACTCTTCTTCCCCTGCAGATAGAAAGGAAGTACGGTCATTCCGGAGATTTTGTAATGCTTGGCTTCATTGTGGACAAATTTAATTTCAGTTAGGCTCGGTTTGGATGATAGGAATCGTGAGGCAGAAGAAGTGTGGTTCGGGGTGTCTACGATTACCACATTTGGATCGGATTGTAATAGCTTATTCGTTCTTGATAACCTGCTTAAGTTAGAATCAGTTTTCCAAACTGAATAGAAGAGTAAATCCTTTACCTAAATTTAACTTCCTCTGGGAAAATGTAGCTTCCATGAATCATGCAAATACAACGGTCACCGAAAATAGGTATTGAGTTCAGAAGACATGAAGACAAAAATACACAAAATTAAGTACCAGCTTTGTCCCTCCCGTAAACACACATTGCATCTATTTCTGTGCTAAATACATTTCGGCGATCCATGAACATTTTCATGGTGTTTTCTGAAAAAAAAAAAAAAAAAAAAAAAGTAAGCTGTTTTGTTATTTCTTGAAAACATTTTCGCTCACAGTTTGCAAAACAAATTTTCCACAACGGTGAAACAGAAAAGGAAAACTATACCAAAAGGGTTGTATTATCGCCTTTGGAAGTTGAGGAACTTGATGCCGTAGGCAAAGACGAAGAAGAAGAGGAGAACCCAACCAACATGAGCAACAGCAACAGCACCAAGGAAGTCATATTTATAGCCTAAGAACTGCTCAAGGAAAACCTTCACCGGTATGTCACCTTCTCCCGGTATTTCAACCAGATCCATCTTGTCGCCCACTTGAGATGTCACAAGGCCATAGATGGTCCATGCCACTGGAGAAGCCCAGTAGTACCACCTCCACCATATTGGAATTTGCTGCAAATGTACAGTCGTTGGGCAGAAAGTTAAGATGTTTCAATCTCAGATAAACATATACAAAAGTACTTCAATTCCAAGAATACTGCCTTGAAGATACAGAAAGAATCGGAATTTGGAACCATTCTTTTTCCATTAGCATTAGCTTTTCTTTGTCTTTTTTCCCATGTTGCTTTTGCTAAATCGATGAACGACTCAATATTACAATTCTCATTGTTTGTCAATTTATTTTCCCACAAAACAAAGAGAACTAAATTGGAATAACTGTTTTTAGGGAAATGTTTCCAGTAAACATCAACAATTGAAGTATTCAATTTCCGGAAAATACTTTTGCATAAGAATGATACCGTATGGTATTTTGGAGCTTTTTACTTGTTTGTGATTCGGAAAGAATAGAATCTAAAGAAGATGAAACAAGAAAAACAATACCAAACAGGAAGTTTTCTTGTATTTACCGTCCTGGGAATCATAAAGCCTGAGAAGAGGTTCCAGAAACTGAGGAAGAAAGACATGCAAATTGCAGCAATTTGGTAACCTGGGGTGAGTGCTACAAGCATCATCCCATACAACGTGAAGTAGACAAAGCACATTAGCACATAGTAGTAGAACCACAAGAACTTATCAACTCTCCAGTGGAATCCAATCATGGAGTAAAGGATAAGACTATAGACGAAGGTTTGGATTGCAACATAAATGGTCTCTATTGCCACCTGCAAAGCACAAGAACTAGATATTAGGCACAGTTTTCTTTTTGTTTCGTAATTTTTCTTTGAGTTTGGGAAACGAGCACAATGTAGAGATCGAAAACACTGGTCCTTTTCATTTCAGTTCCACTTTTGGAGGGCGAACAGTTTCCGGGAGTTTGAAAACATCTTTTCCGAATAGCGTGTCCTTCAGAAATTTTTCTGGAAAACAGGCTTCGGAAAACCCTTCACAGTACATACAGTTTCCGGGAGTTTGAAAACATCTTTTCCGAATAGTGCGTTCCTTCAGAAAATTTTCTGGAAAGCAGGCTTCAGTACATGTTTTATAGGTGTCCTGGATAATGAGAACAGAAGACAGAAAACAAAAGAGATGACCCCAAATAAAACAAGCCGCCACTATCCTTGGGAAACCAAAAGAGCTACCGAGTCCAGCTAACCAAGCTAAATGATACAAAAACGTTCTTTTTCCTGAACTATCACCTGAGCAAATGCATAAGGCAATGCTGAGTACATCCCAGCTGCTCTCTCACGATAGAAGACCGTTCTTTCTATAGCCACAACAGACTGCACTCCCGAAGTGTTGGTTCCTCCAAGAAACATGACAGCAACATACATAGCTCCCAGTAGATTTATCAGATCTTGTTCTTTGTGCCTGTTGGAAACATCATCTTGTTGTAAGACAGTAATGGCACTGTATATTTTGATCATGGATTTCGTGAAGGAAAAGTTGAAGAATCCACATTTGTTTCCTTATCTTCCTATAGTTTTGTTTTTCCTCTGTTAAATCCCTTCACAAATCCAGAATCGAGACATAAGCTTACTGTGAATTCAAAACTATAGGATTTGACTTACGTTTGTTCACCCTTTTTCCAGAAAATGACTCCAAATAAAATTCCAATAATGGTTGTCATGATAAGACGGGTGGCATTGTACTTGGAATTCCTCCAGTAGGACCAATGCTGTTTCCAGAAGCAAGCTTTGCATTGAGTGATAAATGTTTGTGAGTACTTGGTGGGAAAATACAGGTCCTTGGACCCTGGTGGTGGGGTGCTCAGATCTTTGATGAGTTCTTCATTCCTCCTGAGAGGGAGAGAGAGTTGTTATATCCTGTAAGACTAAGGTTGAGAATAGTTGAGTGCTTGTATTTCTATTGGAAGTACAAAGAAATCAACCACAGAAAGTACATGGAATGCTCGCATGGGTGTGGGGCCCAGAGTATTTTGCATGTTTTCCCGTGGATAGATTCTGGTTGTTGCGTTCTCCATACCTGTATAAATCAGACTTTTCAAAGATTTCCCCAAAATCCACATTAAGTTGTGCCTCAACTGCAGAAGAGGTGATCTCTAGCATCCATGTAGCAGGATTGCTACCCTCTTTGATTTTAGGTACCCCCGCGATAGACTGCAGTAACTCACATATCAATCTACATATGTCTCCATGTATTTGAGTTTGATTGTCTATACAGTCACATAATGAGAGACGTACGGTACTTACTTCGAAATATTCTACCAGGTGGTGAGAATTTTGGCCAAGAGGTCCAGCGTATATGACCCTCCCCCCTCTCTTCATCAACAAGAGCTGCCAAAATAATACAACAAAGTTGAGAAGTGTAGTGAGTGCATCACAATCAAGTTGACCAGATACCTTTGTAGCCACATGATTGGATACCCATGTATTCAATCATAAGGAAAATTAAGCATAAGGAAAATGTGTCCCAATCGTGTGGCTATAAATGACAGATTAATCTGATTTTTTGTTCATATAACATGGTCAGTGAACCTAGAGAATGAATGACTTGGATAATGATGATCAGCAAACGATGACCACACCCAGGGGCTCTTTAACTAATATATGCACAATTATCCCCATCTAATATGAGTTTCGATTCCAGAATAAATGTACAGTTCACAACGAAGCATTTAGGTGGTTCATTCGCTGGATTAGTCAGTCCATAGACTTATTCTCGTTGAAACTGAGAAATACCTCATCAAAAGCTTCAAAAATGTCTATGCTCGGCTGATGGATTGTGCAAACCACAGTTCGGCCAGTATTCACCGTGTTTCTCACAGTTCGCATCACAATTGCCGCAGCTCTAGCATCAAGCCCTGATGTTGGCTCATCCATGAAGATGATTGATGGATTAGCAACCAATTCTACGGCTATGGTGAGCCTTTTTCTTTGTTCGGTTGAGAGACCATCTACTCCCGGAAGACCAACTATAGCATCCCTTAGTGGGCTCAACTCAACCAAGTCCATTACTTCTTCAACAAACATCTAAACCACAAAATTCGTAAAACCCAATTAGCATTTTGCCATAAGGTGAACTAAGTTACTAGGCGTGACAATGCTGAGATCATGCGCCATATGTATAGAGAATGTATATCGTATTACAAACACAAAACTAATACTATAAATTCCATAGGTTATCACCTTTTCTTGCTTTACAGAAGCCCTAGCATAGTAAGATAGTGTTTCCATAATCGATTTGTAGACAGATCTTTAGAGAGAAAAGAGCATTAATGATCAAGATCTCCAGGGAAAAACTGCTAAAAAAAGATATGGATAAGAAGAATTCCTTTGCTTTCCTTTTGATTTTTCTTTTCCTTGGTAAGTATGTCCAAACATCCATAATTCCAACACATTCTAAGACTTATTTGGATCAAGGATATAGGTAGGAAATGGAAAATTTGAAGGATTTAAGAATCTAAAAAAAAAAATAGAAAGGGGAAAAGGATAAGGTATCCAAACACAATCTACATAAAGGAGAGAGAGAGAGAGAGAGAGAGAGAGAGAGAGAGAGAGAGATTGATAAGGCATCCACTTCATGGCTGACACAACATTGCTAAGGGACACGGTCAAGAAGATCAGAATGACTGGATTATGATATGAAAGACCAAGAAGGAAAAGGTGACAAAAAAGCAAGTACCCTTCGTGTTTCCTTATTGACATCCGGAGCCAGGCGCAACCAGGCAGAGTAAACAATGGACTCATGTACAGTGACATGTGGAGAATGGATATCATTCTGTTCACAATAACCGCTAATACGAGCAAAAGTTGCTTGATTCTTCGGAAAGCCAGAAATGCTGATACATCCTTCAATATAGCCACCTGTCTTTCTTCCTGCTAGCACATCCATCAAGGTGGTCTTTCCAGCACCAGTCACACCGACCAATGCGGTTAGAACACCTGGCCTAAAAGCACCACTGACGTCTTGTAACAGTTGGAGACGAGCCTCCTCTATGCCGCGGCTTTTCATTTCCTAATGAATAAAACCACATTTGTACAAGTGAGAGTCTCCTTGAAAATGATCTAAGAACTGATTCAGAAACAAAACATAGGTCTCTGTAAACCCCAGCAGCCTTGGTTCAATGCAGTGAACTAGATTGTTCGAAAACTTAGTGGGAAACCCTTTCTTTTGTAATGCATTTCATCAACAAAAACCAATATGTAACAGTAGTCAACCTACCCATAACAATCTCTTTGATGAACAATGCTTATAAAATTTTCTGAAATTCTGAGAAACCTCCATGTTTTGTTACGTTATGCTAGAAAAAGAAACCTCAGAATCTAGTCTCTCGGACACTAAAAGAGCTTAGAACAATTGACTTACAGCAGGCATATCGACATAGTAATTCACATGATCAAATGCAAGCGACAAGGGCTGGAAAGGCAGCACCATTCCTCTTTTTCCAGTTGCAATGTCTTTGACATCTAAGTTGTCATTGTCTGTAGTATTTCTCACTCCCATGTTGATACCTGCAATTGTTCAGGCTATTTTAGCAACAAGTAAAGAGGAAAACTGTTACTATTTTCGTTGTAGCTCAAATGAAGCAATGGCATAGCAGTTCATGATGTGAAATTTTCCCAACTTCAGTGCTCCAAGATTTAGGAATGCGGTCCAAAGAACCAGACACGTATCCTTTATTTGTTTTGGTAATCATTAGCAGTCATCAACGTAATCCAGAATCATGTTCTTAAGTTAAGGGCTATTAAACAATGATATCCATCATATACGAGAAAACCAGTTGTTAACAAAATGTTCGTCTAAAAACTGTACAATTCATAAAATGGAGATACCAGGGAGGACCACTATGATATAAATGTCTCTTTTTTGAAATAAATCATTTTGGGAACTTAGATTGACATGTCGATCTGGTGAAGTTCTAATTCACACTCCTCGTCCTATAAATGTGTTAGACAATACAGTTCGACTACATTATGAAGATCAATCAACTGATAAGTTGAGATCGAGGGAGTTGTAATATTTAACCTTCAAAAGATGAGGCTGTAGATTCTGAACTCCTATCAGTGGACGGCTTCTTCACATTGGAGAGTGGTCGCTTCTTCTTTTTCACTTCATCATCATCATTCATAATAACAGATTTAGAATCTCCCAAAGCTGCATTTTAGTTTTAAAAAAATGCCAAAACCAAAATAAGATTCCATATCGGAGATAGAGATGAGCTGAAATAGCTGAATAAGATTGCATAGTATCTTACGATCCAAGTAGGCCAGAGCCGCTATAAAGCAGATATTGAAGAGCACAGAAAATCCAAAGAGTGCGATCACACAAACCCAATACATGTAGTCATCCACAAACATCCCCCTGGCTTTAAGAAGAACCTTTCCAACAGTAGGTTCAGGAAACCTAGGGTCGGAATTTGGCTGCCAAAAATATATGCTATCAAGTTATAAAGATAAGATGACAGCATTTGAACTAAAACAAAACGGAAGCAAATTGATTAACAATATCATAACTGAGCTTACCGTGCTCCATCTTTTATCCAGAAATTCATTCATGGCAATGGCATTCTGTCCATACATCATGGGAGAAATATAATATCCCCATCTCATCCATGGTTGAATGTCATCTGCATGTGATGATAATAATGGTTGTTACAAGGTATCATAATTATGCTACTATATAACAGACAATTGAATAATTTTGAAACCACATCAACTAAATCTGTTCACCTAAAAAATGAATATTATGCATAGTAAAAGCTATAAAAAAACGGGGGGCGGGGGTAAATAAATACCAACCTTTGGCAACAATGAAACCACCAAAGACAAAAACCACCAACAATGCAAAGGTGCCGAGAGTGTTTGCAACAACCTGTGTTCTCCCAAGGGCCGCAATAAAACGGAAGAGAGATAAGGCCATCTGATGTATACCAAAGAATGCTAAAAATTGGCGGAAAAACCTGAAAAATGTAAACTTAGAACTTAGAATAGATGAGTACGTATATGTATAGAACTATAGATATAAACTATTATTTTAGCAAATATACCATGACTGCAACATGAAAAACTACTGATTTATGTCCAGGTATTAAACTTCAAGGGAAAAAGGGAAATATTACCTACTAGCAGCAGGAGCAAACCCAATAGTGTAGTATGTGAGAATGATCCATATCCCTGATTCCATCAGAGATAAGGGAATTCGGAGAAGCCAAATTGGTAGTGCAAAAGCCCATGCGGGGAAAAACAGGGAATCCCTCTGTTTAAAGAACACAGGAAGCCTCATACAGGTCAAGTGAAGCTCAGCCATCCCATTAAACATCACGTTAACGAGACTGAAAAACAGTGCACCATAAAATTTACCCCCATCCATTAGTTGACCGGATTTCATCTCCGTTCTTAAGAAAACAGTGAAGGCGATTATTGACATAATTGTGATCTGGGTAGTCTTGAATATGTACAAAAACGAGTTGCGTTTCATCAGTAGCCACTCCCGAGTTAAACAAGCCTTGAAGAGATCCACTTTGGAAATGCCGTACTTTTTAGTTGCCAGGGCAGCAGGGTGGACCTTATTTCTGTTATAAGGAATTCCAAGCTCGTCACATAGATGCTGACCAACGTGGAAAGAGTTAAAATGGCGCACAAAGTCTGAAACAGAAACATAACAATAAGGCTCATTCCTTTTGAACCAGTACTGCTCTTGGTCTTTCTTAGAAGTTACTTCTTGAAGAAAGTCTGCCACTCCTTTCCTTTCTGGGCATTTGAATCCCACACTTTCGAAGAACTCAAGAACGCTCTCACGTGGACCATGGTAGACGATTTTTCCCTCTGAAAGCAGAATAATTTCGTCAAAAAGAGCGTAAGTTTCGGGTGCAGGCTGCAGAAGGGAGATTATCATGGTTACGTCCATTATATGAACCATCTGCCTCATGTATTTGATGATTTGGAAAGTTGTTGAGCTGTCTAGACCAGTTGAGATTTCATCCATGAAAAAGACTTTTGCCGGTCCTACCAACATTTCTCCTGCATTCAGGAAAAATAGAACAATAGAAACAACCTAATTTCAATCACATCTGTGAAATTAGTTAGCACGGTCTCATAAAGAGAAATTGAAAATAACAGAAAGTCAGGTATAATCTCAATCATCAATGAGAAGTTTTTCAAATACCAGTGGTGAGGCGCTTCTTCTGTCCACCGGAGATTCCCCTCCTCATCTCATCACCAACCATAATATCAGCACAAATGTCTAATCCAAGAACCTGTCATGGCTCAAATAAATAATTAGTCCCACATGAAAAAGAATTGGTTGCTAACGCTTCGTTTGTTTCTGTGGAAAATGCTTCCTGGAAAACATTTCTCTACTTTCAGTTGTTTGGAGGGACAGAAGAAAAAGTCAATGGAAAATGGGTTCTTTAGTCACAAAGCATTTTCCAATTCTTGGAGTTGAAAAACCCTTCCCAGATCAGCACTAATACCACACCAGCACCACTACCACTCATCCACCATCACCATCCACCACTGCTGCCACCACTACCCACAACCGGCCATCCATACTACCATAGCTCACTAGCACTGTTATTTTCAGAGTTGCAACTAAACACCAGAAATTGTATTTCTGGAAAAGATTTTCCACTTGTCATAAACTATTTGCCTAAACAAAAGGAGTGTAAATGAGCATTCTGTACAGGGAAGAGGAAGAAACTAACCTTTAGGACATAGTCTGTGACCAAACTAGACTGTTGGCCAGCCATGGCAGTGGCTTTCATGAATGCATCGATCTCGGGGTCTGGTTTGATTCCGGATTCCTTTTCTCTTCTTGACAATTCTACAAGCAGTTCGTATCTGGTTCCGACTCCCAAACAGCGTCCTGCGAAATCCAGTGTCTCTCTGACTGTCATCTCACCATGGTGAAGATCATGCTGGCTAATATAAGCAGAGGTTCTCTGAGGAATAAAATCGGACATTTCATGGCCGCAATAAGTGATATTTCCTGTTGCCTGTCAGAAGAAGTAGTAACCACATGAGAAGCTTGCACTAAAAGATTGTTTGGTTGATGTTTTAAGAATCAACTTTGCTCAGTACCTTCTACAAATTTTTATAGAAATGCAGAACACCTTTTGAAAACGGTTTCAAACATAGAAAAACTCGATTTCATATCTTATTTCATATGCAATTAGAAGTTTGGCATTTCGAAACATTTCTTTAATTTTCTCAAAAATCAGTTGTCTTCCAAAAAGTTGCTTGCACAATACCTTCTACAAATTGTTCTAGAAATGCAGAACACCTAACGAAAATGTTGCCAACATTGAAAAACTTCTCATTTTCGCTTATTATTAGTATTACACGAAATTAGATGCTGGGAATTTCAAAAGATTTTTTCACTGTTTCTGAAAATGGGTTGATTTTCAGAAAGTTGAGTAGTGTTTTCCAGAATTCGTTCCGAAAACAACAACCAAGGAGAGCATTTTCACAAAAAGACTTCAAAATCCAATACCCTTAGATCCTTGTCCATCTTTCCAGCAAGTGCCTGCAATAATGTGGTCTTCCCAGAGCCCGGCGGCCCCAGCAGTAGTGTCATCCTGAGAAAAACCCACAAATTTTCAAGAATCTCGGATAAATTCAATAAGTAGTGTCACCTTAGAAAGAGAGAAAATTTACTGATTTAAGTAGATACAAGAAAAGCTTTTGGGTAGTTTATTGAATCAGTTTTGCAGAACACTTCTAGAATCAGTTTTGCAGAACACTTTTAGAAAGTGCTCTTGTTTTTTTATCCGCTTTTAGTAAGTGCTTTTTGATATCCCTTACATATCCAACTCATTTTAAGTAGCAATGATTTCCAAATGATATGAAAACCAATTTTGATGTTTTACCAAAAATAGATTTCAAAAAAAAAAAAAAAAGTGGAAACCTTAAATTTCAGAAAACAATGAACAACATGTTCCTGGACAAAACCCCTATCTATATTCTGAAAACTGCAACCAAAAGGGAAGATGGGCTGCCTGAGATAAAAAGCCTTTTTTCTTTTCTTTTCTTTCTTTTTTTTTTTTGGAGAACCCAGACAAAGCTTCAAGAACATACCTTGATGGCTTGACAATTCCACTCACATCTTGGAGTATCTTGACTACTTTTTTCTTAGATGGAAGAAGCTTTATTAACCCAAGAAACCCCTATTCACAGCAACAACAAAAATAAACACCAAGTCCTTCATCAGTAGAGTTACAGAGTCGTAACAAAGCACAGAATATTGAGGACTCCACAAAAAAATAATAATAATAATACCAAATATTAGGTGATCAAGGCCTCCCTCTTTACCCAGAAAAGAAATGAAAACCAACTTCCACCATAAACAGTATAATGAGAAAGATTGTGAAAAGAGATAAAAGTCCAAATAAAAAGGATTTACCGAAAACTTTCGAAGTCTATAGGACAAAAGAAGTAGCAATTAGATTGCAGCTGGAAATTTCCTATATGGGCTGACTGAATGATTAGTGAGATTGAACGCAAGAAATCAAGAAAAGCAGAGAAACAGGATCAACACCTCTATTTCATTCAGAGTAGAATTCAGCAGAGTGGGAAGTGCTCTAGTGCCAACATATGCATCTCCTTCTACACACAAATGCTCGAACCGGACTTCAATCTTCGGGATTTCGATTCCAACTCTATGCGAAAAAACCCAAATCAAAATTCCCATTACACTCTCAGAATTTCAAACAACCTGCACTAAAAAGTTGTAAATTTTACCGGTCAGTCCTTGCCCGGAGCCTCTGAAGAAAACTCTCGTTATCATCTTCCGCGACTTTAAGTATGCTTTCCATCAAAATCTTTCTATCCTCCATTCCAAGGTGTGCAACGTCAACTTGTTCATGAACAATCCTTCCATTTTCAAGAACTTGCTTTATGATTCCTTGCCTCAGCCTATCGTAAGTGGGAAGCCGTTCTAGCGCAGCCCACCTGAGTTCTTCCTCATCCTCTTCCCTCTTGCTCCTCAGGAAAACATCAGGAGCGCCCCACGCTTCCCGGAGACTGGTGGCGGCCCAACTCCTCCGGCTGCCGGAGCCGATGCTCAGCCGCTGGCTCGTAGACCTCACTGCCAAGTCATCTCCTATCAATGCAGCCGACATTTTCAAACCCTTTTCCAAGACTTTTGCTGCACTTAAGCACTTGAATGCATGCTGTTTCTCCTTGTCAAGTCCTCTGTTTCCGGTTGGATTCTCAGGAGCAAAGCAGCATACAGCTAGAGAACCTTTCTAAATGTGCCCACAAAGTTCCATAAGAAGATATATAAAAATATGTGCGTCTCAAACACACATTCACAGCATAGGATAGGACGATAAGTTTAGTTGAATTCAACTCCTCATGTTTAGTTGAGTGCATTTTTAAGCACGTTAAGATTTCAAATCAAGCTCGTCAAATTATTACCGGGCTTGAAAAGTTGTATTCTTCAACGAAAAAGAAATTTACCCGGACTCGGCTTATGTCACCCTTTTTCATAGGTGACATAAGGCCAAATATTCTAGACTTTGGAGCGACCGGTGGATTAGCTTGTCGTTAACTTTAAGTTCTGGAATTAATTAAGTTGCGCGGACATCCGGTTATTAAAAACATATAGGTGACAAAATGTGTGTGTATATATATCATATAGAGATTTGTGATTTTCCATGTGGGTGACAAGATGAAATTTTTTAATTTTCATTTTCCGGTAAGTTAGTTAAAAGGAGTTGCTGCTATTGGGATATTACTCGTAGGAGAGAATTGAAATTGGGATGCAGGGAGTGGCAGAAGTTGAAATCAGAGATATTTTGGGTCATTGAGTGTTGAAATCAGAGATATTTTGGGTCATTGGGTGGGGTTTTTTCGAACGTCTAGGGTGTCCGGTCCAACTTACATATACTCAATTAATCCCCTCCCCGATCCGTCAAAGGCAAGCCCAGAGATACTCTAGTTGTTGTCCTCCCCCTCAACCGACCGGAGACGACTTGACATCCACGAGTATGGAGTTGGGAATGCCCAGAAAATTACTTTCTTTTGCCCTGACCCCAAGATTTGAATTGTATGGGGAGCAAACCCATCGACTAACGGGACTAACCCGGGACATTGTGTGATTACTCTAGTGACTGTTTACGTCTTGTGTATTTTGGCAATTATGTGTTGTAAGAGATGGTTTGGTTTAAGTCTCTCTCTCTCTCTCTCTCTCTCTCTCTCTCTCTCTATCAAGGAGTTGGAGAGAGGCATTAAGAGGACAACCGATTATATTGGTGTGTGATGGGGCCCGCCCTTCTTAATTCCCTTTTGGATCTATTTAACTGACCGAAATTAGAGTTGAAAGGGCCTGCATGAGTTGTTTTTTAGTTCTCTCTCTCTTTCGTCGGAGAATTCTAGTCCACACCCTTTAATTTTTTTGAACCCGGCTAACCACACATACATTTGTACACAAATTGCGCATGGATTTTGTTGTGGGACCCACCACGAGTCTCACACAAATGGTTCGAGCCGTTCATTAAATGTAAAATATTTTTTCAAAAGTCCACATAAAAAATCAGTTCAATCTAATATCTATAAGTGTTCGATCCAATCATTTAAATTTTCATTCAAATTTTCGAATAATGAAAAGTTGATGATTAGATCAAATACTTATAGGTATTGGATTGAGCTGATTTTATACGTTGACCCTTGAAAAAATGTTTTACATTTACTGAACGGCCCGGATTATTTGTGTGAGACCCATGGTGAGCCGCACAATAAAATCTGTGCACAAATTGTCTGTGTGGACAGATTTATCGCTTTTCTTATAAAAAGGTGGTACTCATTGCAGTGTCCTACTATATTATAATTGTCTAATATGATAAATCCTCTTAAGAGAGGGTTTTGTCCATCCAAAGAGTATTTTGGCCGGTCCGAATGTTGATGAAATTTTTTTAGGGAAGAGTTCTCTTTTTCGGAAAAATTTCATTTTAATCCGCACCATCTAAAGCTGAGATCACGCGGCTCCATGAATAAGCCAGTCTCAATAGTATGCCTTATTAACGCTCCTCCACGAAACATGTTTATGTGTTTGTCGATTTTCAATCAAACTGGTCTTTTTTCATAAGTTATTCTGTTATTGATACGTGGGAGAAACTATGGGCGGAGTCATAGGTGCAGGTCTAGAGTGGGGCCCACAAGTGACATTTCGACAGGATGCCTATGAAGGATGGCTCATCCCCTAGTAATTGTGACTTAGGATAGTAATTGTGACCTACGAGAGATAAAAAAAATTAGGGAATTTAATCATCTATTCTAATATATAAAAGGAGAGCATCAATTTGGTGTCTTCACTGTCGTATATTTCCCTTTCCATAAATACCCTTTTACAAAATTGATTTTTAAAACGCCCGTGGAACATAATTGTAGAGGTGCGCACACCCACGTTGGAATGGAGCCCTTTTCCTTTCAACTGCTCCATCCCTGTCGGTTACTTTCACATAATAAGATTGCCAAAAATCTGGCATAAAAAAGCAACAATACTACTTGTACCTACGTTTTTCGTATATCTTGCACATATATTTTTGTGAGGCTCATATCAGGATCTCACAAAATTATCTGAATCGCTCATCTTTTTTAAAATATTTTTTGGAGGGTTCCTGTAAAAAATCGGCTCTAACGGATATCAGTAAGGACTTTCTTAGAACTCGTTGGGCAAAACAAAATGATTCGTCCTACAATTTCTGAAAAAACCCTTACTGATATCCGTTGAAGCTGATTTTTTATAAGAACACTCCAAAAAATATTTTAAAAAGATGAGCAATTCGGATCATTTTATGAAACCCCAATATGGACTCCACAAAATGTACGTGCAAGATATATGAAAAACATATGTATGAGAATCATTATTATTATAATAAAAAAAAAAAAAGGAGAGAACTTAGAGCGACCATTTTGGGAAGAAGTCTGCCAAATGTCGTTCATTTCCATTATGTTTGTACTTTCCACAGTTAAGTACAACTTTAGAAGCCCTTCCATTTTTTCAAAAAATAAGTTTTTGAAAAAGAATGTAAATTTCAAGATAAAAATTGATGTATTTACACAAATAATTTTCCTAACAATATGAATCTTATTTGATAAATTTCATTGGGATCTTTTAAACGGTGCAAAAAAAATTAAAAAATTATTTTTTATTTTTGTTATATTTAAATTTGAAATTACCTTATTTTTGAAAAAAAAAGTTTTTGGAGAAAGCGGAACAGGGCAAGTCTGTACTCATTCATGTCCTTGCAAACTTCTGACTTTGGTTTTCTTTTCACACACACAAAGACTGTCTTTTGATTGGTGAAGGCACATGTCCTACTTTCTCATCTTTTTCTTACACGTATTCTTCTTTGTTAGGACTCCTTCCGTTATAGAGTTAGGCTCCGTTCCAGAAACCTTCTTAAAAAATAAGCAGCTTATTTCATATTTTTAAACTCAAAAATAAAGTAAATGAAAAATAATTTTTTAATTTTTTTTGCACTGTATAAAAGATCTCATCGAGATCTTTCAAACAAGATCCATATTGCATATTTTTATATTTCAAGAAGCCTATTATTTTTGAGCTTAAAATTGCCTTCTTAAAAAATAAGAACTTATTTTAAGTTCCGGAACGGAGCCTTAGACTAAAAATTAGTCATGAAATGTGAAGCTTTAATAATGTACACACAGTGATATGTATGGTAATGTATAGAAATGTATATACATGTCAATTGTTATTACTGTATATAAAAATTCGATAGAATTTTTGAGAGCTTAATTGTTGCTTATTTGTCACAATAGGTTAATAGTTAATACTAGAAGTCAGGGCACACACGATATGTGTACAAGTTAAATTTTCACAATATTTTTGTAAAAATGTTTCTCACTTATATATTATTTGATTAAATTTTCACAAATATTGTAAAAATTTAATTTGCACACACATCGCATATGCCCGTCCTGTTGTTACCATTAAGATAATCCACATCTACTCCTAGTATTGCATAAAACGATACTTTTTTTTTTTCACATTTTAAAAGAACGGTCCGGCTAAACCGGTTAAATATAGTATTTTATTATTATATTTCCAATCTAAGGTCCGCTTCTGTTTTCTCTTCTTAAACATTGAATACAATCATTCTGTCTGTCCTTTGTTTTTTACAAAATGACAAATTTAACCCTAATCATCGTAAGTCGAGCACCAGAAAGATGTACGGCCCTGCACTTTACAGATTGGGTATAAGAGCAAGTACACCAGTTATTAGGTAAAAAAACTAGTGAACAGTATATATTTTTTATTTTACCTATTCATTTTCCTTTTAACACTACACCAATCCTATCTATTTAACCTATTTTTTAATAAAATATTATTATTGTACATGGATGACTATGTACTATATTCACAGTGTGTGACTGTGTACTGTTGGAGAGAGGGAGGAAAAGGAATAAAAAAATGGTTACCAGATGAATAGTGGATAGGTAAAGATGACTAACAACTGTTCATGGATGTATTTTACACCTCCTTTTACCTCATCTGCTGCAAGATGGTTTTGTCCCTTTCCATAGGTAAACTAGCTCAGTTTTGTTGTTTGGCTAAGCTGATAAAGTTACTCTAAGGCGGGTCCGCTTTCTTTAAAAAAAAAAATTTCAAAAAAGAAGGTAATTTTAAATTTAAATATAATAAAAATAAAAAATACTTTTTTAATTTTTTTGCACCGTTTAAAAAATCTTAATGAGATCTATCAAATAAGATCTATATTGGTAAAAAAATTGTTTATGTCAAAACATGATTTTTTACCTTAAAATTACCTTCTTTTTCTAAAACTGAAACGCCACTTAAACTAGAAAAATAGAAATGCTAGGACCACCTCAGTAGGTGTATGTGTCCACTGCACAGCTAGTGGGGTTCACTTCGAGCTTCATGAAAATACAAAAAAATACTTATAAATTTTAAAATAATTATTTATAGATACTATAAAAAATTAGTTCAAACAAATATGAGTACGTATGTTTTCTAAATTCGTAGAGACGAAATTGAAAAGTTGATGAGTAGTTTAATTTTGTAAAACCCCATATCAGAAGAGGAGAAAAAAAAGAGTGTGATTATAAAAAGAAGAGTGAAAATCAATTACCTATAATTTTTTGGATTAATCACCCGTCTCGATGATAGTGGTCTAAAAAGCACCCAAAAAATTTTTTTGACCAAAAGCAAAAAAAATTCCCTTAACATGAAAAGCAATACAAAACAGTTGTCTTTTTTGTCAAAGTATCGTCTTCTATTAACTTTTTTCCACATGGCCCATGCTATTATATTTTTCTAATTCAACTCGTTGAGATAAATGATTAATCTCAAAAGTTATGACAAAAAATTACAAAAAGTAAAAATTACCAAAAATAATCTTAGATTAAAAAAAAAGTTAGAAAGAATGGACTTTTGCACACCACATATACATTGGATTGTGTGAAATTCAATTCGAATACATGAATAATCGGTGCCACTCAATTTATTTTGAATTTTTTTTTAAAAATCCCAAAAAAAAAAAGTTAGCTCAGTAGAGATCGATAAGGGCTTGATCGATTTTGTGATCCATTTCCTGACAAAAAAAATTTGAACAAAGACTGAAACTAAAGAAAGATAGTACCAGATTTTAAAGAAAAAAAAAAAGAAGATAAAAAGAGCAGCTTTTGGGGTTTAAATAGGAAAGAGAAAACATTTCCTAGCCGACACCAGAAATACTCACAAGAAGGGCTAAAAACGTCATTTAAGTGTACAAGATAAAGAACTTCTACATTTCCTGACGTGGAAAAGACACTTGCAATTCATTATGTTCAATGGATCCACATAGGAGGTGCTATGATGCACCGGTTAGCATTTGCCTTAAAAGAATTTATACCATTCCAATTCTCACTCAATCCATTTAAAAGAACTTATATTACTCCAATTCTCACTCAATCCATTTCAAAGAACTTATATTACTCCAATTCTCACTCAATCCATCCCCAGGAGTATATTCTCTTCTCCATAAGAAAGGGACTTATTACAACTTCACAACCACCAACCGTTGGCTCAACTGCCCTACTTGAATACTTACCTTGACTTGTTCAAATACCACTTGAATACAGAAAATGGTTTGGACACTGATGTTCAAACACAACACGTGTGTTTGAAAGTCGACCAAATTGGGTTCGTACGGTATGGAGCCCTACGTGCATCGAACAGTTGCAAACATCTGTGCTGAGATTTTTGTCATGATATTTGTGTCCAGAACATTGCCGTTTGAACGCAATGATGCATGTTGCTTGTACGTATAATACTCCCTCGCCCAAGGAACAACAGTACAAATCTCTTAACTCGATACGAATGACAAATTAATATAGTTCGGCCCATCCTAAATATTGGGCTCAGCCTTGAGTCTTTCGGAAACATTGAAGTGGACTCTTTCAATTCCATACCCAGAAAAGTTCCTGCATTCTCTCTCTCTCTCTCTCTCTCTCTCTCTCTCTCTCTCTCTCTCTCTCTCTCTCTCTCTCTCCAGGCCCTAGAGTTTTAGTCCAGTTTGTTACTCCATCTTCTAGTCTCCTCCAGCTTTGGGATTTTGTGGGTGACCAAAAAAAATTGATTGAAATTCACTCAATTTGTAGGACTCATGCATGGAGAAGAACATCCATACCAAAAATCAAATTTGGAATTCCATTTTTTCGTGCACAGTCGCTTTACGACACCCTTGCTATGCTTTTGTGCAAACACAAACCATATTCTTGAAAAAATCAGATTGTATAATGCTTGTAGTTCATTTATTTTGCTTACATCCAAATCGGCCTCATTTTGTGTGTGCTTTCATTTTTCGACAGTTTTTGTGGGGGACAAAAATAAATGATGTCCCCAAACATGCCTCAGGCCTTAAGATTAAATTCAGTTGACGTTTGAGAAGTTAGAATGACCGCAAGAATGGTTAGAATTTTTGGGGTCAAACAATTACCACACATTCAAATCAAAGTCAAAAACTTACAGAAATGAACCGTTCATTACAATCACAAACATGATTTACAAGCTCAATTGCTCAAAGAGCTAACTCGGCAGTGCGAGTTAAAGAAAAAACATCGAGAGGAAGAAACAGCATCACGGGTCCCAGAGAAGGCTTTCTCGACAGCGGACAGAGGCTCATCGAACATCAGGAGATTTGAACGGTGGACCAATGCAGCCACGTAAGGCTCATTAACATCTTCCGAAAGCCCCATAACCCAAGGTGGAATTGGTGGAGGGCACAGATATGTGGTGGATATCCCCACCTCCAGTTAGGATCAGCCATAAATCGCCCGAACAAGAAGAGGTGACAGAACGATATCCATAAGTGTACGATCACCCCGCACAAGTCAAAAGTAGATATGGATAAGGCAGATCACAAATTGGAATGGCGGGTCACTGATAGGTAACTTGAACGGCCTGTAATAATGGCCGGAAATAGACATATGCGGCTGTCGAATAGGTAATGGATTTTGATCCGCATGGAACGTCTCAGCATTAATTAGTATGGGACTCGGAAAGAGGGTGACCTTCGAGAAAATATGTGCCACAGGGATGCAATAGGAATTCCATACACTGGGCCACTTATTATTCATAATATTAAAAAATATTTTTTTTGTATGTATACTATTAAATTATCGTTTAAACATTAAATATTGATCATTTTGTATTTATGTCTAACTTTTGTTTACAATTCTTGATACGAACCGACCAATTTTTAAATTGCAATTTTTAAGTATTTGTACAAAGTATTAATTTTTTATTTGCATATCCATAAGTATATAGTCGTACCACATTAGTCTTTTTAAAAAAAATATGTGTTCAAATAAGTCAAGTAAAAATTAATGTCCACATGCATCACGTACCTTTTCAATTAGTGGAAAACATTACAAATCTTGTGAGAATTTAAGCCAAAATAGAGAGAGAGAGAGGGAGAGGGAGAGAGGGAGAGAGAGAGTAGGATGAACATGAAAAAAAAATGTGGGTAGGTGGAATCGAACCCCAGTTATATTTGGTTTACATTTTAGAAAGTTATTTTTGAGAATTTGAGTGGTAATGAGTGGTGAGAGATAGAGAGAAAGATTTATTAAAAACTGTGCCGAGAGTTAAAAGTAACTCTCAAAATGTTAAACCAATCGTACATGCTTACCACTCTGCCAAAGCAGAGTTCTATGACAACTTCTAGAGATGTATCATATTTAACCTATTTGTGTATAATTTTTTTTAAAAAAAATTTCGAAGGCCCCTTTAGGGTACGTGTCCGCCCCTGCAGGGAGGTTCATAATGGCCGGAGGAGATGGTTCAACGGCCTTCATCTCCGAGACTCCGACCGTGTGAAGAGCTCAACTACTGCCACGTGTCTAACCGGCCAAGCAGGGAGGAGAACAAAAGGCGAGCTCCCCCTTTTGTTTGTTGGTCTTCTCTTTCCGCGCCTTTCTGTAATAGACGATTTCGACGAGCCTGAATCTTTAAAGATCACAAGAGATTCACTTGCTTCGTCGCACAATTTATCACATTGTTCTTATGTGGAGTGATCGATCCATGCATCAAATGAGAACTCGGACTATCTTATTTGTAGGTTGTAGCATTTTTTATGCACAGATTCCGATAAGCTAGCCTGAGTCTTTAAATATGCATATTGAGAGATTTGCAAACATCGTCTTTCAATTTGTTGTTTAAATGAAAAGTGATCTAACCGTTTTTCGTAGTTTATGCATCAAATAAATGCTCGCATCTTTTAAATTGCATTGTTTAGATATGATTTCGACAGCGTCAACCTTTAACGATCTTGGAGATTCACATACATCGTCTCACCGTTTATAGCCTTTTTAGATGGAATAGGATGCAAAACACAGAGTTTATTGCATCAAATGGAAACTCATACGTACCTTATATATTACATTGTTTAGAGTCTGAAGCCATAATAGTACTGATTATTGCATCAAATGGAAACTCATACCTTATACATGCAGTAAGTCTACGATCACCGCACAAGTCCACCGCACGCCTACGTGAGTACTGATTATTGCATCAAATGGAAACTCGTACCTTATACATTCAGTCTACGATCAAAATAACAAGATCTAAAAGTAAGAGAAATGCTAAGTACAAAGAAAATAAATAAAGAAAAAACCCTTAAAGTGTACATGAATGGCTCAGATGCACTGTACAGTGAATCTGGGCAGTTCATGTACACTTTAAGAGTATTTTTTTATCAATTTTCTTTGTCTCTAACACTCTTCTAAAAGTAATTTTCAAAATTTTAAACCAATCCTGCATGCTTACCACTCTGCCAAAGCAGAGTTCTATGACAACTTCTAGAGATATATCATATTTAACGTATTTGTGTACAACTTTTTTTGAAAAAAAAATTCGAAAGCCCCTTGAGGGCACGTGTCCGCCCCTGCAGGGAGGTTCATAATGGCCGGAGGAGATGGTTCAACGGCCTTCATCCCCGACCGTGTGCAGAGCTCAACTAGTGCCACGTGTCTAACCGGCCAAGCGGGGAGGAGAACAAGAGGAGAGCTCCCCCGTTTGTTTGTTGGTCTTCTCTTTCCGCGATGAATATAATTGCGACCGAAAGAATATAATTGCGACTTTGAACAGAACTACGATGTCGGACTACTCCTTTCTCACTATTTAGTCTCTCTTCTTTCATAGCGACTACAGTAAGTAACTCCAAATTATCATCATCTGAGTCATTGTGAAGAAGAAAATTTAGTAGAGGAATGCAAGGCATAAATAAGATAGACGGAATGATGTTTCAAGAAAATTAAAACTGAGATTGGTGTGAAATTGAGGGGAAATAGAAGAAAGAACGAAGTTTTGAACAATAAAAGATGATGGGAAATAGGAGAAATAAAGGAAATAAAACTGAGATCGGTGTGAAATAGGGGAAATAGGAGAAAAATGAAGGGAAGCTCACCTGTTTACCAGTTCAAGGGAATAAAAGAGTTGTTGCAGGTTCCGTTTTTTTCCAGTTCAAATCCCCTTTTTTTTTTGCAAGTTTCCGTTTTTTTTTTTTTTTTTTTTTTGCAGTTTTTTGAAGGGCCTAATTGCTTAGGCTATTGGAAGCTTCACACTAGAAAGGGCTAGCTAAACTACTATTTGGGCATTTTGGATAGTCTCTTTGCCTAGGATTTGATTGAGGCTATTGGAGATGCTCTAAGAGACGATTTCGATGAGCCTGAATCTTTAAAGATCACAAGAGATTCACTTGCTTCGTCTCACAATTTATCGCATTGTTCTGATGTGGAGTGATCGATCCATGCATCAAATGAAAACTCGGACTACCGTATTTGTAGGCTGTAGCATTTTTTATGCACAAATTCCGATAAGTTAGCCTGAGTCTTTAAAGATGCATGTTGAGAGATTCGCATGCATCGTCTTCCAATTTGTTGTTTAAATGAGAAGTGATCTAACCGTTTTTCGTAGTTTATGCATCAAATAAATGCTCGCATCTTTTAAATTGCATTGTTAGATATGATTTCGACAGCGTCAATCTTTAACAATCTTGGAGATTCACATACATAGTCTCGCCGTTTATCACCTTTTTAGATGGAATAGGATGCAAAACACACAGTTTATTGCATCAACTGGAAACTTATACGTACCTTATATATTGCATTGTTTAGAGTCTGAAGCCATAATAGTACTGATTATTGCATCAAATGGAAACTCATACCTTATACATGCATTAAGGTTACGATCACCGCACAAGTTCACCGCACGCCTACGTGGGTACTGATTATTGCATCAAATGGAAATTCATATCTTATACATTCAGTCTACGATCACCGCACGCGCCTGGGTGCACTATTTTCTCTTCCCGGAGAGCTGAACCATCTCCTCCACCACCTCATCTATCTCTTCCACTTCTTTCATTGCCATCGTCACACTCAATTCCCTTGCCTTATTTCTAACTTCCATTCCATGTTTCTCCACCACTATCCTTCTTATAACTCTTGCTATCTCCTTTCTATCAAGCCTGCCAGTCTCAACTCTCTTCGCCTCCGCACCCACACCAACATCCTCAACTAGCCGGGCATTCAATGGCTGGTCAATATGCATAGGCATTGCTATAATCGGAACACCAAATTTTATACTTTCTAATACAGAATTCCATCCGCAATGACTCACGAAGCCACCGGTGCTTGGATGCGTTAGGATTTTTGCCTGTGGAGCCCACCCCTCCACAACCATTCCTAAATCTCCAACCCTGTCAAGAAAACCCACTGGCAATGCCTCTTCAACCGTAGTTTTCTCTCCCACAGGAAACCTAACGACCCATATGAAACTAACCCTGCTAAGCTCTAGCCCATAAGCTATCTCTTCCCTTTCTTCATTAGATAGAAAAAACTCACTTCCAAAGGCAACAAACACAACCGAGGACTCATCTTTCTTATGAAGAAATCGCATGACTTCAGTATCTTCGTCTTCATCCACGATTTCTTGAACCAACGGACCGACAGGTTGAACCTTTTTCTTGACTAACATAGAGAGATAATCGATATACTTTTTCTCTATCTCTGTAGAAGTTTTGATCAACATAACATCGCGAGAGAGCTTGATGGATTCACGAATAAGGTCTACATCTTTCACTCCGTTTGTAGAAAACTCCAACATGGCTTTTAAAGAAGTTTTTTCAGACTCGTGAAGCTGAATGGACTGAAATGGGTATTCAGCATCAGGATTTTCCATGAAACGAAAGGCGAAAGAAGTGAACAAAGCCCCAAAAGAGAAAAAAAGAACAGATGGAATATTGAGCAAAGAAGCGCTAGCTGAGACCCACGGCATGTTGAAGTCATACATAATTAGGTCTGGATTGAGGGTATTGAGTATGTGAGAGAAAAAGGGTTTTGATTCTTCAAAGGCAATTTTGAGAATGGGCATTAGATGGGGTGGTAGGCCATTGGTGGTGTGGAGGTGAGGAGGGAGCTCCGGCGAGGAGGGCAGATGGAGTTCCACTAGTTGTATAGAGGGAGAGTATTTCTCTGGGAGCATCTTCTTGATAGAATTAAGATTGATGCTTGTAGAGCAAAAGCATATGAAGAAATTCTTCTCTGTTAGTCTTTTAGCTAGCTCTAGGAAGGCAGATATGTGACCATGGGCTAGCCATGGTAGCATCAAGACACTGATACTGCCCTTTCTGGTTTCCATTACAACGATGACGTACCGCGCAATGATACAAACCTAATGATTTATGGAGATTATGGTTAATATAACAACAGGCGGTCCAAATGAATAAATAAATGTAATCATGGTGACTTACGCAACATATATAATCAGTTAGAGAGAGAGAGAGAGAGAAAGAGAGAGAGTTTAGTGAACTCTAAATCACACTTTTAGAGGAAGCAACCATCTAAACCCTGCTAGCTCACTAGTTCCAACCAGCATGCCAACCATGGCAGGCAGTAAGCATTGTGTGCGGAAAGAATGCTTATCATTGCTGTCTTCCTTGTTTACAAAGCTCAATGCCGTCAATGTAAGTCGGAACGAACTTCATAGATAATTATGCAAGGCTTTACGCAACACCATAGGGTAAACCTTAATCAGGGACGAAGGGAGTACAATTGTCTAATATGAGAAAATCTTTATAACGGAGGGTTGCATGAACAGTTGTTTACGGAGGTGAATCGCAACCGTCCAAGAGTGTTTTGGACGATTCGGATGTAGATGAAACTTTTCCGGGGAAAATTTTTTTCCAAAAAAGTTTCATTTAAATTCGGACTGTCTAAAGCCAAGGTCGCACGGCTCCATGAATAAGGGATTCACGGAGCCTCCGTGAATAAGCCTACCTCAATATTATGCCTTATTAACGCTCCTCCACGACATGTTTATGTGTTTGTCGATGTTGGATCAAATTGATCTTTTTTCGCAAGTTATTCATACGTGGGAGAAACTACTGGTGGAGTCATAATTATGGGTCCAGTAATTGTGACATTTTGACGGGATGCGGAGGGAGGTATGAAGGGTGACTCATGCCCTAGTAATTGTGACTCAGGAGAGATTAAAAATTAGAGAATCCAATCATTAACATTAAGATAATACATATCTACTCCTAGTATTGCATAAACGATACATACATATATATATATATATATATATATATATATTAAATGAATTTATATTACTCCAATTCTTACCCAATCCAATCATTAACATTAAGATAATACATATGATCTACTCCTAGTATGGCATAAAACGATACTTCTATATTTTTTTTTTTCACATTTTAAATGAATTTATATTACTCCAGTTCTTACTCAATCATTTAAAAGAATTTAAATTACTCCAATTCTCACTCAATCCATTTTTTTTTGCTAAGCAAAAAGAATCTATTAATCTTTATAAAGGATTACAAAGATTAAAAGGATCAAGGCCACACCGGCATAAGCCACCCAAAACCTAAATAAGGAAAGATGCCAACTAAACACCAAAAAAACCAATAGCAACAGCCAAAAACCTAAGAACAAGACCCTCATCAACAAAAAGTCGAAAAGCCCAAGAGCCAAGCAAACCAAGAAACAAAGCCACCAAGATCTAAAAGAAAGCGCCAACCCCCATATCAGGGAAAAAACCTTCTACCACCTCCGCAGAAGACTGCACCACTATCCCTCCCTATCATCGATATTCTCAACCAAAAGAAACAGCCAAAATCGAAAACAAGAGACCATCGATTGAGCAAAATCAGAAGAAGCATAAACCCCATACCCACCCAAACTCATACTCAATCCATTTAATCCATTTCAAAGAACTCATACTCCAATTCTTACTCAATCCATCCACAAGAGTATTAAGTTCCTCTCCATAAGAAAGCAACTTACAACTTCACAGTCAGTGGTGGAGCCAAAATTTTGACTTGAGGGGGGGACGAATATTTTTTATCGGAACGTATACTTATAATAGCATAAAATTTTTGTTTTTCAATACATTACATTTGTATATTGAAATGATTCTAGCCTAATGCAGTTAAAATATACCAGTCATTTTATTTTTTTTCTTTAGGCAATTTCAACAGTCACGTAATTATTTTTATTTATAAAAAAAAATTGAGAAATGAAAATGTAAAATAACCGATTTTTTATCAATTCAAATCAAATCAAAATTATTAAGATTATAAATAGCTCTAAGCGAATAATCATCAACAATATTCAAAATTAAGTGTATACAAAAATTTTAAAACTTGGGGCTCGGAGGGGGTCCGGGGAGCCGGGGCCACCCCATGCCCCACGGTAGCTCCGCCTGTAACGCCCCAAAAATTCAGAGACATTAATAAAATATTTAAAAAGATTATTTTCACAAAAGAAATTCATAAATCGACTATGTCACCATTTTAAAAGCATTTGTCATTGTATTACAATCGTTTCGAATAAATCAAAATACTACAATTTTCAAATAAACTTAGAAGCTTCCAAAATAATGTCGACTTAAATTAATCAGAGCGACTATGCGCACGGAAACCAATATTTTCAGCTTCTTCCTCAACAGGATTGAACTCGATCGAATCGTACGACACTTCTGTTCCGTCTTCGGTACCTGGCGTTCGAGTTACCAGGGCAACATAGTACCATGAGCGATGACGCTCAGTAGCCAAAACCCACCCGAACCCATAACTTACAAGCAATAAGAAAATAATTGACACGCATTAAAATAACATAAAAAGAGAACAATCAACTTTTCTTTCTTTACTATCCTTTAACTTAAGTGAATTCTAGGAATCTTCTCCACAAGATCCTTTCCTCCCATACCACTAACTCCACCCGTTTCATGGGACAACCCACCTCTTGCTTGTCCTGCACCGGGGTCTTAAGCAAATATGTTTCACTCAGACCATAACAAGGGGTTAAGTTACCCATGATGTAACCGTCTGTTAGGGACGTCACACACAACACATTACACACTGGGCCTCGATTAGCACCATGGGCCCTACCTGGTCACCCATTTCAAAATCATAGTACTTTTGAGATCACAATGGCCCTACCTAGTCACCATTTGATCACTGGGCCCTACCTGGTCACCCATTTCAGATTTTCACAACACGCACCCTCTCCACACATTAATCTGATTTCCATTAACTTAACAACGTCTATCAGTTCTCTCATCGTAAACCACCCCGGGAACCTATTTGTCCAATCTATCAATACAACAGCATTTCACACCGTTCAACATTTTTCGATATATGCTCACAGGCTAAAACAGCAATTAAATCACAAATAACAAATCACGCAATAAGGCTAAACGCGCGAATAATTTATCATACGTTAAATTTAATCATGCGATTCAATAACTCGAATAAACATACTAACATGCTAAAAATATTTAACCTTGCGATAACACAAATCATGCGATTGAAACAAACTATGTGGTTCTTGTTATATTCTCTTTTCTTTTCCAAACTAAAGTCTACCTTTACTCCTAATCATCTCGGAGAGTTGACGGTATTAGATAAATACATTATTGCAATAAATCTAGGATCGAACCGTAAACTATTTAACGTTGGGGCTTATGATCTTAGATTCTAATACACTAGGGTTAGATTTATAAGCTAAACAAACTTGAGGTACCAAACTGTAATTTTTCTAAAACTAATTTAAACATTTCGATTTTCCAGTAACTGTTTTCAACGGAAACAGTGGGCTCCTGCCGGACTTCGACCGGCGACGTCGGATTTGAATAATATCATACTGTAATGCTAAAATCATAGTAGAAACACGACATATACTTAGGGAGGTGAGTTCCGAACTACCTCTCGTCCGGCGAAACGGTTTACGGAGTGATTTTGGCAGCGGTTCGGAATGTCGACGGAGCTCGGCTGGGAATGAGCTCGGCTGAGGGTGAGCACGGCAGTGGAGTATTCCGGTGGTGGTGATGGCCGGCTGGTGGTGAGGAGCTGATCGGTGGTGGCGGAGTTCGGAGACGATAGTGATGGTGGCAAGAGGTGTTCGGTTACCGCGGAGAGGAGGAGATGGTGGTACACGGCTGTGAGGTGGAGGAGCTCGGTGGTGCTTGGAGAAGATGGAGGAGCTACGGTGGTGAGTGGAGAATTGAGGAGGTGGTGATCGCGAGAGGCGGTGGCGGCTGATATCTCTCTCTCTCTCTCTCTCTCTCTCTCTCTCTGTGCCGAGTGTGTGTGCGCGCGCGCTGGGAACAAAAGAAGGAAGAGAAGGGAAATAAGAAGGAAGTTCACCTGGAGGTTAAATTGAAAACGTGGAGTAACCAATGGGTAAGAGCTTATGTGTTGTCGAATTTTGATTGGAGGAGGATGGGAAAATTTTATTTTCTTTTTCTTTTCTTCTAATTTTCTTTTCTTTTCTTTTCAGCCGAGAGTATAAAATGGAAAAAGGGGGAAGAAATGGGTTTGAGTTGGAAAAATAATCTGGTGCAACACATGCACACACTAGAAAAATTACTCACCGGATGCGCACGCGCGCACAATCGATTACGGAAATAAAATTGGTGAGACAACATAAATAATTTTTCACAATAAATAAACTAATGAGAAAAAAAAAATTTTATTTTTTTGTTTTGATAATAATTATATTTTTTTATTAGAAATATCGGGTCTTTACACCGCCACTGTTCACAGCCAACCAACCGTTGGCTCAAGTGGCCCACTTGAATTATATGATGAATTGGTTTGGACACAGATGCGTTTGTGTGTTTGAAGTCGTCGCAATTCGCATTTGTATCGAATGGAGCCTACATGCATCGAACAGTTGCAAATAGCTATTGCTGAGAATTGTGTCCAGATATCTGTGTTCGTAACATTACCGTTTGAACACAAATGATGCATGTTGCTTGTATACTCCCTAGCCCAAGGAACAACAGTACTACAAATCTCTTAACTCGATATACGGATGACAAACATAGTTCGGCCCATCCTAAATATTGGGCTCAGCCTGGGTAAAAGTCATTCGAAAACATTGAAGTGGACTCTTCAAATTCCATACCCAGAAAAGTTTCTGCATTTACCCATCTTTCGGAAATGATACCCATTGGTTTTTTTTTCCCCCTCTCTCTCCAGGACCTAGCATTCTATCGGTCCAACGATACAATCACATTACAACCACACACATTTTGCACACCAAAATACATGAACTGAGTTTTAGTCCAGCGTGTTAGTATCTTCTAGTCTCCTCTAGCTTTGGGGTTTCGTGGGTGGTCCGTAAAAATGATTGAAATTCACTCAATTTGTAGAACTCATCGAGAAGAACAACCATGCCATAAATCAAATTGATCGAACATTGTCCTCAGAAAAAATGAACTTGAAGTTTTAAACCAAATTTGGAATTCTATTTTTTCTTGCACGGTCATTGTACGACACCCTTGCTAAGCTTTTGTGCAAGCACGTACCATGTTCCTGAAAATAACAGATTGTAGTGACGTACTATATTTATGTTTAAATATCATGAGAGATTCACTTGCTTCGTCTCGCAATTTATCGCATTGTTGTGATGTGGAGCTATGCATCAAATGAAAACTCGTAGTACCTTATTTGTAGGCTGTAGCATATTTATATATATACACATGATTCCATAAGCCTGAATCTTTAAAGATGCATGTTGAGAGATTCGCATGCATCGTCTTCCAATTTGTTGTTTAAATGTGAAGTGATCTAATCGTTGTTCATAGTTTATGCACCAAATAAATGCTCTTATCTTTTAAATGCATTGTTTAGATATGAGTTCGACAAGCATCAATCTTTAACGATCTTGAGAGATTCACCTACATCGTCTTGCCTTTTTAGACGTGCAGTGATGTGTTGCGAAACACAGTTTATTGCATCGAATGGAAACTCATACCTTATATATTGCATATTTTTAAAACCAAAAGTCATAACTTCATAATAAACACACCAGGAATACAAGGTTCGTCCCGGAAATAAAGTGGGATTCAAGGATAAAGGACGTTAAGGTCAAGAGAAGCAAAACTAACAAAAACACGCGCTCGCGCTGGCGGACACACACTGCCTAGAGCCTGGGTGCACTATTTCCTCTGCCCGGAGAGTTTCACCATCTCCTCCACCACCTCATCTATCTCTTCCACTTCTTTCATTGCCATCTTCTCACTCAGTTCCCTTGCCTTGTTTCTAACTTCCATTCCATTTTTCTCCACTACTATCCTTCTTACAACTCTTGCTATCTCCTTCCTATCAAGCCTACCAGTCTCATCTCTCTTCGCCTCCACACCCACACCAATCTCCTCAACTAGCCTGGCATTCAATGGCTGGTCAAGATGCATCGGCATGGCTATAATCGGAACGCCAAATTTTATACTCTCTAATACAGAATTCCATCCGCAATGACTCACGAAACCACCGGTGCTTGAATGCGTTAGAATTTTTGCCTGTGGAGCCCACCCCTCCACAACCAATCCTAAATCTCCAACCCTGTCAAGAAAACCCACTGGCAATGCCTCTTCAACCGTAGTTTTCTCTCCCACAGGAAACCGAACGACCCATACGAAATTAACCCTGCTAAGCTCTAGCCCATAAGCTATCTCTTCCCTTTCTTCATTAGATAGAAAAAACTCACTTCCAAAGGCAACAAACACAACCGAGGACTCATCTTTCTTATGAAGAAATCGCATGACTTCAGTATCTTCGTCTTTATTCACGATTTCTTGAACCAACGGACCAACAGGTTGAAACTTTTTCTTAAGTAACGTAGAGAGATGATCAATATACTTTTCCTCTATCTCTGTAGAAGTTTTCATCAACACAACATCGCGAGATAGCTTGACGGATTCACAAAAAAGATCTGCGTCTTTCACTCCGTTTGTAGAAAACTCCAACATGGCTTTTAAAGCATTTTTTTCAAACTCGTGAAGCTGAATGGAAGCATCAGGATTTTCCATGAAACGAAAGGCGAAAGAAGTGAACAAAGCCCCAAAAGAGAAAAAAAGAACGGATGGAATATTGAGCAAAGAAGCGCTAGCTGAGACCCACGGCATGTTGAAGTCATACATAATTAGGTCTGGATTGAGGGTATTGAGTATGTGAGAGAAAAAGGGTTTTGATTCTTCTAAGGCAATTTTGAGAACGCCCATTAGATGGGGTGGTAGGCCATTGGTGGTGTGGAGGTGGGGAGGGAGCTCCGGTGAGGAGGGCAGATGGAGTTCCACTAGTTGTACAGAGGGAGAGTATTTCTCTGGGAGCATCTTTTTAATAGAATTAAGATTGATGCTTGTAGAGCAAAAGTATATGAAGAAATTCTTTTCTGTAAGTCTTTTAGCTAGCTCTAGGAAGGCAGATATGTGACCATGGGCTAGCCATGGTAGCATCAAGACACTGATACTGCCCTTTCTAGTTTCCATTACAACAAAGGAGAGGTACCACGTAATGATACAAACATAATAATTTATAGAGATTATCGTTAATATAACAAAAGGCGGTCCAAATGAATAAATACATTTAATAATGGTGACTTACGCAACATGATCGGTTTGCGGAGAGAGAGAGAGAGAGAGAGAGAGAGAGAGAGGTATATAAGAACAAGTAAGAATTTGTCCAGTTAAGCTTGCATTTATAATATAGAGGTATATAAGAACAAGTAAGAAATTTGTCCAGTTACGTTTGCATTTTTTTTTTATAATATAATCAATATTGCTTGCATCATCGAAATTAGCAGGCCATTTGACCATGCCACTATTAATAGGTATATAGGGAATTGTCCGTCAACAATGTATGGCTAACAACCCACTGGCCTTTTGACCTTTTATATGCCTTCAAATTTCAGGCAGTTTTAAGATTGGTTTAGATTTGCTACTTTCACTGCATTTTCATTAAAAAACTTTTACTTTTACGATGCCCTCTATCGATAGGCTGAAGACTCTGAACTATGTAATAGCGTGTAATATACGTGTATATATACGTATATGCGGGTATAACAATATATATAAGAATTACAGTTGGCTGTTTGGACTTCAAAAGATATCTGAGATGGACATACAACTCCCCTGGTGAAGGCTTTACATCAATGCAATTTTTTTCTTTGAAATTTTTGGGCAAAAAAATAATAGGATTAAGGAGACGTATCCACGAGATTCAAAGTAATTTCTAACTTTTCCATGTCCACATGTACCACCACAAATCCAAAAACCAAACACAGACTAATTAAGAGCCAGCATCCACCCAAAAAACAGGACTAAAAGTCACAAACATGTTAGCCGGACCAGCAGTCAACCGGGACACGAACTAAATGACAAATCCTAAATGAAAAACTTGAGGAGGACAGGTTCACCTTTTTTGTTGCTGGTCCTCTTTTGTGCACCTGCTTTCCGTTGGGAATGACTCTAATTGAGCCTGAAACCTTCAAATTGCTAGGGGGCTGTCCATCTTTCAACGAGCCCACTTTTTTGCAGCTCAAGAGATTGACCTGCACAGTTACCGAACCATGTAAGACATTCGAGTAATCTGATGCAACTTACATGATCTGCAGCATCAAATGAAAACAAGTACCTTTTTTCCCTTGAATTATCCAAACTACAATTAAAAGAAACAAATGATGGCCTTAAAACTGGAAGGGGAATAGGAGCATGTAAAATTGCTTACGTACTATCTCTCCCAAATCGGTGTAAGTGAAAACATCAATGGCCTTAGGAGATAAAGATACATATAACCATGAAGTGTGCTGATCTTGAATGTCTTTTATTACTTTTGCAAAATTAGCACTATCATTTGGTGCATAATCTCACTTGTATTCTATTACTTCACAAGGTCCCCAAGGACATAGTGAAATGTGCACCGGTCTTCTAACTTCCATAATGGCCTACCAAAATGCATCTGCATTACAGCACATTCATTCCGCGTACCCCATTCGCAATGTTTTCACTTACAACAGGACTTGGGAGAGATAGTAAGCAGTTTTTGTGTGCTCCTAATCCCCTTGCACTGATTGTATAGAAATCAAAGTGGAAATTCTGTTTTTGTATTTTAAACGAAAAGCCATAATTTCATATTAACACAACAGGAGTACAAGGTCCGGAAAAAAGAGAGGGTGTATACCAATTATCTAGAGATGCGGACATTAATTTCAAGAGAAGCAATACAACGAACACACACAACCTGAGAGACTGTCAAGAGCCTGGAAACTATTTCCTCTTCCCACAGAGTTGAACCACCTCCTCCACCACCCCATCAATCTCTTCTACTTCTTTCATTGTGATCTTCTCACTCAATTCCCTTACTTTATTTCTGAATTTCACTCCATTTTCCTTCACTACTATGCTTGTTATAACTCTTGCGATCTCCTCTCTATCGAGCCTTCCAGTCTCATCTCTCTTGACTTCCATACCCACACCAACCTCGTCAACCAGTCTAGCATTGAATGGTTGGTCAAGATGCATAGGCATAGCTATAATCGGAACACGAAACTTTATGCTTTCTAATAGAGAACTCCACCCGCAATGACTCACGAAACCACCAGTGCTTGAATGCCCCAAAATTTTTGCTTGTGGGGCCCACCCCTCCACAACCATTCCCGAACCTCCTACCCTATCAAGAAAACCCACAGGCAGTGCGTCTTCAACCCTAGTTTCCTCTCCCACCGGAAACCTAATGACCCATATGAAATTAACCCTACTAAGCTCTAGCCCATGAGCTATCTCTTCTCTTTCTTCATTGGACAGAAAATACTCACTTCCAAAAGCAACAAACACAACTGAGGACTCATCTTTCTTACGAAGAAATCTCATGACTTCAATATCTTCATCACGATCCTCTATTTCTTGAACTAGAGGACCAACCGGTTGAACCTTTTTCTTGGCTAACTTGGAGAGATAATTGACGTATTTCCCCTCTATCTCTCCAGAAGTTTTGATCAAAATGACATCCCGAGACTGCTTGATGGATTCAAGAAAAAGGTCTGTGTCTTTCAATCCATTGGCAGAAAACTCAGACATCTTTTGGAAAGTAGCTTTTTCACACTCGTGAAGATAAATGGACTGAAATGGGAATTCAGTATCAGGGTTTTCCAAGACATTTTGGAAGTAAGAAGTGAATGCTGACCCAAAAGTTAAAAAAAGGACAGCCGGAATACTGAGCGGCCAAGCGGCAGCTGGGACCCACGGCTCATTGAAGTCATACATAATTAGGTCTGGTTTGAGGGTATTGAGGACGTGAGAGAAAAAGGGTTTTGATTTTTCGAAGGCAGTTTTGAGAATGGGCATTAGATGGGATGGTAGGCCATTGGTGGTGTGGAGGTGAGGAGGGAGCTCTGGTGAGGAGGGCAGGTGGAGCTCCACTAGCTCTATACTCTGAGAATACTTTTCTGGGAGAATTTTCTTAACGGAAATAAGATTGACATGTGTAGAGCAAAAATATATGTAAAAACTCTTTTCTGTTAGTCTTTTAGCTAGCTCTAGGAAAGGAGATATGTGACCATGGGCTAGCCATGGTAGCATCAAGACACTGATACTGCCCTTTATCGTTTCCATAACCTTCCTCCCTCCCTCTCTCTCTCCCTCTCATATAGCAAAGGTGATGTACCATATAAAGGATACATAATTATTTATTTGGATGATGCTTAATAGTGTATGATAATAGTTGGTGCACAATGAATAAATAGCATAAATTAATACAACAACGGTGCAGGGCACAATGAATAAATAAGTACAACAGTGTGGTGCACAATGAATAATTAATTACAACAACGGTGCCATATGCCACATGGTCAGATTGTGCGGATCGAAGTCTATGAGAAGTAGTAATCAAATTTGTCCGGTTATATATGTTTACACTGCCATAGTATATTAATATTGCTTGTATCATTGAAATTAGTGGGCCATTTAAGAGTGACTGTCTCGGTATATGAAGTTGTCTGTGATAATGAAAAGATGCCTAACAACACACTGGATGTTTCATCTTTTATATGCTTTACTTTTGGGCAATTTTTAGATTGGTGTAGTTTTGATATTTTTCCTGCATTCAATTAGCTTGACCTCAAAATGAGATGTGCTAATATTTATATGTTTTACAGTTGTTCTGTTTGTACTTCTAAAGATAAGCTAGCTGGACCTAAAACTCTGTTGATTGAGGCTTTACTATTAATGCATTTTATTTTTTTGAACAAAAAATAAAGGAGCACAAGGAGATCATAGGCAGTGTTTGGATCTAGGATTTGTGGAGAGAAAACAAAAGGAACGAGGCGACGTAAACAAGATGCCCAAACTTATCTATCCCCATGTCCATTAAAGACCCCACAAATCTTAAATCCAAACAGCCTAAGAGCATCCACCCAAGAAAACCAGGATTCAAAGACAAACATGTTAGCAGGACCAGCTGTTAAGAGGGACATGAAACCTCAGACACCTAAACAAGGGCTAAACAAAGAGAAAATAGCACAGAGAACATGAAAAACCAAAAAGAAAAACTAGAGGTGGACAGGTTCACCTTTTTGTTGTTGGTCATCTTTTGTGCACCTTTCTGGGGGATGGTGTTCACTCTTCTTGATTGGGCCTCTCCTACTCAGATTCTCTCTAGATCTTTAGTGGGTTGGGTTGCCTAGCTCTCTTCTCCCTTCCGTTCACTGCACAAGAAGCAAAAGGTTAGTGTCTACCAACTGAAGGTGGCCGGCAGGCACTCCGATGGCCAAGTTAGTTCCAGCTCAAAGAGGGAAACCAAACTTAGCAGGTGAGGAGAGAGCATACCTGGTAGGATTTATCACTGTAGTATCTATAGGGGAGTGCCTGCCTTGGTGGCCAAGTCGGGCGAGAATGCCTCCCTCGTGCCAAGGTGATGGCACCGACCACCACTAACCGGCCTGAACGCATGGCCAGGTAGTGGTGAGCCCTTGAGCTTGTTGGCCAGCGCATTGTCGAGCTACGTGGCCGCACTGGGTTGGACCCGTATGCCCGTACCGACAACTGTTGAAAGACTTGCTATCGCCCAGCCGGGGACCATGCCACATGTCAACATCAGACAATGACGCGTGGTCGGACCGTACTAGTACTATGCGGCGAGCTCGTCATTTACTATTTGTCCTTGCCACACGGCCAACCCAGAATGGTGCCACGTGGCCGGACCAATCCGTATTGGAGCACCTGAGGTCTACTGCAGTGTTTGATCACGACCCGAGACAGTGCTCTGACCCAGCTGTCCCCCAAACAGAGAAGAAATCTCTATGCTCCTTTCCCCATTCCACACACATGGACTCAAGGGACCATATGGGCCTAACCAGCCCACTGGACTATAATTGACATTCCGGCCCACTACCCTTTCCATTAGGTATGATTGATTTTAATTGAGCCTGAAACCTTGAAATTGCGGGAGGGCTGTCCATATTTCGATGAGACTGAAAGAGCTCAAGACGTTCACCTGCATGTTAATGAAACCCACTAATATCAAGATAATCATGATCTGTAGATCAAATGAAAAAGAAGTCCTTCTTTTTTTCCTTTATATATATGAAGATAATCATATACAAGATGGAATTCTTCCTATAATTAAAAGAACGAAGGATAGCCCTCAACATGGATAAAGGATAGTACTTTCATTGTCAGTTACTCTTAGAACATCTTTCAAGTAAACTATAGTGGGTTGTAATCCAATTATCCGCAAAATGAACTCTTTTGAACTAATAGAAGTCCCAAATTTTGAAGTTCTGGAGCTCGCACAATCAGCACAAAGGACTGCTATATGCCAGATCAGCCTTTATTTCTGTTCAACATTTATATGCACCTGAAACAGATTGTACCGTCATATATACTATATACACATAATACGAGCTCTTCTGGGATTGTCTTTTCTTTTTTAAAAAAAAAAAAAGAGGGTCGAGAAACTGTTATGTGAAGGACTTCTTGGATGAGGTGAACGGACCATGTCAAATGTAAAGTAAATCATCGTAGGACAAGAAAGAAAGAAGCTGTCATTTAAGTAAAGGAAGTAGTATGTTGATGTGATTTATTTAGCATACATTAAATTCAAGTAAGTTGCTTCATACATTAACCCCTGAGATTACACAGCCTGAAAGAAGAGGCAGTTATAGAAGGACCTATCTAATTACACCCAAAGCCAAAGAGAAGAATTCCAAAGAGAGATATTGAACAGAATTGAATCAAAGAAGGAAGCAAGTTCATACCAATTGGGGCAACAATGACAGTCCGTAAAACGGTCAACAGGGGCAGGACTTTGAATTGGGTGTGTGGCAGACTTCCCTCAGAAACTATGGATGCAAACCTTGGAGTTCGTCAACCTATCACCTAAATCCTTACCCAAAAAAAACCTATCACCTAAACAGTAACCCATTATAACAGCCTCTCAACCTGGTGGTATCTCCAAATTCACAAGTCTACGTAAAACAATGTGATCCCAGAGTGAATGATTTTCCCCATGCAATGATGATTCCAGACTTAAACTTCAAAGCCTACTTTTTAGTCTGTCAACAAATCAGCTTCATTAGCCTATCCAAAAAAAAAAAAAACAAATCAGCTTCAGTAAAATACTGAACAATCAATTTACAAGGCGAAATGAAACATTTTATAACCAAATACCAATTATGCTGACGCTTCCTGGTAGAAATACTCCCCATTATCCAATGAGGACATGGCATCACGCATATATCCTTCATCAAACAACTGGGCAGTCAATCCATCCAAAATTTCATGAATACTATATCCTTGAAAATCCATATTTTGCCCTGAAACGAAAGAATATATATTGTTTTGCAACTCAGTCCAGCTGCATCCCGGATCTTTCTTCAATGCTTTCTCCTTCATAATTCTTCTTATTTGTGCTGCTTCATTCCACATCTTTGCCTCTGCATAAATATTTGATAGCATGATATGAGCTGACGTATCATCTGGGTCAATACTAAGGATTTTCTCTGCAGCATACTTCCCTAGACCCAAGTCTTTGTTAGTTTTGCAGCCTGACATAAGGCAACGCCAAACCACCTTATCTGGCTCCATTGGAAAACGTTTTATGAAATCATATGCTCCTTTTGTTTGTCCTTTGCGTGCAAATAAACCGACCACACAAGCTAAGTGATCCATCCTTGGGGGGATACCATAAATTTTGGTCATGGAGTCAAAATAGAGCAATCCTTCCTCTAAAAGACCCACATGCCCACAGGCGGATAATACTCCAACAAAGGTAATGTCGTTAGGCTTGACACCATCTTTCTGCATGATATCATAGATCTCCAATGCTTCCCTACCAAATCCATGTTGGGCGTATCCCACAAGCATCGTATTCCACGAAACCAAGTTCTTTGAAAGTAAATTATCAAACACTCTCCGAGCATCACTTAACCGTCCACATTTAGCATACATGTCAATGAGGGCACTTCCGACAACCACATTAGAATGGAACCCTGGTTTGATAATGCAACAATGGGTTTGCCTTCCCCATTCAATAGCTGGAAGATCCCCACAGATGCTCAGAACACTTGAGTAGGTGTAAAGATTGGGAACAAATCCTTCAAAAAACATACGATGGAGAAGTTCAATGGCTTCTTCATAGTGACCAGAATTTACATGTCCAGAAATCATAGAATTCAAAGAAACAATATCATGTGCATCCATTTCTTCAAATCTCTTCAAAGATTCTTTGAGAAGCCCACTTTTCAAGTAAAAGTTCACCACTGCATTAGCCACCATTGTAAACGAACAATACCCCAATTTCATGATCATGGCGTGGAGTTGTTTCCCACCTTCAATTCTCTTTGCATCAGCAAATGCTCCTAGCACAGCTGAGAATGTCCTCTCATTCGGCTTGAGGCCTGCAGAGTGCAGCTTACAGAAAAGATCAATGGCTTCTCTTTCCTTTCCTTGCTGAACACATCCTCCTATCAATGTAGTCCACGCCGACAACTGTGGATCATTCACCTCCCAGAATGCCCTATGGGCCAAGTCTAATGCACCACATTTCGCATAAAGACTTATTAACCCAGTCACAACAAACTGATCCATCCCGATCCCACACCTCACGAGAAGCGAATGCAATTGCATGCCAACCTCCAAATTCTCTAACGCAGCACAAACCCCCAGTACGCTAGCAGCAGAGAATTCATTCACTTTCACTGCAGCCTTGTGAGACTGCAAGAAAACCTTCAACCCCTCCATGTATTCTCCACTCTGGCAATAGCATGAAAGGAGCGAAGTCAAGGAAACCGAATTGGGCTCTAAAATTGCATTGAAAACCAACCGAGCTGATTTTAACATCCCACATTTCCCATATAAGTTGACCAAACAGTTACTAACAAAGCTGTTCAATTCCTCCTCAACCCTATAAATCCTGCCATGAATTTCTTTACCTCTCCTAACATCTCCAATTCCAGCACAAGAAGAAATAGCACCAACATAAGCATAATGGTTGGGACGAAAACCATCTTCAACCATCAATCTAAAACAACTCAAACCATCTTCGGCGAGGCCTTTTTGCGAATACCAAGATATCAAAGTTGTCCAGGAAACAAGATTTCGTTCAGGCATTCTATCAAACACCAAATGTGCATCAGCAAAAAGACCCAGTTTCAAGTACATTGACAGTAAATGGTTGTTAGTGTAAACATCTGGGCGGGACCCAGATAAGATGAGCTTTCCATGGACTGCTCTGCCTCTGAGGGTGGACCGCGTGTTGCCGTATAAGCGCAGGAGGTTAGAGAGGGACATTAGAAGAGATTTGTGCTCAGTTGGGGTGGGTGTCGCATGATTAAGAGATTAATTAATTGTTCTTTTCGGGTTTTGTCAGATGCAAAAATACAGTGTCGGATGAAGAAAAAAGAATCTGCCCGAAGAAAAATAGTAGTACTAATATATTTTCTTCTGCTAAACAAGGTTATTAATCCGAAGGAACAAGGTTGAAAGCTTGCAAGTTGAAATTAGTGATGGGCTAGGTCACATACTCTTAGAAGGATTCGCCGCTCTTCTCCCCAATCAGTCAATGTTCTGTGTTTCCTCTCTCAATTTCCTCGCCAATCTAAAAATAATTTGAGATGTTTCGGAACAACGCTCTCTGGCACGCTTATTACGAGGAATCGAGTTGCCACTTGACCTTGAAAACAACTTCCCACCATTCCCTCCCCCACAACTACAATTTGGATTTCTCCATTCGTTTGTCTCCAGAAAAAGGACGGCTGTGTTTCCTTTGGTTGGTTGCCCAGTGGTTCAGCAAATGTCCAGGTTTTTTAAGAGTATTTCTCAAGGTTTAGCGTTCTATTATCTACCGGGTTTTAAGAGTATTTCTCAAGGTTAAAGCCTTCGATTATCTACCGAATGAGTATACGAAGTAAATGGGAGGTCATGACAGATGTAGTCACACTAGCTCCCCAGAAGTTTAGATTACACAGTTAGACCCATTTAGTGGTTTAATTGTAAACCTGATCCTCCGTTATATAAAAAAACAACTAAAAATGTAAAGAAAAAATGGGTATGATATTGTTTCAATATCTTACGCTGAGAAAATAAACAAAATAGAAAAGTAGCCACGTAGTAATTTAATAATCTTCAAAAGAACACAAGTTCCATTAGGAAGATGAATTTGTACTTGTTTTACTTCGAGGGGAATATGAATCCATATCCAACAACAAATATTGAGCATTTGAATCCGAATAGGAGCGGTAGCATGTTACCAAGTTATGCTCTGATTTACGGAGGCAGCTAGTCAGCAGTTTGCACTTGCACTTGGACTGCGCCGTGAAGTCCAAGTTAACTTTAGACCCACGCCGGCCCACTTTGAATACTTCGAGCTGTTCATTTTGGGAGAAACATAAAGTTTGCATAAGCTTTCTTACTCGATGTGCCTCCCAAAATAAACTAATCAAATCATTCGGGCCGGAACTGGAGTGGGTCCAAATCAACTGACCGGTACGGTGCAGTCCAAAAGTAAATTGCCAACAAGCCACATCCATTTTAGAAATAAGCAGGTACAGTACGGGAAGCAAAACACAAGAACAAGAAACCATTATTCATAATTGCAAGCGTTTAACTGGTACAAAACATCGAATAAAAGAAGGGAACAGAAGGGAACGTAAGAACACACGTGCAGCTTACTTTCAGTGGAAAGCTGCTGCTTTTTTGCTGTTACATTCAGGGTAAGCTTGAATAGACACTCCACATTCAATATCAGGCATTACAGAATTACTCGTACTATAGGTTTAGTAACCAAACTTATTGACCCATATTTAACATAAAGCCATAAAGATGAGAATATTAAGCTACTACGACAGTCTCAGCAGTCTTATTTTCAGGTTCAGCTGGTGGGGCTTCAACTTCCCAGAAGGCAGTTTTCTTCCCGGTCTTGGAAACCGTCTGGAGAACTGCGTCGGGCTGCACGTTGCCAATCACAGTGACTTTCTGCTCCTTCATATCAATGTCGTAGGACTCCACTCCTGTAGATGGTTCAAAAAGCAACACAACCCACCAATATCAACAAAAGAATACATCAGCATTGGTTTATTTGGTTATCGGGTTGTGAAAACCGATGGTCTGGAAGAAGAAAAACATCAGAGAACAATATGGCTGTTGTTTAATATACAAATATATGAAATATCGTTTAGGTTCTTTCTCTAATGTTCAGGTGATAGAGAGAAAAAATCCTCAACATCCCTCAACCTAAATCAACACTAAAAATCCTCAATAAGCGTAAGACAAAGTACACAACTGAAAATGCCCACTACCATATAAAATCAACTTCCGAAAGAAATAGAAATATTCGCATGAAACAGAGTCTAATTGCTGGCCAAAGTTCTTTTTCTTCCCAAGTCTATTTGCATTCATTAAACAACATAAACAACCATCCCAAAAAAGAAGTTTAAAAAATCTGGTCCAATGCAAATTCTGCAATCCTATGATTCCTATCACAACCTTCTTGAATGGAAAGTTGGAGACCAAATTAAAAGACCTTAAACAGCATATCAAATCCCCACAACGTCGTTGCTTTATGAGTTAACATATTAGATTAGGAATCGAATTGCCAATTTTTTTTGTTTGTTGGTGACAGTTCTCTATTAGCCTAAGGCCTATAAGGTGTAGTGAAATATCTGTGCTCACTTCCCCCCTCCAATATTTGCCACTTTTCTTCACTAAAGCCTAAGCAATATTCATGTAGGAGGTTTTGACATAATGAATAGAATGAGTTCAATGAAAGGTAAGAAGCAAATAAACATAATTCAAGACTCGAGATATAAAACCAGACCATCCATTTTGCCCAAAACCCGCCTGACAGCACCGGCACAGCCTTCACATGACATGCCAACCTTGAGAACAACAGTCTGCATGCAAACCAAAGGTTGTCAATATAAGAAGAAACAATCAATCAGTAAGCAAATTCAATCCAACACACAAAAAACCATGTACTCCAAAGTAGAGCATAATATCATTAATTCATTACTCCAATCAACACAGGCACTAGCACAGAGTGCGATGACAACGTAACATGGACACGAGAGCTCACAAAATCCATGTTAAATGAGAAGGCCACATGCCCAATTAACACATGATGTATTATCAAGAAAATTACACAATCAATCACTAATGTGGTACGACTGTAAGAGTACAAGCCTCCCAACATACTTGGATTGGTGTGATTAAATTGTGAGAAATAAGATGAATTGCCGAAAATGAGAACTCTCCCCTTGAAATGGTGAGCAAGGGTGAGAATTTGAGAGAAAACAGAATCACATATTAGATCATTCTATTTCCCACCAAGGTAGTGAGATTTGGTGAGAATAAATGATAAACAACCACCCTTCATGTATGTTTAACCGTAAGGAGATTGTCAAGCAAAATACATATGAAGAAAATGTTGAATTCCCTTCCCAAGCTATGCAAGTGGTGAGAGTAACAGGAGCCAAGGGCTCCACCACAGCCTTTACTTCAATTCCCCAACAACAAATCAGGGGTGCCGTTTGGCACCATTGCGGGAAAAACCATTAAATTAGTTTTGGCATTCTTCCCTCTTGTAACACTACATATACGTGCATATGTTGTGTGTGAGTGATTGAGGTGAGACAGAGTGCAACCAGACGTATATTGAGAGTGAGACTGAGTTTTCCAAAGTGTAAAACTCCATAGCTTCCGAACCTTGTACAAAACTTTGTATTTCTTCATGGAACAGGCATTCCAGCCAAACCAAATAAAGTTTTGCGTTTTGTTTACTTCTTTCCAATTATCTCCTTAAAAGTTACTATCCTAAAGGACCTAAACGCGTACCGCCACTATTAACTTTCTTCTGCTATTGTAAGCTAAGACAATCTAATAGCAAATTAAAAAATTTACTACTGTCTTTCCTCAATTGCCTAAACCTCCAATTGGACCATAACCTTCTTATTCCCCATGAATACTATATTCCAATTAGAACATATAAGAACATGCACACATTTTTGGGAGGAAACAGAATAGGTCTTGATTACCATTCCTCGATCCAAATTATCGGAAGCCAAATTCATGCTACCATCAACAGATTCTATTATTATAATTCAAATAGCTTCAAATAAAAACCTAAAAGAACATGAGAATCCTACGCAAGAACGAGGATCGAATATCAATACAATTTTTGCAGAGATGCATAAAAACACAAATCCACATACAGATTGGGTGTATGAAAACCCTAATTCGAACAAATCCGAAGAAGTACGAACGTGAGAGAGAAAGCGGTGAATCAATTACCTGCGACATGTCTTTGACTATATTGGAACAAAAGAGAAGATTTGAAGAAACGGAGAGGAGAGAGAGAGCGTTTGGATGAGGTTTCTACCGGAGACGGGGGTTGGGTTTTTATAGAGGAGAAAAACAAGAAAGAAAAAAATAAATTAAGAAAAGGAGTGGACCCCAAAAACAAATAATAAATTGTCATTAACTAGGACTAAAACGCACGTAATTACGTAATTACAAAGGAGTAGAACCCAAAAATATTCAGGGGCTTGGGGCACTCCGTAGCGTTGAATCCGGAACCTTATAAGTTAGAGTAAATTACAGTAAACCCCCCTCAACTAACCCAAATTTTTACTTAACCCCCTCCGACTACAAAACCCAACAGTGTGCACCCTCTAACTATCCAGAATTGACACTTAACCCCCTTTTGTTAGATCTCCGTAGGAAAAATGCACCGACGGCCGTCTCCGGCCACCGAGCGGCCGATCCGAGCCGTCCAAAAATTTTAAAAAAAAACCGAGTGGGCTAACGCGGGAATCAATGGCATCCGACGTGCGTAAGTGCTCGATCTAAACACCCCATTTAAATTCTTGGGATGTTTGGATCGAGCACCTATGCACGTCGGATGCCGTTGATTCCCGCGTTAGCCCACTCGGTTTTTTTTAAAAAAAAATTTGGACGGCTCGGATCGGCCGCCCGGTGACCGGAGACGGCCGTCGGTGCATTTTTCCTACGGAGACCTAACAAAAGGGGGTTAAGTGTCAATTCTGGATAGTTAGAGGGTGCACACTGTTGGGTTTTATAGTCGGAGGGGGTTAAGTGAAAATTTGGCTTAGTTGAGGGGGATTTACTGTAATTTTCTCTATAAGTTATAACGCAAAGCTCAATTAAAGGAGGTAGAGTGCGATTTGAGTCATTCATCTCTAAAATAATAATAATAATAATAATTATCAAGTTCATGTTCATCTCTACAATCAAGATGAAATACTTGAAGCAAATTTGAACAATTAAAAATATTTTTAGAAGGCTCGAATTATGCGCTACACTACCATAATGCACCCTTGCGCCACATGATCTCCTCGGTTCCGCAAAGTGGTATGCCATAACTCTTTTTCACCACGCACATTAGAGCAAAACGGCAAAGCCTTGCCCACTTTGAACATCAAGGTCTACAGGATTAGCTATTTTAATATAGAGAATTTGAGTTCAATTCTGCTACGCACACCGACCGGAGAGACCGACTATATGTACCGATGGCATGTGGGGTCCGAGGCACGGATGATCCGAGCTTAATATAATTTATTAAAAAAATGAGTTGGCTTGCGAAAAATCAGTTCAATCTGATATATGCAAGTGTTCGATCTAATCTTCCATTTTTTTCATTCAAATTTTGAATCATCTCTGTGGGGCCCAAAATGAGCCCTGCGTGCTGTCGGTACGCACGGTCAGTGTCCTTAGACTTTTCGATTGGAGTTTTGTCAAGGGATTGCTTTTGCTTATTAGAGTTGTTGTTGTTCTACACTAAGTCACATAATTCGCGTGCGGGAACGCGAGCATAAAATGTCTTAAAACACATTTCAAATTTCTAAAATTCGAGAGAATGAGAATGAGAATGAGAATTGAGAGCTTGAGCGCAATGTATTTTAAAAGATTATATGACTAAGGTCTTACCTTTCACCCTCAATTGAGAGATATAGACTCTCTACCGATAGCTTATGTGAATCCCCCAAACACGTGTCAAGCCTTTGATTCGGTGGAGAATAACTTTATTTAATTAATTGAGCTGATTTTTTTTAAAGATTCCTTACGTATTCTTTTTTACAAATTCAACGATTTTTTATCATTGTTTGGGATCCATAGTCAACCTCCCGATACCAAATCTCTACCCCTCAATTGGTACCCATAGCCGACTTCCAAACCTTAAGCCAGTATTTGAATGTCAAAATTTCAGAAGGAATTTATCATTGAACCAAAGTTTATCGTTCTTTTCGTAAGTTCTTGCAGTGATGGAAATCGTGCAAGTACTTGTAGGGCCATCTCGGCCGATCCGTTATTCGTTCCGAACAGATCAGATATTTCGGAGAATTTTTGGATATTGGGGCGGATTCGGATTTATTTTTTAAAAAGAATTCAAGATCAGATCGGATTCGGAGGTAAGTCCGCCTCCGATCCGTCCCCGATCTGTCCCCGAATATCCGAAAATCTATTTTTTTGATAAAAAAAATCCGCCTCCGATCGGTCCCCGAATACTCTTTTTGATCAAAAATCTAGTTTTTTTTTTTTTTTTTTGTCGGATGGAAGGTTCGGATTCGGATATGTCAATATCCTCCTCTGATCCGCCCCGTTGCCATCCCTAAGTCCTTGTCAATATCCGAATAAGTTAATTTCTTACAAAAATTCTTAAAAACATGTTTTAAATAAATTGAACGACTCTGATCAATTGTGTTGAATCCCAAGATTGTCCCCACACAATCCGGTGCACGTTTGGTGTCCACCAAATGGTGTACCTACAATTTTTGTTTGCAAAATAAGGGTGAGTTTCCTCTATCGATAAATGGACTAAAACTCATGTTTTTACGAATTTTTAGACAGATGATATTAGTTACATACATCAACTAAAAATTATCAGTACCATTTAACGAAACAACTTGACTATGACCATCAATTTGAAGACCAAAAAATTGAGTGAAAATTCACCCCTCATGCTAATGAGATTTTGAGGTGGTTGGTTTGGGTGGTTCAACCACATCCACATCAAATATTGTTAGTACCAAATATCTACCGAGATTCCTTTGAATCAAAGCTTGTGGAGGACAACTATACTCCCATTTGATTCAAAACAGTTTGTCCAGTACTCTTGTACTACTGTTGGCCATGGATGTACTACAAGCACGTACAAAAATCTTCCCATAAAAGCCTTTCATCTCCGGGGTCGTTTCGGCCGCTTAGCAGGGGCCGTTTGGCAGGGTCGACCCCGGATCCATCTTTCCTTTGTTCATTTGCAAAGATGATTTTCGTGTACTTGTAGCCTTGTGATTGTTTTTCGTTCCGTCTATTTGTGAAGTTTAGAACCGAGTCGCGGTGTAGTTTTTTTCTTGACTTAAAGAATAGAATTATAGAATAGAAAGAAACAATTGCCCCAAAAAAAAACTAGAGATTTAGATTCGGATTGTGTTTTTTCTGTATTTTTCTTTTTTGAGAACGGATTCAGATTCATTTGAAGGAAAATAATAAATTAAACCCACGTCATGGATGATCATGGTCACTCTGTCAATATCGAATTTGGAAATCATATAGAGTAACCCGCACCATTACAGGGTTGTAGTGCGGCCAATCTGGCCGTTCGTTAATATCCTAGTGCAATTAAAAACTGTTGAAATCAAGTCAAACTCATCATTTGATAAATAAATAAAATCAAACTCGTCATCAGGTTTTTTTTTAAAAAAAAAATCGAACTCATCGGTAATGCTCACTTCGAATCGTTTATAGTCTAATTGAATCAAAAAAAATTATTTTTCATTTTTTGAAATCTAGACACTATGACTTTTTATTGGCCTCATTTTTGAAAGATCATGGAAGACTAGACTAGGTTTGTGTTGTTTCAACAAATCCCCCCTTTTATACTTTTTAGACTATTCTCGTCGAGACGAACAAATAATCTGAAAAATTATGACAAAAAATTACGAAAAATAAAAAATACAGAAATTTAATGAATTATAAATTTACAAGAACGTACCCTAATACAACCTCTATGTCTGGTTGTTGCAGAACTAATAATTTGGGACGGCCCAAATATGGCCCAAACAGTTGTACAATCCTTGGGTGACAATTTGGGTTATAACATGACCCAAACCGAAAGGCGGTTTTTGGACTCTGCTCTGGATTGGGCCCTTTGGCCTACAAAACCGTTCTTATTTTTTGAAGCTTTCAATAAAACCCAAAAGAATTCAGAAGCCTTTAAGCAAAACTTCGAGTGCCGGAAGCAGCTGACCGCGAGTCAGGCTCCTCTCCAATCCCTTTAAATGGATCACAGCGAGAATACTCTCTCCAATCTCGGGCCAAAAATACCTCTTTTGATTCCATTTCAATGATCGGGACCGTTCACATTTTTTGAATTCATTGCGAGCATCAAGCATGTCAAAAATCAGTTTGATCGACTGTCGTTTGATATAATTTCGAAACACATTTGTTCCAGTGATGCAATCTTATTTTTTGCAAAATAATGTGTTCCAAAATCATATCAAATGATGTGAAATCGTTAAAATTTGGTACGGGCCGAGATTGGAGAGGGGTCAGACTCAGCTCGCTACCCTGTGAACCTTTGCTTAGGACTGGTCCTCAAATTGGTAGTATATTTCATAGTCTCTGACCATATTGCTGGAGTTATCGCCTCATAATTGGCATTCACTTGTTATATCCATATGGAGTATGATGGATTATCTCTCTCACCCGATTGGTATGAATTCAATCGCATTATTCTTCAAAATGCCCTGCGCTTCTGCTCTCAATCTTCATACTGTGCCCACGCTCTCAATTCTCGCTCTCTCGAATTCTAGTAGTTTGAGATGTATTTCGAAGACGCTCACCCTCGCACTGGCGCACGCGCGTGTGAATAATGTGACTTAGGTGCGAATCTATACTACTCCAGCAGGAAGACACGATGGAGAAAAAAAGCTCACGAAAAATGTTAATTTGCGAAGATAATCAGGAGGAAGTCACAAGTTAAACCATAGCCCTTGGTAAAAAAAATGCCTCTCAGGATCCAGTAAACCAAATCACAAGATTTACCAGTAGGCAGAATACAAACCCCACTTGCTTCCCAAGAAAACCCTCAACTTTACGGGCAGGCTCTCCAAGAAGTCAAGGGTAGGAATGTAATTTCGACATTTCGGGGAAAAATTGGAGTGAGTTTTGGTGTGGCTGGTTCACATGCTGCATCAACTGATCATGAGATGATGAATGGCATGAACTTGAACCCTATAAAAGGGGTGAAGAGGGGCATGTTCCCAAACACATCCAAAGAAAAATCTCTCAATCATCCAGTATGTCCGTGTTGCCTAAGAGTCCTGTTTCCATGAGGATGAGCTTGGTGGTCCTTTTCATGCTATGGTTCTCGGCCACCGTAACGGCGGCGATCCAGCCCCGCATAGTGAGGTGCCGGAGACAGCGTGAGTTTCCGCGTTGCTTCAACGTTCCCGCTCCCTGCCCCCCGGCCTGTCTTCGAACTTGTTTTATGGATTGTGCCACCTGCAGACCTGTCTGCCGTAAGTTTATCCAACTCTTTTTATCGCACAATCATGATGTTAACTCTTTCTGTTATGAAATTCTAACATCGCCATTGAATTACTTAAATTTGATGACCTATGTGCAAACATCATTGTACTGCACGAGAATTTTCTTTTTTATGTTAACTCTTTCTGTTATGAGATTCTAACGTCACAATTCACCGTTGAATTGCTTAAATTTGATGACCTATGTGCAAACATCATTGTATTGCACGAGAGAGTTTTTTTTTCTTGACGAAAGTTAGTATATTAGTAGTTATTGAGATTTGAAACCCTGTCAAACGCGCACTTAGCGGTTTGCGCCAAACTTCTTATTTTGCCATGCAAATTTTGAGTGCAAGCTGCGTACTTACTCAAAATGAGTTTCAAAAAGAAGTTGAATCAAAAAGTATTTCGTATATATATGCTAGCTAAGAACTCATAAATGTTCTCTTGCAAATAGGTTGCAATACCCCTGGTGCTGTTTGCGAGGACCCTCGCTTCGTCGGCGGCGACGGCATCACATTCTACTTCCACGGCAGAAAAAACCAAGACTTCTGCCTGGTCTCCGACTCCGACCTCCACATCAACGCCCACTTCATCGGCAAGCGGAACCCTAATCTCAACCGAGACTTCACCTGGGTTCAATCCATCGGAATCCTAATCAACAACCACAAACTCCTCGTCGCCGCCAAGAAAACGTCCAAATGGGACGACGACGTCGACCGCCTCGCCATCTTCCTCGACAACAACCCCGTATCCCTCCCCGCCGCCGAGGGCTCCGAGTGGAAATCTCCGGCCATCACCGCCACCCGAACCGCAGCCGCCAACCGGGTCACGATCGAAGCCCCCGGTGCTTTCAGGGTTACCGCGGCGGTGGTCCCGATCACGCCCGAGGAATCTAAAGTTCACGGCTACAACATAACTGATGACGACTGTTTTGCTCACTTGGAGCTTGGGTTCAAGTTCTACAACTTGACTGATTCAGTGGACGGAGTTTTGGGACAGACTTACAGGAGTGATTACGTGAGCAAGGCAAAGGTGAATATGCCAATGCAGGTGATGGGTGGGGCGAATAAGTACTTGACTTCTCACATATTTGCTACGGACTGTTTGGCTTCTCGGTTCGGTTCGGTTAATCCTGTTTCTTCAAGCAAGAACGGGGGAGCAGAGTATTCAACTATGAAGTGCAGCACCGGGGCGGATGGAGGCGGAGTGGTTTGCAAAAGATGATAGATAGATTCAGATATATCTGAATCAACTAAGAATAATCTCTGATCAGATAGTGAACAAGTTTGGTTGTTAGTGTTACTACGTATGCCTGTATGGTTTAACTCTTTGATCAATATAAAAGAAGGCATTTTAAAATAATTTTAAAAAAAACTTTATACTAGCAATAGCTAAAAAAAGGCGACTGCGTGCTCATACTCAAGGGATTTGACGGTGGACTTAAAAAGCCACCTACAGACGCTCTACGCCTAATCATTCCGAATGAAAAAAAAAAAAACAGTATATCTTTCCGATATCAACTATTCTATATATTCTTCAATTCATATTTGAGGTACTAAGCAAATGGATGAAACTTAGGCCGTTTAATTTCAAATTTTTCAGAGATATGGAAGCAGTAAACAGAATCATAAGATTGAATGGTGCAACCGTCAACACTTAGGTATTTCCATCTTACAACACTATCGGCGGCATAACCTAAGCAATAAATGAGGGAGCCAATACGGTCTAAATTTACGGAGAAGAACCTTACTTGGACAGTGAAGAGAGCAACAGGGCTAAATGTCATACTAAGCATTTAAAGATGATTTTACTGATTTTGTGACGTAAAAAGCTGTTTGACTTTGGCCTCTACTTCCTACATTATTTATTCTTCTACCACCGTCGATTTGTTTCTTCTAGCATGTAACTAGAACGATCAAATGATGAGAATGGCATAGCATCTAAATTATCTACAAGCACTAGATACAAAGGAACAAAAAAAAAAATGCAAGCATAATCAGCCTAGGAGGACTCGGGAAAAATAAGTGGTGCTTCGATGTTGTCTGTATCATCAGCTGAATCAATATTGGACTTTGATTCTATTTGTAGCATGCACGCGTAACATAAAGATATCACCTGAAATGCATGAACATTTGCAGTGAGAGAGAGAGAGAGAGAGAGAGAGAGAGAGAGAGAGAGAGAGAGAGAGATTACTTACCATGCACAAAGATGCACAGATAATACTGAAACCTTTACAGTTGAAAGGTGCATTGCTGGACAAAAACCAAGCTGGGGAAACATTGAAAACAAACAGTTAAAGCAAGTTAAGTGAAAGGATATTGATGGTCCAAGCAACGGAATTGTGTATGCAAACTCACAGGTCAATGGGCTCATTGCAAGGGGTGATAACAGATCTGCAATTGATTGCACTCCAGCAATGAATCCTTGTGCTTTTCCCTGTGAATGAACTGAACTTAGAAAGTGATGCAAGGGCTCAGATGGTGAAAATGCAAATGAGTTTGCTAAAGAATGCCCAACCGTAAAAAATATGGGACCAAAAAAAGAAGGGAAATATATCTTCATAACTGACTTCAACGGTTAACCAGAAGGTAGAAAGTAGAAACCCAATCGAGGCAAGAAATTTCTCAAAGTTTGTCTGATCATAGTCATTTTAAACTCGAAACCAGCTGAGTTCAGAGGAAAACTGAAAACTCCACCTGGATGAATGAACTATGAATGAACTCTGACACATTAACAATTGAAACGGCAAGAGGGGCCTACTTCGATTTGCTAAACAAATGTATAAGAATATACTATCACCCATGTCAATGAGGAGAAGAGAAATTCTCAAGGATGAGACCGGAATTTCAGCTAGTGTAAAATCCATCAAAGAAGAACTAAGTGGGATTTGGGGATTTCCCTCCATGTGGGTAGTCCATGGCTGGCACCTATGTGTTCAGAACAGCATTTTTTTCTTTCCAGTTTTTGCAACTCAATTCCTCATCTTGGGTTTCAGCAATCTGAAAGCTTTTAATAGTTATCTAAATAACTTCAAAGAAACCATATCACTCCACCAACCTGATCTGCTGAGCTTGATGCTTTTGATATAACAGCATAAGTCTGGCACATCAGAAAATTAAATGGGTTTAGAAGTGAGCCATAAGATTGACAACAGTCAACAATATACTCCCATCTTTTCTAACAAAATTGTGGGACAACTATAAACTATCATTGCAAATGGCACTTACGGAAGGTTTCACAAGGACAAAGATGACTCCAAACGAAGCACTTAGATATGGTACCTGCGTTTTCAACGGTTCCCGGCCAACACGAGTAAGATGATGAGATACAACAAGGGCAACAACGTGTATTTTAGGTGCAATGTAATCAATGAATGCAAACTAGCAAAGTTTTGGTATATAGGACTACATACCCAAGAAGCCCAAGCAAAGCCATAAAGCAATGCCTGTGGATTGGGGAACGGGAACTTCCATGAGATCATGAAGTGCAAAGCTGCAGGCAGCTTAAATTAAGGCAATGAAGGACAACTCACATAAGCTATCGATGAAAGTAAAGCTGCACACAATATCTTTTTCTCCCCAACCAACGGATTGATGAGAGGAAGCACCACCATCTTGAAGCGTGCCATACCATGAAAAAGATTGTAAGTGGAGGATTCCAACATTAAAAGAACAACAAAAGGGATAGTTAACGTGCTCAACTAAGTTAGAAATCCGGTGCTCAGGGACATCAGACAGAAGGGAGGAAAAAACATGTAAATCACCGGCATCTGTGATCCCAGCCAATTTGAAGGATAGTGGAAGGATGGAATTGCAAAACAATCGAAAAACATACGGGGGGACAACATCAATTCTTCTATATGGTGATTCAATATCATTTGCTTGCGTGCCCTCAATGCCTCTACAACATTCTTATCCCTATGCCATGGAAAGCAAAAAGCGTCTCATGTCTACAAGGATAACGCCCCCCAAAGATATGAACCAGGAGCAAGAGTAGGCCCCTTCGGTATTTTTTGACATAATGTACTCCACGTTAATTGGTTCGAATCCCAATAGTAATGAGGATTGGAACCAATTAACAAGTGTACAAAGTACTTAACATGGTCACTTTTTGGATGAGGTTGTCTTTGGTAACAATGACTACGAGGGTGAGGGCAAGCTTGGCCGGTGGTGGTGGGCAAGTGCGAGATTCTCACCCTCTGCAGAGACTCATCGTGGAGAAGAATTGATGTTTTCCCCCCGCATGTTTTTCGCGGCCAAAGTGTTATGTAAGTTCATAGAAGAAAGAAAAGGACACCCAGAAAAAATACCTGAGATACAATTGATCCTATTCCCACCATCATCAGGATTTCTGAAAATTGATTTTTGTTGAAACCAAAGGCTGACTTCAGATAGTACTACAGAAGCAGAATGAAATTCATAGTTGTAATAGTTCCATGTCAGTGGAGAAAATTGGCTCAGAAATCAGATTGTTGCATTCCAGGATCAGTTTTCAGTGCATTCAATGGCCTTGAAATGGAGACCTTATCCTGAGGTCGTTGGAACACTCCCTCTCCCAAATCCTATATATATCAGTTGTATTCTATTTGTAATGCGTGGTTGTACTTGTATCACAGAAGCAATAGTGAGAAAGAGAGGGTGAAGTTGAGTGTTGTAAACTGCCCACACATAGTGAAGCTGCTGCCCTGTGGATGTACCCGATTTTGGAGAACCACAAAAAAATTCTTGTGTTTCTCTGTGATTGATTTATAACTCGTGTGTGTGTTTGGTTTGTGATCAGTGGTAGCACAACAATGTCACTGTGTAGTTTTAAAAACATAATCAACTAGAAAGTATCAGTAATGGATGCAAACAGGTGCAAATTATCTTCTGTCTTAAATAAAACAAACTTTTGTTAGTGTTCACCAGTTTTATACAAAACTAATAGAGATGATGTTAGAAAATAAATTCATCGCAAAAATGCAACCAACCACCGGATCTGTTTTATACTTTAATGGCATTGTACTAGTACGGACAAATTATTCCAACTGTTGTGCCTTAAACATAAAGGGTATATTTTGGGGCTACATATGGGCATACAAATCTGTGGAATAATACTAACGATTATCCTGTTAAAGATATATCATTTAGCTTTGTGATATTGATAGGCGACATACCAGTAAGACACTGCTGGTCCCTGACATCCCCAATTCATAATAGAAGGAAACAAGCGATATTCCTTTAAGCGTTTGACTGTGAAGTAAAACAGAGCCCTTTAGTGGTGGCGCTTCAAGTTCTCCAAGTACAACATCAGTAATACGCTGATGTCCCAAAGGAAAAACAGAAATATGGAAATATACAGGAAAAAAATTGGGATTGGGACACTAGCGCCGTGTTTGTTACTTTTGCAGCGTAATTGCCCTAAAATACAAATTCGCATACTTCAACAGTTGTCCTTCATAAAGAGACGTTTTTCTCAGGTTTTCAGGCTGAATTTTAAAAACGTTTTTGAGCTAGCTTTTTCCATGCTATGATCTAACCTCTTCAGCTGAGAACAAACGGTCATCAATGATGCTAGAGACAAAAGTACCTGCTCAAAACAATAGTTGTGGCATGTCTCATTGAATTGTATCGTTTCTCAACAATCATAAGTGCCTTGTGCAAGCAACCCAAATGCTGGTCATGTCTTGAAGTTGGTTTAACTGTCTCAACCAGAAATAGGTACATGTAAACTGGACAAAAGACCAAGAGGGCTATAGATACCTGAAACAATAAGCTTTCTCAGTAGGATTAACAACATGGATATTAAAAACAGATTTAACATCGTATAATGCCGGAACTACAGCACCAACATGCCTCAAAAATGTAACCTTCAGGAAGAAAACGCGCTAGTGCATTTCCAAGTACATGTGCAGCAGAAAAGAGGCCTGTAATCCAACTGAATACTGCTGCCCTCTTACTTTGATCAACAACATCTGCCTGCCATAGAAAGGACATTTTGATCTCTAATAACCCCAACTGAGATACTTTCTAAATATCACTGAGGGGAAACTCTCACCACGTAAGCGACTGAAATGCAGAATATACTCCCTTGACTTATAATGTATGAAATGGTACGGATCACATAATAAGCATAAACAGAGGCTTTTGACTCATTGATAGCAAGCAAAGCTGAAATAGCAACATGGTAAGGTGAGAAAAACAAACATTATTGACCCTTAAAAAAACCATTAACCTGATAAAAACATAATGTGAGGTGAAGTTTGAAACATTAACCTGATAAAAACATAATGTGTGGTGAAGTTTGATGTTAACATCATTAACATGCTAAAGCATAATCTCCAGCGCGATGATTACTAGTATAGTATTTATTTGGAGCCAGGGGTTGTCTAAGCGGGGGCGTATGTAGATCAGTCTTGTTAGTTAGAATACCACACTATTACAGATCGATAGTGTAAAACAAAATCAAAAGATGATTCTAGAGAAGGACTAGCCGGCATTTAACTCTTAAGTAGTGTTGGTTTTACAGGAAATTTTCACAGCTAGCTGTACCCACCAACACCAAATGCATTTTAATTCGTGGAAATATGAAGTTACAAATTTCCACAAAAACTTACCAAAAGGGACTACTGTAGTAGATACAGTAAGGAGAAGCAGCGGTTTTCGCCCATACTCATCTGCTAGTTGGCCTAGGACTGGAAGCACCACCATCTTGAAAATTCCAACAACCTATCACGTAGAAAGATATACACCATTCTTAATCAAATTAACTTGCTACAAACAAGAAAGGAAGTCGAAAGCTCAAATTGCAACTGCAACTATTTTTATTAGTCAGATTTATCAAAATTTTAGAAGTCAATCGACTATTTACTATATATGCGCTAAAGAAGCTTATAAATTTAACAGTTAAGCAATATATCAGGAAAAATGACCGGTGCACGTATTTGAACACACTTTAACAGTACTCGCACAGCTTGTGATGTGATAAAAACACCAAATAGCATCGGAATTTGATGTTGATCTCACTTGATTATTTAAGAAGTTGTCCGTCTACTAGGATATTAAGATTTGCATTTCCCTCATTTCTGAAAGAATTCAGCAGGGGTGCCCAATGCCCATAAGAAAGAATTCAGTTGTATGAGTTCAGAAATCACAAAAATGTCACCCATAATTTTTTACCAACTCGGAGACTATTTAAAGTTTCGGTAAGGTCACTTCAATCCACTTAAGAGTCAAGACCTCTAACCCGGTCCCCAGACAATGACCCAATCAATGTCAGTCTTTCCCCGAAAAGAAAGTGTTTTTCTACTGCTCAATTGCTTAATACGTTTTCTCATCTGCCCAATTTGGTTAATTGGTTACTTGCTTCTTCCCATTGCTAGACGCCTAGATCTAAATTAATTCTCCTAGTTTATGTCAAAGGTGCTTGTATTTGCTTTTGCTTATTCATTCCATCTTCATAAAATAAAGTTGTGCTCTAAAGTCCCAACAACTAGGTTAGACACTTTATGAACAAGAAAACAAGACATAATAAAAAATCAAAGTAAGAAACTATAAATTGTCTAACCCAAGCTTTACTATGATAAGTCCAGCTGGCCAGTACAGTAGCAAAACTATAAATCCAACAGAAAAAAACATATGATAAACACAAGATAAGGCAGAGAAAAACATATGATAAACAAAAGACAATGACATATATAGTAATATAGATCTGCATATATCCTTCTATATATGTCATTGTCACTATATTACATGGTCCGCTAACTTAACGATGACATGAAAGATCAGTAGCCTCATCTTTGATGTCTATCAAACTTGCAAGAAAAACCTTGATTGTTTAAAGAGCAAGTTGTGCTAAAACTACGTTAGTAAAAAACTAGTGCTAAAGACTAGTATTAAAAACAACTTTGCTTTTCAGCTCCACGAACCAGGACCTCAGTTAATTTCCTTCCCTCCGTGATACATAAACTTCAATGGCCCAAAATGCATGCCATTGTGTGCTTACAAAGGCAAAACACAAAGGGTTCAAGTTACATCAAGCTTTTATCCTTACATGTACCCACCAATTTTATGAATAAAGATGCTGACAACCCAAAAATACTCTCCTTTTTTTCTCTTTTTTGGGTCATGGATATCTTAAGTGGGTTAGTGAGTTAGATAACTACAAGGGGTGTCGGGGCTGTCATTAGTTTCTTCTATTTTCTCAGGAACTGGTGGTCGGCTAGAAGCCCTGGTCACAAGTACTCCGAATGTAACGCCCCAAGCAGACCACTGGCCTAGTAGCCTGATTTTGATCTACAAGCCACACCACATGGCCCAAAAGCTTACCTTGAGGTGTTACACCTAATCTTCAACAAATAGTTTTTAACACTATAACATTGGCAAACATACATGCAAAATGATATCTTTCCTACAATGGTTGCAGCTCATAGAACGATTATCTGATAGACACCAACACCATCCACACAATTTAATATGTTACTAATTCAAACAATAAAAAATGAGTAGCTGAATAAACAAAGGAATAGCTTCCATAAAGATAATTGAATATGAAATTCCATAGTTTCGGATTTCTACTCTTCATAATTGTCCAACCCAATATCTCTCGGCATCAAACCTCTAAATTTTTATAATGGTGAGCCATAAGCCTAACCTGTTAAAATTGGATTTGAAATTCACAATTCACACCCAAAAATCGAATCATACAGACACACTAAGAAGACAGTTTGGCCCCAAGTGACATATGTATAGTCGGTTCTACCAACCGTAGCCCACGGGACCCCTTTTGGCCATTCTTGTGGTTTGTCCTCCCTCTGGTTTGATGCCTTGTGCTTGGATCCCTTCAATCTTTGTAATTCGTTTTCAAAGATTAATAAAATCCTTCTTCATTGTACAAAAAAAAAACGTAGTCCACTGGACAATGAATAATGTACACATTACATCAAAAAAAGCCAAGAGTTTCAAGGTACTTTTAGCAAATATTGATGCACTTTCACAAATATTTATAGACATTTCACTGATATCCATACACTTTCTGGACATTAACCACTGTCTACTGGACTATAATCAACATTTTCCACATGATAAAATAAAACTCTGGAATCAAGTAACTCTACGGTCATGTTTGATTGGACTGACTGATAATGAGCGAATATGCATACGAGCAATCTCATCGTACTAAGAAGAGCTTATTAAGGTATTGTAAATCCTATACTTTTTAGTGTTGGCTATCCAACGAATATGCAATCTCTCAATTATTTGAGATATATAAAAAATTTTAAAAAAAAAAGTCTCAATTAATTGGCAGTCGTCACGTTTAAATACCAGAAAAACAGAGTTTATGTAATTCAATCCCATGTCCAAACATACTTCAGATAAGGAAATTAAACACAGCAAAACACAGTCATTTTCGTCATCAATTCGTCGCTTCCATTTGCGGGGCAGCCAAACGAAGAGGAATGAAACAGAGAGAGAGAGAGAGAGAGAGAGAGAGAGAGAGAGAGATGGGGGTGATTATATACCGTCTGCTGGAGGCCATTGATGTAAATAGCTTCGGAGCATGTGGAGAGTTGGGGGCAGAGAGCTCCGGTGGTGACGTCGACGAGCACCGACACAGTCATCTCCTCCGCGATCCAATGCACGCAGAGAGGCAACAGCAGGTGAACCAGAGGTCTCAGCTCTCTCATGCTACTCTCCCACCCCATTCTCTCTCTCTCTCCCTCTCTCGCACTCTCTGAAATCTATATACAATCATTCTACAACCACACCCACTTACACACCCAAACACACACCCACACTCACAATAAGGGTGGAGCCCGCACACACTACACATTCAATGTGTGTGGGCCCATCATTATTGTGAGTGTGGGTGTGTGTTTGGGTGTTGAAGTGGGTGTGGTTGTAGAATTTTTCATCTACATATTATTATGGAGTACTGTGGAATGATGTAGTATGAGCTTTTGTTAAAGTTGGCAGTGTAGTTTTAATAGTGGGAGGGAAGAGAAATAGAGTAATGATTGAAGATATGGGCGATTGAAAATAGGGGTAACGATCGGATTGGAGAGAGAAAGAGAGAGACGATAAAGTAATAATTAGAAAGATAAGATAATAATTGAAAGAAATAAGATAATGATTAGAAACAAAACTAAAACTAAACCCTAAACCGAACAAAGGGGTTTGTGACTTTATATCCAAATCGTTTGTGATCTACTACAATCTATAAAAATCCAATGGGGGTGGTTCTAGAGACACCATTTTTAAAATCATTTTTGACACTTCATCTCAGCCATTGAAATTAATAGCTGGGATTAAAACCTAAAAGTAATTGTTGGACCTAATAACTTTTCCCACTTTACATCTCACGTCTATTGTCTTCTCTCTCTCCTCCCCACTCCAGCTACCCCATTATTTCCGGTCAATCACATCTTCTTCCTCTCCAGCAATCCCATTCTCGTTCAATTTTGGAACATCCCAAACGACTACAAGTTCCTGAAATTGATTATTCAGGAGAATCAGGAAATCATTCCTACCTTTCGTTCCAACAAGTTGTAACCGAATCTTACTCCCATTTGCCCCTATCAAACAAAAACAGGGGGGAAAAACTCCTTAAAATTAACATCAACGAGAGTAACCCTTTCAATTTGTTGAGAGTAGTATCTCCATATGTGGTTTTGACCTGTTCTGATTTTGATTGATTGGTAAGATTAGGGCTTCATTGGAGATTCGAGGGAGGGTGAGCGAGAGAGAAATACAGAAGCGTGAGGGAGGAGAGAGAGAGTCTATCGGAGTTGCGTTCGTTGGGGAGGGAGTCGCAGGGGGTTTGTCGGTGAGGACTGAGTACGATGAGGGGAGAGAGAAGACAATAAAATGTGAAATAGAAAGTGTGGGAAAGTTATTGGGTAGTTTTAGGTTTTAATCCCAGCCATTGATTTTAATGGTTGAGATGGGGTGTCAAAAATGGTGTTAAAAATGATGTCCCTAAATCCAGCTATATATATATATTGTCATTTGTTAATTTTAATAAATTTTAGTATTTTAGAAGACTTGGAGAAGAGAGGTGAGATTAGAATCGAACTCTACCCATCTGTTTGGATATGTAAAAAAAGCCAACGAACACACCACACCACTCGACTGGCAAATTCCAATGTGGGTTTCTAGCATCATTTATGAGTTTTTGCCCATGTGTATGGGGTATGTCAAAAGGCAAACTGCACATCACACCACTCCACTTACAAATTCCAATGTAGATTTCTAGCATCATTTATGAGTTTTTGTGGTTTATAGTTAGGGTGTAAATGAGCTAACCCGAGCTTCAGCGAGCTCGAACTCAACTCATTTACTAAATGAGCTAAAAATTCGAGCTCGAGTCTTAACTAGTTGAGTCCTTAACAAGCCGAGCTTAGTCATTTACTAAACAAGCCTATTTAATCGAGCCAAGTCTCCATTAACAAGCCGAGTTTCACTCAGCTCATTTAGTAAGCAAGCCGAAAACTTGAGCTTAAGTTCGGAGCTTTTTTCGAACGAGCCGAAAACTTGAGATCGAGCGCGGAGCTTTTGTCGAACAAGTCTTTTTCACTCAGCTCCTTTAGTAAACGAGCCGAAAAACTCGAACTTGAGCTCGGCTCATTTACTAAATGAGCCGAGCCGAGCCTTGCCTTAACAAGTCGAACCGAGCCGAGCTCGCGAACTTCTCGATTCGTTTACAATCCTAATTGTAGTGACGTTGTACATACAAGAGGGATTGCTAGTGGTTCACTACACTCCAAAAGTGCAACACATGTCATATGGCCTTATTTATGAGTTTTTGCGGCAGGATACTTGTGATTTACTACAATCCAAAAAACCATTGGACCACATAAATCGTATTCACGTATATGAATTATTATGGATAGAAAAATGATTTTTGTGGCTCACTAGAGTCTAAAATAGTAACTGCACAAAACCTTGCGGACAGCGGCTAGGGTGCAAATATGAATTTTGTGAATTTCGCAGTGATAAAAAATACTTGAACATTTATGAATGTTACTTTTTGTAATGGTCAAAAAAATTATATGAGTATATATGGACTCGGTTATGATTTTAAATGGCTATGGATATGAGGACTTATATATTAGCCACAACAAATACTAGTTCACATGAGAAAGTTGATCAACTGCCCTAAGTTGCCTTTTTTTGGTTTTAAATAAATATGAGAATTTATGGTGTGAAATACAAAATTGTAAACTCATATTTTAGAGTTTATGAATTCGCTTTTACTTTTGTGACTAATTACATGAATTTCTGTAGTTTAATAATATTTTAATAAGATAGCCTGTTAGTTGACTGGTTTAACCGGTCATCTTTTAACGACGTGGTGCTATCTGAGCCTTCCATTGATGGTGTATTTTTTTTAGGGCTGTTTAGCGGAGATTTTTTCCCTCCAAACACCTAAGTTTAGAATCCCACCATGCAGTATGTCAATGTTATTCATCCTGTTTTTTTATACACACACATAAAAAGGAGAGAGATTCAGCCTGACAGAGACAAAACTCTATAAAACCAATTTTGGATCCTCGTTACTACGGTAATTGTTGAAGAAAAAATGGAGGGCGTACCCCTGTTGGCCTGTTACCCTGTACGAGTTTCCCTACTCTTCCGGTATCCCACATCTCACTGAGTTGCTATTTACTAATCCCGTGACCCCGTCCCGAGCATAGCCACATGACGCCCCAATACTCTTACAACCACACAATCATATACAGCCAATTCCGGGCATGATCACATGACGCCACAATACCCTTACAACCACACAATCATGAATAGCCCACAGATTAACCAATTAAGTATCTCCAAAAAATCTACAGCGACTATACACTTCATAAAGGAAGCAAAAAGTTGATGAAAAATGAACCATAATCAACTCATCACCACCAAACAAAAAGCTGAATGGAAAAAAAAAATAATCAACTAACAAATATCGTTTTTAAGTTTTAAGATTTATTGCCATACAGAAAGCCACTTTAGCATCAAAAGCTGATATACTGTACTCTCACTCTTGTAGAGACCGGATGGTCAGGCTGTTACATTTTATTTTCCCTACACAAGTTCCTTCACAGATTCTTTGATCTAGCTCGTTTTACAATGAAATGGCTAATAATGATAAAGAGACGAGTCAATTGCTCCATCTAAGCCGGTAATATTGCCTCTTCATCTTCATCGTCAAGTTCCTGCTCCACGCCTTTAACCTGTATAAGAAGTTCCTATAAGGAAAACTAAAGTGGAAGAAGAGAAACCAGCATTTGATTCAAATTTTGCTAGTCCAAACAATGCGGCAGGGGAGGGATCAACTGTAGATGCAGATTATAGCGATACCACCACCAAGTGAAGTGATATCACCTATGTAAACTGGATAATGTAACGAAAACAACAAGGGCTTTAAGATTAAAACAAACCGAGCTACTCAAGCGTGACTTGTGGAGGACAAAACAGGAGACCATGGAATATATGGATTCTCATCCTATTGGTTGGAACATAATTTTGATGATTCAATTTATGGGGTATGCTCTAAGGTAATATGCAACCAATTTTCTTCAGGATGTCAGGAACTGTACGGAAAACTTCCGTCAGTGACGATAAATTAAAACAAAACTCAATACCATTGTCCACAAGATGCCAACAAGATACACTAGAAAGGAAAAAAGTTAAAACTTGCAATAGACAAAGGTTCAGGTCATTTGCTTTATTTGCAACACTAAATGTCCGTTGCTTTTGATGCAATCACTAACCAAAGAACCAGGTAGCTAAGTGCACACATTTCATATTGAATGAAGTTTTGAACTTCTTGCTCCATAACTCGATTGATAGATTGAATATGAAAAACCAAATCCCTTACCATTTTCAACACAACAAATCAATACGTGGGAGTTTTTAGTGCGTCAAAGCACGAAACCTATGGTCACATACGCATGCATTTACATGAGTGGCTCTGAGGCTCTGAGCATCATAGGAACAGGTTTTCACACATGATTCAGCTGCCATGAAAGAGAATTGGACAATTAGTCACCCAGAGTCATGGATGACTGCAAGTCAAATACCAATGCTCTCCATTTGGTTCTGATAACTGATGAAAGGGGAGGGGAGACTTTGATTTGGGAAGGAGGGAAGAGTGGGGTGGCGAAGAAGGAGCAGTTCAGAAGCATCCAGCTATGTGTACCAGTTATTGGGTGTATGCCATACAATGGTGGAGTATGAATTGAATATCCAAGTAGTCAAGTAGACACAAAGGGCGCACATGCCTGACTGGAGTTCAGAGCATTCTACTTTAATAGTTTTTTTTTGAGCATTCAACCTTAACTCCTCAAATTTGTTGATCAATGGCTAACATCAAAAATAATTTTGTGAGACAGTGAAATCAACTTAACAAGTCATAGACATGTTGACCATTGTTCGCGTAGCTCAAATATATAAGTACTAGCCCAGATTGTTCAGAAATCTATCCTCAAGATTATCTCGAAGACAATCCTAGAAACAATCTACAAAATGGCTGTTACCTCAGGTACATAATGCATCAGCATGTTCTCAATGCCAGATTTCAGGGTGACAGATGAGCTGGGGCAGCCACTGCATGCTCCTTGCATTCTAAGTTTGACTATTCCAGTATCTCTGCAGAAAGGAATAGAAGAACGAAATAATATTTAACGATGTCAGTCATAATTAGAAATCAACTTCTAATCAGAAGGAAGAAACTTACGGATCAAATGTCCGGTACTCAATATCTCCACCATCATCTTGTACTGCAGGTCGGATACGAGTCTCCAACAGTTCTTTAATCATTGCAACAGTTTCGGAATCATCCTGCAATAGCAAGTACAATAAATCATCATACAGTAGGACTACAGCATACCACTGAATAGCTGAATATGATAGAAACTTACGGTTCGTAAAGTATGTTATTTTGCACAGCACATTAGCAACAACATTCCTTAGAGATTCAATCCCAACCAACAGATCTGGTTCAATATCAACCCTATTCACTATGCTCCTTACATGTAATAGCATACCACATTATTGAGCTCTCCTTGCATGCTTATATAGTTATATATCTGTAAAACGGATTAACAGTGCTCAATACAAGAGTCCTATTCCCAGCATTATGAGTATAGATAATAAATATGCTCCAAAATATCTTCAGATGCTATACGTGCTCCTAAATGTTATCTAACAAGGCAGTGGCACACAAATGCTTTCAACTATTAACATAGCCCAACGGATAAGACTCGAAGCCCATTTGGCCAATTTTTAGTAAAAGGAGCCAGGAAAGCTTCTTCCAACTTCGATTTGAGTGCAAAAACCGGAAATACTCTCATGTCCTGGCATAATAGAATGAATCCTGTTATCGACTGATATTTACTTTATTAGACCTTAGTTTATATATTAGACCTAAGTTTATGTTGGATAGGGTACTTTGATAATTCTCTTGGTGGTTGATATAAATAGTAAATACAACTGATGTATGGGAACAGGTTAAGCTTCCATCTCTTTTCCCTCATAAACTTCAGTCACTCTTTCTTCTCCGCCTCTCCTCCTTACAAACCATTCGTATTTCACCACTCAACTAATCCATTGGCTAAGCTCCGCAGAAAGGAGCCACCAATGCTAGCTCTTATTATGTTCGTAGCAGGCTGGACATTTATACTAACATCAGCAGAATCACACTTTCAAATACTAACATGATAAACAGAGTGCATTTTTTCATCCCTCAATTTTGGGAAAGGAGCCAACGGATGGTTGCCATTGTATTCTTAGAAAGTGGACTGTGATAGACATTCAAGTTCTTCTTGTTCTTCTCGTGCCATGTGCACAAACATTGAGGGGCATTGTCAGAGGACTTTAGCATGCCTTTTGGTTTATATGAGCAAAAAATACAGTTCTCTAAAAGCCACTAATAAGAATTTCAAGCAATCCATAGCAATAAAAATTGTTTGGAAGAGTACAAACTGCACATTTCAGGCACAGATGCATGCAAGCAATGCCACGAGAGCATCACCCCTCAAGAGCAATTCAGTGATTCATCCAACAAAGCCCAAAGGCATGCCACCAGGGGTTTCCATAAAGACTCGTAGGAAGTATTCAAAGTACTCATACAGTGGGACTGAATATCTGCAAGCATATACTGAAATTCATACCCAAAATACTAGTAAAATTTAATGACATACCTCGTGGATAGCCGTGTCCATGGAAGCTGCAGTGTTTGAGTCCAAAAATAGTGAGTTCCCAGAAGAGTAGAAATCCATAATTGCAGCAAAAATTTCAGGCTTCATAATATCCCAGGAAGCATCTTCTGATTTTGTTACAGTTACGAAATCTGATCCAAAGAAAACTCGAGTAATTCCTGTGAATTCAAAAGTATTAACGAGTCTTAGCAACCACCGTCTAATATTTTACAATATTAAGACAATCATTCGACACTTTTAATTATATGAGAAAGTTGAGCAATGGTCAAAATCATCAACCAAAAACAAGCATATAACTATTCAAGGAATACTAAAGACATCACTCCACCATTAACTTAATTATTTTCAGGCTCATCCAAAACCCAAATTCGAAAGAAAGCCATAAAGACATAGAAAGACATAATCATGAGGTATGATATACTTGGCAATAAAAAAAGAAAAAGAAGGTAACATGAGCTAGTTGGCATATGGCAAATGACCACAAACATGCAAGGAAACAAAAAATCGTAACCAACCATCCACCCCATACAGGGACTTTGCTAGTGGTGAATTCATGGCTGAACGAGCATTCGGAAAGTCTGCACTCCCAACTTCCATCACTGCCTTCCCGGGATAGAACATGAGGGATGCTGGGTTCGGCGTTGATTGCGTTTGGATAAACATGGTCCTCCTCTGTCCTGCCGAATGCCACAAAATTACTAATAAAACCCAACAAAGCTCATTAGAAGATAACATCCACACGAGTTGCTTAATAACATTACAGATTGCAAGCTTCAACCTTTCTTGGGGAATCAAAGCTGTCAAGGCTCCTATAGAAGCAATCTAACACTTTTTTTTTCTTCTTCTAGACAACGAATTTCCCAATGTTTCATGCCCAATAAACAAGGGAAATGCTAACATTGGGCTGTCAATAAGGTAGGAAAATGCCAAAAAAAAAAAAAAAAAAACACAGGTTTTCAATGTGTTGAAGTGCCTTGAAAATGTGTCAGTGGGCTGTGAATAGCATAACCGAATAAACAATTGACAAATTGTTAAGCTAAAAGAACCCATAAAAGTAAACAAAATAACAACTTTTACACATGTATCCATGTTTTGATTTTTATTGTCCTTCAAGGTTTCCTAAAATCCGAATAGATGACACCTCTAAATCAGTAAGAGAGAGAGAGGCCAATTAACCTCCAAAAATGGACCATTTCGGGGCTTGTGATGAAGAGATGTTTGTAGAATTTGATGATACGAAACCAGAGAGAGGATTGCGGCCTTGTGAAGTCGAGGACGACGACGTCGACGAAGTGAACAAGAGACGACGAGAGGTATGGAAATCACTGTTTCGGGTACCAAGATCCTGTCTTCGACAAAGAAGGCCTCGCCTCACCAATCTTCCGGCACCCTTCATCTCTTCTTCTTCTTCTTCTTCGTCTTCTTCAAATTCGCTGTGAGTTTTCTTTTGTTTGCCTTTTCTCTTGGGCCGACTACTCGCAACCACGTTTTTTCTCCTGTATCCCGTTAAAAATTTTCAACTAATTACAACATGACCCCTTAATTTAAAATGACCTACTTACCCTTATACATATACATAAAATGACTTCTAAGCCTTTATGACCAAAACCCCTAATTATCCACCACCCCCTTTCCCCCCGAAATAAATCATCACTCCCCTGTGAAAAGAAAAAAACGGACCAAAACAAAAAACAAAGACAGAGAAGAACAAAGACATCTGTTTTTCATCTTTCTCTAAATCTTCATTCTCTTTTCTTCTCTCTTTCAAATTTTCCAATGCAGGAGGAGCAAGGACCAAATATTGTATCAATGGAAGGTTCAAGTCCTTCCATTGATCCATTTTTTGACCCACTTGTAGGATTATATTTTGAAATTGAATCAAATTCTATTGGCAACCATTTGGTGGCAGAGGAGAAGAAAAATACTGTGATGGACATTGTATGTTCGAAGCTGCGTGAGGAGGTAAGTTTTTCCATTTACAATTGCCTCTGCTTTGTTGTTGAGGCATCTGGGTTTATAAAATCCAATTTTTCGAGGGTTTCGACGTTTCTGGTTCGAAATAGAAGAATCACTGTAATTTCGGTAGCTATCCACTGTAAGATATTACCATTTTCAGCATCCAATTATCGAAATTGATATAAATTTTCAGCATCCAAATACCGAAATATAGTTTTGTTTTCAACAGCAATTTCCCTTATATAGATAGTTCGACAGTTGTTTACCAAAATTTGAACATATTTTCAACGTGTAGTTACCAAAATATAAGTATCTTTTAACAGTTACGTACCGAAATATATATATATATATATATATATATCACTGTTTCGGCAATAATTTATTGAAATTTAAACATATTTTTGACGTGCTGTTACCGAAATATAATCTTGTTTTCCTATGTATATGTATGATTTTCGTATACATAGTTCGGCAGTTGGTTACAGAAGATTCAACATATTGTCGACATGACCTTACCGAAATATAATTTTGTTTTCAACAGCAATTTACCGAAATGTATGTACGATTTTCCCTTATATAGATAGTTCGACAGTTGTTTACCGAAATTTGAACATATTTTCAACATGTAGTTACCGAAATATAAGTATTTTTTAACAGCTACGTACCGAAATATTTATATCACTGTTTCAACAGTTGTTTACTGAAATTTGAACATATTTTTGACGTGCTATTACCGAAATATAATTTAGTTTTCAATAGGTCCTTGGTGAAATTATATGTATGATTTTCGTATACATAGTTCAGCAGTTGGTTACCAAAGATTGAACATATTGTCGACATGACCTTACCGAAATATAATTTTGTTTTCAACAGTAATTTACCAAAATGTGTGTACGATTTTCCCTTATATAGATAGTTCAACAGTTGTTTACCGAAATTTGAACATATTTTCAACGTGTAGTAACTGAAGTTTGTATATATTTTCGACATGAGGTTACCGAATTATATGTATTTTCGACATTCATTTACCCGAGGTAGAAAACCTGTGTTTTAATGGAGCTTTGGAATTTTTGATACTTTCTTCAGGGCGATACTTCAACGCACGGCAGCCACATAGGTCCAGTGACCATAGCACCAGAGTTTACGACGGAGAATGTGAGTGCGAACGACAGCCACATAGGTGCAGTGACCTTATACAATCTCACATGGGAGTTTACAACGGAAAATGTGAGTGTTTTCAAACAGGTGGATGATTCCATGGTGCTTTTCGTTTTGTTTGTTTACTGCTATTAATTATTTTTGTTCAATCATGTTTGTAGATTTTTCCATCTGAAGATATGTTGAGAGATTGGATAACATCTACGGGCCAAAAAAATGGATTTGTGATTATCATAAGGTCGTCGGATAGAATGGCAAAGAACCGAAGGCCATGGATACGGTTTGCATGTGAAATGGGTGGAAAGTTTAGACGGTTTATCAAACTCAATAACATTTTCACATGATAAGATAGATAGGTTTTCCAACATGTTATTTCATGAAGTAGTGGTCAAAATTATTAACAAAGTCCTATGCTATAATACAGTAATTCTTTATATTAATGAAACTGACTATCCAAACCGCACTGCAGTGATGAATCACTCGCTCAAAATGCCATAGAAGTAGGGAGGACCTCTGAGTAGTTAGGCATATACTCACCCATTTACTGATTTTGTTATGAATATCTACAAGAAGATATGCAAGATACAAACTAAAACAAAACTTTTGGCTCACTACAACAAAACTTTTGGCTCACTACAACAAAGTGTTCATTGCTTTCCCTCTTGTATGTCATACATAACATCAAGAAGAATAGTATAAATCCAACAGAAGTACAAATTCAACTAGGCGATCCTTGTATTGTTTGCTTCCCAGAACTTGTATAGAAAATTTGTTTGATTGACAAGTCGAGTCAAAAAAGTTGTGTACCAAGTGTTCTGCAAAATAGATTCCGAAACAGAGAAGGAACAGGAAGAATAACAAATTACAAAGACAACTTATGAAGGCCATACCTTAGCTTTAGCTTCCAATTTGGTCTGATAATAAACACAACTTAACTAGTTTTAGCAACTTTTCAACCACTACAGTTTAAGTTAATGGATCCAAAACTATGACGGATCCACCATCGTTTTGGAAAAGAACCAAAACCTTAGATTATTCCAAATCAATGAGGAGTGTTTTCTGGAAAAAAAAAGTACAAATAAATAAAAAGTTTACTTAAAGGAATTGGGCTTCACCCAGCTCATTTTTCAAATTATTCTCAATTTCCAGATTATTCAAAAAGCCCTTGCTCAAACTTTTGTTACCTACCAACTGCACTCCACATATGTAAGACTCGCTATCAACATTTCAAACAGTGAGCATTTCATCGACACAAGCTAAAGCAATCTCATTCATGCAGGACAATGTAATAAGATAACAAAATCTTAGGAATCCACCTACGAGCAGAGAAGCTCCCGTTGGAGCTTCCATGGAGGTATGGGCACTTTTGACAAGTACCACAACTCAATTTCAGCTGCCTCTCATGAAACCAAATCCACTTGCATTGGCATGAGGTTCAGGGCTGTCATTTTTTACACCAAAAGCGCATGCTAAATGTGCTAACCAATACAATATAATGTGCTAACAAATACAGGATAAAAAAAAACCCTAGCATCTCCACATATAAACTTACTAACAGATCTCAACATTCACCATTTTTGGCTACCAATTTCGGGAACTAATTACCAAAATTTTTACACAAATACGGAATCTAATTACCAAAATCTTTGCACAAATTCGGCATCTAATTACCAAATTCTATACACAAATAGTATGTAAATGAGTGGACTAGGGGCCGGTGGTGGTGAAGAGAACAGAGAGAGAAGAACAGAGGGAGAGAAATAGAGAAGAACAGAGGGAGAGAGAGACAGAGAGAGAAAACGGCACTAGGAGTGGCGGTGCGGTGGTGTGCTGGTGGCGGTGCTGCGGCAGGTGCGGTGGTGGCTATGGAGGTGGAGGTCGTGGGAGAAGAAAATTGGCGTGGACTGGTGGGTGGGAGGAAACGTAAATGGGGGCTGGGGATTAGGGTTTTTATTTGGATGGATGGGTGGGGAGTTGAAGTGTAATTTTTGAGAGAGAATGGTATAATGGGAAGATCAAGTACATTTAATGGGTTACATGGAGAAAATTTTCTTTTTTAAAATTTTGGAAATGGGTTATGTGAAGTAACGAGGTACGGGAGAAAAAACGTGGCTGCGAATAGCCGGGCCCTTTCTCTTTCTTTCGTTCTTTTTCGTTTTCTCTGGTAAATTACATGTGAGCCCCAAGATTTTACCCCTGTTGAAAATTCATCCTTGGGGTTTTAATTATGTCAACTTACACCCTACACTTTCAATCCAGTAAAGATATACGTGCTATCAGTAACGCCCTACCGCGTGGAGAAAGTTTAGTAAATATGTTTGCCATTGTCGACGCAACTAGAAGCACCAATGAAATACTCCAGCATTGGGAATACTAGATAAAACAATTTTCCGAGGTGTAGGGCTTCTAATTTAGGCAGACATTAGGTGTTTAGGTTCCTATGAACGAATATTATAGGAGGAAGGTGGAGAGGAACGCTCGGAGAGGGGAGGAAGAAAACGAATGACGTAAAGAGACATTGGTGACGGAGTGATGGTGGTAGAGTAACGGTGATGATGGAGGCAATAAACATAGTCAAACAAGATAGCAATAGTAAAGGTGGACAAGTGGAGGGGAGTGGAACGGCCATGGTTAAAAGTTGTGGCAATGGAAACAGTGTAGGACGGTAGGGTGGCACAATGACAAGGGTGGTATGTATGGTCCTATAGAGGATAGTGGTTTGAATCATGTATCGTACCAGAATTGATTAAATTTGATACCCTACACCCTTAATTTGATTTTGGGTCAAATATCGGTTGCTACTGACTGATACTGGTCAATAGAGAACAATATTGGACAACTTTTAAATATATTTTTCTTAATATAAGTTACTACGTACATGCTAATACTTTTTTTTTTACGTGAAAAAATAATATTAATAGAGATAAATCTAAAGTGGTACCCAATATGTCACCAGGTATAACTGTGCCAATAGAAAAATCGGTACTCTAGCCGATACGGTATTCAAAACCTTGGTTTGAATCAGGTACTGATCCATTACGTAATATCATTACTTAATCGGTTTTGCTATTGTCAGCTCATTGGGCTGATTGATAAATACACTAGAAGACAAGAAAAATATGTATTTCTGTTTATATTTTACACCCTTTAATACACATTCACATACCTACTATTGTTAATCTATTAGGCTGATTTTAAAAATTTCCTTACCTAATATCCAAGAAAACCTACTCAATTACATGTTACCTAATGCACTGAATTTTGATCAGTTGATCTCAATAGGATAAAATGAAAAAACAAAAAACAAGTTACATGCATTAATTGCGCTACCTAAAAGAAATGCGTGCATTTTCATAGATTAACCCTTTATAGAGTAACTAAAAGTAATTTCGAAATACTACTTCTATTTAAAGAACTACATTGAAAATCTATTCAAATATACAGAATGCATTAGTTGCATGTTTTTAGTACCAAAATACGCTAAATAGGACGCATTAGTTGCACATGTTTTTAAAAAATTGAGTTCCCGCGTAGGACTACAAACCTGCGTGAGTCGAGCTCGAGTTTTAGATTTTTTACAATACTGAGGGCCTGTTTGCTGGGGTGTTACGAAGGGAATGAGAGAGGGAGAAGGAAGGTGGTGTTTGACAGGGGGAGAAGGGAGGAGGATAAGGGAGAGAGAGAGAGAGCGCTTATGCCCTTAGAGGAGTCTTCGCTAATCCCACCCCTACCCTGGGATAAACTTATTTAGGCGGTAAAAAAGATCAAATTGACTCTCAAATATTTTGTGTATTCCCCACGTAATTATTCAACAAGGGCAGCTAAATAAATTCATATATCATCCACTTTTTTTTACACACTCTTATCCACCCATATCAATTACTATTCAAATCAAGTATAAGCTAATACTCTCGTAACATATTCACCTACTATATACCTTTCTTTTTTATCTACCAAAAATATTATCCGTCCAACAAATGAGCCATTAATAGATTAGCTCGTCTAAAGAAGCTCATTACATAAATTAGACAGACTCAACTTGTGAAGGACTCATCTAATTTACAAATGAGCCGAAGTCGAATACTGTCTTTCGGCTCGGCTTATTCGCATCTGTATGCTCCTGTAGTCCTGTTATTAGCAAACAAAAACGGATGGAGGGACCATCTGTCATGATTGGTTCCCGCCATTGCCACTTGTCCTCAAAATATCTCCGTCTAATCAGATTCCCAGCCGCCCCGTAGCACCCGATAACTTTCCCGGTAGCTAGCTTTAGCGCACCCAGCACGACACTCAAGAGACCCCCTCAGACAACACACCGTCAAACTCTACACATTCCCCCTAATCTCTTCTCTTCTCTCTCTCTCTCTCTCTCTCTATTCGCGCTTTTCGAACCCTAACAATCCATGGAATCCTAACGCACTAGGGTTTTACCACACCGCCGATCTGATCTCGAACAGATGATTCCTCCCACACGCTAACCCTAACCCACTAGCTCAATCCATGGAGCCGCCCTCCGCGGAGGATCTCGGGGTCCCACCCGACTCATGGGAGGTGGCGGATTTGGACGCGAGCGTCAAAAGGCTGATGATCTCCTCATCCATCAAGGACTCTTCTCCTTCCTCCTCTCCTTCTCCTCTGAATCCGACGACGTCGTCGAGCTCTTCCTGTTCAGCTTCGGCTCAGAAGGTTGGAGGCGTTTCAGAAGAAGCTTTGGATTCGGTGGATGAGTTCCTTCGCGAAGCGCTGCAAAATCCTAGGGAGAGGCTTTCCGGTGAGGTCCTGATTTTGGGAGTTATTGTTCTGTTTGGTTTGATGATTCTCTGTCCGATTGGTTAATTTGATTGTAGGATGTTTTTTGCTGACGTGATTCATTGCGTTTGGTACTGGTACGTGGTTTTTAGTCGAGAAATAATTGTAATGGATTTATAAATAAGCGTACTGAGACGGAGGGTTGCAAAAGAGCCGAGCTTTGAAGTGTTTGAGCTCGGCTTGTTCAAACTAGACTAGCTCGAGGTCGAGCCAAGCCCGAAAAATCAAGCTCGAGATCGGCCTGTTCAATATTGGTCTAGTTCGAGCTCGAGTGCAGCCCAAATAATGGAGCTCGAGCTCGGTTCATTAGTTATCGAGATGTTCGAGCTCGGTTCGTTTGATAAACTAGCCGAGCCTCCACATACGAATCGAGCTCGGCTCGGTTATTATTGAGGTGCTCGAGCTCGGTTTTGTTTACTAAACGATCTTTGAAACTCGAGCTTGAACTCGACTGGTTTACTAACTGGCCTAGCTGAGCTGAGTCCATAACGAGCAGAGGCTTGAGCTGCTCGCTAACAACTCGTTTTAAGCCCTACAGTGAGACCCCATCTCAATTAAAATGGTGTCTTTATTCCAGGCATGAAACTAAAGGAAGTGGCTATGTTGGGTTAAATTCAGAATGCAATTTTCAAACCATTTTGTAAAAGATTGGTTGAGAATAAAGCAATTCACTCATTTATGTATAAAACCAAGAGGGAAGAGGTTCTTTGGGGTTTGAATCCACCCTTATTTGTAGCTCCCGTGATTTTGTGGTCAAGGGAATTTGTTAAATAATGCATCAATGAGCTGTTATGGCCACAAGGCCAACCAGATGCTCATCACTGTGACCTTCATGCTGCAAAGTCACCCATTATAGCACCAGCTTGCTGGAGCAATCCAGTAAGTCTAATATGCTGCAGTGAACTGACTGCCATGGGCCATGCCCAATCTAATAAAAAAACCGTAACTCTAAGAGACAGAGGCGAGGGAGGTAGACATAGAGAGCCTGGACTTTGAATTGGAGCGGAAGAATTTCAATTAAAAGACAGAGATCAGCAGAAATGGTCTTCTAGAAATAGCACTGTTGACCACATGCATACATATATTCTGGGATCATTGATATTTAAGATTATCTTTTGATCTTGTGTCTGTTTTTATTTTGGGCAGTTCTGAGGATGGAACAAGACATTCAAAAGTTCATTAAGGATCATACTCAACAGCAAATGGAGTTCCAACAACTGCCAACTTCCTATTTACGGTTAGCTGCACATCGTGTGGCCCAACACTACTCACTGCAGTCGATGGTTTTGTTAGACGATAGTTTACCTGACAGCTCTGGTTCAAGAATCATTGTTAGCAAGACTTCTGATTGTCGGCTTCCTTCTGTTCGCCTGGCAGATATCCCTTTAAACTTACCAACCGAAGACAGTGGTGTCACAAAGGTAGCTATTAAGCAGAGGCCACAAAAAGGGTCACTCACTGTTGCAAGAGGTAATTCACCTTCTACAAAGAGCAACCATTTGAAAAGTGTGGAGGAGAGGAAAGAGGAGTACAATAGGGCTCGTGCAAGGATATTTAGTTCCAGCAGTTCTAGTGGGAGTACTGGTGGGAGACCAGAAAGCGAACTAAGGGCGCGGGAGAATTACCTGCATAATTCATCTGGGATGTCAAGGGCAGAAGAGAAAACTATTCCTAGAGGATCTGATGTTAATGCCGGCAGAGGTCTGAATGATTCTTCCACAAGTAGCACTAGATTAGCAAGAAGTAAGTTAGAGGTGGAGCCAGTTGGTAGGTCTAGAACCAATACTAATAATAAGGTGGCTATTTTCCGGGACCGTGATGTTGAACGCAAAGACCCTGATTTTGATCGAAGTTATGACAGGTGTGCTTTCATTTTTCTCTCCTCACCTTCCAAATCCACAGGGTAATAATGTTTTCCTATTCTTGGTGGTAATATTATCCGTATTTGGGCGATCATGTTTGAAGTGTAAGTCTGCATTGTGTAAGTCTACATTACTTTACCATCATACACTTTGAATGTTCTATAATATGCATTTTACCCTAAGGATAAGGAAAATAAAAATGAGGGAGTATGTAATACAGTTGTGCCTTGTTGTAGCATAGGTATTTCCGGTTTATAATTGTAATAGACGTTGGGAAATGATATTTTATGAAGCTACATCAAGGAAATTCATTGGTAACAGTGTTCTGGAGTTAAATTTTAACAATTTTATCCCCTGATAGGATTTAAGGCTTTGGTTGGATAATAGATTTTTGAGGGATTTACTGAGGGTAAGGAAAGTCAATTGGGAATATAAAGTAATAACTTTATATGCTTCTATGCATTATCTTTGTCTCTTTTTCCTTGTCGGAAAATAAAATAAATCTTCTTTGTCTTTTTGTCTTTACCTCTTCCTTTCCTTCCGAATAGCCCTCTGCCACTCCAGGACCCAAACTCAGCCTAAAAAACCTGTTGGTTTGGCCGGTAAAGTGTGTTGCTTGTGTTTTCAAGATTTAAAACTAAGTCCCACTTTCATCCAAGTTAGTGGGGTCATGGGCTGGTGGAGGGATGTTCTTGTTATGAATTCCCCTACCATGGACCAAAAAATAACATGCTAAAGAAATTAAAGCTTCACTTCAGTGCTTTTGTAGAAACATGAACAGCTGATTGCTTTATTTCTCATATTTTTGTGAAAGTTTACATTGTTTGGTATCTGTGATGCCTGACTAGCTTAATCAATAAAGACTGTTGTCTCTTATCTCTTAGTAGACCCAAGGCTCTAATATTACAATGCTTTCCCGTATCAGATATATGCAAAGATTTGACCCTGGATTTGGGTTCAATGGAGGACCATATGTTGTTCAGCCCATGTATGCCCCAGCAGTGAACTACAATACTGAATTCCCGCAACTTGGGTCAGCCCATGGGCCTTCAATATCTACTGAACACCAACCTCGGCTGCTCCCTCAACATGTACCCAGGCAATGGGCTGCACCATCAGCCCCCGGTGGAATTGGTTATGGTCATCCAGATGCCATGATGACCCAATTTAATCCCAATCATGTTGGTGCACACCCCACCTCAGCTTTATATTGGCATTCAGCCCAGCATCCTAGTCAGCACCCTGTAGTGACGTTCATCCACCCTCATGAACAGGTTCACCAGCATTTTTCTCAGGTACAGCCATGTTATTGGTTTCCTCTCTAATGTCAACCTTGAATTCATTTCTTTTTTTGTCCTTCTTGCCTGTTTCCCTTTTTGTCATCTTGGAGCAGTTTTTCCCTTTTTGTCCTTGATTTTGTTAAGTTACTAGTTATCTTGCCAGCCAAGAAGTTGACAATTTAATGAATGTAGCAGATAACTTGTACAAATTCTTCAGTGAGGATTTCTAATGAGAATAAAATTTCTGAAGTGAAGTGTCATTTAGTGTATCCATCTTTTCTAATAGTGAGACTCATGTATATTTTTTTTCGCTGATAGGGTGGGTTCGTATTGTAGAGTTGTGGAAGGATTTATCGCGGGAAAGGAAAGTGATAGGAAAACCAAATAAATGTGGAATTATGTAGCTTCTTCCCTTCATCTTTTCTTCTTATACTTCACCTATATCAATCCGTCCTCATAATCAACCGTCCGAACCCAGCTATATGAATCGTCTTTTTCTTTTCAGATCTCCCTTATTTGAAAAGCTGTGATTCTTTCTCCCTTCTTTCTCTTCATTTAAATGTAACTGAGAGTAGTCTGCAGAATGAGCAAAAGTTTAATGCTGGAGTTTCTTCTTACAATTTTTATTGGGCAAAAACATACATGACTGACTCTAGAACTGTTCTTTTCTTTGACTCTCTGTATCCAGTCTCATCAGCAGCAACTTGATGCAAGTTTTGGATTAGCCCGGCCCCGGTAAGGGGCCTGGGCCATGCCTGCACCCTGTCAGCTTGCTCTAAGCTCAAAGTAAACAGGGTTGCTAACTTGCAGCCACATGTTAGTGGTTTGGCAGGTGTGTAGGCATTTGCAGCCGAGGTTGGCTGGAGTGGAGAGTTCAATGTTACGTGGTTCCATCTTTGATCTATTCCACCAACTCGGTTACAGTGGGAGCTTCACTGGTGTATGATGAAGCTCATTGGTTGGCAGTTCCTTTGATTAGTTCCCTGGGAGCCATGCTATGCCGCTAGTGATGATGACGATGATGAATGAAGTTTGGAAATGAATTTACCAGAGCTATGCCACTAGTGATGATGACGATGATGATTGAAGTTTGGAATTGAATTTACCAGAGCTGGGAAAACATGTACTTCTTTGGATGAAGGTATGCATTTTCCCCTGATTTGTTGGTGCTGTATTGTTTTGCTGAACAAATTGGCCCTTTTTTGTATTCTGGGCTACCATATCCTAAGAAATATAACCTTGTCTTGCTAAGGCACCTAAAATACTGAAAGGAATGTGAATGTAAGTGGTACTTTTTTTCATTTTTTTCTTTTGCTTGGGAAAAAGAAAAAACTGGATTGCATTTCAGTGAATCAAAGAATTAGTACGGGATAGAGATTTGGAATACATGAAGTCATGAACACCACAGGAAGTGGAAAGCTTACCTGATCACTAGGTCTGCCTAAGATTAAGCTTAACCTAACAAAAGCACCTAGAGGAAGAAGAATGTGGCAGAGAATGCAGAAGGCTCTAGAACACTCGACAGAGATACTAAAACATGGGGCATAAAACGATATTGAGGACTAAAGGCCGGAAGTGAATATTGACCAAGCAAACTTTAAGGCAATGCCGAGAAGATGTACCAACTTGCAGGCATCCATAACTTGAAACCTTTTTGATTGATAACAAGAGTCCTGTGTAACGTAATTTCCAGTTTGCTTTTGCAGTGTGGGTTGGAAAGAAGCTTTTGTTCCTATGCCTTGGAGAAATGAAACCAGTATGCAGCATCTGCTCCGTCTGCAGGAGGGGGAGAATGGAAAACCTAATTGTTCAAGGAGCCCCTACGAAAGTGTTTTATGGCGAATTGAGTAGCCTTGGGGTTTCAGGGCACAGCAAGACCAGTACTGAGTCAAGAATGAGCTGGTCTTGCATGTAGAAGATTGACTGATGTGCTGAATGGGCCAAACCTTGTTGGTCGCCAAAGGTGGGCCATGTTTGCCTTCGAGCTCTCTCTCGTGGAGAACCCCTTGGATACGTGGGGAGAACTTGCTACTTAGTGGGGAGCAGACATTTGTCGATGGAACAGCTGTGGTTGTGTGGCGTTTTGCAGAACTTCTTCCTAAGCAATTGGATCTGACACCTCAAAATCTTACTATTTGGAATTTAACCAAAAGCGAGTGATTTCTCCTGGAGGGTTGGCGATTTCTCCTGGAGGGTTGGCCATAAGCATGGCTAGTTGGCTACCTTGAGATGTTCTGTGGTGATCAGTTTAATTGATCACAATTCCGATACCCGTGGATAAACTCCAGAGTAGATTTAAGAGCATTGACACCCCTTAACTGGTAGCCATTGGTCCCTTTAGTTTCTGTGTTGAACTGGAGGTGCATCAGTTTGGTGTGCCACGGCCGTTGTTGGCGGTCTCTCTAGTTTATCTGTGTTGAACTGGAGGTGCAGCCCGGCCGTCTTTGCTTTCTTTCATTTGAGAGAGTCTCTATCTACTCCTAGGCACTTGGTGCGATGTCTGTCTTCTCTCAACCTGGCTCTGGTAATCACTTGTCTCTGGTTTATTGAGATTCCATTTGAGGACACGAACTGTGAACTTGGTGATGTAATCTTAGGTATTTGGAATGTGGTGTTGTAGAGATTAGTAGAATTTTGTCTTTAATTGTATCTGTACGCTGTTAATTTGGACGGAGTTTTTTTCCAGATTCGTTGCAGCTATTGGATTGTGATTTGGGGTGGTGAATTTTCTTTTTAAGTTTTTATTGAGATCGAGCTCAAGCTGGTGGAAAAAATTAATAGAAAAGACTGGACACTAGCGTGCTCAGCTCAGCTCGAGCATGAAAAATTTAATAAACAAGCCTCAACGTTAGCACGCTCGGACGTTAGCAGGCTCGGACCAGTTCGGCTCCATAAGGCTCTTTTTTTCCTTAATGGGAGGAGATTACATACTTATTACAGTAATTCAAAGTAATATGTCGCTGTGCAATATTCAAAAACTATGGTAAATGCTAGAAGTGACAATCTCAACTTATACCCATTATAACTCAATCTAACCCGCCCATATTTTATACTAATGGGTTTATATGGGTTGAAGTTGAACCCTATAAATCCACATTTACATGGGTTTAAGTGGGTAAAAATTGGGTTAAAATTAAAAAGACCCAACCTTGCAAAAGAGTGAACTATTATGGGTAATTTCTCTCTCCTGTATGCCTCATGTACAAAACAAGAATGAACTACGGTTTTTTTTTTGCTAGAAAAAAGATTAAGTGTACGTCCTCGCAAATTCTCTCTTTGCGCGCTCGCTCTCTCTTTCCATTTTTTTTTCAAACCGAAAGGAGATTTTATTATACGATATGGAAGATGAGCCAGAGGCTGTTACATCATCAAGCAGGGACGAAGCCAAGATTTCATAAACGTGGGGGACAAACTATGAGCAAGAAAATTTTGAAATTTCAAGGTTCGAAAATCTAATAGTAAAAATGTATTTGTGATTGACTTGTTAAGACTCGTGAACAAGCTTAAGCTTAAGTCAAGTTTCAACTTAGCTAGGTCCGTTAAGTTTTCACTGTATTTGAACTTGAGCTTGCCAAAAAATTTAATAAAAAAAACTTGGACACAATACAACTCGGTTCGACTGTTACAACCCAAGTTTAAGGTAAAGCCTTGTTTGGAACATGGGAAAACAGAAAGCAAAAGTTGAAAACTAAACTTTCAAAATTTAGAGTGGGAGGTCTAAAACTTTTCTAGAGAGAGAAACTCCCAAAGTCACCCAATGTACGAAGAACGCCACACAGTTTCTCACGCCTCCTCCCCCGCCACAGCCACACCCACCCCACCACCGCCCGTTAATCACCCTTCCTTTTCAAGAATAAGCATCACCCTTGTCCCATTAGTCGTTCTTGCGCCATCGATTAGTGCGCGTGCGTCCTCTCCAGCTTGCCTCTCAACTGCCTCGTCACCGCCTCTGCCTTGTTTCTCTGTTAGCCTGCTGTCCCAGCGTTGCGATCCCCTCTGTTCCCAGCTGCGCACGTTTTCTGTCTCTCAAACCCAGCCCGTTCGGCTGGTTTTTTCAAACCCGATCGTCCCCCCCTTTCCTGTCTCCCCTATCCCGTCCAATTGGCTCCTTCTTTTTTTTTTTTCCTTTTTCTCCTCCGATTGGATCCAACTCCCCCTCCTCTTGTCCTCCCTTCCCCCGTCGGATCCGATCGGGCTTAACCTGTGTGGCTGGGTTCTTGTTGTGGGTGTTTTTCTTTGTTTTATTGCAGGTTTGCTTGGAGTTTTGTGGAATTTGTTTTGGTTTACGAACTCCTCGATCTGTGTCGGCCATTGGTTAAAAAGGGCGTGATCCGGCCAGCGGTATGGTCGCTATCGGTTGATGTGGTGGTTCATCTGGCTTGATTGCTCGCTATTGGTGTGCGCTAACCTCCGTTCGGGTTCTCTGGGGTTGCATTATTGTAGGTTTCATTATTAGTTTTCAGCTGTAGTGTAAGGGGCTGTTTGGTAAAACTAAAAACTGAAACTGAAAGCTGAAAAATTAAGTACTTAATGCTGAAAATTTTAAGCTGAAAAGCTGTTTGATAAAATATATTATGTACTGAATTAAAAAAATGATGAATTAATTTTGTTCAAATTCTCTCTTAATTTATTAACGGTCACAATGTACTTTTGGTAATGGTGGAGGAGTGGTGGTGGCGGTGGAGTGATGGTGTAGTGCTGGTTATGGTGGTGGTGGTGTTGTAGTGATGGTGGAGTGGCGGTGGTGGTGAAGTGGTGGTGATGGTTGTAATGATGGTGGTGGCGTGGTAGGAGTAGTGGTGGTGGAGTGATGGTAGGGGTGGTGGTTGTGGTTGTGGTGGAGTTGGTGGTGATGGTGGAGCTGGTGGTGGTAGTGGAGGAAGTGGTGGTGGTGGTGGTGGTGGAATGGTGGAGTTGGTGGTGATGGTGATGTGGTGGTGGTAGTGGTGGAGTGGTGATGGTAGTGGATGAAGTGGTGGTGGTGGTGATAGTGGTGGAATTGGTGGTGGTAATGTGGTGGTGGTGGTGATGTGGTGGTGGTAGTGGTGAAGTGGTGGTGGTAGTGGAGGTGGTGGTGGTGGTGGTAGTGGTGGAGTGGCGATGATAGTGGAGGAAGTGGTGGTGGTGGTGGTGGAAGTGGTGGAGTTGGTGGTGGTGATGTGGTGGTGGTGGTAGCGGAAGAAGTGGTGGTGGTGGTGGTAGCGGAAGAAGTGGTGGTAGTGGTAGAGTGATGATGGTGGAGTTGGTGGTGGTGATGTGGTGGAGGAGGAGTGGTGGTGGTGGTGGTGTAGTGGTGGAGGCGTTGGTGGGAATGATTGTGGCGGTGGTATGATGGTTGAATGTAAGTACACAAAAATTCAGCCAGAATTAAGTAGCTCAAAGCTACTTAACTTTTTTCAACTTTTTAGTCTAGATTTTAAGTGGTACTTAATTTGTTAAGTAATGTAAGATGTGGTTATCAAACCTACTGAATCACTTATTACTTAATTAATTCAGTTTTAAGTGCTGAATTTAAGTTATCAAACAAGCCCTAAGTTTGCGGTGGTGGATTTCTTTCAACTGTATTAGTTTTAGTATTTATTTGTACTTATTTTGGCCGCAAGCACATCTTCACTTTCCACGCTATGTTCCGTTTATTAGGCCCTTGTCGGCCTTCGCCTGTCATTGACGTCCCTAGGCCTCTTGTTGGCCTTTATCTTCAGGCGAGAGCATCGTAGTTGTGTCTTTATTTTTTGCTGTTCTATACATAGTGTTCTGTTCCTTTAACCCTAGTTTGGTTTTCTCTCGTCGCTGGCGTATCTTCATTATTGTAACGGCGACAGCATAGTTGTACTTTTCTTACCATGATTAATGCATTTCTTGCCATTCCAAAAAGAAAAAAAGTTTCAAAATCTGATCCGAAAAGCACTTCAAATCAAACTAAAGCAAAACCGAGGCGTGTTTTCGGTTCACGCATTCCGAATTGGCAGGGACATCGTGATGCATAGGTGCGTTTTTACATAAGCGTACATGGGTAAACAGAGCGAAAGTTTCCAGCCATAATCAAAAGTTTGCGTCCAAATCGAAATAGTTTGTGGCCAAAACTCAAATAAGGCTTCCTTGTTCGCTCTTCCTTCTTCTCCCACAACAAAGCCGCGGCGCTCCAACGCAATTCCTTTCCTATTAAGAAACCCCCAACCCCAACATCAGATCTTCAGATTCGGCTCCAGTCCAGTATATTAATATCCATTTTGATCCATTGAATGGCTGAGATCAACTCTATTGCATCCAAAGCTCCACAGCATGCCATGTCATGTTCTCACATTTACCTCTTAAAAGAAACGGAGAATGGTTAACGGAAAGTCCAGCCAAAGTAACTCTGCAAAATCCAAATCAAACTCCACCCCAGTTAAGATTTAAAAAAAAAAAAAACCCACTCCAGCTAGCTAAACTAATATTTAATAAAAAAAATCAACCTTTTTGTTACCATAATAAAACTTCAATTGTCAACGAGAAAAGTTTGTCCACTTCAAGAACTCTTTTTATTTTTATTTTTTCCAGACGTCAAGCTAAGCAATTGATTTTAATTTTTTAGATTTATATTAAAAATATGATGAAAAAATTAAGTGTACCAATTTTTAATCTGCGAAAATCTCATTTTTCTGATCATTTTATTCTAAACAGTCAGAGTTAATTTGTCTCTAGGGCTTTCATAATAAAGTATCTGTTTTATAGGATCTCAAATAATAAGCAGATACTTAATTATAAGAGTCCTAGAGACAAAAATTAATTATGATTTTTAAGATAAAACAACCAAAAAAAAATTTCGTACCAGTTCAAACGGATTGAAAATTGGAGCACTTAATTTTTTCACCATATTTTTAATATATGAATAGTCTAAAAAATTTAAGTGCTCCATTTTTCAATGCATTTGAACTGGTGTGAAGATCTTATTTTTATGATCATTTTACTTAAAAAATTATAATTAATTTTTGTCTCATAATTAAATATCTGCTCTATAAAGTCCCAAATAATGAACATATACTTAATTATGGGAGTTATAGAGTCACAAATTAAGCGGCTTGATCATTAGCGTGAGACGTAATAAGTATCACACAACTCTGTGCACATTTGTTGTACATCAAAATATAGTGTACTCATAGTTTTATTGCAAGAAATATCTGCTGAATAATGGCACAAGCGTTAAAAATAGGGAAATGATTTTTTCACTTTCTTTTTTTGTTAACGTCACTCCACTGCAAATGTATTTTTATTAATGAGGGCAAGTGCCAAGTAAAATCCGAGACGACACGTGGAGTGGAGTTTGCTTCGACTATTGCAAAGCTATTTTGGCTGGACTTTCCGTTGACTATTTTCCGTTTCTTTTGATAGGCAAATGTGAGAACATGACATATGGCAAGTTGTGGAGCTTTGGATGCAATAGAATTAATCTCAGCCATTCAATGGACCAAAATGGATATTAACGTACTGGACTGAAGCCGAACTTTCTCCGGATCTTCATTCTCTCTCTCTCTCTCTCTCTCTCTCTCTCACACACACATTTCCCCAACGTCGCCCGTAATCTTCCCCACCAAATCTCTCAACCATGTCGAATGGATTCAACGTCCCCCCCGTAATCTTCCCCTCCGGCGGAAACCCCTCCACCGCGGCCGGCGCCACCACCCAGCACCGCCGCCTCCCCAGCGCCCCCTTCCAACCCCCTCGCTCCTCCCCAAACCCGAACCCCAACAGCATCCCCTTCATATCCTTCGACGTCGGCTCCTCCGCCGCCTCCTCCTTCTCCGCCCCGCAGTTCGCCGCCCCCGGTCCCATCGGGATCGGCGGCGGCTCGGGGTTCGACGACGAACCGCCTTTACTCGAAGAACTCGGCATCAACACGCGCCAAATCTGGACCAAGACCATATCCATCCTAAACCCCCTCAAAGTAAACCCTGATTTGCACGAGGACGCCGACTTGTCCGGCCCGTTCCTGTTCCTTATGGCCTTCGGCTTGTTCCAATTGCTCGCTGGAAAACTCCACTTCGGGATCATCCTCGGTTGGGTTACAATGGCAGCTTTATTTCTATACGTGGTTTTTAATATGTTGGCTGGGAGGAATGGGAACTTGGACTTGTACAGGTGTGTGAGTCTGATTGGGTACTGTATGCTGCCGATGGTGGTGTTATCGGCTGTGGCGTTGTTCCTGCCGCAAGGCGGTGTTCCGATAATTGCAGTGGCGGGGGTTTTCGTGATATGGTCGACGAGGGTTTGCACGAGGCTGCTGGTTGAGCTGGCTTCGTGCGGGGACGAGCATCGCGGGCTGATTGCGTACGCGTGTTTCTTGATTTACACTCTCTTTTCCCTGCTAGTTGTGTTTTGAGTTGATCAGGATTCAGTTATTTCTATAATTTGGGTGAACCCATGTTACTTTGCAATGTCCTTGGAAAGTTCTAGTATAATGTGGAGTTTTTTTTTGAAAAGAATTTGGAGAATCCCCTTACATCCGCTTGGATCGGTCACTGGTACTCTGTACTCATGGGTTCTACAGTTCTTTACGATGTTGTTTTTGGTCTTCTTGCTAGGCTTTTTGGTTGTCATGATTCCCCATGGTAATGTTATTTTTTCCTTTTGTTGTAGTTGATAGGTTTTCTGGGTGGCATGTTGGAAATAGTTCGGTAAATGGTCTATTTCCTTAACTTAAGGGATTGTAATTAAATTGAAGTAATATCCATCATTGAATGGTCTATCTATTACTCTTAAGATGCTTTTCCTTTGGTCAATCTGTGTCTTTTTGTGACAATGCTAATATGTTCATAATTCCATGCTTATGTGCGAACATATGCGCCTTTGGTGAATTGTCTGCTTTTATCAGCGATTTTGACGGAATGGAAGTAGTAATATTGCCCTTTGTTATAACTTGTATTTTTTTATGTTGGTGGCCTTAGTTACAATGCTGATAAGTTCATATTTCTATGCCTATGAGTGAACGCAGGCTAGTTCTGTGAGTTTTTGTTGGAGATCTAGAGAGCCGTAGGAGAAAGCTGCATATTGTTTGTTGCGTTTGTTGAGCACTCGGAGCATATCTGCTGGAAGTTATTTTGTCGCAAGCTTACGATATATGCATTCTAATGCTGTGATTTCATGGTTTATCTTGTGTAATTGTTTCTTTGGCCCCTTGTGCCTTAGAGTGGGGATTGCAAATGAAAAATGCACTATGTACAATTTTTTGAAATTGTTGGAATCAAATAAGGATAAAATGGCTAAATATTTAACCATCCATGATTTGTGCAATGATTTGAAGGCCTTTTGGTTATACTTTGACGTAGTTCTGTCGATGCTTCCTGTTATCATCAAGTTAAAGGTTCCGCCTAGAGAATTGATTCCGTACCCGCAAGTCTGTTTTTAGGTCTTGACGTAGTTTGTCGATGTCGGTAGCCATTTAATGCATAATGGATTCCTTTTCGAGGAATTTTTGAGACGAAATACAGTTCATATCACACTCCTGAGAATTTGAATTATCTCTACTGACAGCCATTACATATAGTTTTTGTGCTTTGTGTATACTCAAAAGAGATCGAGAGGCGCACGGGCACACACACCATGTACCAAAATATGGTCTACGAAGAAGCAAGCAATAAGCTGCTTTATTCTACTCTGTTGCCTTATCCGATCTTTTCATTAGGATTGCACCATGCGCTCCTCTACAAATTTTTTTTTTGGTCGGAATAGATTGCGTTTGATCTACCTTATCCCGACACGTGGGGCTTGATTTATTTGGTGGAGTGCAACTTGACTGATATGTCTTAGATGACCGCATTTCTTACTTTTTTGAACCTGGTTTCTGGGAACAAATTCATACTGCAGCATAGCAGTCAGTAGTGGTTATTTAGTTCTGGGGCGTGCTTTATTTGGATGTTGTGGGTAACTTTGGCAATAGACTTGAATTTTCCCATTGTTGGTAAAGTTCTGTCTCTTCAACATCAATTATCCAAGGAACTTCCTGCAATTTTTAACACCGAATTTCGGAATTGTGTGTGTGTCTATATATATATATATATATATATATATATATTGTGGTTTGAAAATGACTTTTGTTGCTGAGATTGCAGAGAAAGGGGTGCTCGAGCACTAGAGGAAAGATTAGCAGCTTAGGAATTGGCAGTAGGAAAGACAACAGAACAGTTCGAAAAAAGTTGCCACAGAGAATGTTTGAGGTCTTAAAATTCCAACTTTTTCAAATCTAAGAATGAACTGGAGATGTCTCTATGCTTGAGCTGCTAAGTGCTAACGGCTCGAAAGATTGTTCACTCCCCGGCGGTGGATCACTCTCTGAGTTCGGGGTGGGGAGCGAGTACAACCCATTTTGCTGCTAAAACTATTGTTTCCCCATGCGATTATCCGTGGGCGATGATATGTTTGTGCTCTTGTTGAGTACAACCCATTTTGCTGCTAAAACTATTGTTTTCTCATGCGATTATCCGTGGGCAATGATATGTTTGTGCTCTTGATCATGATGTAAGAACAATGTTTCCGCATTACGCCAAGGTAATGTAAGAACTATTCTCGAGATTGAAATACATTTTTTTCCCTCTAAAATGTTGCAACACGGAAATCTTGTATGACAGAATTTATATATGTTGAGGGATTCAAAAGCCCGTTTGGTTTCCCATTTCCTTATTGGTTGTAAAGTTTTCCAGTTAACTGATTGTTGCTTATCAATTCAATCAATAAGCAAGTACAGGTATCTGATCTCCTTTTGGTCACTGAGTCCATTGCATCGTCCAGCACCGGCCTCCAAACCATACAAAACATAAAGACGAACGAAATCGCCACTTGAACACCAGCAAAATCAATGCTCTTTTGGCATGAAGAATGTTCAACTAAACAAGAAAACAGAAGAGTACGCTTGATGCTAATTACAAATTCTATGTTTCAAATGTCATTCAAGGAACGAACTCTGTACCTTCCATTTCCCAGTAAATCAACCTCTGTTTCAAGAGCTTGATTTATCAGAGGGATTAATGGCAGCATGATAGTCACTTCTCTCATTTGTGAGACATATCTATCAATTGCTTCTCCATCAAAATAGTGCTTGTGTACCAGTGGTGCCTCCAGGAATTTTTCCAAGGGTATTCAGAAATTATACTATACTATCTCGAGAAACCACAACTATTTATGTAAACAAAAAGTCATACATAATATCTAAAATGCGACCCAAAAATAGCAAAGTATATAAGCTATTACAATTGTCTTCGACGAGTTTTCGTATTTTGAAACCGTTGTATGATATCCTCAATGTCAATGGTATCAAATCCATCATTCTCTATATAAGTAATTAAGCAATCATTCATCCATTGATCTCCCATTCAATTGCGCAGATTGCTCATTATGTACTTCATTGCTGAAAAACTTCTTTCAACTGTTGCAGTGACGACAGGAAGAGTCAATACTAATGTCACAAGCAAATAGACCAATCCATATATGACATGCTTATCTGTCTCCAACTCTTTTTTTTCTGTGGCTTGTGCTAAGAAACCGAGTTCTTGTAGATGCATCCTTGCAAGTGAGAAATATTCAGCTGGTGTCGAGGTGCTCGCTATGTGAGAAGGAAGGCGATCGGTGTTACATTGATTTTGTTTTGGGCGTGCTCCAAGGATTTTGGAATCTGTTCAAGAATGGTCCAACTTTGCAGCAAGATCACCAATCCCTTTGAGATCTGAAAAATTTTCGCGGAATTTAACGTCAACAATGTAATTTTGAAGTTGAATGTCCAATGCCATTAAGTCCATCTCAGAAAAGTCACACACGCAGAGTTCCACATTAGAGGTCTTTAGCGTATTTTTTTTTCTATTTGTTTATTCCTTTCCTTATTTTCTTTTTTCATTTTGTTATTGCTGAAATTAGGTTAGTGGGCTAAAATTTGGGCTTTTAATTTCAAGTGGATTAATTTGTGGGCTATTTTTGGGGTGAGTGTTCATTAACATTTGGGTTGGATGTTCATTGACAATTGAATTGGATGTTCATTGACAATTGGATTGGGTGTTCAAAGTAAGGCTAGTCCAAATTTTTTACATGTATTCTAAAAAAAAATATTTTGGGGTGGTCAGTTGACCATGGATTGGTGTGAATGGAACCGCCTCTGTTGTGTACCATTTTATTGTAATCTGCAAGAGGAAAAGCCAAAATGTCGAAGAGTTGATTAGTTGATCAAAGAGTCATACTGTAAGTTTTTTCCATGTCATTAATGCAGTCAAAGAGTCTATGTTCAATGTGTCTTTGAGAGTCTAAAGTTGGTTGAATGTTATTTAATTTGAAAAGTTCTAGAGTCAAGTTGAAATGGATATAAATAAGATCAGCCTTATGGCAAATCATGATAGAGTGATATGAAAATTGAGTAGCTTTCAATCTACTAGATTGTGCGATGCAATCTTCTTTGGTGTGATACTAAAGAGCCCCTTGGTGTGATGCCTTGGGTTTTCTAGGTGCTATGCCTAGGTCTATCCCTCTTTAACCCCTTCATCTTCTTCTCTTCTCTTTTTACTGTTCACGTCTATTGTTCACAGCCAAAAACAACCATTTTTTCTTGTGTCTGATCATATCTAGACCTATTCCAAATCTGTCCTACATCACCCTACCATCCCTAGGTACTTCTCATATCATATTTTCGAATACTTCAGTTTAGAAGTATAGAACACAGATGAATTACTGTTGTAAAAGTACTTAAGCATGCATTCATGCAGAATTGACGGTTCAAAAGGGTTACAGAGACTAAAATGTTAGTAATATTCAGAGAGAATGGTTTACGGTTAGACGCAAGCAGAAACAAACCTGCGGTGAACTTCTGAACGTACGGTTCCATTTCTCAACGCAGCTTTTAATCCTGAAAAAACCATCCCCTTGTCCCCCGGATTAGAAACGTATTTTTAGAATCAACAATAGAAACAAGAAACGGTAAGCTCTATACCAATTTAAAGTTGAAGATTGGGGAAAATGCAGAAAGTGCTTGCTTGCCTGTGGGACGTGTCATGGAAAATCACGACATTTTTTTTTATGGCTTCTTCCATTTCAACAATGGCGTTTTGGTACGACTTCCTGCTCCAAAAGAAGAATGCAAACAGATTGTTTATGGGGACTGAAGAGATCTATTTGATTTTGGTAGTGGAGAGAGAGAGAGAGAGAGAGAGAGAGAAGGGGGATTTGAAGGCCGCGAAATTTTGCTCCTGGACGCAAAATATTGTTCCTGGACGCTAAAATTTGCTTATGGCCGGCAACTTTTGTATGCCTATGGAGAAACGCGACTACGCATCACGATTTCCTTGTTTCCCTAATTGATTGTTTTTCCCACGTTTATACTAATTCTCCTGGTAAAACCCAAATACTATTCCATATAGTTGCACCACTTCGTGGCCACTGAGAAATGGCGGCGATGGCTCGCCTGCACCTCCTCCAGCCACCGCCGGCCGCCGTGAACACTTCCGTGCTTTTCTCAAAACTCCCTCGCCCCTCCCCTTTCTCCAATCCTAATTACAGTCTCAACTACACTCGTACTCGTAAACCCTCGCTGGGTCGACGACTCTGCTCCAACTCGGACTCAGTCCCCGAGGTAATCCTCTCTCTCTCTCTCTCTCTCTAGAATTTTATCTGTAGCTCATTTGTGGATGTGAGTGCAGGGCTCTTCAACTTCTGGAGCGAGTGCGTCCATAGTTGGTGGTCTTCTGGATTATCTCAACGAATCTTGGACTCAATTTCATGCTACAGGTATAAAAAAATGAGTATATTATCCGCGATATTGATGAAATGCTCATCCAATGTTTAGAGTTTTACCCCTGAGCTTCTTGATGATGAAATCTATATTGAGCTGTGATCTTTTTTCTTTCTTTTTCTTATTGACGGGTACTTTTGTATTGGTCACATTACTCTAACCCCTTTTAACGCGGTTTTGTAAATAGCTGAAGCAAAACGACAATTGATTGCTGCTGGTTATCACTTGCTGAATGAAAATGATGAATGGGACCTAAAGCCTGGAGGACGCTACTTATTTACAAGGAATATGTCTTGTTTGGTTGCCTTTGCAGTTGGAGAAAAGTAAGTTGAATCATACTCTGTTGCAGTAGTTGAAAAGCATCATGAGACACTTAATCAACTGCATACATAGACTGGGGAGTGGATAGACCGAGGAGAAAATTGGGTTTGAACTTTTAGGTAGTAAGAAATAATGCAGACATAATGTGGCCTATAGTCCTCAACTTTTTTAGATATAGGGGGGGCACTATTCAAGGGTAAAACTTTTTGAAAGTAGCCACTTTGCACATACATTGCCGAAGGTTCGGCCTGTCTCTAATCTTCCCCACCCATAGCGCCATCTATTGGGATTACATGGGTACGATTATTGTTGTTGATGTAGTGTGATATGCTCCCTGTTTTTTCCTTTTTTAGTGATAGTTCTTAATAAGGTTCTCTGTCAGCTTTGCAGGTACCGCGGCGGCAATGGTTTTCATGTAATTGCTGCGCACACTGATAGTCCGTGTCTAAAACTAAAACCAAAGTCGGCATCTTCCAAATCGGGCTATCTCATGGTCAATGTGCAAACATATGGAGCTGGTTTATGGCATACATGGTTTGATAGAGACTTGAGTTTAGCTGGAAGGGTCATAGTGAGAGAGAAAGATGGTTCTTTTCTGCACAAGCTCATTAAATTGAAAAGGCCTATTTTACGAATACCAACGCTGGCCATTCATCTTGACAGGTTTGTTAATCTTCCTTAAGGTCACTATTTATGTTTCTATTTTTCCATCCTATGACACATTATTTACCTCGCAAGCACATAGTCATTTATAGTTGCTTGTTGCTGTGACACTAAGTTGGAAGTTGGTTGGTCTGATGTTTTGAAGATACTATGGCTTTGTATTTGATACTTGATTTTGTGAATTGGCTTAAATGATGGTGTACTCATTTAGTTTAACCCAGAAGCTGGACTATGAGTATGGAGTTGGTCTCAATTTACTGCATTTGTGAAGCAATTTTTGAGTGGTCTTTGAATAGCTCTCGCTCCAAAATCAAACTGACAGCTTAATAGTACTTAGGAATTTTTGTTCATTTCATTGGAGAAAGAAATATGAATAAGAAAAGGATATGGTGCATAAACTCTAAATTTGTTAAATTTGACTTACATAGTTTGAACCTTGAGCTTTCATGAGTGGACCTGCTAAAGCTTAAATTTGACTTAGTTTAATTCTTCTGAACCTTGAGCTTTCATGGGTGGGACCTGCTGAAGCTTACCCTGACTGTGGTTGGTACCTTTAAGCCAGGTCATCTTCTTATTAGGTACCGGGTTGTTTGATAATTTTTGAATGTTCAGGACCAGAGCATCCATGGTGCTAACTTATTTGTTCTTTTGTTCTCTAGTTTGTGTTCATGAGATGACAATATTTCAAGAACATTTTGGCTTCTACGATTTGATTTGATTTATATCAGCATCAATGCATAACTCATTTGGCATCTTAATGCTCTGAGAACCGTGGTCTTACAATGCTGGAATCTAGTAAAGAAGATTCTTAAAATGGGGAGGATTCGTTATTTATAGTCAATGAATGAGCAAGGGTGTAAAAACGTCCGAATCTTTATGTTATCCTGTTATATGGTATTTCTCTTGATGTTAAGTTTTCCTCTCATGGGCTCATGGTTATCTTTGCCTTGTTTCATGGTGCTACGTCACTGCCATTTACCTTTCCATATCTCCAATTTTCTATTTACATGCTAGTCATGTCAATTATCTATCAATCCTAGTGTCATGCAATTTTTCCAAACTTGAAGTGCAAGTTTTTGAGAAACTGGTGCAATTCGGCAGCTGTGACTTAGATCCATGGCGTCTGAAAATTATCTTTGTTTGGTAGCTTTTTAGATAAATAATTCTAATTAAAACCATGCTTATGCTCTGCTTTGGTATTTACCGAGTCTCAATCTTATCCATTGTTTAATTCCACGTTCTTTACATATCTGATGTTTTTCTCTTTGTCTTTTGTTTTGGTTGTTTAGAACAGTGAACAAGGATGGGTTTAAGCCAAACCTAGAGACTCACCTTGTTCCCTTATTAGCAACAAAGCTTGAGGATACATCTTTGGATCCTAAAGAGAAAAGTAATATTTCAAAAGATGCTCATCATCCCATTCTTATGCAGGTACCTCTTTTTGATTTAAGTCATTAGTTGCAACATTGTAGATGCATCCACAATGGATGATCCCAGTCCCCTTGCTTTGGTGTTTCTGACCGACCTTATATTTGAGCATTGGGATGACTGGTTTCCTACTATACACATCTGCAACTTCTGTTGCCATGCTCTTGCAAGATCAAGTATTGTTTTTTTGACTTCTTCTTTGTACATCTAAGGTCCACTAACGTTAAAATGAGGTTGCACTATAAAAGTATGAGCAATATGGTCACAGTTTGTGATTTTGGTGACAGTTCTGTTGGAATACCTTCATTGTAAGTTCCTTGTTGCTGTGATGGTCAGATTTTGTCAGATGAGCTGAGTTGTGGCATTGAAGACATAGCAAGTATAGAGCTGAACATTTGTGATACCCAACCCAGTTGCCTCGGAGGTGCTAACAGTGAATTTATTTTTTCTGGAAGATTGGATAATCTCGCTTCTAGTTATTGTGCATTGAGAGCTCTTATAGACTCATCTGGAACACCCGGTGATTTATCAAGTGAGCATGCAATTCGGATGATTGCTCTTTTTGATAACGAGGAGGTATTTTTTTCCCTTGTACAGCTTTTAAGTTTTAAGTATGATGTTAATTGCTTTGCTCTCCTTTTTGCCAATAATTGGGTGTAATTGTGGGAGCTTTTTGTTTAGTCGTGTGAAACCTTCTATTCACCTGCAATTAGTATTGGTTTCAGCTCTTGATGATGTCGTCAATTATACTAAAAAAAAATAACTAGCATTGTAAGAGGTCATATGAAATTATTAGAGTTGTTGGTCTTCAAGTGGTCTTCCTTTACTCCTAAGTCAGAATTGACAACCCCTTGGTGCCTGTGATATGAAGGTGAACTCTATGTACTAAGAGTTCAACACGCTTGGATATTCAGTTTCTTGTTATAAACAAACATAAGGAGATGAATGACGAACTTCCAGCTGTCACTGGTGGAAGTGAAACTATTAGGTTATTGTTCCAAAGTGGGTATTCCTAACCTGATTTCCTTCAGATGATTCTTATGGTACTCATGAGTCATGTCAACTATGGCATGTGCAAAATTTCTGTGAGTCTGGTTTAGAATGGCTATCATCTCTCCTTGTGCAGGTGGGTTCAGACTCGGCTCAGGGAGCTGGTGCTCCAACCATGTTTGATGCTATGAGACGTATAGTTGGTTGCCTAGCTCAAGAGTATGTAGAGGGTGCTTTTGACCGTGCAATCCGCCGATCTTTTCTTGGTACGCTTGATTAAGAATTTGTTTGGTTTTGTGTAGATTACTTCCCTTTTAATTCTTCCTTCCAAATATGATAGTTACGGTTTTTTTTTGCCTCCATTATGTAGATCCAAAATTGTGAAAAAGAAAAAGAAGTCTTCTTCGTATGGATAATAAATACATAATTATGTTTCTCGGTTTTGCAAATTGTTGGATAGTCAGATGTTAGAAACTCTCTTGACCTTTGAACTGTTCTTCTTCTCAATTTCTTTTCCTTTCCTCTAGTCTTTTATTTTTCCTTTTCTCTCCTTTTTTATACTTGCGTGGTGCCCCCTGGCACCAGATGTAGTGATTTATGAAAGGATGTTTTTTTCCCACTTCTCATGTTTGGCACTTCTTTTGCTGTTGAATATATCCCTTATAGCACAAAGCTGTGTTTCACATCATTACGGGTTTTTTGATGGGCTTTCCTTTTTGAAATTACACTCTCTCATAAACCTCTCACGCTGGTTAATTTCTGTATCTCACTTTAGTATGTAGTTATTAAGATTATTTTCTGCTCTCAAATCCTATGTAATGTATTCAGGAAGCTTTAATAAAGAGTTACAGGCTCTCTTTTTTCAGCACAGGTATTAATGGCATGACAAAACAAAAATGCTAGATGCACAACTATCCAAACACAACACCAAACACAATTCCTCACATACACGTGGGTCCCGCGGGTTAAATGTGTGTGGGACCCACTTGTATGTGAGAGGTTGTGTTTAGTGTTGTGTTTGGATGGTTGTGCACCTAGCATTTCTCAATGACAAAGATGGAGTCCAGGTTTTGACATGATTACTTAGAGTGACACTGAGTTGGGAGTCCAGTGTTTGTACTGTCTCATGTACCAAATAAAAAACGTGAGAACAGAAAACAAAACCATTTCTTGACAAGTTGCGCAAACAGTCTTTCCTTTTCTGTTATTAACTGTGCAGTCCGTCCAATTGATGCGTCCTGAGTTTTCTGTTTGGTTTGCTTACCGCGTAGTGTCTGCTGACATGGCTCATGGAGTTCACCCAAATTTCGTGGATAAGCACGAAGAACACCATCGCCCAGAATTACAAAAAGGGCTTGTCATCAAGCACAATGCAAACCAGCGCTATGCCACCAGTGGAGTTACGGCTTTCCTTTTCAAAGAAGTTGCAAAAATTCATAACCTACCCACTCAGGTGACAGTATTTTGAAACTTCCAAGTGCTTGTATTAGAAAGAACATTGTTGTCCTCTTTTGGGACATTGCCCTGATATTCATTTGTTTCTGTGTAGGAATTTGTGGTGAGAAATGATATGGGTTGCGGATCAACCATAGGTCCCATACTTGCTTCGGGTGTTGGAATTCGTACAGTTGATTGTGGTATTGCTCAGCTTTCCATGCACAGGTATTATGTAGTACTTTGTCGCACTTTCCAGTCAAATTCCTTTGTCATGTGATTCAGTTCCCCAAGTATTCAAAACTGGGTGTAACTTTAATCTTGGGAACCCCTCAACTTCGTAGAATGAGGCTCATTCGTTTGGTTCTACTATAAGTTTTTGACTTGTCAAATGGATCATCCCTGGGAGGCTGTGATAATCTTCAAAAATCAGTGCCACTGTAGTGTATGCAATGGATTGGAGTCATTGAACATCTAGTCGTACAAAACCTCCCTCCAAAAGAAAAGGCTGTATTTTTCACAATATTCAGTGCTATTCATTCTAGGATTTGTCATGACAATTCAACTTGAGGGCACATGTTAACACCACAACTTTAAGTACATATTTGGAATTTATTTTGTGCTGGTCAAGAGATTCACTTTTTAATGTGTTAGCTCCAGGTAACAGTTGCCTTGTTGTTTGACAGCTGATAAATTTCGAGGATATCTAAATTGAAAAATGTTCTGGGAACTTGTTTTTATGTCCGTGGAATTTTTTTTCTATAAAATCACCCTGTATTCACTCGCTCTCTATTATAGTTTCATGTTTTATTTTCGAATGGGACTCTTCTCGGTTGAAAAGAATTCTGTGAAGGATACAACTTGCTTTTTCAGCTTCCCTCGTTTGCTTCTTTCTTTTCAGCATGGTAATTGTAGTCAAGGCTTATTTTCTTCTCTTAATGTGCAGTATAAGAGAAATATGTGCAAAAGACGATATCAACATTGCATACAAGCATTTCAAGGCATTCTATGAAACGTTTCCAAGTGTAGACAGAAAATTAGAAGTGGATTAGCAAGTTTTTTTTCCAAGACCCATAGAGGATGATATCAGTTTTGCTTTCTCAAGAAAGTAGAATAATTCAATGGTGTTACACAAAAATGAACACAATAAGATGCATCCATATGTTATAATTTTGTTGGGGAGAAAATACTGGACGACATCATATGTACGGTTTTCCATGGAAGCATGAGGGTTTTCTTTGGGGATGGCTGATGTGAGTTCTTTTTATCTGTTTCTTTTGTATAATTTTGTCCTTCCATTTTAATGTATTATGGGTTTGCTCAAATTCTGTAGTTTTGAACCGGAAGTGGAGAAGATCGTGTTCGGCTCGAAATTGGACCTTTTTTCTATAGACAAAATTGAATCTTGATTAACTTGAGAACTTTGGACATTGTTTTGCCCTGAAGGCTGAACAAAAGACGAGACTATTCCTCTCTCCACCATCAGATACACCACCACCAACCACAAGGTTTATTGGACAGCCATACCCCTCCAATGCCTAGCAGCAAACTTCGTAGATCCTCAATCTGGCTTTTGTTTATCGAAGACTTGTGCATCTGCTATGACAGCTGGAAATTGCAGACCAGCACCAGAAACTAGTCATTGGAATTTTGGGTTGGGTTGGGATTTTCCTTGATTCTTGGGAAAAAAGTTCTCTTTTGATTTGGTATGAGACAGGGTAAAAGGGGTCCGGGGAAGTGATCTTTGAGGATTTTTGTTTTCTCTCAGATTTCGAGTTTCTGTATGGATAAGGGGTAGAGATGCTCTAACAATGCAACAACAAAGGCAGCAAGAAGAACCCTCCATAACTTGAACGACCATGGAGGTAGAATACACATTCTATTCATAAAGTGTTCAACAAGCAGTTTGGTCAAGGAGACTTTTCTAGCGTCTGAGAATTGTCGCAGAGATTTCTGATCTTGGAACTATACAAGTGCGATAGCTTCACAACAATTGCCAACACTAAAGATCTTTAGTATCATGAAAAAACCAAGCTAATCGTTCACAAATTTATTGCTACATTCATTAGGATTGCAGAAAATGAAGTGGTATTGGAACACGTTGCACTTCTATTCCTTATTGCACCAAAGGAGATGATACATAAACCTTGACTGGAAAACAAAACTACAACATAAACTGGAATTTGGCCAGAATAGTATTGAACTCACTTCAAAGTGTCATTTACTGAACTCTCAAAAGACAGAATGCTACCAAAGAAACCGAAAATCTAGCCTGCCGAAAAGCATCAATCATGGCATTTAGCTTCCTTGATTTACTTGGGATACCCAGTTTCAGGGTTGAGGAGAGCTTTGCTTTCATCGCACAATACAACAGGACCTTTCCCGGGTCTGGTGCAGATGAAGTAACTGACATCCCCTTTGTATTGCTGGGCTGGAATTTTATCACTAACTTCTGGAGGTGGAGACAAAGCTTCCACATCTTTCATGTCTTTAACGCCAGCTTCTTGTAGTATCGACTTATCGCCAATAACATAACTGGAGAAAATGAATAGATGGGAAAGTATTCAGTGAAAGTGCCACGCGAGTGGAGATGCCAGTTTGGTTCCAGTTGAAATCCCTTTATTTGGCTTAAAATTTGAATTCTTTCTGGAAACCATAATCCCAAAGAATCATAATTGATGTTTCTCAATCAGTTTTTTATCAGCTTTGAAAGCCATGACAAACAGATCGGCACAACTTTCAAGACACCCAAAAAAAATGTTATCGCAAACACTAAGAACTTCATTGGTTCTTAAAATCTGGGTTATAGAAGCTTTTTAACCTGCAAGGCTGCAACCAACCTTTTTTAAGCGGAACCCAGTTACAGAATTCATTTGACGATAAGCCTAACATGTGAACTCTTTTACACTATATACCTGCTCAAATCAGCATCTGAATGTGGAGGAAAGAAGAAAAGCAGCCTTTGAAGCAAAAGGGCAGCGGCCTTTCGGTTACGTGCAATTAGAACTGCATTAGGCCCCGCATCAAATGTATAAGCTACCTGTCAAAGTCTCAAATTCAGTCAACTTCCCCGAACAAACCAACTTAAGCAAGTAGAGATGAGCAATGCTCAACTGGTCATACTGCACCCGAGAACCAATTTGAGCAGAAGTTATTATGATTGTGGGTTTTTAAAAAGTGTGATAGGTGTTATTGACAAACTTTACAGCAGCTGGACTAATCCTTGCTTGGCGACGCTAAAAATTCAGCTATCCTTTTTTCGGATACATTCAAAGTATAGAACAGACATGAATTAAGAACAAGTGAGGCAATTTGACACACATTTAAGACATGGTAACCAAAGGATTCCATATCTCCTTTCATGAAGGTATAACTGACAGAGAACATATCAAGAATAAAAGATTCACCACAGCCGCTAAACGCTAAAATTGGTGGTAGCATAAGGACAAGTGAAAATTCAATTTCACTGAACAAATGCTGGTCTGTCACATGGTTAACATAATAGAAAATAAGTATGATTAAGCAAGTATGCATGCAGAATTGACGTTTCAAAAGGGTCTATATTCAGAGAGAATGGCGCACAGTTAGCAAGCAGAACACAAACCTGAGGTGATTCTTCTGAACGATTCCATTTCTCAACGCAGCTAATAATCCTGAAACATATCCCCTTGTCCAGATTAAAAAAAAAAAAGACGACGCTACTAAAGAAACAGAAAAGGGTAATATGCCACCTTAAAGTTCAAGATGGGGAAAATGCAGAAAGTGCTTGCCTGTGAGACGTGTCATTCATGTAGAATATAGGGGGCAATGTATCCAGGCAGACTGCGTGAAACTGATTACTGTCGGCACAAGCCAAACGTGAAAAAGAACGAAAATCACGATTTTTTATGGCTTCTTCCATTTCAACAATCCGTTTAGGTACAACTTCCTGCTCCAAAAGAAAATGCAAACAGAAATCAGTGAAAGATCCAACTACCAAAGACCTCCCAAAAAATTTCTGCCAAAATAATTTACAGAAACCATCTGCAAGAAAAACAGACCATCAAAAAGCATAATGCATAAACATGTGAGTAGTTGCATAAGTATAATGGTAAGAATAAGGATATATGCAACTCTGACATGAGTAGTTGCACCATCAATTTGCAAGTAATACAACCGTGTATTTGAGTTTACCAACAGATATGCACAGAACACAGTAAATACGTTCAGACTTTGTGAACACCATTTAACCTTGGAAAACGTTATGAGCCTTGTAACACCATTTTACCTTGGAAAAGAAAAGAAGGATATTCACAAATATGAATGTTATTCAGTGTCACCGAGTCATTGGACATGATAACTAGATGAATGTTACTCTTGGACACCCATCCGTGCCCTACTTATGTATCATACACTATGTTGAACATTTTGATGAAGAATGCTAGAATTATGCAAAAAAATTAGGGCTCAAGATATAGCTACGATTTCTACATTGAAGCAGAATGGGCATATCTTAAGTGACATCAAAATGGCAGATGACCAAAACATACCTTTGCTCTATGCTGAATGAGCATACTGGTTTCAACAGTTTCACGCATTCCTGTGGTGCTACTAGTTTCCTTCTGCCGAGAACTTACCTGGAATCAACCGAAACACCATTTGGTTACAAAATCTAGAGGGTTTAGATGAAAGAACAATGCAAAATAATATCACCCCAGGGACGAAGATCAAAATATCATAACTTTTCTCTTTAACAACATTGATATGAATTTCAAAATACAATTGCTAATCCAGCACAGCTTGATTGTAATTTGCAAGCTGCATTCTCATAGCAACAACATGACCCATCACCCATGAAGTCATTTGTTTACTCTAATAAACATATTTAAGCCTTGGGGACAAGGTGTTATGCAGACATTCTTTATTACATGTCTCATCAGAGGATGATTTCCAATGGTCAAAAACCAGCAATTATAGTTTCTCTATCTGACAGATGCTGTATGAAACAACATGAACCAAAGGTACATACCACAGCAATGACAATAACAAGATCATCCCAGTGCTTCTCGTCTGCAAGTTGAACGGCAATACTGTCGCTTCCATTGTCATTCTAGACTCAACCAGGAAAAGAAGAGTCAGGGCAATTTTTCGAAAGCTTGACACATGCAAATATACTAAGATAGAAATCTTACTTTGCCCATGATCCACTTGGCAAAGCCACCATACAAACTGCGACAAGCACTCCCTGACCCTTGCCTGTAAATCAATAGAAAAATATCATGTAGTGCTACAAGTATCTACTTCTTGCATTCATGTCTCCTGATATATGAAGCTGACAAAATAGGTAAAACTAAAAGTACTACTCAATGGATTGAAGAAAAATTATTAGTGCAGGTATAAAGTGCCAGATATTAAGACAAATAATACAGATAGACAACAAAAAAACTGCCAGATATTAAGACAAATAATACAGATGGACAACAAAAAGAACTTTAAGAACAGATATATAAAGCAGTAACATGCGAAATCATACTCAGGAAGACCATAAGAATGTCCAAAATTAAAGACAAAGACAAGACAAGACAAGACATGCCATGCCATGAAGACCAATATATTCATAAAGGACAGAGGAAAACATACATAGAAAAACATAGTAAGTACCTTGCTATGGAAGAAAGTGTTCCTAGATCATCTTTCACGTTCATTAGCTTTGCAAGGGCAAAAACTGCATATGTAAAGGTAACCATAAGTTATACACATGCACAAAAGTTTTGGGTGCGATGTTTCATTTTTTTATCATTAAGCAAGCAGAAACCAAAAGGACATCGAGAAAATGGCTTTAAGCAGAGATACAGCAAATCCATAGATGATTGTAAGCATGTGATTCCATCTATATAAGGAAAATGCAAAGAATACAACACTATGAGCCACAAAGCTTGTACAACTGTTATTGCAGTATCCAAGGCTGGACCACACAACACAAGACTAAAAGAACACTAAACTGAAAAGTAGCTAGCCCATATAAGGCATTGAGAAGCAAAACAAGACACTTCTATTTGAACAAGAGTGCAGACATTAGGCAGCAAAAAACATTGGTATATCAATACATAACTGGAACAGAATGGCTGTTACGTGGAAAGGGATTTAAATGGACTCTTCATATACACGATATTGCATGACTTACACATTAGAGTAGATGAAACCACATAATTGCTTGCATAAATAGAAGGAAAAGGAAAGTGGTCCTATACCAAGGCAGGCAAAACCAGCAGCTGAGGAAGCCAAACCAGCAGCAGTTGGGAAATTGTTATAAGACGCGATATGCACATGCAGATTCTCCCACTCTTTTTTAGTGATTTTGATGCCCTTTTTCTCATCCACGTAATCACAAGCACGGGACCTGATCTCCTTCAAACACCTCTGGTATCTCCCACCGGCAAGAGAGAACTCCTGTACTAGCCAGAAAAGAAAACACAAATGAAAAACTGCCAGGAATCAGGATCAAGATCAAATCAAACTCCGCAGAAAGTACATTTACAATCACATGAGCTACCCTGAGGTAAAGGGGAAGAAATAAAAGATCATAGAAAATACATTTAGAGTCTCTAACATCACTTTCATTGTCAATGCTTCTTTAAAATCGGGTGTTATCTCCCCCCGAAAAATACCTTCCAACATTATAGGAAGCAGTTAGCCAGACAAGGTTATTGTTTTTTTTTTTTTTAAGATCATAAACAAGTTCTAGCAAATGATACCAAATGCGCTATTACTTAGCTTTTCCTCGGTATTATCAGCAAGCAAGCTGAATGAAAGGATCACAGATCCAGATCATAATAATAACAAAGAAGAACATAAACGAAAATCAAGAGTCGATATGCTATTTAGCTCAACCCAAGCAACAAAAATCATTCACTCAGTCAACTAAGTCTAACCCACATATTTGGCATGACAAATCTGATCCCATTTGACGGGTACCACACATTATCTAAGTTTCCCTGCACTTTTCATTGTTTAGTTAACAAGAAACTTTGAGAGCCATATCTTTAAACAGCTATATTTGAACTTTCTTACATATTTTGTTGTCAAATGAACTCATTTAAGCAAAATTTGTTTCCTTTTCTGATTCAGTTTTCCCATGAAAAACAAAGGGTACGTCTGATTAGAGCAAAAATGTTAGAAAATACAATGAAAATAGTAGAAAGTATTAGAAAGTTAATTTTCTTGTACATCTCATTGAAGCATGGTTACATAGCTTCTGCTTTCTTGCTAAAAACACAAGGAAAGTTTACTTTCTTAGGGAAGTTACCACCTCTTATGAGGATTACCACTACGCCTATAGTTTTCCCTTTCTTATCATGATCCATAATGTATGTTTTAGTAACTAGAGATATTTTCTTGTAAGATTCTTACAAATAAATATATATATATATATCATTTTAACCAAACGTATAAAATAAAAATAATAAAAACCCCTTATCTTTTCACTTCACGTTCTCCCAATTTCACTTTCTAGCATAATTTTCTATCTAATGAAACGGATTCATTTTTTTCCTAAAATAACTTCCACCCACAAAACATTTGACAACTTCACGATTTCCGGTATTTCTTTCTTTCACTCACTCCCCCTTGAAGTTACCCCAGGGCTTAGGCCCGGTACATGTGGGACGGGGGACTGCATGTACCCGAGGGATTAGTCCAGGCAAAATGTTCGGGACACCCTCGATAAAAAATATATATATACAAAACACTGAAATTGAAAATACCCAGAAGCATTTTCTGTCCAACGAGTAATTTACCTTGCCATTGAGCCACATGCGATCTTGATCAAAGCTAGGGCTAACAGCAACGGAGGTGGTGGTGCAGAGATGCTCCGGATCCAGAGTCACACTGATGCTATCGTTAATGGGTAGAATCAAGTTTTCGTCTCTCTTGCCCCAGTACTTGATCACGGCTATGTTGGTCGGCGTTTGAGCCGTCACCGTCAACACCCATTTCTTGGATTCCTCACCCATTTGATCCTAATACGGAATGGAACCGAAATTTCAGTATTTTAGCTAGAAAAGAGAGAAAGTATCTATCTGTAGAAAAGGAGGAACCAAGATCTTATGTTTCCCCTTTCGCTAGGGATGGTGGTTTTTTATATGTGTTTGTGCATGTGTCAATTTATCTTGAGAGAGAGAGAGAGAGAGAGAGTGACAACCTCCATGGTTGAAAGTTTCGGTTCATTAAGCGAAAGGGGCCCAGTTCGTCAGTTGAAGATTAGGTAAATTACACTGAGGCCCCGTTCCAGAACAGGTTTAAGATCTTATTTTTTGTCTAATAAGAAGGGTTGTTCCACAAAAGATTGAACAATTACTTATTTTTTGAGAAGATAATTTCAAGCTAAAAAATCATGTGCTTACGCTAATAATTTTTCTATCAATATGGATCTTGTTTGATAGATCTCATTGAGATCTTTAATACGATGCAAAAAAAATTGAAAATTTATTTCTCATTTACGTTATTTTTGAGTTTGAAAATATGAAATAAGCTGCTTATTTGGATTTTGTTGAACAAACCTTCTTATTTTTCTTTGAGAAGTGGCAAAATAAGTACTTATTTTTTAAGAAGGTTTCTGGAACGGAGCTTGAATTTTTCTGAAATGACCAATCTAGCACCACAAACAAGTTTTCAAACACAAACACACATTTTTTTGTGTGGAACTGAAGTGAATGCAGATGAGTTTGTGTAAGTATTTGTGCACTTGTTTGTGGCGCTAGCATTCTTGTTTTTGAAATTTTGTTTTTGCTAAAATTGAAATTTTAAATTTCATAAGTGAAGTTTGACGATTATCACATTTGTCAAAAATTAAAAATCGACTTAAAATTTTGATATTTTTAAAAAAATTTGGGCGAAAGTTATAATTTTTATTTTGTCGATTACTCTCGTCGGGATGAACCAATAACTTACAAAAGTTTAACGCAAAATTAACAAACATGAAAAAAAATTAAATAAAGAAAAAAAAAATCAAAAACTTCATATTAAAGCAATGTGAAACAGGGGATGAGTCGGCCTCCTTCGGCCAAAATCCTGATTCCACTAATAAGATGTGACATTTGACTTGCAAAGTACATGTAATGATATAAGGATTGGAAAGTCCAAATTGAAAGTAAAATGCACAAATTGAGATTAAGATTAATAAGATGAAAGTGTAAGGGTGCAAAGTATTGATTAATGACGACAAAATGATAGGCGAGTGAAGAAATGTCACTAGTGATTATACTTCTTTACACGGTGGGGTACATATATTTTCAATCCACTTGTTTATGCAGAGTAAGAAGTTAGGTCATAGTTCCATTTTTTCCTTTTTTATGTCCGGATGTCGAGACTAGTTTGCACACCTCAACTATTAATGGGGTGTTTAAGTTAATAATCGGACAAATCCTCTAATGGGCCCGAGGTTTGAAATATTGGGCATATGTGAGATTCAAACATGCTACCTTGTGTACGATAAACACTTGTTACATTTCTCATACCCATCGGCCCCAAAGCCATTGGGTTGGTCATTGTGCCATGTTTAGGCCGCCATAGTTGAAATGCAATCAAGACTGTCATACTCAAGAGAGAGAGAGATTTGTGAACATTGACAAAACCCAAAACAGAGGGTTTGGTGGTGTTTCACTCATTGAAACCAAAAATTTATGAACTAACGGAATATTTTAAGGTCTCTATTCCAAATTCGACGCTCTTGTACCATTCATACGGTATCCCAAGATGTAAGTAATACGTACATATACTTCGAGTCAAGTGCAGTTTTAGCTGTAAAAATATTCATTACGTTAATATGTTCAATCTTATTCACCATCTCATGCGCAATGGATATCATAGCTCATTCACGTGAGTTTGACATTGAGTTTTGTATCTCATTTTGTAACAGCTACGAAAGTAAAAGAGAACCGTAGTTTTAAATTTTTGCTCTTTACCTCCTGGCTGACACCATGAATCATATACTTTTTCAATTCAAATTTCAAAGCTTTTAATGGGCTATCTGTTGTTTATTATAAGGTCAATACTCACACACACAAAATATATATTTGGGCAGTTTTTTAATACATAAAATGATAGTGATGTGGGGAAAGCTACAAAAGGTTGGTGAAATGGTACCACACTATGATTTTGCTTAAATTGCCATGTGAATGCAATATTATCTGGTTGTTTGAGGGCGACATTTTGCTGCATTCTTTCAATGTGATTTGTTCTATTTAGGGTATTTGGAACTTCACCTCTGACACATGTGGTCTCTTGCTAAGCAGGGCGGCTCTACCATAGAGGTTCTGGCGAATCTCTTGGGTTCAAAAAATGCACTAATTTTTTGTATTATTTCATATGATTCAATGATTTTTTTTTTTAAATATTGTTGGTATCGAATTATTCACCATAGCCAAAGAAAATAAAAATTCACTTAATATGCGAGTAATTAGATAATATAGTTCAACAAAGCGAAATAAATTAGGCCCAATAATTTTTCAAACCGAAATGAATATGTTTATGTTAAGCTTTATATATATACACACACACACACACACAAATTTTCGTATGCTGGCTCGGACACATGAGTTGAAAAAAAAATATGAAATCAAGTTTGCAAACAAATAAAAAGAAAATTAGCTCTTGGATTATGGAGTTTAATTCAATAGAAAATAAACAGCTTTGTTTAGTCGAGGTTGTTTTTGTTATTATACATAAAATAAAATTACCGAATGGTCCTACCAACAACCCCTTTTTTAGACGCCATTGACCATACGAGCTCACCACTTTACTCAAATTCTATTATAATCTACCAACTCCATTTCCTCAAGTTCAATTGAGGAAGTTTTTTTTATGGAGAATAAATTCTTTATACCGTCGGTGTAAATATTTATTTACTCCAAATCAATTGCATTGTGCCACGTCGTCATATTTTATTAATTGGGACCATTGTTTTGACACGTGTCGCAATACAATTGATTTGAAGGAAACAAATGTTTACACCGACAGTATAAAAAATTTATTTTCTTTTTTATGATACACTTTTTTAGACTGCAAGGAGTTCATTAATATATACTCCCTCCGTTCCAAATTAATAGTCCGGTTCGGTCTTCAAGACAACTTTTAAAATGTTAATATCTTTCAATCTACAATGTTTTTAAAAATTTTAAAAACTTTGTATAATAGAACTAATTGAGATCTATCATATGAGATCCATATTGCACATAAAATTCATTATAGATTAAAAAATATTAGCAATCTAAAAAATGCATTGGAGACCGAAATGGACTATTAATTTGGAACGGAGGGAGTACCAATCTCACACATGGGTCTTGGTTATCCAACACTCTGGAGTCAGAAACTTGCCCAAGTTATTCAAAGAATTAAATTGGAACCTTTGGGTCAAACAATTACAGCCCATGTAGCCCATCAAAATGGGCATCCTTTGGTTTACTTTGACCATTGTACCAACTTTTTCGGCTTCATTCAAAGCAACTATTTTTATGGGAAAAAAACCCAGAAACAATACTAATAACAACTAGATCCGGATTCTCTCTGGTCTAAGTTTTGGATTGGACGAAATAGTTTAAATCTGGACTATAATTGGGATATTCAGTATGGTAAGAGTTTCTAAGCAATTTGAATCAACGATTTAGATTTGGGCTGTCCCGTTCAGTTCAAACTAAGAACCGGGAAAGATCCAAGTCCTAACAACTACGGGTTCTTGCTTGCTTCTCTCCTCTTTTATTTTTTTAGGGTACATACTTCTCACCTATTGGTTAATAACATGGACAAAAGTGAAAGGAATTTCAGAGTGTGTTCAAGATGTTTTACATTAGCTTCTTCCTTTTTTTCTCCTGACCCATTTCTGTTCTCATTGTGAGCTTTTTCTAGTTTCTGATCTACATAGGGTATACTGTTTGCATAGTGTTTGGGATTTCGAGACTTCAAGCTATGTTCAATTTGGATTTTGAGGGAGATTTTTTAGAATAATGAGTGATAAGAGATAGATAGAGAAAAATTATTGGAGACCATGCGCAAGGATTTTGAGACCCAAATCAAATCCGTGAACGTTCCAAATTAAGTTCTCTTTTAGTAGTATTCTTTAAGCCTTTTTGCGATACTAACTTTGAGATAATGGAGCCCAATGCCCCAAACTGAGCTAGGAAAGATTTATTTAGACTTCTTGAGTCAAGGCCAACTTCAACTATAAAAACTACTACTAAAACATGACTTCAAATTTATTGATATGGAAACTACAAAATCCGAAATTTATTGCTCTTGCATGATGCCTATACTTACCTGCCGTATGAATATCAGCTCTTACTACCAATCAAATGATACAAATTGACAAAAATGCCCCCCAAGTCTCAGCGGCGGTATCTTTAGGTTGTGTTTGGATCACAGGTCAGTGAAGGAATTTACTTGAGAAAATAACAAAATCATGAAGCTAAATTCACGTTTTCGGGTTCGGTATCGTTTTCATTTTCACCTGTAAATCCCTCGACAAAACAACGATCCAAACACTGCCCGAAAGAACCAAAAACCTCTTCTTGATTCTCTAACCCTTGTGTTGGGTCCCAAATTTCTTCCTCATCTTCCCAATCTCCTTAGAACTCAACCCAAAAGCCTTCTCCAAAAGCTCTTCTTCAATATCGGAACCAAACACGGCATTCGGGATTTTCACAAGCCCAGGATTCTGGCTGTCAAAGCTCCCCAAAATAGTAGCAGGTGAATCCCCAACATTCATTTGAAAATGAAGTAACCCTTTTGGAAACACCATCACCTCTCCTTTCTCAATCACTTTGGCAAAAACCCGATTCGTTGAATCGACGAATCCGGAATAGATCTTCCCCTCCAGCACGAAAGCAGTCTCCGTCGCTCTTGGATGAAAATGCGGAACATTGATACCACCCGGGCCGAAATCGGCACGCACAAACGACATTCCCAGCGTGTTTAGTCCCGGAAACACACCCGCGTTCACTGGCATTGCCAGAAAATCGGATTTCCCAAGTTTCTTTCCCGGGTTTTTTATGCCGGAAAATACGAAATCGTCTACGGTGGCGGCCGATGCGTTTTTGCATTGGTGGAAATTGGAGTGAAGTATTTGTGTGTTTGGTATGCAGAAATCTTGCACTGGATCTGGGTCAGAGGCCAATGCTCCAGAGCTGCAGAGGAGGAAAATAACCAACACAAAACCCATTTTTGGGGACATAGTGATAGTGTAGATCGAATGATGCGTTTGAAAAGACAGCAATGCCACTGAGCTTCAAAACTAAAGCTTAGTTCGACTGCAAAGGAAGTTGTACAAAAAATGGAAGGAAACCAGAGAGAGAGAGAGAGAGAGAGAGATGTCAGTGGCTTGGTATCTCAGCCTGTTGCTTTTGAAGCCAAGGGAGATAGATGCCTTCAGGCACAACTTGGGAAGGCTTCTTATCAAAAACCAGATCTCAACTAAGATAAAAAGACCCTGTAGGTAAAATACTCCTACATTGCTTGACAGTAAAGATGGAAGAGGATTAGTTAGAAAATAATTTGATACACAATCATAGCTTTGTTTTGCTTTTGGAGTCTTGTCAAAAGGGTATAAACTAAGGGAGATGGCCTTTTGAATGGCAGTTGATTACAACCACTACTTTCCATTTCCTTACATCTCAAGACAGCTCAAATTATGGTCCACAACCCCTTTAAACTCAGCTGACATATACTTGGGTATGGGTAGCTGACATATACTAGGATATACCCATACCGCATTTTATCTTGTTCTTGATGACTAAGGGTACCCAGGCCAACAGCCACCCACCCCAACTAATCTCTGAAAGACTTATCACACCGTTTACGAGTAGGAACCCATTTAAAACTAGGTCTTTGGCCTGTAAGAACCCACTCTACAAGAGTTGATCGAAGATTTTCAAACCTAAGGCGTACAAAGGAGGAACCAAAAGTAGCATACTATATCTTATAATTACACTATGCGAATGCAAACCTAGGCATCGGACCTGCTTCACGATAACTAAATTCAGGACTATTACAAACAAACAATCAACAGCAGAACCCATTTAGTCCCCAATCAAGATTCAGGACTATTACTGTCAAAAAACATTCTAGGAGTTTTTCCAAAGCAAAAATACAAAACTAAATTCAAGAAGAAACAAGAACTACAAAACAATAACATTACCAAATGACTACACTAAATTATGCTAATGCTACATTCTTACTGCCAAAAGTAGTTGGAAAATCACAAGTAGACGGACATCTCATCAACAATTTACGTATGAAATACTGTAATTGATCTATCCATGCACTAATTATCTGTGGAGAAGCAAGCCATACCAACTGCTATGATGCTGTCCTGCATACTATTTTACCAGCCAGTGAATCATAGGAATAAACACTTCATTACTCGCAGCAGACATCCACTTTAAAAAGGTAACATCCTTTTGAGCCTGATCCACTAATTTTCCTAAGCCAACATCAAGCCTGGTATTTTCGTATGCTCTGCTCCCTTTTTGATGCCACACGATGTGACATTTTTTTGATAACTCAGGTGTCCGGACCAGTGTACGCGCACCTTGCCAGCTCGGCTAATTTTGGGGGACCAATAATACTGTTCACTAGCGTGGGAGGCCCAATTAAAGCCAGAGCAAAATTCCGTGTGGACTTGAAAGAATTATAATGCACAATGCTAGGAGAGAGAATTAGGAATGGAAATAAGCATAAAATTGCAAGGGTAACACCAATCAAAATTAAGTTAAGAGAAAATAAGAAGTCTTTGGGTCACATGAATTCATTACCTTTTTATATATATCACAACGAAAACATTTCCTTGATACATAGAAATTGTGACTAGAGCCCACAGAATGATCTGTCGCAGAAACTAAAGTGAACAATTTACATAAAGACATCAAGGTATTCCCTAGTAACTCTCGTCATCTGTTGCCGGCCTCCGAAGGTAGTAACGCAGGCAATTAATCAACACCTGAAAGCTCAAACAAGAACCAAAGTGAGAAGGGAGGGAATTTACAGCCAAAGAAAGAACTCTAACTGCTGATGTTCAGTTTAAAAAAAAAAAAAAAAATCAAACGTAGTTTTTTTTTTCATTTATCCAAAAGAACTGCCAATGTTTGCCAGACCTTTCTTGGCAGTCATGATTGCACGTATTAAAATCCCACTAGCAGGGACTTAGGGGTTTGCTTCCTCCTAAGCTCTTAGGTTTCCTCTCAGGTGCTATAACTCCTTTGGGGCCAGTCTATATGGAGAATTTGCTCCGGCTTCGAGTGGGGCCCCTGCTAGTGGACGGTGGATTTATGGTCACCCAAGATTAGTCGAGGTGCGCATAAGCTGGCCCGGAGACTTGGTTATCAAAGAAAAAGACAGTTCACAATACTCATGGTGGATAATTAGATAATATTAACCTCCACGTTCAAAATTTTAATGGTTTGTTGTTTGCCCCTGGTGCTTCATGCAACCCTCTCGTTTCTGGTATTTAATACATGGAACCTCAAAAGAAGTAACATGATGTTTTAGCAAACTTAAAATATGCAAGGATAGTGAATCTACAAATACCAAGATTAACTACATCTACATGGAACATCCACAATAGCTATTGCCCTCACTTGGACCCAATCGAAAGTCAAGCTAGTAAATAATAATGTCCAAGTGGTTACCTGAGACAGGGAACTATTTAACGCAGCCCCACCATAGCTAACATGGAACTTATCTTTGGCGACCAAACCCTGCACAATAACAGGAACATAGTTGATCGTGATGAATCAATGATAATAATGTGCATGTGTGTGAGCACATGTGTGTGTGGGAGTGAGAGAGAAAAGTGACAAACTTCGGTCTCAATCTCAGCGGATTCCACGTTAATGTTGATATCTGCAATGACTTTGATGATTTCTAACAGCAAACCAGGCCTATCAGCTGTCTCTATCAGTAGCAAGCTGTAAGTGCATCAACATAAGTAATGTAATAACTAGATAACATAGAGAATGATTAGTTAAATGATAAATCAATTTGATTTATTCAAGTCTGGCAGACTCCAGTTGCAAACCTCCTCTTGGGTCCATCCTCTTTGACATGTATATGGGTTGCAATAAGACCCATAAGCTGCCCAAACAGAACAAACAAATTTAATTGGTGGAGGCTACCAGTATCCAAGAAGACATATGAACACAAGGATAGTTACAAGACTCAATGGTCATGCACCAGTTATGCCAGGCGCAGGGCCAGGTTTCTTGGTCAATGGGGTCAACATTTTTACTAGTCAGTAGTCATACACAGCATATTGTTCCTATGTAGTGATCGAGAAAATGATTTCTTTAAGACAGAAAATATGAAATCTAAACTATTCATCAATAAGATATGAGGTGGATCTACAACAAATGACCCCAACGACTTCTCATATTTTGAAATCAATGCCTTGTAGGCTTATTTAGGGTGCTGCTGAAGATTTCTTTCATTTGCAAAAGCAAGCTATCACTCATTCAGTATTTCCAAATAATGGTGAAGTCGATTCTTTACAATCTTCATACCAGAATATGCCATCTCTGTTAAACAAATAGGGAACCAGAAGGATCACTCCAAGGGCTATTTCCCAAGTTTCTTTCTTATTTGTTTCACTTCTATTCTCTGCTATACATCACTATCACTATCACATATGACATATCTCTATATTTCAGTAACTCCTTGGGCAATTTTAGAACTTTTTGGTGGGGAGTTTGTCAAATAAATTCTAAAGCAGAAATTTGAAGAAGTTAGAGGGGGGGGGAGGGGGGGGGGGGGGGGGGGGGGGGGGGGGGGGGGGGGGGCTTGCAAGGGGGGCAATTGACTCCAACTTCCATCCGGCCCCGACTATGCCAAGGATAGATCAGCAATATTGTTGCCTAGAACTTTAATCTTAGCCCTTCTACTGATGGATTGTGCAATTTCAGAAAAGCTATCGTAAAACCATGAGCACTACATTGAGAACTTTTATTAACAAGAAAGTAAAGATGATTGATAGAAGGTAGTAAAAAAGGACGGACATGTAACACTGAGTGGCTCTCAAGATCTCTGAGAGTTGAAATAGGTTGGGACTCAAAAGCAAAAGGGGTTCATCGAAGAGATGGGAAGTTGAAAACAATGACTGACAGCATCTTTTTTGTAATATATCCAACTGAAAATTCTTTCGGGCATTCAAACACCAAAAGGGCTGAAACACTTTCCCATATACAAATCCTAAGGGATCATTTCAGTGACTCAAGTCACTAATGACCAGAGAAATCCAGTTCATCACAAGTAAAACAACCTAATTGTTGGAACAACCTAACATTCTTACATGTCAGGAAAGGTATTTAGACCTTTAAGTATGAGATAGCACAATGGACTTATAATACACACTTATGACCGACCTCATGCATTACCTTGAAATATCCAATCCAGGAATTAATGAGGCACTGGTTTTTTATTCTAGAACTCCCATTTAGGGCAACTCACAAATCTTAATAAGCAAACTGCCTAAACATATAGCACTATTCAATAGATAACAGCAGGCAAGTGCTGGTGTAATAGGTGGCAGTAAGTAACATTAACACAAAATTCCAAAGAGTGCAAGAAATGGCTTAAGAAAAAATAAACGACCAGAAAATAATGCCAGGTCATTTATCACCTTCTTTTCTGGAGCTTTTACTCCAAAAGCCTCACCCATTGCAAGTCGCTCACTAGACTCCTAAAAGGCACAAAAAGGGGAAATCCAGATCACCCCAAGGAAATGTAGACAACTTTATCCCATTATGAAATAAGAAAATGATATGGAAATGGAGTTAATGCGTCAGCACAGCAAACATACTGGATGATACTTCAAAAGGTTGTTGATAATGGTCAACCGAATTTTCTCCAGTAGATCAGGATCTTCAACTTTACGCCCAGTTGCTCTATCACATTAATCAAGATAAAATGTAAAAAAATGCTGTTTACTACAGGAAAGATATAAGGCATTCAATATCAGAATGTAAGAATGTAAAGCTCCAGTCATATAAGTCATTCTTAGATTTTCCTCTCGTAACATAAGCAATATATGTATTGGGATTATGCTTACAAATTCATTATTGTAGTGACAGAATTATTAATGATTCGGTTAGGAAGTAGGGGATGATGACATGGCAAATTAAGTTGTCAGAAAAGTATGGAATAAGTTAACTTTGTAGTTTGTACCACTGAAAAAAATAACTCCCCGTGACTCCTCCCACCTTAATGGATATTAAGTACAGGCAAGGTTTGACACTTGTAGAAGTAAGCAATTAGATCTCCTTGAGAACCATTTCTAGAAGCCTCCACATTGAGCACAAGTTTTCACTAGATTCTGTTGCATCTTTAAACGACCCTTAGGATCAACATGCAAAGCCAACTATGTTATTTTTTCCAAAAAAGTGTATGCAATGGAAAGTCTCCAAAAGTGATAATTGCTAAAACATTTATGTGCCGCAATCACAATGCAAGGGGTAGCTATTATTCATTAAACCAGTAAAGGGAGAACTCATCTTGTACGGGATTCCATAGACATAGTCAACAATTTAATAACTGCAGAATGCTTTGTATCTAATAACCAAACTATAGATAAATGTTAAAATGACAACTCACAAGACTGTAATAAAAATTTTTGTTCGTTTGGTTGATCGCTCAGTAGTCACGGTTCCCTTCGCCACATCCAAGCCTAAATCCTTGAGTGCCTTCATCTGCCCAAACAAATTAGAATTATGCTAAAATTTAACTCTATGTGAAGAAAATACACTGAAGAGAAAAAAAGAAAAGGAAATATTAGGAAAAGTAAACTCTAAAGGACAGCTCTTCAGGGAAATAAGATACCATAAGACTTGCAATGCAGACAAAATGTTGTAAATGTGATGCTCAATTGCTCATAAAATCTAAATTCTGCATCTCATAAGCAGCACATCAACTGACATAAGAAGTGAGGACAACATAGCAAGGAGAGTTTCAAAAGATATGCCTCATTGAAAGAGCAGCATCCTAATCCGAGTTCAGAATTACTCGACATTACATCCAAAAGCTTGGATTTTCCATGGTCAAGAATCATCTAAAGCTTAAAAAATAGTTTTCTCTAGCCATCTCTGCATATGTATACCCACAAGTAATGCTATAAATTTTCATCAACTGAAAGAAATGAGCAGTCACAGTCATGTCACCGTGTCAATAAGAGCTCCAAGACGATCTCCAAAGCTAATTTGCACAATTGTCGCATCAGAATCAGATTCTTGATCTATCAGAACAATCGGCATCGGTACATAGTCAGCATCTTGAGAGTTCTGAAACAGAAACATGTTGTCAATATTTCCACCTTGGCCAGTGATGCAAAATACGTAGAACGTCATTAATTCAGCCATAGTACTCACATAAGAGGGATTAGTTATACAGTCAAGTACAGTTCACAAGTGTTAAAATATTTATAGCTCCAAAAATATTTGAGCATTGAGCAACACATGAAGGGGCAAGCCAACCACAAATAAAGCCTCTTGGCAGTTGTAGCAGTGACCTCGGACCCTATCCAATTCGGACAGGGTTCTCCACTGCTCTGCAGCCAATCATGACGACAAAACTAATTGAAAAAATGCAACAACTTTGCAGGGTAACATCAGCTGTGGTTTGAAGGAAAGAAAAAGGACAAAGGTGGTTATGAAATAGCAGTCCGGAAATTTGATGTTTATGACATTAACTAGAGAAGCAGCAAGCCAACATTCTTCAAGAACAAAATCAGTTAAATTATGTAAGACTTCCTCATAAATAAATAAAAATTTGTAAGACTTCCTCGTATATGTGTGTGTGTGTGTGTGTTTTATCATATTCAAAGAGCCTTCCATTGCCATTCAGGATTTCAAGAGATACAATCAGAATGCCTTTTGGTGTGTTGCTTTTGTGCCACTAAGTTCATAATTACGTGATTATAGACATTCAGGCCTTTGCAGTCACAAATTCAACTCGAGATTAAAAAGAAAAAAAAAAAAAGACATGCAGGAAATTTTAACTGACCAAGTAGGTTGAACCCAATGAATCCACACCATCTACAGACGCGTGTACTCCTTTCCTGCATAAAATTGACAACAATATCAAGCACCTATGTTTTTATGCTTTTTGTAAGTGTGTTATCATTGGTAACTAATTTAACCAGAATAAGAATCATCCCATCGCAGATCACTGCCCCAAAAGGATACATACACCAACTTCTTTAGAACATAGTTTTTTTACTTGCAATATATTCAAAGTAACATGGGACTCCTCCAGGGGGCGGATTCAATTAAGACACACCTGAAATTATCGGGAATTTTTTTTGTGAACCGAAGAAGTTAAGTAATATATATAAAATTACCGAGAACCAAATGGTGCATCTTGCGCCAGTGGTAAAGGCTTGCGCTTATACCCACGTGGTCACGAGTTCGAATCCCCGCATGGTCTATGCTTTTTTCTTTCATTTTTATGCTGAAAATTGAAATAAAAAAAATCTCAAAACTTATGGCTAATGGGAGTCGAACCTCACCCATCAAATGCTTAGTTTGAGGCACTACCACAATGCCAACTGAGACAATTTGACATTACCATCAAATAAAAATATTAAAATACAAAACACTAGTCCACTCATTTTTTTAAATGTTTACTGTATGTTTAGTCTTCGTTCGTCACTAGCATGTCTTCATTATATAATGGCGACAACACAGTTGTACTTTTCATATTATCATATATTATTATTAATGAAGATCAAAAAAATATTATTATTAATGCATTTCTTGCTCTTTCACACAAAAATAAAAAAAAAAAAAATCAAAGTTTTGTGCTCTATAAAGAATGCTTAAATATTTTCTATTCTCGTTATAATTTTTTCCTGAATGAATGTTCTCTTTATATTAGCTTATGAGAATTTTTATCAACTTTATGCTCGAAAGGTGACCCATCTGTCTTAGATTTCTGGATCTGCCACTGGACTCCTCTCTCTTACTCTCTTTCCATTGTAACCCATCGGGTTACTTGTAAGTCAAATTGCATGGAATCAATAAGTATATGTTATTTGTAATAACTTCATATTATTCACTCATTTTGTTAGCAAATAGAAAAAAAATATATAGACGGTTCTAGGTAATGAAACATTTTGCCCATGCTCAAAAAACCTGGCTCCACCCTAAGCACAACCATAAAGTAACTCTTGTTGCACACATGAAAAACCATGTGGCCCCTAATTTATCCATCCGATGTTACGCAAACAATTAAAACAAAGCAGTAGAAAAGCCAGGACCAAATTATAAATCAAAAGAAATACACCGTCTGATCATCGAAAATCACTCCTTGCCTATTTGACTAAAGAATTGCAAGAATTTAACTCAAAGAAACAAACAACTCTCTGAACCCAATCACTAACACCATCTGATCATCGAAAATCACTCCTTCGGCTAGGAGACTAAATCATTGCAAGAATTTAACTCAAAGAAAGGAACAACTCTCAGGAACCCAATCACTAACACCATCTGATCATCGAAAATACTCCTCGGCTAGGTGACTAAGGAATTGCAAGAATATAATTCAATGAAACAAACAACTCTCTCAGGTCTGAACCCAATCACTAGGATTGGTAATAAGATGAACAAACCAACTGGGTTTAGCTCAATTGGCCAGTACGCCTCCATAGGGTGGTAAGGGGGTAAATCCCTGCCAAATCTTGATTATTTGTCCATTTATTTGTTCCCTTAATGTTTTAAATCTTTTATATTTTTTGATATGTAATTTGATTTTTCTTTAGTATTGTCTGCACTGGATCAATAGTGCGAAGTCAAAATGAATAAAAATTCACTTAAATTTGTGAATAATTAGATAGTATAGCTCAACCAAATAACACAAACAAGGCCCGATAAATTTTTAACTATAATAAAAAAAAAATTCAGTTTATATAGAGTTTTGTATCAAAAATATTCTCATATGTTTTTGTTCACCGCTTAATTCAAATCCTGCAGTCGCCCCAGAGTTGAAGTATGATTGTGGACTTATGTCTATTTCATATAATTCAGATACGTGTATTCTTATACGGCTTGTATTTCAAATCCATAGTTGACGAACAGATATATGCACATGTATATCGAATATTCGAACGCCAGTGATTGTCCTATGAAACACTTTCATGCAAGCACTACGTTCATCACTTCTACTCAGGGGAAAAAAAATTTATTCCTCGCCAGCCAAACAGAGAGGTTTTCTTGATCTTACTTTCTCGGGCAAAAGGCGATCCGCAATCCAAGGAACTCGTCACGAATTGAGGGGAAAACGGTCCTGGCCGGATCGGATAGAGAGACTTGCGGAGCAGAAATGGAGGTTGAATCGGTGAAAAATCTAGATCGGCGGAGAGCGGAGGAGGCGGCAGAGGAGCAGGTGGAGAATAAAGTGCCGGCGACGGCCATGGAAAACGGAAGCTGGACTTCAGCTGACCTGTCGTCACCTTTGTTTTCGGGTGCTTTTTTATTGCATTCGAGTGCTGTGTACTTTAATTGAATAATTTCCCTCTTCGCATAAAGAGAGGTTAATTTGTATAACACCCCCCTCAACTAAGAACTTTTTCTTTATAAGGAGAGAGAGATGATGTCTAGAGCATCTTGACGAATTTGGGAGCCGTAAAGTTAACAATCGGACAAAACCTCCAGGCTCCCGTGACTCTAAAGGTTTAGAATGTTTGATTTTCTAACTCTCGAACATACAATCTCATGAAAGACTAACATTTAATGTATTTATTTTTCCCGTGATTCTAAAGGTTTAGAATGTTTGATTTTCGTAAATCTCGAACATACAATCTCATATTTGAAGTATATGTTTTTTCATATCCGGTTCTTAAAACCTTTGGTTTTTCCTCAACTAAAAAACTTGTACATCACTTAATCTCCCATCAACAAATTCCCAAGAAAATACACCCTTTCAACTATTGAAAACTTAAATGGCAAATATATCTCTATGTGTTAACATAAAATATGAGATTAGTTAATAAGGGTTTAGATTGAAAAGTTAAGTAACTTATTTTTTTTCTTATTCAAAAAAATTTTGCATTTGTTTGTTTTGTGTCATATTTTTATGATTTATTGATTCATCTCGACAATAAGAATTGGAAAAGTAAAATTTTTTGATCAAAACTCATGATTTTTTGAATAAAGACATAAATAAGTATAAAAAGAAAACTATTTTAAAAAAACTATGAGTTTTGATCAAAATTTTATACTTTTCCAATTCCTTTCTCCGAGATGAACTAATAAGTCACAAAAATTTGACGCAAAACTAACAAATGCGAACATTTTTGAATAAAAACAAAAAAATAAGTTTCTATTTTACTTATAAAAGCCAAATCCAGACCCATGTTGCAATTCCCCCAAAAAAAATATATGGTTAACTTTGGTTTGTTTATGAGTTGATTTTAAATGAGCTTCAATTAAGCCAAATACAAGTCTATCTCAAGTTGCTTGAGTATTTTTTATATATCATAAGCTGAATGAGTTAAGTAATAAGTACGTACTAACTTGTTTAAACTTGGTTTGAAACCTTAGAAAGTAAAAAAAAAAAAAAAAAACGCTTGAGCTTGGTTTAGTTACGTAACAAACCAATATATAATGAACTTTTCAACGAATGAGCATGAGTTGAATTTCGAGTAGTTTCGTTGGTTTAATAGCCTCATTGATCACGAATTGGCCAATCCTAAAACTGCGATTTAGGCCTTGTTTTTTCTTATCTTGCCCTTATTCGTTTGTTAGTTTTAAGCCAAATTTTTGTGAATTATTAAATTCGTCTCGACAGAAGGAATTAGAGAATTCAAATTTTTTTAACTTTATTCCTATTATTTTTGGAAATATTCAAGATAAAGCCCCAAAAACCTGCAAGAGGAACAACAAACACACTTGGAGAGTGCAGTACAACAGAGAGTTATATGTTGCGTTCGGAAAGGATGACAATTAGTTAACCATAGACACGTTTAAGTTAATAGTCGTAGAATAGATATACTCTCTTCGTTCCGATTTGTTTGTCCCTTTTTCACTATTTGGGACCTCTTACAAAATTGTCTATATAATTCAATTTATTATGTTTTTTATATGCAATATGGATCTCGTTTGATAGATCTCAATTAGATCTAAAATATGATGTTTTCGAAATTATGCAAAATATTATAGATTGTGAGATATAGACAATTTTTTAAAAGGCACGTACATCGAAATTGGACAAACAAACTGGGACGTAGGGATTACCAAGTTATCGTTGCAAACTCCAAGATATTATTACCACAAGGGATGAACGAAAATCTAGAGCTTTGATTTAGAATTCGTTTGATTCACTCTTTCGTCGTAAGAAATTTAAGTTTCAAATTGCCAAAACATTTAACTCTTTACCGAATCCAATATAAAGAATCAGTTAAAAAATAATAATTTTTAATTTATTTCGTCGAAATAAATCAATTATGCACAAAATTCACCAGGAAAACTTGTTATTAACGTGAAAAGCTTGTTCAAACAAGGGTCAACCCTCCGCTAAATCTTACATCCGCGGGACCCTCTCTCTCTCCTCTCTCTCTGTCTCTCTCTGTCTCTCTCCTCTGCGAAGAATCTCCACGACGACAGCTTCGAAGCAAGGGCAAAAGCAATTAAAAACAAAAAAAAACCCTAGAAAGAGGGGGAAAAAAATCAGCAACCAGTTCGATCCGTACTTCCTCTCCCTGTTCGATCTTTTAACTTTGGTACGTTTCGAGTCATCGAACTCTCTTCACCTTGACTTAGTTCGAGTGATTATTCGTTGCTAAACCCTAGATTGCTTTTCTAAGTCGGGCTAGGGTTTGAGGATTCGTCGAGTTATTACAATATGTCGTTTGATTTGCCTAGTTACTTGTTTGACTTCCTTTTCTGCTTAATCGGAATTGGCCTTGATGGAATTTTGTGCAATTTAGTACAATTTAGTGCGTTTACATTGGTTGAACACTTTCTGGAGCTCTGGGTTTAGCATTTTTGAAAGTTACTGCTGTGTATGATATACTTGATTAATTATCTTGCTTTTCAGATATCTTTACTGTTTGTTTTCCTATTTTCTGTTGCCTTTACTGTTTGTTTTCTCAGTTTACTGTTAGTTTTTTGTGATTGCTCCTGTAGTTGGAAAATGTTAATCATAGCCCTTGGGGCGGTGGATAATGTTAAAAAATGCCTCGATATCCGAGAAAAATGTATTGATACACGTGAAAGTGTATTGATAACCGTGAATTGTGTGTTAAATCTAACTTGTTTGTCATTATAATATGTGGTTGATTTACTGTTGGTTTTACAATGGTTTTGCTATTAGTTTTTCTTGTTTTTTGAGGTCTTGTTGTCTCTCGCAAAATTGCCTGGCAGTGCTGGCACATTAATTGGACACCAGATCGCCAAGGTTTAAGTTTCTTCAGGGTATTTTGTCGCGTCTCAAAAACTACACGTGTTGAGTACATCGAACTTCATTATGCTGAAACAAGTTTGAGATTGTGGGTTGTGTTAAATTTTGGTGGTTTCATTTATAGAACCGTAAAATGCTTTTCTAGGTCAAACTAGGGCAGGTTTGAAGATTCGTGAAATTATGTAATTATTTTTGCTTACTTCTCAGTTTTCCAACAAATGCAGATACACTATTTTGGATTCATGAGATGTTTGGACTTTCCTTTTGCTAAATTTAAATTGGTTTGGTGTAATTTCGTGGAATTTAGTTTCATTTATGGGTTTACATTGGTTGAAAACTCTGTGGATCTTTTTGGAACTTTTTAGTGTTTGTGATCCTTGCTGTGTTTTGTATTATCCGTGACTTATAACTGCTTTGCAATTGACTTTGCTGCTACTTTTTCAAGTTACTGGGTTCAAAGCTGCCTTTGGATTGGACTATATGGGTTGTTATACAAGTCGCATTTGTAGACTGGTGGGGGCCCATTTAATGGGTGATTACACATCAACTGCCTGTTGCAATTACCGTAATTGTCTTAACTACCTGTTGCATCTGATTTGGGGTCGGATAACAGAGTATAGACCTTAGATTCTTTGGTCTTTGAAGAAACCAAAGCACATATTTGGCAGCATTCTTAAATCAATCTGCTGATGAGGGGATATCAAGAAAAAGTTTGTAAAAAGGGTTTTTAGACTGATTTTTTGCTTGGGATTTGACTATTTTTTAGCCCTGTTCTTGTATCTGGTTTAAATTTGTCCCTAGTTCTCATTTGGGCTTTGGCAGGTCATGAGTTCAAGAGTAGTTGATTCAAATGCTGAAACAAGATGTTGAGGTAAAACTGTTTGCCCATATCAATCAGTGCGTCTGTGTTTGAACCATGGCGGGAAATGCAAGGTTTGAGTTAAATTTGGGCAGCCAACAACCGGAATTTGTAGAGAACTATATAAACAGACCAAGAGAAAACTACTCTGGCTCGAGTTTGGGTAGGTCTAGAAGCTTCCGAGAGGGTGGTGAGAACCGGATGTGCAGTTCGGGGGTAGGTGCAGGTGGGGAGAGTGGGTTGCTAGCAGGGAGTTTACCTCCCCTGCCCCAGTGTCTGATGCTAGAGCCCATCACAATGGGCGATCAAAAGTATACAAACTTGATAAGGAGGGTTCTAGGCTGTTCTGCAGGGACTGCGTCAGAAGAAAATTATTTTGGAGCTACTAATCCGAGGCCTTCACCACTGGTCTCGGTGGAGGAATTAAAGCGTTGCAAAGAAAGTATTATAGACTCCAATAAGAAAGCCAGGTATTTCATTTTATTTCTGTTCCATTATCTTGTTTTGGATATACAAACTTGATAAGTTTATGGTTAAATTGATTTGCAAATGTGCTTTGTCTGGCTTTTGATCCTATACTTCTCTTGAAGTATTGTTACTCCCCGTAGTGGTTAACATAGCTACTGTGACTTGTCCTTCAATACTGCAGCTTGTCTTTATTTGCCCCTGAGGGTAAGTATAAAACACTATGTTGTTATTGATGTTCTGGATACAGAATGGACCTATCATGGTAGTGGGATACTTGGGGATTTACTATTTAGTCTCTGGGAATTTCCTGTTGTACAACTATATGCTGAAGATTCGACTATTGTCCAGGGGTAGATCAAGAAAGTTGGATGAACATTTGCAGAAATTGAACAAGTATATTGATGTTGTGAACTGCAAAAAGCAGCAAAGTAATGAGCAATCAACTCATGAACGATCAGGTGGATTGAACTTGAAGATGGGAACCCAGATCCATAGAAACCCTCCAGATCTTGTAACTGAAAAAGAAGAGGATTGGGCTAAGAATGTTGTTCCCAATAAGCGTGTACGCACGTCACTGGCAGAAACACGGGTGTGTAATTGATCTTTTACTCCATTGATCCTGCAAGTTGCTTTTAGTCTTCTGCTCTTTCATCGAAGGCCAAAATTTCATGCTTGAACGTTTGTAATTTTGTTGTGTCTTCACTTTTTGTAGTCTGAACCCTGGACTTTGTTGCCTTGAGTATTGTTCATGCTTGATTGTTGTCCATGTTAGACACTTCAGTTGAGAGATCATTAAGTAACGAACATGTTCAGATGCTTCTCTAGAAAATAAAGAAGAGAAGAATGGATGAATCAGTATGCCCATTCAAGTTAATTTGAGCCTGCATGCTGATAATGCATTTTAGGTACGCCATTTTGGCAACTAAAGAGTATAGCATTTAATGTTGTTTATCCAAATCGTAAATTTATTTTGGCTTTTGCGACCTTAAATTGGTTTGGCTATGTAATCGGCTGACTGCTGATATATGAATTTTCGTTTCACATCCTACCGTAGCTTCCACTTTCGCTTAATTTATTTATCCACATTCACTGCATTTTCATTAGTTACAGGAGGTTTTATTATGCATCATCTAGATTATTGTTAGTTATGAATAAATTCTTTACCCTTAATTATTGTTTCAGGCAGAGTGCCGGAGTAATGGATTTGCGAGGCAGCCTTTGGTCATGGCAAAAGATCGTGATATGCTCAAGGATAGTAATGCTTCTGATCTGGTTGAAGAAAAGATTCGCAAGCTACCTACTGCAGGGGAAGGGTGGGACAAAAAAATGAAAAGAAAACGTTCAGTGGGCCCAGCGGTTATGAGACCAGTGGATACTGAAGGACAATCGAAAAGGTCCGTGTATCATAAGGGTAGCAATGAATCGGGCTTGCAAACTTGTGATGCTCGTAGTTTCAGGTAATTCTTCCCTATGTAACACAATCATGTGACGTGTCACTACTTTTGTAGATTTTAATCTCTCCATTGAAAGAGTAGATCTCTAGGTTTGATTTTCCAGGTTAATGGTTGGCAGAAAGATAAGATGATTTCTATAAAACAAAAGTATCCTGAAAACTATACTGTTTCTGGAAAGAACTTCGAAGCTTATCTCAGAGAGCAAATTACTTGTAGAATTGTTTAGATATTGGCTATGTTATTTCCAAATCATTGGCTTCAAGGTGGGCTTCTTAAATGGCTTCAGACTTCTATATATGCATTATGGTGTACCTGACCTTGAATTGTAGTTGTATGAGAAGATTTAACTATTTCTTTCAAAAACAAAGATACTTAATCCTCAAAAATTGGCTTCCGAAAATTATGAAAAATCTCAAGTATATGAGTTTTTGATTTTTATATTCTTTATATTGATAGGCATCTAGCAACAAAATGAACTCCCGTGAGTATTGAATCTGCTATTTCATTTGGTCCGTGAGGATTCAAAAAATATTGACTCTTTAGGTCTGTGATGTATTGAGCTGAATTAGTGTATTAAGATTTAAAAAATCAGTACAATTTTTTGTTTATGCATATATCTGGTTTGATTTGTGGTTTGTTTTGCCTTTATTTTGGTCATCTTAGTATTTGCCCATTACTTATTCATTTTTTTCACCTGTACAAACATTTTAAAATTGTTGTGTTTCTTGAAACTTGTCACCTTTCACAGATCAGGTTCTTCTAGTGCCATAAATGGCAGTAACAAGTTAGATGGCAATCCTTTGCCTGCTGGTTCTTTTGCACGCACAATGTTAAAGAATGGACAGGAAAAGGCAATTCTCATGAGGGATTTCACAGCTGGATCGAATAAGGATAAAGTTCTTGCAAAGGGAAACAATAAGTATGTATTTTATGCATTTAGACTTCTGATGCTCAAAATGAGACAGACTTGGTCCATAGCTGACACATTTTTGCTAAAGTCGAGCTTCATCTACTTTTTGGTTGCTTGGATGCTATGATGTTTTGTCCCATCTTCATTTCCTTACGCTCAACATTTATATTTCATTTTCTAGGTTACATATCCGTGAGGACAATCATATTGTCAGTTCTAGTCCAGTGACAAAAGGAAAGGCATCCAGGGCACCCCGGTGTGGCTCTGTAACAGTTGCCAAGTCATCTCCAAGTACTCCCCGTGTCTCTGAGGCACCTGAGAACTGGGAACAGCCTCCAAGTGCTAGCAAAGTCCATTCAATTGGTGGGGCCGACATTTGCAAGCGTGCGATGCCCTCAGTATCATCTTCTCCACCCATGGCTCAATGGGTTGGTCAGAGACCGCCAAAAAATTCTCGCACCAGGAGAGCAAATCTGGTGTCGCCAGTCTCAAACCATGACGACAGGCAGATATCGTCTGCTGGGTGTTCTCCTTCTGATTTTAGTCCTGGATTAAATTCTAGCGGAATGAATGATCAGCATCCCTTCAGCAGTATGGCTAATGGCACCCAGCAATTTAAAGTGAAACTTGAAAATGGTCCATCCCCTGCCAGATTTTCTGAGAGTGAAGAATCTGGTGCTGGTGAAAACAGATTGAAGGAGAAAGTTATGGTTAGTGATGTAATGGAGGACAAGATTGTTTGTGATGCTCAGAATGGTAGTCCTTCAGTAATTCTCGCAAAGAAGAATAAATCTGTCAATAAGGACGAATTTACCGCTGGTGTTAGGAGACAAGGGCGGGGTGGAAGGGGTTCATCATTTTCGACATCTAATATTTCACCACTAAGGGAGAAGGTAGAGAGTGCAACCACCATTAAGCCACTTCAAAGTACAAGGCCTGGATCTGATAAGCATAGAAGGTGCTGAATTTTTTCTTCCCTCCAAGATGATCGACTATACCATTTTTACCTTTTGTAATGGTGTTCAATATTGGCAAAGTAATTTATTTACTTTTTGCAGTAAGGCAGGCCGTCCAGTAAAAAAGGTGTTCGATCGCAAAGGCTTTTCCCGGCTTGGGAATATTCCGCATGGTGGTTCCCCAGGTTTTACCGGTATAATATCAAAATGATCCAACAAATGTCAATCATACAATTGTTGTGATTAGATGTTTTCTGTTCTGTTGGACTGCAAGTTTAGTGACTTTTTTGGATGATTACCGAGAGTCTATGCAGTTTGTTAGCACTTGGAGTTTTGTTTGGTGTTGCAACAGTTTCTTTTAATTAGTTAGATGGACTTGGCTTTCATAGTTTTTAATCTATAGGAGGTTCCTATTTTCTTGCTGGCAGCTACAGTTTGTGTGTTTTAAATTGTTGAGTAAGCTTTTGCGAATTATATTCCAGGGGAATCAGATGATGATCGGGAAGAACTCTTAGCAGCTGCCAATTTGGCTCGCCATGCTAGTTGTACGTGGCAGACATCAACTTTGTTTTTTTTTTTCCCCTTTTTGTGGCAGCTCTTATTATCATTAAGATTCTGTTTGCTTTTGTAGATCATGCTTGCTCAAGTTCATTCTGGAAGAAAGTTGAACCAATTTTTGCTTCTGTCAGCTTACAGGACAGGTTGGACATTTCAGGACAGGTGGTTACCAGAATCTGCATTGTTGGTTTTATATGTTTGTTTTCAAATGGCCTCTCTGATTCGTTACATTCTTTTATGCTGATATGCATCAACTAAAATTTGCTTCACAGCGTTTTTTGTTACTCTAGCCATTTAAGACATGTTTTCCCATCTAGCCATTTGAGTGCTAATTTTTATTCAATGTTTGTTTAATGAGGGGTTCCATCCACCTATTATGTTAGTTAACTATTCCCATCTGTTTTTATGGCACTTTGATCGTAATCCATCGTGAATGCATTCATTCCAAATTCGCAAGGCGCAAATTCCATGTAAAACTCTATTGTGAGGACAATGAATGTCACAAATGGATCATGGTTCTTGTTTATATGTAGATATCTCTTATGAGTTGTTTTTATATAGTCTTCTGCCCCTCAAGCCTCAACTAATTTTGTTAGTCATTCCAAATGGAAATTCACTAGCCTTTATTTCCAAAATGTTGACTTTTGGGTCTGGTGACTCAATTTTACCCTGTAAGAAGCCATTTATTACGGTACTGCAAGGATTTATGTTCCTTTATTACTGATCTATTCCTTTCACCCTCTGGTGCCCCTATTTTTCAAATTGGACAAGTGCATTGGCTGGTTACACCTATCTGGTGGCACCTTTGACTTAAACATAGTCATATCTATTACTGGTGCTGTTATCAGTCTATTTGATCATGTACCCATGTCAGTTGCCATGTTAATTCGTTACCCTGTACCACATTGTTTGTCAACCTCAGGAACTCGAGCACTTATTCACCCTTATAGCAATCTTCCACATCTTTTTTATTACCTTTTTAAACTGACAAAAGGAAGATTGTAAACTGATAAAAGGAATTTCGATTGTAATTTGGGAATGGAGGAGTATCAGCTGATCTAGTTGTTTGTATTATTTATTTCTGTTCCGTTCTCTCCATTTCCTTGACCAAATTCTGTTCTGTTCATCTTAACGCGTACTGTTTTGTCTCTTCTGGGTCCGACCTAGTCTAAGCACCCGTGTGAGGGGATTTTTCTGATTAGTCAAGCTGGGATAGCTTTAACCATGTGCCCTTTTTCCGAGCCAAGAAGGCATGTTTGCACACTTTCATGTAGGGAGGAAACCTTCACATTGGACTCATGCCTATTGACGAAATAACAAAAGAAGCAGAGAATGAAGATTTGAATGGGGTTTACAGAAGAATATCATCTTTCCGCATTCCTAGGTTACTTAGTGCCCTTCTTTCCTATTCAGCTACTTAACACTTTCAGGGGCTGTGTAAATGTTTAGAACGCCTTTGTTGATTGCACTTCACTCTGGAGAAGGTTGAAAAGGTCTTAGGTGCCGTTCCAGTTTCCTAAAAAAGGAACTTTTAGAAAAAGAAGGTAATTTCAAGCTCAAAAATCATGTGTTTATGTAAATAATTTTCTTACCAATATGGATCTTGTTTGATAGATCTTATTGAGATCTTTTAAACGGTGCAAAAAAATTAAAAAATTATTTTTCATTTTCATTATATTTGAGCTTGAAATTATCGTCTTTTTGAAAGGAAGGTTTAAAAAGAAAGTGGAACGCCCCCTTAGTGAGCAGAGGAGAGGGAGAAGATCAATTCCCTCTCTTCACTGATCCGATAGATGACTCATTTTCATTCAGAGGGCTGCTGAAAGTCCACTAAAGTGAAGGATTTAAGTTCCCCCTCTCCAATCATCTCATATTGATAAAATGTCCAGAGAAGAATATGTAAAAGGGTTGTCAGGATCGCAAGTCTTTTTAGCTTCGTGACAGCTCATATCCATTGAATTGCTCTATGAACTCCAACGTATTAAGATGAATATCCCTAGAAAAGGCAAAAGTCACTTGTGGAGTGCGGATCTGTAACATCACACACATTACTCAATTACCTCAACTTTCATTTGAAAAAAATCCACGGTGTCATTTCCATCCATTTTCCTCGCCATGATCTCTTAGCTCTTTTATTGCATGTCATGGTGTGCATGAATGTTGTACTGTCATGTTCTTCTTCTGAATCACTTTTTACTTATTGTAAGAAGTTACAGAAAAGGAAATTTCTGTTCCGGGCAGTTGTAGAGACATCTTGTTCTTGGTGACGTTAGCCTTCAAATCTCTATAGTTGTTTGATCGGGGATTCCAGTACTTTGGCCAAGTTCGTTTTGGGTTTTGAGGAAGTTTTTTTGGGGGCAATGAGTGGAGAGAGATAGATAGAGAAATGAAAGTAATAATTTGAGAGAATTTATTGGGGACGGTGCGCGGAGAGAAAAGTTTGGATCTAGAGACCCAAAACGAACATGGAGTAGCATACATTTGGGATAACTTGTCTCAATTTTTGTGTTGTTTGATTCATACATCTAGTATTTCTCACGTTCTTTTGCATTCGCTGGGTGTTCTTGTGCAGGATGAAATTTCTGGATCTGAAACATTTGGCTCTGGTGGAATAGATAAAAGCCTGCAAAATCAAATTGATTCGAAGGAGTCTGCTAAGATTGTGGAGTTTATTTATAAATTCCAAGATTTTGATCCTTTATATGGCAAATTAGAGTCAGAAAGAAGATTGAGCAAAGTTACCCCTCTGTACCAAAGAGTATTATCAGCTCTGATTGTAGAAGATGAAATTGAAGAAGTTGAAGAAAACAGCATAGAGAGAAATACGTCGCTTCAATACGGTACAAATGATATACATCGTGATGCAGAACCCAGGAAGAGGGGTAGAATGGAATTTGAACATGGGTCAACATTAGGTGCCCAAACTTGGAAACAAGGTACTGGAAACGGATTTGTTTCTTGTAATGGGAGTGACACCTCTAATAGGAACACATTCCCCCAGCATCCTCCGCAGAATGACCTGTTGCAAGAAGAGAGTGGATTTGTGTATTCAGAGGTTGGGGTGTTGGCTGGGCTCTCTGGTAATGATCTGGATGGCCCACAAATGGTCCTAACAAATGGTTGCGGCATATCATACCCCAATAGCCAATATGAGAAGATGTGTATTGAAGAAAAGCTCTTGTTGGAGCTGCAGAGTATTGGCCTATGCCTGGACGCAGTGGTAAATTTCTATGTACATAGTAGATGATGCTAATGTGAATGGTGTTTCTCATCTTGCAATAAAAGAGCACACGACCATTTGGTTCTAAGCTGCACGGGCATCACATATGGCACAAAATGGAAAATGCCAATTATTAGGACTTATACTGTAGGGGCATGATAAATGACGTCAAATTATTCGTCTTTTGCTTATCAATAATTGATATTGATATTTATTATTCTAAAACAGTAACAACCACAAGAGATCACCCAATAGGGCTAGCCTAGACTCAGAGTAATCCTCTTTGGTTTTTGATCCTACTTCTATATCCTAGATCACCCACGCAAAAGTCTCCTCTTAAACCCTCACTCTTCAAGGGGGTCTTGGAGCACTAGAGTCACCAACACATAGTGGCCAATGTGGCTAGAGTTACTTAACATGGGACAACATCCCGTGGTCTTTGCACACAGCCCCCGAGCCCACAAGGCTGTGCTTTCTTGTGGGCTTTGATATCCATGAAAGTTGACCCAAAAGAGCTAGCCAACTAAGTTATCCCTCGGGTTTATTGCTCCTACTTTCACAATCAGGATCGGCCGTGCAAACTTGCGATTTGGGGCATGGTCGTTACAAAGATGATATCCAACTTAGGTCATTTTCATGGATTAATATGGTAGCAAAGAAGCGATGTAGACAACTTACTGTGTAGCTGTTTCATGTATTTAGATACAAGTTGAAAGTTCTAGAGGTTTAGGGATGTAAAAGCCCAAAAAGCGCAAAATTCTTGGACATCAGTTCTGCCAAGACCCTATGTGCCTAATGCATCATGCATGTCCAGTCCTAAGAATTAGACATTTGTGCCCCAAGTTTGTGTGAAACTTGACGTGTGTGATAACATTCAAAGGTTAGGTCATATTTGGACAAGTCTCAGACTGTGTCAGCAAACGTCCACGCAGAGGCAGTAGACATTCTCGACGGTGTTCGACGCTTGTCGGACACGGATAAGGCATGCTTGTAAGCGTTAGATTTAGTTTTTCTCCCCTCACTGATTCTTGTGAAAGCTCATTTGAGACTTGAGAGTCTAAACATTTAAGAGTTGGCAATATTTCTTTTTTGAATGATCACAGTGTATGGTTGCAGTGGGCTATTACTTGTTTCCAACATTTCTGATTTTGTTTGTCTTTCTTTCTTCTATTATTGTTAATTGTTATCCTTTCCCTCTTTTTTGGGATCGTTGGTACAGCCTGATTTAGATGATAGAGAGGAGGAAGGGACTAATGAAGAGATTGTTCAGCTGAAGAATGTACTTTACCAACAGGTTAGGCTGTGGGACTTGCTTTCAAGCATCTCTTTTTCCTTAACCATATTGTTACCCTAAGAATGTTTCGTTCTACATTAAGAAATTCTGTAACAACCTTGTTTGATGTTCTTCCAGTGGTAACTCTCTCTCTCTATTTTGTTAATAATGGTCTTTGCTCTTAATTTTTTCTCTTTCGTGATTCAATAGATCGGTAAAAAGAAGGTCTGCGCGGATAAAGTATACAAATCTTCTCCACAAGGAAAGGAGGCTGAAGCACGGTAAAATACTTGATATGTGGACATCTTCCTGATGCTAGACTTTATTAACCTCTCTACGAAGAACCCTCTTATATACGTCTATAAAATTCCAATATGTGGACATCTTCCTGATGCTAGACTTTTAACCTTCTCTATGAGGGATCCTGTAATACGTCTATTGAAGTTGAGAACTTAAATTTTTTGAAGTTTTCTGGTCAAATATTCTCAAGATGAAAACATTGTGATCATTGTACAGGGAACTTGAGCAGGTTGCAATGGATAGACTTGTGGAATTGGCTTACAAAAAGATTTTGGTAATTATTTCATTTCTTTCCAATCCTTTGTTCGCTGATTCTTAAAGGGGTTATACTTTTATTTTGAAAGGAAAGGGGTTATACTTAAAGAATACCTATTGCAAACCTCTTTTGGGAATGTACTTGCACTGTATGCTTGCTAACATATTTCAGTGGCAGGGGAAGCACAATGCAGAATTCTTAGAAATGGTCTCTTATAGTTTACTTATCTAAAGTTTTTTGACCGCTCACCGAATTTTGTTATTTTCTTTCTCTCGTTAGCTGTAAAAAATAAACCCTTCCTCTGTATGTAATCTACAATTTCAATTATTTAATTCTGTCCAACCATAATTAAGAACCACTGTACTTCATTACTGCTGTCAGGATTGGAAAATATATTTTTATTTGAGGGTTCAAGGAATCGTTTTTCCCCATTAGTTGGGATTGTTTTGATGTACATTTCTAAGGCTGGCTATGTAGCCGTTCCCATCCTCGGCTAAAGAAAATGTCCTATATAAATCAATTATTCTGTTAGTTAAATATTGTATATGTTTTGTGACTTGCTGGCTGACTTCAGATTTGAACCCTGAAATTTCTCTTCCTAAATTTTACAGGCCACTCGTGGAAGTATTGCTTCTAAATATGGAATTCCTAAGGTGTCGAAGCATGTTGCTTTGGCTTTTGCAAAGAGGACTATTGCGAGGTGTCAGGCATTTGAAGATTCAGGAATGAGTTGCTTTAGCGAACAGCCGCTTAGGGATGTACTATTGGCTGCACCTCCTCTGGTTAATGAAGCAGAACCTTCAACTTGTGATGACCTGGGAGTTGGTAATAAGGAGCTTCAACTTATCTTAGTAATTTTGTCTCAGTTTGCTTAGCAAATTCCTTCCCGAGCCCAACAACCCCAGGCTCCTCTCCAGACCTTCTCTTCCACATCATCCTTGCACAGATTGGATAATGACTTATTGAAGCAACTTCAGTGTCTCCTTCTCTATTTCCCTCTGCATATCTAATCAAGCTTCTAATAGAAAATAGACTTTTGGAACTTTAGTGCGCAAGTCATTTTCCCTCTTTGGATGAAGACTATGTAGAACGAAATTAATATTACTCATTTTTTGGGCCATCGAACACTAGAGAACGAGCAAAATATGTTTCAGGAATATTTTACATTATAACATGGCATTCGAAATAGGTGTTTGGTTGGGGGTCAGTAATATAGGCAGACATTGTAATCTTCATAGCTCCTAAGCGGTGTCTCCAAACACTCCTGAATGATGGTTTATTCAGTTATTTTCCTCCTCCAGCTTAGCTGTATTTATTAAGTGGGTTTTCTCCTCTTACAGGATCCTTCAATGGAATGGCCAAGCGGCATGATCATCTCAGCGGTTCTTTAGATGCATTGGAAAATTCCACCAATCCATCCAATAAAGGTGGACGAATATCAAACAGATGGAAGAAGAAAGAAGTATTGCTTGATGATGTTGGTGACAATTCAACCTTGAGACCCCCATCAACTCTTGGTAGCACACTTTTGGGTGGAGTGAAGGGAAAGAGAAGTGAGAGAGAAAGGGACAAAGACGTGTCAAGCAGAAACACTGTTGCCACACCTGGCCAACCATTGTGTCGGGGAAAAGCAAAAACAAAGCCCAAGCAGAAGACAGCTCAGCTAGCAACATCAAGAAATGGATGCGGTAACAATATCACCAAAATAGCACATCCTGTGTATCCCTCGGGGTCTAGTTCTGGTGATTTGGTCGCTAATGGTGGCAGCAAAAAAAGAGAGGTAGGGTTGATGGGCCCCAGTGCCATTCGTCAGGATTCCCTTAAGGAGACAGAGGAACCCATGGATTTTAGAAATTTGCAGCTGCCTGGAATAGACTCAATAGACGAACTAGGTGTTGGCAATGACCTAGGAGGACCTCAAGATCTCTTTTCTTGGTTGAACTTTGATGAAGATGGTTTACAGGACCATGATGAAGAGGGCCTTGCAATACCTATGGATGACCTTTCAGCCTTGTTTTGATGATGACGCAGTCATTGTACAGTTTTTTGGAAAATCTAGACGAGAAGAATTGTTTTCTATCATGTATTTCAGCCCAATTGGCACTTGTAATTATGGTCATTCTTGTATACTTTTCTACAGAAGTCTCAGTGTTAATGTGATCCGGGTAATTTGTTAGTATGACTTACAAATTCTTTCAAGGCCCCTTTGTGCATTTGTTTTAATGTCTAGCTTTTTAGGCCCCCAGGAGCTCCACTTGTAACTTTAAGGCTTGGATCTGTAAATTAGGGACATTAATTTGTTATATTATCCCACCATGTTTGTTGCTCTCCTTGGTTCTCTCTTCCTGGTGCGTTGCACTGCTGCTTGGTGTTTGAGGGGATATACTTGGACACCTTCTTGGTGAATTTCTCCTCCTGGTTTACTTCATCTCCACCGTTGAGGTAGCTCAGCATGAGGACTTTGGATTCAAAATCGAACAATGTCACTCCTGGTAGATGATTCACTCTTTTATCCTTCAACATCTTGGAGCCTGAGCATTTGTGGTGCCAAGAATTCTACGTTGAGACAAGGTAGGTAGGTTGATTTCTTTATTTTGTCAAGGTAGTCATTTGTCTCTACATAATTCTGTGTCTCAACAGGCAACTCGGAATAGTCAATAGTGTATATCTCCCCATCTAGTCTTCCTTCCTTTCTTTTTTTCCCCTCTTTGTTTGCGCGTTTCAAGTCAAGTTACACAAGTACATCACTTCTTATTGTGTTTGTGAGTTTCTCATCTATGGTGTTTGTTGGCTACGACGCGGCCTTGATAAATAGTTGCTCTATTCTAGGTCTTAGGCAATGTTTTAAAACTCGGTACTCGCTCGGCCGGCCACCTTGTACCTTGTAGGCCGAGTACTCGGCTATTACTCGGCGATTACTTGGCGAGTAGAAATTACATGATTTTTTTTTTTTTCATATGTTTCCCAAATGATATTCATAATGCATAATGAGAAGTTCAATCTTCAATGTTCATAGTTCAAACCAATAAAATTAAGTACAAAATTACTAGTCCATTGTAAAGTTTAACGTTCAAACCAAATGAAACCAAGTGCGAAATTAATAGTCAATTACAAAGTTCAAACCAAATGAAACGAAGTACAAAATTAGTAGTCAATTATTCCTTATCTTCTTCTCCATATCCCTCCATATTATGTATTTTACCCCATTTTTTCAGTTTTTTTTCGATTTTCTCCCCACTTTCGAGTAATTTCATTTTACTGAGTAATCGGTACTTGCAGGGTACTCGCCGAGTGATGCCGAGTAATCGGCTGGCCGAGTATTCTCACTGAGTAGCCCTAACTCTACTCGGCTAGGCACCGAGTACCGAGTATTCGCCGAGTATTTCCGAGTTTTAGAACACTGGTCTTAGGTTTGAAACTATTTGCTTGATAAATATCTTAGGTTGTGTCAGCTCTTAGCTAGTCAAGATGAGACTTTGTCCCGGCTTCAATTGAGCCCCCACTAGTGGATGGTCGAAATAGTCCTTCAGGAATTAGTTGAGTTGTTTGTGTGTATATTGATTCGGACACTCTTAGAGACCCAAAATTACAAGGCTTGCCGTTTCTACAAATGAATATATCATGGTAAGATCGACAAAGCCCTAGTAGTTAAGGTACTTTCTTACAATGTGTTTGACACCTATGTCGAGTCGTACCGCTGCAAGCAAGGACAGCCCTAAGGGGCTACTGCCACCCCTGGGATTTAAAAAAAAACCTGTTATTATAGTTCTTTTTGCTACGTAATTTTGTAGGATTGGCACCAGACGATTTCTTTTTCACCCAAAAATTTACTCCTTTCATTCCAAATTTTTTGTCCGGTCTGCAAAACAGAGTGTTAAAAATAATGCAATTTTTTCAAGAAAAAATTCAATTTTTTTTTACAAATTAAAAATACTCATTGATATATAGTTAGTTGTTGAAAAACTTTTGATTTTTTCTTGCAAAAATTATATTATTTTTAACACTGCGTTTTGCGGATCGGACAAAAATTTGAGACGGAGGGAGTACTCTAAAGATTAGTTGTCCTTGCCAAATTAAAATTGTGGTTCCGTTCCTGAATGCAACATGGATTACTGGTAGAGGAATGAAAATGTGAAATAAGTCCACTGTCCACCACATGGATTTTGATCACAAACCAAGACATGCTGGCAAGTGGCAACTCAAGCACCATTTTTGGAGTTAGGTGATAATTAGGTGGCCAAAACAAGTATGTGAGTGACACTATGTTACCTTTGAAGTAACCTTAAAACCCTAAATTCAACATCTTTGGCAACTTAGCATCCAATTAATCACTGAAAGGTACAACCACTTAAATCTACTTGTACTGATTGAGCCTGCCTTGTACTTCCCAATGTCCTCAATCTTAGTCACATGGCCTTATAAAATGGTACATAAGCCTCAGTGCGAAATACAGAAACTGGTGCAAAAATGAAGTACCTGAGGCTTCATAAGTGCAGGCTACCCCAAGATGAGCCATGTGATCTTTCAATTGAAACCAGGAGTATTACTGGCTATGGTACAAGCATTGGCAGCAAGCAATCTGGGGATTTCATTGGTAAGGTGAAAGGGTTTGTGGAAGCTATGGAAAGAGTCATCAAAACTAGGGAGCCAAGGCAACCACCGCAAGAAACCTCTAGGGTTGGTGAAAATGGTGGCGGTGCCGCTCCGCGGAAAGTTGATGTTTGAATCTCTTGAGTTGTTGCACGCAAATGAATAACTGCTTGCGTACTCGAATTGAATTCAATCAATAAACTCGGAAAAAACAAAATACTCCAAAAGTGTTCAAGGATGCAGCGACATTCATCCCGGTGGGCCATGGGACCATGGGTCTTTGGGTTTTTTTTTTTTTCCCCCTATTGTTCTTGGTTTGTTTGTTTAATGAAAATTTAATTTACCAAAAAAAAAAAATGCTCTTCAAGAACTGGTTGCATAAATTTATTTGTTTGACCATTTTCAGTTTCATCTAAGCATAAGGTGTTCTTTCTTTTCTTTTTCTTTTTTGATAATCGAAAGGGTGAGAGGGGACGACCAGTGTAGCAACTTCCCCTGGGCATGACCATAGGGACTCCCAACCGACCAATGGAATGTCCGGCTCAAGCCATAGCTACCGTCCGGGTGGACGGGCCGTCACCACGGCACCACTTTAGTGCACAGCTGGTGAAAAGTCCCCCCCTTTGGTCCGCAGACGGGTTTCGAGTACCATGGTCCATAAGGTGTTCTTTCACACAGTAGAACCATTATAAAGTGCACAACAAACTAAAGAAACGAATAATTTCCATTTTGTTATAGTTAGTAAAGTTTCTAGTGTGAAAGATCCTTTAAAGGCATCTACAGAGCATATATTTCAATTTTCTTTAGAAAAGATTTAAAGTAAATTTGGAAAAGAAGTTCCTAGTAGGAATTTAAGCTATGAGCGTCATGGCTCTTATACCACAAGTACAATCAATAAGGGAGTACAATCACAAAGAAATGAGATGATCAAAAGATAACACATAGGAGAATAATTATTTTCAGAAGTATGGGTTTTACATTCGGAGGCTTCTCCTTTTATAAATCAAAGGAGAAGGATATATGCAAAGCGTACAATAAGCACTAACGTCCTACCACTTTACTTTTACGAGCACTTCAAGATCTTACTCTCTGTCTCAAATTCTTGATTCTCTATAATTTTACGTGCAATATTTAATAGCTTATATCTTTCAATGTATATTGTTTAAAATATGCAATATAAATTTTATTTGATAGATTTCAATTATTTCTATAGAATAATATTTTCAAAAAACATAAAAAAAAAAAAATTTATATTGAGAGATATAAGTCATTGAAAATTGTACGTAAAACCTTAGAGGACCGAGAATTTGAGACGGAGAGAGTATTTGAATCTTGAATCAATGAATCTGTGGAGAAGATTTAGGCGTAAAAAATTGAAAAATGATTTTACCACTTTTTTTTTTTTGTTAACGCTACTCACCTGCCTTTTCCACATTCTTTTCTCCGCTTGCCCCACAATTGTACGACCAAAGCTATTTTATAACATGTGTCAATTTTTTGGGTCCGTAGCAAATTTTTTTTTTTTTTACCAAACTCTCCGTTCCGCTTTTTCCAAAAACCTTCTTTTTTAAAAAAATGTAATTTCAAACTCAAATATAACGAAAATGAAAAATAATTTTCCAATGTTTTTTGCACTGTTTAAAAGATCTCAATGAGATCTATCGAACAAGATTTATATCGGTAGAAAAATTATTTGTGACTTTTTGAAAAAAATGGAACGACCCGTTCCGCTAAGATTCTTTTTTTTAGGTACTTATTTTTCGTTTAGCGGGACAGATCATTATCTCAATTTTTTAGCTTCACGAGATAGATCATTGTCTTACAATACAACACTTTTTATTTAAAAAATAAGTATTCATTTTAGTCAGTAAAACACATCTTAAACGGTATTTTTGGTATTCAATCAAGAAATACTCACGGTTGTAGATAACTCATGTCTCTTATCTAAATGAACTAAATTGTATTTTTAGTAGAAACAAGTACTCCCACAGATCTAAAATGAGTGACCTTTTTGAAAAAGCGTGTTATTTTTAATTACTTATATCTTTCCATATGAATGTCAAAAAATATGCAATATGTATCTTATTTGATGGATTTTAATTAGTTCTATTAAACAAAGTTTTCAAAATCACATAAAACTTTATAAATCAAAAGATATAAGTATTTTAAAATGACACGGAATCCCAAAAAGATCACTCTTTTTGAAATGAAAGGAGTAATATTTGGACATTAGTCTAGAGACCAAAACATATAGAGCGAATAATCCATTATCATGTTACTATTTTTCAGTGCATCACAATTGTAGATGAATCAAACAAGTTAAAAAAACTTTTACATATGTATTTTGAAAAATATCCAAAAAAGGCTCAAAAAGTCAATTTTTAAACATTTTCTTAATTATTTTCCAAAATATTTGTTTAAAAGTTATTATTTTTTACTTTTTTCGATTTCTCTCTTCTTTACTCACCCATATCACATACAAATTTAACGTAAAACTAACAAACGTAAATTTTTTTGAATAAAGACAAAATCAAAAAATTGGAGCCAATAAAATTAATCATGAACAAAAAAGCAGAAATTTAATGCAATGAAAGTGGGTTATTGACACGTGTCATAAAACTAGCTTAGGCTGTGCAATATGGGGGCCATGGGGCAAGTTGACACAGGCCAAGGGAGAAAAGAACTTGGTAACGGCAGGGGTTATTTTTGTCATTTGGCTTTCACTTCTTAATGCGTTTCAAACGAGTGTCCAGAAAATCCGACATTGAAACAAAAGGCTGCCAATTCAGCCACGGGACGCGTGCATCTGGACTGCCCAGTAGATAGAGCTGTGCATCGGATATGAAATACTATAAATATGATATGAATCGGATACGAAATTAGGGGGTTAGGGTTGACCATTTCTGACACGAAATACGAAAATGACATAACTTGAGAATACAAATTCTAATTGGGTCTGGTTTGGGTTGAACACACGAGATACGAAACTGATACGACCAACACGATTACTTATACGTGTCACCCATTAACACGACACAACCTGAACACGAAAATATATATATAATAGATTATTATATATATATATGTAGAAATAAGGGAAAAAAAAAGGGCTGGACCGGGCTAGGAATCTAACCCGATTGGCTCCTTTTCTAGCATTCCTACACAAACAAACCATTATTTCACAAATTGACTAGTGCTGTGGATTTGTAAAATTAGTATAAACTATAAAGTATATAATAGATTTGGGCAACGGACACAAAACACGATACAAACCGTATACGAAGTTAACGGGTTATGGTTGACCGTTTCTGACATGAAACACGAAAATGAGACGATTCGAGAACACGAATTCTAAATGGGTCGAGTTCGGATTGGTTGATCTGCGCGCGCGCGCGCTGGGCGGGGGGTGGCGCCGTAACTAGCATTTCCCATTAGGAGGGGAAAAATCCAAACGGAGCCTTTTACCCATGATTTCCTTGATAGGAGTACTTGGTAGATGCTAGCGCTCTCCTTTTTCACTCCGTGAGCCCAGACTAGAACTTACGTGCTCGTGGCTCTTCGAATCATCCCCTCATGGTATTTGTCCTTCTCTACTATTCTCTCCATTTTGCTGCCAATTATTCCATTTTCCAGGTAAATTTTGGGGTTTCTCTGTTGTAACAAATCATCTTCTTGGATCTTCTTCCTCATCTTGTTCTTGATAGGTGTAATAGACCCAACTTGAGGAGATCCAAGTGAGAGATTCGTTCAAGTTCCTCAAATTTTTTAAACCCCTTTTGGCAATTTCCAAATAAAGACTCTTTTCTTTCGTTTCAATCTTCTAATTCGGTTCAAGAAAAACATGGGTGTCGGTTTATCTGTGCTGATAGCACTCAAGGCAGCAGTTCTGTTCTTGGGTTTTGCTTATCTTAGGACCCTTGGCTTCATGTTGTTGTCACTGCCCTTTTTATATGCATCTTTGGTGGCTATGTTGGTCTCAATCGCATCTCACCCATCCATTAACCTCCCCATGCTTTTGGGGAAAAACACAGATGGAACTTTCCCCATTTGGTCCTTGGTTATGTTCAGTCCGTACTTGTATTTCGTCCGGAGTTTCTCCGCGTTACGAAGATTGAGCAGCGGGGAAGCTCCTTATAGTGAGATTTGCGAGGGTTTGTATGTTGGAGGGTGGCCCAGTTCGCCCGAAAAACTGCCCCCTGGGAATCCTGCTGTCATTGATTGCACTTGTGAATTACCAAGAAATTTAGAATTTTCAGGACACGCGTATTTGTGCATTCCGACTTGGGATACAAGATCACCTCAGCCTAGTGAAATTGAATCAGCTGTTCGGTGGGCTTGTAGAAAGACAGCTCAGAAAATACCGATCTTCATTCACTGTGCTTATGGTATGATTGAACTTCCAACCAGTTTCCTGTTTCATATTGAAGCGAACTTCTTGTGTCATATAATGAAATTGGAATCTTCTACTTGAAGTTACAAAATCGATGGTAAATATTACTATGATTCAAAAGTTCAAATCAGGCGTGTTATTTCATATTTGAAGTCCCGTAACCATTTAGACAAAATAAAAATTCGTGAGTAGACTGTAGTAAACTGTAAACTGGCATGAGAAAATAGATTTCTGGTCGTCTGTAACCTTGTATGATTAGTTTGGGACTGAAAAGATGAATAATATTAGGACCAGATGATCAGGTTGATACTTCTGTGTGGAGTCCATGGCCATCGTGTCTTTGTACTACTTTGTTGAATCTTTTTTTGCCTTCTTCTTGATTTAAGGCGTCCTCAGCTTTACTTGTAGTGATGGTCGCAGTGTGCTCCTGTGTTTTCTTCAAAATATGACCTAAACTTAGCAGCCATCTCTCTCTTATTCCTTCAAGAACTGTATGTAATGTTCAGGAGAAACTATGAGTATAGGAGGACTTGGGCTTGCCCTTCATTTATATCCATCCGGTACTGTGTTGCAAGTTTCAACTTAGAATTGCATCACTGGTAGAGATTGCTGCTGTACTTCCATCAGGGATATTTATAGCTGACAGAGCTATAATTTGCCTAGCAGTTACTGCTTTGATGAAGTAATAAGCTCTTGTCATGAAGCAGTGTAGCAAATATGCACCCCAAGTGGGGCCAGGGAGAAATTTTTGGGTACTGGATGGGTACCACGTGGCCGTACCCACGTTGTGCCCGAGCAGCCCATCCGAGCCGTCCAAAAATGTGTTAGATGGCCCAGATTGAAACCCTCGCTCTCCTCTTTCTCTCTCCAAATCCAAATCGTCCAAAACTGAAATGGACGGCTTGGATGCACCGTGCGGGCACCACTTGGTACCGACCTAGCACCCAAAAATTTCTCAGGGCAAGGTGTAGCGCAGAACTGCCTTTGCCTGAACAACGACAGAATGGATAGAGGTTGAGTCTTGAGCTCAATGGTTGACTCACAGAGAACCAAAATATGCTGAGCTGGGCCTGATTTCTTAGCAAAGACATAATCCTAAGGAATTTCATTAAGTTCATTAAATTCACCTTCCATTGTTTGGTCTGATTCAAAAGGTTTTAAATTTTAAATTTCACATCATTTGCAATCTCTGTTGCTAGAAATGCTACTTCCCTAGTGAATTACATTTTGGAACACACGTTTCAAAATACGATACACTAGCATTCCGAAAGTGTGACTTCATCCAAAGCGACCCCAAAGTTTTTTTTGTTTTTTTGTTTTGTTTTGAAAGTTTGTATTGTTAGAATAGTTAGATTAACACCTTGGTGGAGGAGTTGAACTCCTGATCTCCTTTCTCGTAGCATTTAAGTGCACCCCCTAATGCCGTTGGGCCAAAGGCCTCTTGGCCAAAGCGAATCCAAAGTTTCCAATAGAAACAAGAGAATTTGGAGATTTAGGAAGGAAAAATGAGAAAAAAATGAATATAATGCTTTCAGAATTGTGTTAAACATGATTATTAGACATAAAATTTACCTATTCATCGGATGCTTTGAGAGAAGTGGTGCGGTCGTGCGGATGTACCAAGTTCTGCTCCTTGCCTGGGGACCATCTGAGTTTGAGGTAATATAGGTTGCAACACTTCTTATTGCAGTATTTGTGCTGCAATAAGATTATTTTCAGGAATTTGGGTGCTTGGGTATGGTCAGATTTCATTTCTGAGTCACTAGACTAGGCATATACAACTAAGCTGAAAAGCTCCCTTTCAGTGTTAGCTAAAAGAGAAATAACATTGTGTTAGGTGAGAGTCGTGAGACTAAGTATTCCTTGTATATGGTGAAGTTTTTGGTGAACTGAAGGGCAAAATGGTTGCAAATGTTCAAAGCACTTGCCAATTTCTAGATTTCTTATTTGTGTTTAACCCCCACCCCCCCCCCCCCTGTATTAGCGGCATCAGGAGTTTTACATGGAAAACAACTGGTATTCCAACTGCATTGATTGTTCCGAAGCTTGCTAAATTTAGAGGCTTGTGACCAACTCTCTTTGTTAATTCATGAGATGCTGTCTCTAGGTCATGGACGAAGTGTTGCGGTGATGTGTGCACTGTTGGTAGCTCTAGGCGTGGCTGATGATTGGAAGAATGCTGAGAAGTTGATCAAAGGAAAAAGGCCTTATATTCGTATGAATGCTCTCCACCGTAAAGCCTTGGAGGAATGGTCGAAGCACCGGATATCTACTCCGAAGAGGAATGAAGAGAATGGTGTAAGTTCCATAATTATGTCTACTGCTTCCGGACGCTCTCAATCAGTTAGGCCAGATGGAAAAGAGAATTGAGTAGTATACCAATGTTCACTGTTTTAATAATCCCTCGTCTGTTTGTTGGGAAGGAATGTATTGTTGACATTGCCATTTGTGGAGGTCGGACACATCCTGATTATGTTGTTCTTTCACTGTACTATTCAGCCCGGTGTCAGAGATTCTGTATTTGATTATATTCAGGTTGAGCCTTACAATATCTTAAACGGAAATGGCTTTAAGCATATACTTGAGTGCCGTTTTACTTTTCCTATCAAAGGAGAATTGCGTTTGTCATGTAAAGAGTGTTTATGGATTAAACTTGCAGTTGAAAACTACAAGTAGGATGTGGCTGTGAGTAACATGTTTTTCCAATAACTAAAACGATTAGTGTAGCCGCGTATTGGAATGGGAAAAACATCATAGCGTTCGGCTCGGCTCGTTTAGTATACAAAGGAGCCAAGCTTTTGAGTGTAGCCGAGCTTTTGAGTGTCGAACTCAGCTCGTTTAGTAAACGAGCCTAAAACTCGAGCTTGAGCTTGGCTCAATTACTAAACGAGTTGAGCAAAGCCATGAGCTTGTTTAGTATACAAAGGAGCCAAGCTTTTGAGTGTAGCCGAGCTTTTGAGTGTTGAACTCAGCTCGTTTAGTAAACGAGCCTAAAACTCGAGCTTGAGCTTGGCTCAATTACTAAACGAGTTGAGCAAAGGCACGAGCTACAAGTTCGCTTGCATCCCCAGACTAGTTGCCTGGTTATTACTTTGACAGGTACGGATTCATTGTTTTCAAATTTTGACTCATATTGGAGCAATGCTAAGAGTAATTTTGCATTTTCACCTCACGTTTTCACTTTAGTACCAAGTATATAACAGGAATCAAGGATATGATAGTAAAAAATTGTGGGATTAACTATATCAGTTTAGTATTTCATTTTAGTACTAAGTTTCTGTCGAGCATTGTAATTCGATGTGATTTTTATCTTCACCGTGAGACCATATCAGTTTGAACACAACAGAACTCCAGGAAAACAGTGACAGATTAGACGGATCTCCTCTAAATCGGCAAAACTCAATCCCAATCAATCGGGAGAACAGAACTCAAATAGAAAGAATTTTTTTTATTTCTCTCATGTACAATAGGGACTCCCGCGTTCGTCCTCATTAGTCATTACATTACAATCACCTTGAATCTACTGGAACTGTATACGGAGTATATCACTAGAATCAAATGAATATTATACAACGTTACGGGGATTTATTATCCCGACAAATACCGCCCATGGAATCTGGAACTTTGAGTCACAAGTGTACGTGTTGGTTTAGTGATCATAAATATGAACATGGATTTACGATTTCGAACTACCACCAGACTTTGCAGCTTCTGCACCACTTGTCATGAAAGATTCTCCACATCCACACTGCCCTTTAGAGTTGGGATTGATAAATATGAACTCAGATCTGCCCATAAACCAAACCATGTGTCAGAGGTGGTAAAAAGAAACAGAGAAAAAAGGATCATAAAAGCTAAAACCTGGATCTAGTGAACTTAGAAAACCAGGGAAGTCAAGTCACAAGATGCAAAAAGAGTTTTGCCAATCCAGATTATGGAAGGTAGTTGACTAATAGCATTCAACTTCACAACCGGCTGTCAAGGGTTCAAGTCCCAGCTCATTGCACAAGGACTCAAATGAGAGTAATAGTAGTAGGACTCAAATGAGAGTAATAGTAGTTGTGGTAATTAACAAACATCAATTGTGAGGTGACTGCATTTAACTCTTACAAACTTAGAAATGGAAGGACACACTGGGAAGTGGAAGTCTGCATTTTTTACATGGTGGACCATACACGCCTTGAATTTCGTTATGGTACTAAACTGACTATTGCCGTTAGGGAAAAAAAAAAAAACTGACTATTTACCAATGGTGGCTTTAAGTTGCACAATCAAACAATATCAAAAAGCCACTACATCGAAGTCACATGACAACATTATCCTGAGCATCCAAGTTTGAAGACTGTTTTAGATGCTTGGACTTTACCTTTTGATCCCCAACTCAAAAGAAATATTTCTTCAAAAAAGGATATTATTCTCTCCATTGTGGTTAGACTCATATGACTACACCACCCCACCCCAAAAAAAAAAAAGGGAAAGGGAAAAAAAAAAAAAAAAAAAAACACCCTATTTCCTTTGAATAGAGAGGAAACAGGTTTAGAGTCAGAAATGTACTTTTCTCAGATTTCTCAGTCAGAAATGGATGTCCGAGTTATGATCTATATCGTAGACCATGAGAACAGGTCTACATAAAGTAGAAAATTGCTTCAGAGAAGTGTACGGAGCTATCAAATTTGTCTGTGCAAATAACCATTATTGACATATGCTTTGTACCTGAGTTTGTCATCGACAAAATCCATCGTGGTTCCTATGACATGCATGAGAGCCTTTGGATCAATCAATATCTTCACACCTTTATCTTCAACCAACTCATCAAATCTCGCTTTCTCATCTGTGTTTGCAGTATATTGGCCCATTAGAAACTGATACTAGTGAAGCAAATGATCACATTTAAGTTGAACCAATCAGAGTAACATGCAATAAGCTTGAAGGACAAAAGGCATATTGAAAGGTTCAAAAAATGCTTGAAAGCAAGCCTGATAGAACCCTGGGCATAATAAACGTTATGATGGACAAATCACCAAAATAAACAATGGGTTTCAGTACGATACAAGCATTATCCGGAGTCTAGAGGATCATCGAGAAATGCACTCTGATTGTTTGAAAAAGGAAGAGGCTGACAATTTGTTCTTGAAGAGGGGATATAAAGGCCAAACGTTCTTTTCTTGGAAAAGATATAAGCAAATACAGGTTAGAAGGATGCACAAACACTTTAAAAAGCAAATAATTATCTGGTGAGTTGCCAAAGGGAGAGGGGAGTGGCCTAAGGGTTGCCAGATGATGAGGTAAGAAGGGTTGCCGGAGGGAAGAGGTAACCGGAGGCGGAGAGGTGTGTGGCCATAAGTGACATTGGAGGCCAGAGGAGCGGGGTTGCAGAGAGTCAAGGTGGGAAAGGGAAGAGACCAATGAAAATCTGTTTTCAAACCAAGTGAAACTATTTTATTCTGACTCAAAACTTCAGATTTTGAATCTTGTCAAAAATTTTAGGCCGAAACCCCTGTCCATCAAACATGTTCTCCATTCCAGCTTCCAAAATATTTAAAAACAACTAAGTTACCAAATAGGACCAACCTAAAAATTCAGATTTCCAATTCAAAAGATGTCAATTAAACCATCAATAGAATCCACCGTAATGCAATAAATAATCAACCGAGCATTGGGTGTGCTTAACCCCAACATTTTCAACTTCAAGCTCTCGAGGTCCTTCCTAGATCTCTGCTCCGCGCAACTTTTATCGCAAGTGGCCAATTGGTAGAAATAACATGATAGGTGCTTGTTGTGCAATCTGACCTGAAGAAAGTTTCTTCAAATCTGCTCTAATTTCCATCTCACTCGGGAATGCTTATTTGATAAACATTGACTAGGTGTCCTAGGTATTGAAGGGTCCTAGAGAGGCTAAGGTTGCTCAATGAATATACATGTCTCCGGAATTGACAAATGCTAGTTCCTAATCACAACGTTCCAAATATATGTTGTGCGTAGATTCTGAACTCCCAGTTTGAGAGAACATCGTCAGACTTTATATAGCTCCATTGAAAGACGCATGGCACTCGTGTCTTAGACTTATGCGCTACGCTTGTGCAGTTATATTTGATATCGGACCAAAGCTCTTATTCCATTGTCTTTGATGATCTTTATTCTAGAACCCTAGGACAACCAAAGCCATACACTTATCACAGGTTCTGTATACAGAGATCATCAAGACATTTGAATCCTGTAACATTTTAAACTACTACCATTAAGCCAAATGATGAAAGAAATGAGGTCAGAACTCAGAAGTTTGGGGTATTTTAGGACTTCATCTTCTTGGATGAATCAACACATCAACAAACTTAAGAGTTAAGAGGCATCCACCCGTCAAACGTAGAACTCAACAAATGGAACCAAGTGGTTGGTCTCAAGAGGCAAATGTAATACTTGACACAGGTAATTATGTCTACAAAACTATGCAAAATTTTCAATGATATATTTTAGATCCACAATTGACGACCATGGTTCACTACAGGCAACAGCACATATAATCAAACATAACATAACAAAAACTGCATCAAAGGAAGTGCACTATTTGGGTACGATATAGAAAGTTAAAGGTAAAAAATCTACCTATAGATGTTTAAGTCTTGGATATCTTGAAAAGCACTGATTTATTACATTAATGATATCCTACAAAATGAAGGCAATGGATCGCCCTATTTTTGTAAGATAGTACTCGAATAATGGTATCATACTCGTGATCCAGAAACGAATTAAGCCCATCTTTTCATGTTTTTCATGATCTTTCTATAAAGCTTCTTAGACCGTGGTGCCAGAATCTAGATGAAGAAGAAGAATGTGATTCTGAATCTTAGGATTCCGACGTTTCAAACCGACTCGAAGAGGGAAGTAACACCCGATAGAATCAAACACGTGGGAATCTGATCCACTGATCCAAACTCTTCCCATGATAACCTAGATTCGAGACTCATCCATTAAGAAAGCAGATGTTGAACTCTATTAAATGTTTACCGGATACTATTCTCAAATTAATTCAATCATTTTAAGGAAATTACCGCGTGCCTTGAATTACTTGGTTTTTGATTCCTAGTAATCAGATTCAAGCCTGCGAGCGAAAGCAAACGACTTCTTACCCGACAAAAGGAAATTTCATACAGAAACTACATAAAAAATCGATATATCCCGGTACTAGTCTAAAAACCCTAACTAATAATAATCGAACAATTTCAAATATATGGCTGAACTATATTAAGCAGCAACACCAATGATCTGGGTGAAATTGCAGAACACAAACAAATCTGAATTATAAGGCGAGAAGAAATGGATAGGTGGTGTAAGAGAACCTGCGTAATTGAGGGTGTAAGATAAGCCGTTGCAGCCGCGAGCCTTGACGCCGAGCTTGAGGAAAGGGCGTTGCCGCTGCTGCAAAAGGTGGCGTACTCTGGCCGCCGCCGTATCCGTTATGGTTAGGGCTTGCCGTCGAGCGGCGGCCCCCACCTTCTCGGCGGCGGCTGCCACGATTCTCGAAGAAGCTGCAGCCATCTCTCTCTCTCTCTCTAGAACGTTACGAGCACGCGTAAAAAAATGGTTCTCGTTTTTTCGGGTGGGAGTTGAGGTTACCGGTTTATTTACCCGTCTCTCTCTTATTAATTGGTGCTACCATTTCCCTTCTTGAAAAGATTATCTGATTCACAAAATGACAAAATACATTACGAAAATTTTAGCGACAAAAAAAAAATTATCCCGAAAGTATTTTGAAAAAGGTAATTAGTGGTTGAGATTCATTTTGATACATGAGGCCCGATCATCAAAGTGAATCTTAATCACTAATTATTTTTTTTGGGATACTTCGGGATAAGTCTTCTTTCCAAAAAAATTTTGCCGCTAGAATATTTGTTATTGAAGCTCCATTTCGCTAAAGTTCTTAATGTTTTAAGTATTTATTTTTTATTTTACGAGACAGATTATTCTCTCATGATACATCACTTTTACTTAAAAAAATAAATACGAGTACTTTTTAGTTAGCGTAACACACCATCAGTTCTATTAACATATTACTACATTAACAAATTTAACTTTTTATTATAAATTGTTTTAAGTTCTCGTTTTGCACAACGGGGAGCAACTTCCTATATTTTCCAGAAGATTCTTTTCTTAAACTACTACGTAATTTTCTCGGTAGGAAAATGAGGATTAGCCTTACACTTTGATTTCTTTGTTTGGCTTGTCTAATAATTTGGTATTATTCTTCCCTCTCTCTATCTCTCTGAGTTTCTTGTGATCTTGTACTTCATCGAAAAATCAAGAGATGATGTATGGTACATGAGGGGTAGTTTAGGCTAAACTTAAGTTATTAGGCTTCTACTGGAACGCACGTGCTTAGTATATTGTATAGACAGATTTACATATCACTCCTATCATTCAATTTCCTCAGTGTCGGAATCAATTATTCAATTCTCCTAATGTGCCACGTATGTTGTGAACACACATGAAACAACAAATTGCTACAACCCATGTTGATGGCCAAATATAGTGTGGCCCAGCTTACACAGCTCAACTGCTCTGAAGAACTAAATTTTATCGCCCACTTGCGGGGGTCCCACCCTCGACCACCCTTCATACAGAAGCTCATAATGGGACCCTCGACCACCCTTCATACAGAAGCTCATAATCGGGTGTCGCCAAAACAAATGAAAGCTTTCAACCGAAAATCCGGAGACAGTCTGTATTTTCCCAAGTGAAGCGTGCTGGAATTGTTCCAGTGCCAATGTCTGTCTGTCTGTATGGCTGAACGTATCATGGACAGAATTTTCAAGGCATTCACGAATGCGATAGGGAGAGCCGAAACTATATTGCCTAGCCTGAGATTTAAGCCGGAAAGTGCCCAAGGGCACGCAAGGGATTCCTGCAATGGCAATAGGGTGACCGAATCGACAAAAATACTGAGTCCAAATACCAATTGGTTTTGCATCAACGCATTTTCATCATTTCCAAGTCGATCATCATCAATAAGACTTATGCAGTAATTTCCTGTTTTATCATCAGTAAGAATGTAAGATCTTAATTTCGGAGGATATATCTTTTTCTCCTGCAGCTTCCTCCTCTACAACAGCATGAACACACAACTATTTCCTATCACCAACCCACCGATAAACGACACAACCCAAAGATGATACAAGTAAGAACCTGATTAAGTTACTATCCGAATTAAACCTTCATGAAACTTTCCTATCCCTCACAAGCAATAATCAGATAATGAGCAACGTAGATCCACATGGAAAAGCAAATAAACCAGCAGCCACGTACTAATGCAACATAGTCAATACCATTAACGGGGAACAAGCGAGAACATCATCTTGTAAAATTAAAAACTGCCCACAATAGCATAGCTGAAGTTATCACCAATAAACATCAACAATGGTCAAACTTCATACGGATAACCATTCTCATAAACAGTCATGCAAAGTAACGGTTATCGAAAAGCCATGCCAAGTGATAATGTACATTATTTGTTGTAACAACAAGGTTCATAATAGACTCATAGTACTTCCAAAGCAAGAGCTCCACAAGTCGGTGAACAGACCAGTTCAGCTCTTATGAGCCTCTCCTTCAGCTTTCTGTGAAAAAGATGACAAACTTGTAAGACACAGAAATTAAGAAAAACAAAAAATGCAGTGCAAGGCAAGGCAACGTCAAAATAATTTTTATGTGGAAATCAAGACTATGCTCCAGTCTGTAGAAACTGACACAACAAACAGCTACTTCAATTGATGGGAAGAGGTCAGAGTTCCAAGGAAGATCCAAAATAATTGCTAACAGAACTAAACTCAAGCAATTTCCAGAAATACTCAAGTCGTGAAAAGGATTGTACGCATAAGGAATGTACTCTTCTTTCCTAATGTTGAATAGTTTTCTTCCAAGGTGAGTTGTGTAAAAAGTGTCAACCAAACAAGCCCTGTCTATCAGGCTTAGTTATTATACAAAAAGCCCTTCGAAATTGCAGGTGTTCGGAATAGCACTTGGGTCTCACAAAGAAAAGTTTGGTCACCGAGTGTAGGAAAGAACCATAGAAATTCTTTTCTGATAAATAACCAAGCAGTTGGGTTGCACCTTAGGGGCCACAATCATGCAACTTAGTATGCCTACTTTAACAGTTTAACCATTACAGGTTTGCCAACCTCTCTAAAAAGACTACTATACCATCATATTTTGACCATCTCAGTAACTAATAAACGGCCTTAAAAGTCTAAAATGGAGCAACAAATGACCGCATGCTATATTCGCAATCTAGAGATTAGGGCAATGGTAAAATTGGAAGCTGTCGCAGCCCAGGAAAAATCAATTAATCTTAGCTGAAGTACCAAACTGGAAAAAAGCCAATCCGTAACAACTTTTGTAATCACCATGTCTCAATACTGACAAGTAGGAATTTCCACAAATTTGTCAACTAGCAAAATGCATGCATAGAGTTCTAAGAACGTAATTTATGTATTACATAAACAAAGAAAAAGAAAAGCCACTGGTTCTATTGAGATGAATTGAAGAGCAAGAGCAGAAAAACATAATTGCTATGCATGCAAAGTTTTTGTAAGAAACAGGAACATGCAATTGAGGTGCAGATTGACAACCAACATCTTCCACAAGAATTGATGAATAGGTCTCCCTTTCAACTAGGATTTGGCATGTCTCCAGTCGGCAATACCAACAGGACCATCAAGGTTTGCAAAATGTGGGTCCATATCGGGCTCACCTCAACTATCCAAACTGTTCATTTATAGCACTCGTCAAGAAGATCACCCGTGCAAAATCTAATCACATTTTTTAAAAACAAAATCGCTAAATCATATAATTACCAATGCCCGATCCACCTCAACTTTTGAATGGATTATCTTCTCACAAGCCCAACAACATGAACGGACAATCCATTCGGTCACAGAGACAAGCTAACTCCATATATAGTTAAGTCAACACGCTACGAATATGAAGTTTTACTCCATTCTGGCAGCTAAGATGAGTACAACAATATGATAGAACCGTGATGTTTGCAAGGCAAACACAATGGAAAATTAAACCCAAACTCCCACTACTTATTTTCCTTTTTCTTTCCACAGCTACAAAACAAAGCATAAATATAAAAACACAAATACTGTAAGAACAAATATAAATTACCAAATTAGTTACCGAAACAAATAGTAAATGAATCTATGCAGCTCCGACACGAAAATTCCGAAAAAACTGAAGGACACGTCATGTTGGGGGACGCGTTTTAAATTTTGTTTGTCTTGAAACGAATTAACTTATAAGACTAACAAATCAATCAATAAGAGACCCTAAAATCCCGTACCTTCTCTGCCTTCTCCTTCTCTGCCTTCTCTTTCTCAGCCTTCTGCCTCTGCTTCTCCAACCTCTCCTTCTCCATTTTCTTCAAAAACAAAAACCAAAACATCACAAAAACATCCAACACATCACAGACAACGATATGCATACATATATATACACAGAGAGAGAGATTGGAAGAAGGTGAAAACCTTGATGTAGACGTTCTCAGCTGCACGCTCTTCCTCGCCAAGGATACGGCCCCTGTCATCGCTCAAGCAGCGAAGGCCTGGCCTTCGTTGGGCCTCCATTAAACGAAGCACCGCCGTTGATCTTCGCATAGCCATCGATGATCGGTTTCGCAGTAGTAATCCCAGATGCAGAGAGAGAGAGAGAGAGAGAGAGAGAGATATTTGTATCAGGTGGGAGTAGAGTGTGATGATGATTAGAGTCAACAAACCCTAGGATTATATTATATAGGGAGGGGTAATGTGGGTCCGGTTCGCAAACCGTATTACTATTTGGAGACCGGTTTTGGGGAAAACTAGGGACGTTTTCGTTTGGCGCACTCTGGATTTGTTTGCCACGTAAGATGTATGAATTGGTCCCCACCAGAGTATCGGAAAGGTTATGCTCTTATCTGCAACACTACTGTTCGTAATTTTGTATTTCCTTTTTTTTTTTCACTGTTTTAAATTTATTAATTATCTCAACAAAAAGAATAAAAAATAATTTAAATGTAGAGTAAGATTTAAAAAAAATTATACGTACGGTTTTTTCTTATTCTGTGGGTTTTTTTTTTAGTTTTTAGTATTAATTATTACTTTTTAAAATTCTCTCATCAATAGAAATGGCCAATTCAAAAGGTTTAATATGATCTAAGGAAAATTTAAAATATAATATAATTAATACTAGGAAAAAAATTTATGAGGAATAGGCCTCTATGTGGGAAGATATTTATAAAAAATAATTTTGCGAGATTTATCCTTGTAAAATAACAACTTGATTATTGTCATTACCCTGTAATCAGTTTGGTTTAGTTAAAACGCACATTGTAGGAATTGTTATTTATCTTGTTTTTGTTTGTAATTGTGTTTAATCTAGTGCAGTATTAGATTTCGTAACTTAATTACTATTTATTTTGACGGTTGAAATTAGAAAGTGAAAAAAATCTAATTAGCATATAAAAATTATGTGGACGTACTTAAAAGTAAAAAAAATAGTAGCCTTTTGCCTATCAAAACAAATAGTAGCCTTTTTCAAATAGTAATTTTTATACTCCCATTTTTTATAATCTCACTTTTTTTGTAACGTGAATTACAGTATTATCCTTTTTTTTACTAATATTTCATACCTCAGTGGAGAAATAGCGGGAGAATTAGTTAATTAATTAGTTCACGGGGTTTAGAAGTTGTTTATAGTTTCAAACCTCAAACACTTCTAATGAGGTTCGATCCCTGGCCTCCCCTGTGGGGGAGGACCAACCAGATAACTGTTGGGGTACAAGCCCTTTTGTTTATCCTTATAAGTGTGAAAAAGTATACAAATAAAAATTTAAACTTTTAAGATTCACATCACAAGAGAGAAAAGAGAGTGCGGTTATAAGGCCCCCTCCAAAAATATTCTTAAAAAATAAATAGTTTATTTAACATTTTCAAATTTAAAAATAATGTAAATAAAAATTAATTTTAAAATTTTTTTGGCACCATTTAAAAGATCTCAATGAAATATATCAAACAAGATTCATATTGATAGAAAATTATTTGCATAAGCATATAATATTTGAACTTAAAATTACCTTCTAAAAAAAGATAAGTGCTTATTTTTAGTTCGGAAACGGGGCCTAAAAAACAGGACCCGGGGGCTCAGTTGTCCCCATGGGCTCAGTAGCTCCTACCCAAGCTCCAGAACGGCACCGTTTCCTTTAAAAAAAAAATTTAACTATCAATTTGCAATGCTATGGAGCAGAAACGTGATTATGAGAGCTCTAGAGACAAAATTTGATTATGTCTCTTTAGAATAATATGATCAAAATAATAAGATCTTCACACGCGTTCAATCGGATTAAAAATTGAAGCACTTAAATTTTTAACTATATTTTTTAATATATAAACGGTCTAAAAATATTAAGCAAGAAAATTTTCACTCCGTTTGAATCGGTGCAAATATCTTGTTATTTTGATTCAAATGGAATGAAAATTTTCACACTTAATTTTTTAGACCATTTATATATTAAAAAATATAGTTAAAAAATTAAGTGCTCCAATTTTTAATCCTTTTGAATAGGTATGAAGATTTTATTATTTTGATCATATTATTCTAGGAGTTTTTAAATATCCATCCTCATATCTCATCCCACGTAAGTATTCATCCCCGTCATTTTGAACAGTTATGTTTTCATCTTTTCAATATGTAAAATACCCATGTTACCCCTTGTTGTCATTAAGGTGTGAACATGTGTGTGTATATATATTTATTGCTTGTTTGATTCCTAAATTAAAGGGATTTGGATGAATACCACAATCCTTCTTGATTCCTAAATTAAACCTTATTGAAGAAAAATTAAAGGGATTCCGTTTCACATCACAATCCTCCAATTAAGTGAGAAATAATAGGAGAATTTCAAATTTCCAAATTTTTGAATGTGCAGATTATCAAATCCCAATTATTTCTGTTTTCATTTATGAAATATTCCTGCAAATGCACCATGAAAATCAAACTTTAGAAACATGACCACATATTCATGAATTCACCATGCATAATCACAGAAAATTTATTTTTGATCAGCAAAAAGATTATATTAAAACTTGATAAGGATACATCAAGAAAAAAAGAAAGCCTAAACCATGATATTGATACATGGAAAAGGGGAAAATAAACTTCCAATAATGCATTGGAAGAGAGAAATAGGAAAAAGAGAAAAAGGCCAAAACAGTAGGCCAAAATTAGCAACAGACTAATTCATAGACAGCCCAGGCAGAAAAACAACTTGAAACACCTTCGGAATCTCCAGTCTTCAACATCAAAGTGTTAGCATATGAAGCATCAGCAATAGCAGACAAACATAACAGCAGATCAGGCTGAAAGGAGAAAATAATTATACTCCAAGCTATCACCTCAAGAATGATCACAACTAACAAGGAACTTTGGCAATTCCATTACAGTAGCTAATGATTCCTTACACTAAAAGTGGTTACAAAATTGAAAAAATCTGAACGAGCAAACTGATAGATTCTTTTCCATCTCATTATTTTCTTTTTTTGGTCTTTTTCTATTATCTCTCATCAAATTTACTTTCCAAATAATATTCTCAAATAAGTTTGTTCCCAGGACATTCGGGGCCGAGAAAACTGGCAATAATATTTTTGTCAAACTCATGTATGTGTTCTTACCATCTTCTCTAACAATGCCATCATGCCCATCAGAGGAATAGGGATCCAAGGCAACATTAGTATAGTAACTTAACAATGAAACATTAGAAGTGTCAAGTTCTAGCCAAATTGCCCAAACTTTCCCGACTGAATTGGTCAGAAATATCAGAGTTGATGTTGGATCTCAGTGCTTCTAAGCCCCCCACTAGTTGTGAGTTGAAAAGAGGAATGATATAGGATCAAAAAACATGACCTACTTAGAACATGGCGTAATTCCAAACAATAAACCTAACAACTATCCCATACAAACATGACATACTTAGAAGAAGAAATCATGAATTCATGGAATCGGCTTCTATCCATGACATATTTCAAGCAATAGGAATCGATTTCATGAACATGACCTATTTCGTAAAACATGACTTCAACTATCATGGAAAAAAAACGTCCATCTAGCCGATTACCCCCCACAATCCCCACAATCATGGCATATTGCGGCAAATGACAATGAACTTAGTATAATAAAAAAAAAATCTCATGACTTTACATGCGTAATATTGTCATCTAATATTACAAAAACATGACATGTTTGCGTGTGTCAATCTAATATTGTCATTCAGTCAATCTATCAAACAAGTAGTGGCCCCAAATCAAAAGTCTAATTCAAAAGTCTAATAATCTGCATGCGTTCATCTACCTCAAGTAGTTCATTAAAGAATCTCAAATCCATGATACTAAGCATGACATAATTTGAAACAATAGCCCAACTGAGATTTAACAACTATTCCATACAATCACGACATTTTTTCAAACATGAAATCCTGATTTCATGAAATCGGTTTTGATATTCATGACATATTTAGCATGACTAATGAATAGAGATATTAACACGACTATTTCGAAAAACATAACTTCAAAAATCATGAAATATTCGTCCTCGAGCCGAGTTTCCCACACAATCATGAACTTGATATAATCAACATATATGCTGTGATTAATACTCACAATCATGCTCCAATAGGCAAACCAAACAATGAAGCAAAAAAATTACGATGGGTTTGAAGGAACAACTTACGAAATCTAGCCATGTCGGTTTCGTCGCCTTTTCTATGGCCGGTTCTTCAGCAACGAAGGACTGGATCGATCGGTTTTTGGCTTTTGGGATTTTTCGGAAAAACCCTCATTAGGATTGAACGGGGGACTACATGTGTCGTTGTTCATCTACAGATTCCACAACAATGGAGGAGGGACGGACTTATCTGGAATTTTTGAGGATTTTTTGCCGTTCATGGTTTTGGAAAAGGATTAGGGAGCCCCAAATTCAAATTGTTTCCATTTAGGAAAATGGATGAGGATAAGAATCGTCGTCGGGAATTTCGGGATTGACAAGCGAAATCAACGGGGATCGATCGGCGGGATTACGTGAGGACTGGAGGATTAAGTTTCCGTCCCCTTTTTCAGTGCTATTATATAAGAGTGTGTGTGTGTATATATATATATATATTGCATAATTTAGGGGTACTATTGGCATTAAAAAAGAGTAAGGATGGAATCATAAGTGCCAAAAATATGCTGGATGAAAACTTACGGGGCTGGGCACTCAAGGATGGAACTTTAAGTCTCCCATTATTCTAAAGAGACATAATCAAATTCTGTCTTAAAGGCAAATTGATAGTTAGAATTTTTTTTAAAAAAGAAACGGTGCAGTCCTAGAGCCTGGGCAGGGGCTACTGCGGCCATCGAGGCAGCAGAGCCCCCGGGTACGGGAGTGAGGGATGAAAAATCAATTTTACTCATTGCTGAATGCTGTGAAAATTTTCCGTTGCTCATTGGTACTATATTTACGAATAGACCCCTCAAAATATCAAAATTTCGTCTTTCCGTCCTATCGCAAGGGAAAGGAGGAAAGGGGAAGAACAAGGAGAAGCTGTCAAATCCATCCTCGATCATTCCAATCGGATTGAAGTCTCCGGGTATAGATACACATATATACAGAGAAACATATATATATATATATATAGAGAGAGAGAGAGAGAGGATGTATCATCCGACTAGAGGCGGCGTTCGCGGCGGTCGAGATCGTAAGCTTTCGATCTATTTCTTCTGTTTTCTAGGGTTTTCAATTTATATACACATATGCAGATGTACATAAGTTTAAAGATAACTGATGAAAATGATAATTGCATCTGACGTAGGAATTGCATCTGTTTTAAATTTTTAGTATGTTTAGGCGACGAAAGCGTTTTACGATTCCAGCAGTTTTATAGTCGAAACTTGAACGTGTTACTGTTTCAAAGTGCCTCTCATGATATGCTCGCTGACGTGCAGAATTTAGCTGGGACGACGTGAAAGTTGATAAGCATCGAGAGAACTACTTAGGTCACAGTCTTAAGGCTCCTGTTGGAAGATGGCAAAAAGGTACTCCATTTTATTGTGGTTTTCTGAATGTTTTTCCAATTTCAAGATTACATATGCATATCAATTGTGCAAGTAGTTGTGAATTTAGTTGCTGTCGATTGGTTAACACTTCAGAAGTTGTGGCTTAGAATGACTTAGTTTTTGCTGCCGGCATGATTGTTTTTAGTCTTTAGATAACTGCATTATGTGGTATATGTAACATTATTTTCATATTTTTGGCTAATTAATATGATGTCCACATGCCTCTTTTACCCTATGACACACTCCATTGAGGGCGGCTAAAAGATAGAAAAGAGGAGTGAGGAGCTTAAAACGACGTGTGAATATCATCTCCCACATTTAATTATGAGAAGATTTATTTATATAAGTATATACTTGATGAGATGGAATCGTTATCTGCTAATCTCGATTCCAAGTTCTGCTGTATGCCGGTACATGTGTGAATACAACCAGACTACCAATAGTCTTGTGGTCTTGCCGTTAGTTGCACGAAGCGGGAACGGAAGCGGGGGCGGGAGCGAGGGAATACAAAAGCTGCCAAGGTTGGGAGCGTGTACATATATTATGAAAATAATTTAGCATAGAGTATTCACTTTAAAAGTGCAATCATTTTAGGAAGTAAAAATTTGGGCCAGTCCTCCGTAAGTGTAAGAAATGGGATAATGTTACAATATAGTATGCTTTTCTTTTAAGATATCGTCACTTGGGCTAGATATGTGAGTTCATCAAAGACCAATTAATAAAGCCAAGTGATAAATTCCTGTTTTTCTATACAAAGATCGTCCAAAAGCTCCTATCTATGTAAGGAGCAAGCTCCCATCTCAATGGGAGTGGGCTCCTGTTAAGCTCCGTAGTTGGGAGCGCAAAAGTGGGTTCCCAAGGTAGGAGTGGCACCACTTTAGGAGCTCCCGGCAACTAAGGTCTTGCCTTGTTTCTCACCTGCCTTTGCTCTAGGAAATCATGCAGAGACATGAACAGGGTAATTACGAATTAGTAATTAACAAAAGTCATGCCATTGAGGAAACAAGCCTTAAAAAGTTAGGGGAAAAATATGGTAAAACCTTCAATGAGGAACTTTTCGAGGTAGTGTGGAAGAGGTGCAACGTTTCTGTTGACAGCGAAGAGTTCAAAGAAGGGTTTAAGGTGGTGGAGAGGGGCTGACAGAACAACCAAACAGTCAGATTAGGTATTTCAGAGCCGCGCTGGATATGCACTTGACTCAGGGAAGCAACCAGAATTAGAGGCTTGAAAAACATTTTGGAATGGCAAAGCTGTTCAAATGTGGGAGGGAGGTTCTATGAGCTCTTAGTGATGGAATAGAGGAGAAGGGGTGCGTTCAGGATTCCAACCATGGAAAACGGTTAAGGATGGGTTCTGTTTGTAGATTATTGACAGCTGCTAGCAAGGGTAAAGTGGTGGAGACTTTGCGGAAAACATATGTTTAAATAGCAAGGGTCAGCAGTTGGCCAGTCGGAGAGGTGAAAAACCTAGGTTTTGAGAAGGCGATTCTGTAATGGGGCGGTCTTTCGTGAATTGACAGGGGGACAATGCTCTCAAAGATTTTTGGGAAACATTTCTGGGTATCTCTTCCTATCTGATTTGGAGGGTGAACAATACAAGTTTGTACAAAAACGATTAAAAGGCTCAAATCTATGGTCAGCTAGTTTATCCGTCTTGTCAAGTTTGTGTTTGGCGTCCCTGGAGTTGTGCAGCTTTTAAAGGTTAAATGTTATCAAAGTATCTCCAATTTTCTTTTGGTTATTCTTTGGGTAATATGCATTGGATTTTCGTTCTCTTCCACCTTGTTCTTGACTTCTTTGAGGTGTTTTTTGGAAAACAATGTCATAAAGGTTCTTCTTGTCTAATTGTACAGGGAAGGATCTACACTGGTATGCCAGGGACAAAAAATCTCAGAGTGCAGATATGGAGGCTGCAAAAGAAGAGATACGCAGGATCAAGGAAGAGGAGGAGCAGGCTATGAGGGAGGCTCTTGGCTTGGCTCCAAAGCGTGCTAACAGAACTCAAGGCACTCGATTAGATAAGCATGAGTTTTCAGAGCTTGTGAAGCGAGGCTCCACAGCAGAAGACTTGGGTGCAGGCCATGCTGAAGCTGCTCAGGTTCATGGCCTTGGTTTTGCTAGGTATGACACAAAAGATTAAGTGTAATCTCTGTTGGTTTCAGTGTTGGACTCCCTGGTTACTGATAATTTGAAAATTTTGTGTATGATACTTTCACCTTAAGGCTGAAGGATGTGGTTGAAGCGTGGTTTTGTTGAGTGAACCGGCTAATGTTTTCCCTATTTTTTGCTTTATTTTCATGACAAATCCTTATGTTACCTGAAATTGGGTGCAGTTAGATGTCCAAGTGCGAGATTTATCTCATTTCCATCTCAGGGAAATGAGATGGAAATGTGTCATGGTTAATTAGAATGACAATTTATGTTTGTTATGTGAATGTCCAACTAAACATGTTGGACACGGATCCCATACCTTTACTGACGTGTCATTTGTCCCACACGGTTACACTAGACAATTTGAAGAGTCTATGTAACATATGTAAATTCCTTCTAAAATCTATGTTCCAAATACTGCCTAATTGCCATGTTATTCATGAATCATGATAACATCCTCTTCTAGTTCAAGATTAATGCTTCCAGGCCCTTGCTTTCTGTCAATGCTTACCTACTTCATCAACCCTATTGCATCTTGCTTCTATGTTCACTTCCAATGTCCTTAGTTTTGTTGATTTGACTTGTTAGGTGGTCTATCAAAATTTTCAAGTTTCAACTATTCCATCTGTAGAATACTTGTTTATGCCAGAGTGGAATAAACTAGAAATGTATTGGTTTTTCATTCAACTGTACTTCTTTAGAAATTATTGTATGTTTTCATTATTTTGACTCTTTTATTGGTTGTCTCGGGTTTGTAATGTTCCATGTCAGTGTTGTAACTTGGAACTTGTTATTGCAGACCGCCTCGTGCTTGGGAAGAGCCTAGTTCTCTTCAGTCCAACTCGAAGGAAGAGTTGCCTGAGAAGATGGAAGCACTTCTACCAAGTCCAACTGTGAGGAACGCAGAAGAATCGGATGATGAAAGGAGCCGGAAGAAACGGAGGCATGAGGAGAAGAAACACGAAAAGCATGACAAGCGCGAGAAACACGAAAAGTATGACAAGCGAGAGAAACACGACAAGCATGACAAGCGAGATAAGCGTCACTCGCGTGATTCAGATGGCAAGAGGAGAAGCAAGAAAGACAAGGAGAAGAGGAGACATGATTCTGATTGACTGATTTGCCTATCAATGTAAGTGGCATGCCTATGTGTTTGTGACTAGACGCAAATCCTGTATTTGTAGCTTTTTAAACCATGGTACTTGTAGTTGAGTTGGCTTACAGTGATTGTGGTTCCTTTGGTGGGGCTTATTTATCTTGTTGGTCGAGTTGTTGAGCTCGATTATGTCGTGTGCTCTCACACAATTGATGTAGTGTCCCGTGGTTTGTACTTGGTACTTTATACATGATGTAATGATCTCTCATATCGATCAACCAAAAAAAAACATGGGGGTTTTATTCAGTATGCTGTTTGGCAACTTTGGCTTTTAAAAATGACGGGATAAGCTCCTTTTAATACACCTCCAAACTCTCATTTTGTGGGGTCGGAGTCTGAATCCACAACTATGATATAAACCGTTCATCTCACGTTTCAAAACCAACTTCTGAACTCTGAAGTGATAGTAACATGGGCAGAGCCACACTTTGTTATATTTGGTTTGTATTTCTTTTGACCATAACTATATGGCAAGTTCTTAGCCCATCGATAGTGAAGGCTTTGACAGATGGGAAGTACTCGCTGAGAACTTTTAACGACAATATGAGGTACCTTTTACATGTCCATTCCTTCTCACAAGGTTCTCTTTTGGCATTACAAGTTGTCTTTGATTTGGTCCTTTGCTTTGGTTGGCAACCTGGATTTAGGTATTTATTTTTATCTTGGAAATTGGAGATGAGTGAACAAATACTTTGTAAAACTCAATGCGATGCTTGGCCTTGTGAGTTGCTTTGTTATTTTTAGGATGGATTAACAATGCCTTCATTGGACTTGTTCACATTCTTCCTAACTGATTCTCATTGTTACGTGACTTACGTCCATGCTTTACATGCATTTTTCATTTTTTTTTTAAATTAATACATGGGAAGTAAACATGTGATCAGGATTATTGTAAGTATATTCCCCCAGGAGTTGGCGCAGTGGTGTTCACCTGGCAACTAGGGTCCTTATGAAGCCTTTGGTCTAGGGTTCACCTCCCACCCGTGTGCTGTCAAAGATTTGGGAGTTTTAGCAGCTAGACTTGTCTAGGATTCGGGTTAGGTGGTTTATCCAATGTGGTCTGTCAAGTTGTAGGCAGGCAGTAATTGCCATATTGAAAATGAGCCAAACCAAGTTTCTGCGCATTGTATTTTAGGTTTGGATTGAAAACAAACAAGTTTTCCATGTTATGACATATTTTGGTTTCAGGCTGGACAAAGATGGAGACAATTGAGTCGCTGATGCGAAAAGCGGTTACAATGGCGCCATAACTGAATCATTCCGGAAGCGTATTCGACTGACTGGTTACCAGAGTACACTCTTTACCATGCGTTACAGTGAATATGTTAACTACGTCAAATTTACCAGAGGGTGCTGCTCCTTCAATTGTTGGGGGCAAACCCGAAAACCTTTGATTATTTTCGGCAACCAAGAAAAACAGATTTGGCCTCTATAAGGAAAAAATAATGGCGCTGGAATCGATTTGTTGGTGTTCCAAGCCACAACAATTATTGTATTGACCGTGCTAAATTATTCTTCAAATTCATTTGATTTTGAAGAGGACACCAAATGAGTTTTATTATGGACTCCAGTTACTGAGTTTATGGCAACAAAATTCACTGCTGCAGTTTCGTTCATCGTTTGCAGTGTTGTAAAACTCCATGACATGTGTGATACGTGTGCTGCACTTTTTTATTTTATAACTTACATTTCACAAGCTTTTACTGTCCCTTCTTTAGGGTTGTCGATAATATTCAATTGGCTTGCCTGATTTATTCGTAAAATTATATCCAGTTAATCTTTTGTTTTGGCCATTTGGGTGGCAGGCTGTCCTCTCTCCATTTATGGTCAGCTCTTAGCACCTAACTTGGTTTCAGTAAGAAACCAAACACGGGTGCTTACGCCAAACCATCTGGAAAAAAAAAATTACATATCTACTGAACGGCTCGAATCGTTTGTGTGAAGTCAGAATCGTTTGTGTGGAATCAGTTATGAGTCTCACATCATGATCTGTACACAATATCTGTGCAGTTAGCATAGCTCTTTGAGCAATGGGGTAATAGCTCGGTGGCACAAGGGGACACTTTAAGGGTTTTTATTTGTGATAACTCAGGTATCCGGATCAGCTTACGCACATCTCAACTAATCGTAGAGTCCAATTCCTCCGCTCACTTTAAAGATTATTCGGCAGATGTATCCAGTGTTGGGGTTAAGTGTGGGGAACCCCCTCCCCCTCTGCTAATTTCAAAACAAGCAAAAAAGAAAAAAAAAAATTTGAGACTCAAATTTGGCTAGGTTTTTGAAAGCAATTCTTCATGAGAATTTGTAGTGGTGATTTTCGCATCGATTAAATTTTCTATCTTGATCAATTTACCTAGAGATCAAGTCAGAGTATGGCCATTATACAATCTTACATGGTGGCCAAAATATTAAACATAATGTAGTTGTAGTGAAATAAAAAAAAAAAATGTTGTATTTTAGCTGAGTTTGGCCTATATTAATTTTCTTTTTAAAGTCTCTCGGCACTGTTAACTTTTAATGATCTTTTGTTAGATTTTCATCAAAGCCTTATTATATTCATTGCACATGTACAAGTCTTTAATGCACTACAATTTTCAGCATTAACAAAAACCGTTTTGGCATTAGCAACACCCAATATCAATATGAAGCTGAGAAAATTAAAATAAGACTATGCTAAAGTTACAAAGTTCTAATTCAATTGGATGGAAAGGAGGGGAAAATGCATTCTTGGATTAAGTATTTTAATGTTCAATTATCATAAATGTTGTGGATCTCAACGTCTTAACTTCGCAATTCAAAATACTTCTATTCAAAATAGATCTTGTGAAAGAGAAGAAATTTTTCTGCGAAGTTTTTTGTGAACAGAACACATTCAGAAAAATAAAATAAGTTTCTTTAATATTTACTTCATTAACTTCACTTTTCATGAGAAAATTTATTTTTGAGCTAACAGTATTGGAGTATTATCCAAGAAAGAACTTGCTTTTCCTCTCGTTTCTGGCCGGAAGAGAGAGAGAGAGAGAGAGAGAGAGGAGTGAGAGTAGTGTACTAAGGTGTAGTGTGGGGGCGATTGGCGACGCAGAGACAAAGCCATACAACCCAATGGGATCGGAGGTTGCTTTACCCAAATGGGCATCTGAGCCTTGCATCATGGGCATCGACGAAGCCGGACGCGGTCCTGTTCTAGGTTTTCCCCCCCTTTTCAAACAAACGTTTTTTTTTTGTGCTTATCTACTTCAATTGGATGCTAATTTTTCATGGCTCTGATCTGCATTTCAGTTTTGTGTCCGTTTTATTGAAAAATAGTTTCTTGCTGTGTTTTTTCCTCAGGACCCATGGTGTACGGATGCTTGTACTGTGCTGTCTCGTACCAGAAGACTCTTTCTTCTTTAAATTTTGCAGGTTAACACTTCAGCTACATGTGGGTCTTGTGCAATTTGTGACAAGGGTTTTCCTGTTTTTGTTTGATTTTATATCTTGAAGATGGTAAGACAACAGTATGGTGAATAGCGTAGTAGTATTTATTTCAGAGTGTGACATTCCTTAGAGGGTCCAACCTAAAATCAATGGGCAATCGGTGGAGTAGCCTCTTGATTGTATTAAACAAGCTTGGATGAGTTAGGTTAACGATGCAGGATAACTCTTTAACACTTGTCCTCATGTGCTGCCCAGTAGCACATGGAGGTACATGTATGCATTACAGAGGTCAGGGTATTGACTCAGGTGGAGACTTAACCCCGTGAAGTGAGGCCACCTAAGACCAAGCTCTAATGCTATGTGAGATTTCTTGAGTTCAACCTAAAACCAATTGGCAGTAGTGCTTTACTTAGATTATACTATTAACCAAGTTTGGATGACTTAGGTGAACAAAGTGGGATAAGTCTAACACAAGCATGTGAATTTATATTTGCTCATATTCTTTGAAATGATTCTGGAGTACCAAAAGTAAAAGTATACCCACAAATTGGGTCTTAGACTTTCTTTATGTTTTTCTTTTCGTCTTGGTTGTTGACAATAGCTGCAACCCCTCAGTGATTATGGTGTAACATCTCCCGCACAAAGTCATTTCTGGTCTCTCTTTTTTGCAGATTCTAAAACTCTGAAAGAAGAAAAGAGGGAAGAATTATTTGAGAATTTGAAGGCTGAAGAATCTATTGGATGGGAAGTTGATGTCATTGATCCGAGGGAGCTCTCAGCTAAAATGTTGAAGAAGTTAGTAGAGACTCGTTTTATTCTATTTCATCTTGTTCTGATGCAGCGAATGTATTACATGATTCGTCCTGTTTGATTTTGACCAGGAATAAGATAAACCTTAATGAAATTTCACACGATTCTGCAATGGGCCTTGTCAAAAGGGTACTGAACATGGGAGTTCTTCTAACCGAGGTATTGAACTCTTTCTTTAGCTACAGGACAGGTTCTTCCTCGAGGCAATGTTTTGAAATTAAACTCAACATACTGACATCACAAATGGGAGCAAGGAACATGATGAAGTTGTTAGATTTTTGAACTAAGCGGTTTTGGGTGTTGCTTTTGGGTGCCATTTAACCTAGTAAGATGTATCTTGTAAATTTGAGAGATGAGATATTTTCAGCTATTGATTCAATGTTCATTATAGAAAGAACCACAAATTGTGAATTGAAAAAAGGCTGTAGCGGATGACCACCTTGATCGAACAGGAAGAAAAATCAGAGAGAAATATCGAAGGAAAGTTTTCCCAGTTCTCTTTCATCTGCTGGAGGGGTTTGAATTGATTCGTTTCTATGTGCTCGACATAAATCCTAGTAAAAAGAGTACGAAAGATATGATAATTGTGTTGCTGGCCATATCTGCGACACTTGCAAATGATGTTTTAACATCCTAATACTTTCTGGGCCGCTCTTCAGTGAGTAAGATTAGGCCACAGGAACCATATTACTGACTTGAAACAGGCAAGCGTTGATGTGTGGAAGTGTTTCAGGTTTATGTGGACACTGTGGGAGATCCAGAAAAGTATCAAATTAAATTGTCCGAAAGGTTCCCACATATCAAATTTGTTGTTGCAAAGAAAGCTGATAGTCTTTATCCGGTTGTAAGTGGAGCAAGCATCGTCGCAAAGGTGATGAACTCTGCTTGACTTCTCAGGTTGAATTCTTCCTGGCTATTAGAGTTTTTAATGTATCTATGTTTTGACTTTCAGGTAACAAGAGACCGAGCCGTGAGGGATTGGGTGCTTGATGAAACTGCTGAAAACATGCATCGGAACTTCGGCTCAGGTTACCCTGCAGGTAAAAATTGTTAGATGAACTTTCATTTCGTCGAATTTTACGGTGTGTTTGGCATTTGTGAAATGGAGAAGGAAGAGAAATCATAGGTTTTCCTTCATATGGTTTTGCAAAGGAAACAATGAAGTGGAAGGAAACAGTTTTTTATTTGGCTTAAAAGAGAAAGAGGAAGAAAGAACCAAGGAAAAAAGGAGGGAAATACCTCTCCATCCGTCTTCTCTCACAATTTTTCTTTCCGTTGGAAGAACCAAGCGGAGAGCAAAACTGGACAGTACTTATCCAGTATCCTTCCTTTCCTCAAGTTCCAAGCACGTCTCGCAAATTTTTCATGAGCATTGCCGTATGATCAAATATGGATTCCTGTTAATTTTGTTTTAGATCCTGCAACAAAGTCTTGGTTAGAACATCACAAACATCATGTATTTGGGTTCCCAACGTTGGTCCGGTTCAGTTGGGGCACTTGCACTCCTTACTTCAAAGACATTGTCGAAGTGCTGTGGGAATCTGATAAAACCGATGAAGAGGGTTCCTCTACCGGAAGCAGCAAGCGGCAATTGAAGTTGAGCAGTGTTGGTTTCACTGGAGTGAAGCGAAAAAGTGAAGAAATTGAATCCAGCGGCAAAGGACGCTGCAAATTTTTCCATGCTCGTAAACTTGAGCAAGTCACTCATTTCTAAGGACAACTTTGGAATTGTATACTATTTCCAAATGATGGATTATTTGCATCTTGTATTTGACAAACCTGTATTCTATCGGATTGTTTATTCTGATTGAGATTCAAAAGACAAGTCAGCTAATTAGCCGATGTGGGCATTGAAGAGATTATTCTCTATTTTGCTCGAGTTGTATTCGGGGTATAATATGATACAGATGCATTTACTTGATAGAAAACAGAGACATAGAGACGGAAATACTGATATTATTTTTGAATGAATTACAATGAGGTGAGTACACCTTTAAATAGAGTAAAGCTACACCTAAGAAAGAAAGATTACAAAATTTGATTAGATTACGATATGATTACCCTATGATTATGCTATGATTTGATTACGATATGATTACCCTATGATTATGCTAGGATTTGATTACGATACATGTCCTAAAATAGCATATTACAAGAAGATACAGAATATATATTCAAGATACAGAATATATATTCACACCCCCCCCCCCCCCCCCCCCCCCCCCCCCCTCAAACTCAAGGTGCGAGGGCAGAGAGCACCGAGAGTTTGTCAAGGAGAAAACGGAAAAGAGAAGCGGTATGAGTCTTCGTGAAGAAATCAGCCAGCTGCAATGTAGAGGAGACGAAGGGTAAAGCAATGGTGCCAGACTGAAGATGCTGGCGTATGAAATGACAATCAATCTCAATGTGCTTCGTGCGCTCATGGAAGACCGAGTTGTGGGCAAGCTGAATAGCACTCTTATTGTCGCAGTAAAGAGGCGTAGGAGTTGTAACAGAGACCCCCATATCGGAAATAAGCCAGCGAAGCCAGACGATTTCAGAAGTAGCATGGGCCATGGCACGATATTCAGCTTCCGCAGTAGAGCGAGCAACAACAGATTGCTTTTTGCTTTTCCAGGAGATAAGAGAATCACCTAGAAAAACACAAATGCCAGAGGTAGATTTGCGGTCATTGGCATCACCTGCCCAGTCAGCATCAGCGTAAGCATGGAGGGTTAAGCTTGATGTAGAAGAAATCAGAAGGCACTGATGAAGGGTACCATGAAGATAACAGAGAATACGTAAGAGGGCAGCCCAATGCGTAGTCCGAGGAGCAGAGACAAACTGACTAACAATGTGAACTGCATAAGAAATATCTGGCCGAGTAACCATAAGGTAAACCAAGCAGCCCACCAATTCGCGATATTCCGTAGGATCCTCAAGGGGAACACCATCAGAGGCAGAGAACTTGGCATGAAACTCAAGGGAGTATCAACAGTCTTTGTATCCGTGAGACGAGCACGGTGGAGGATATCAGTAACATACTTGGACTGTCCCAAAAGATACCCTTGAGGAGAGGAAGCAACTTCAATACCAAGGAAATAACGGAGCGGGCCCAAATCTTTCATTTCGAACTCACGGAAGAGATGGCTTTTAACTTCAGCAATAGCAGCAGAGTCAACCAGTGATGATCATGTCATCAACATAAAGTAGGAGAAGTACCAAGCCATGAGAGGTGCGACGGAGAAATAAAGCAGAGTCATGCATGCTAGGCGTGAAGCCAATCTGAAGAACAACATCCTGGAAGCGTGAATACCAAGCGCGAGGGGACTGTTTCAAGCCATAGAGAGCACGACGCAAGCGACAAACCATACCGGAAGGATGAGAGAAGCCAGGAGGAGGCCGCATATAAACCTCTTTAGAGAGATTGCCATTAAGAAAAGCATTCTTTACATCCAACTGAGAAAGAGGCCATTGATGCACTACGGCCACTGAGATCAAGGTGCGAACAGTGGTCATTTTGGCAACAGGGACAAAAGTTTCCTCGTAATCAATTCCATACTCCTGAGAAAATCCTTTAGCAACTAGGCGGGCTTTATACCGTTCTAAAGAACCATCAGAATGAGTCTTAACATTGTAGACCCATTTGCAACCAATGAGATTCTTACCATCCGGAAGAGAAACCAACTCCCAAGTCTGATTGTGAGCAAGAGCAGTAAGTTCAGCTTGCATGGCATCCACCCAATTGGGATCATTGCAAGCTTCTTTATAGGACCTAGGCTCAAAATAAGTGTGAATGCGGGAAATGAATGATTGATAAGAGGATGAGAAACAGGTATTAGTAAAGCCATATTTTACCGGTGGTTGACGGTTGTCCCGGAGGGGATACCGGCGGACAGGCGGATCAGGATCCGTGGAGGCAGATTGGGGAGCAGCTGTAGAAGTTGGACGACGGGTGTAGACCTGGGTGATCGGAGCACGGCCAGGTGATGCTGAGGGGGACGTAGAAATATCAGATACCTGAAGAGTGGATGTGTACTCTTCGGGAGGCACATCCATATCCATAGGAAAGGGGTCAATATGGATCAATTCTTCTTTGGCTACAGGAGCAGTGCGAGGAGGAAGAGTAAAATAGGGAAGACGCTCTAAGAAGACAACATGCCTTGAAACATAAAGCTTTTTGGTCACAGGATCATAACACCGATACCCTTTTTGATTAATGTCATATCCCAAAAAAACACCTAAGACACAACGGGCACTGAGCTTAGTGCGGTCTTTCTCGGGGAGGAGAACAAAACAGGTAGAACCAAACACTCGAAGAAGAGAGTAATTAGGAACCTGACCATAAAGCCGCTCATATGGAGAACTACCAGAGAGAGGAGGGGTGGGCATCCGATTCAGGAGATAGGCTGCAGTGAGAACAGCTTCTCCCCAGTAACAGGACGGGATGGAGGAAGACAGGAGTAGAGACCGAGCAGTATTAAGAAGGTGACGATGTTTTCTTTCAGCTCTACCGTTTTGGGCAGGAGTGTCAGTGCAAGACGATTGGCGGATAGTCCCAAGCGAATCTAGGAATTTATGAAACTCTGAGAGTGAATATTCCACACCCAAGTCAGACCTAAGAATTTTAACCGATGTAGAAAACTGATTTTTAACTATGGCATGAAAATTCTTATAAATCGTAAAGAACTCAGATTTGTGTGTCAGTAAGTAAACCCAAGTATACCGACTAAAGTCATCCACAAAAGAGACATAATAAACAAAACCACCTTTAGTAGCAACCGGAGAAGGGCCCCATAAATCAGTGTGAACAAGCTGAAAAGACGAAGTAGAAACAGAAGTACTTTTATTAAAAGGTAAAGCTGACATTTTTGCAAACTTACAACCACTGCATTCTGAAATATCACTGACTGAAATATGACCCAAATGACCTGACTGAACTAAAAGTTTTAGACGTTCTCTAGACAGATGCCCTAATCTAGAATGCCAAAGATAAAACGGAGACGACTTATAATCTAAACAAAAAGATGACGCAGCAGTGGAAGAAGGTTTTATTGGGAGATGCAAGTGCTCCAAAAGATAGAGATCACCAACTCTACGGCCTGCCCTAATCTGCTTCTTGGAATCCTGATCCTGCATAACACAACCAGAGGAAGAGAAAACAACATCAAAACCAGAGTCGGATAATTGGCTGATTGAAAGTAGGCTCAAAGACAACTGAGGAACATAAAAGACATTAGGAATAGATAGTGACGGTGCAGTAGAAGATAGAATGGAACCAATAGAAGCAACATGCATGGGAGAACCATTGGCTGTGGCAATACTAATAGGAAAAACAGGTGGCACACAATTACTAAGAAGAGACAGATCAGGGGTCATATGGTGAGAAGAGCCAGAATCAAAGATCCAAGTGGTGGGTTGGATACCTGAGGTGGGAGAACCACGCAAAACCTGAGTGAGTGGTAGTCATGGCAGAAGCTTGGGGGGAACCCCCTCGAATGGCTGCCATGTAAGCCTGGTACTGCTGAAATTGCTCATAATCAAACTCTGGAGGTGCACTACTGGAGGCCGGTGTTGCCAAGGCTACAGGAGGGCGAGAATACTGTTGTGGTGCCCAAGACTGATGTGGGGCATGAGAACCAGTCGACTGAGTAACATTTCGCCCCTTTGGCTTGGGACGGTTAGGGCACTAATGCTTCCAATGACCCTTCTGATGGCAATAGTTACATTCATCTTCAGGAATTTGAGGCCTTGGCTTGGCCGCAAATTGGACAGGATGAGATGCTGGAGTGGGCGAGTGATGTGCCGGATGCTGACCAGACGGAGCAAATGGAATAGCAAAGACAGACTGTGAGGGAGGTGTAAGATTAGCCACTTTGAACCATGTTTCCTCAGCGATAAGCTCATGAACAACACCATCTACTGAGGGCAATGGAGACCGATGCAAGATAGCCCCACGAAGAGGCTCAAACTGAGGCCGAAGGGCCATGAGAAACTGAACAAGTCGTAGCTCCTCACGAAATCGGAGTACCAATCTGCCTTAGACAGGTTAGTCGGAGCTGTAACAGAGGTCGCCGGATCTGCTACAGTGTCGGCAAGTGCTGCTGGAGGTTGTCGGAGTGTGGGTAAGTCACCGGCGGTTGGAGAAGATTGGGTGTTAACTGCTGTGGGTGTTTCTTGTGATTTGGGTTGCTAAAAAAACAGAGAGAGGGATCGATAGTAGCTGACAGAGAGAGAGAGATCTGAGGATAGAAGGCTGATCGAAAATAGAGTTAGGGTTTCGGAACCTGCTCTGATACCATGTTAGATTTCTTGGAGGGTTCCAACCTAAAACCAATTGGCAATAGGTAGAGTAGCCTCTAGAATTTATTAACCAAGCTTGGGTGGCTTAGATGAGCGATGTGGGACAAGTCTAACACTCCCCCTCACGTGCAGCCCCGATGCACGTGGAGGTGACTGACCAGGAGCTGACTGACTGACTCGGGCGACAAAGATGACAGAGACTTTCCCACAAAAGGTGAGGCCACCCAAGACCTAGCTCTGATACCATGATAGAAAACAGAGACATAGAGACGGAAATACTGATATTATTTCTGAATGAATTACAATGAGGTGAGTACACCTTTAAATAGAGTAAAGCTACACCTAAGAAAGGAAGATTACAAGATTTGATTAGATTACGATATGATTACCCTATGATTATGCTATGATTTGATTACGATATGATTACCCTATGATTATGCTAGGATTTGATTACGATACATGTCCTAAAATAGCATATTACAAGAAGATACAGAATATATATCCAAGATACAGAATATATATTCACATTACTTTCATTAAAAACAAACCAAATCAACTGCAATAGAAATACTATTTACGGGTGTACATAGCAGCAAAGTAGTGCAGAAAACACAACCAGTAGAGAATTTGTTTGGAAAGAATAATTTCAGGCTTTTCAACCCTAAGACGTGCGAACATCCATGCCTTGAAGCATTTTTGGTAAAGAGGCCTTGCTCAATTAGATACGGCATTTGAAGGTGAGAAGGAAGAATAGCTAGAGAGAGCATATGGAGCAACCCTGCTTTGCTTGAGTGAGGGCGGTGAGCGAAAAGTAGAAATGTTGGCCGTGCATATTTGATTTGGTGGGTTGTATATGGTGCAGTTGCAGGGGAAGTTGGCAAGGCTTCCGGTTTCAGTTACCCTTGATACCGAGCAAAGTAAACTACACAAAATCAGAGGGAATTTTCGCTTCATTTTCTTTGCAATAACCACTACCGATTTGAATCGCACTTACCACCTTTCTCTTTCCTTCCACGAGATTCAAACATACAGCTCAAGCAACCGAAGAACAATCTTTCACCAATAATAGCAGGACGCAAACCTTGAATTATATTAGCCCCACAAACGCGACTTACAGCTCTTGAGATACATCTCACTGGATTAAAGTGAAAGAACTGCAGAAAGGAACTACAATCATTAGCAAGACCTCTACCTGCTCACTGGTAATCAGATATACAGCTCTCAAATCCGCTCTTAAATAAAGCAACAATCGAAGATAAATGGCTGTCTTTGGTTAACTACTGCAAATTAATAGAATTTCAAAAGATTTCAATCAAATAACATCAGAATTTCCCCAACAGAATGTATTTCTGGGCTAAAAATTAGCTATAATTCCGTCTAACACTGTGTTACTCACTAAAGAGTTAACCTGAATTCGCAACCTCGCAATCCATCCACTCATACTAATCTGTTAATCCCCTAATCACACTATCTGCTAAGGAAGAAAACAACTTTACAGATTGGCTTTGTCAATTAAAATCACTTTGTTTCATGTACAGAAGTGCGTAGCCTTTACTCTCCCCTTCGTTCTTTACATGGGATGATAGTGCACGTTTTGATACCCCATCAAGTCTCCTTGATCAGGAAATTGAGCTGGCGGAGGGATTGGGCGGGTGTCCATTGCAGTGGTGATATCGTGGATGCTTGATCTCTTCCTCTCTTTCTTCTCCGAGGTTTGGCGGAGGAAGTATTTTTGGGCGTGGCTGGCAACTTGTGTCGGCGTTCTGGTCACCACCACATTTCTTGAGATGCTCCGCCAGTCGCCCCTGCCGTAAGTCTTGAGACCGAGTAGAAATAACCTGCAATAGATAGCATACACAAGTAAATCCCACAAATCAAATAATGCACAGACCAGTTGACTATTTAGCATAACGGTAGCCAACAAGCGGTTTTGCGAATTACATCTTAAACGACTAAAATGGTGCATATCAAGTTCCGTCACATGAAAATGTGGAAGGTTTATTATGGCGATTTCACGCATAGAAAGAGTGTAATACCTAATTTTACATTCAGTGTTTGGAACTCAAGGAAGGAATGAAAAGGGAAAGGAAAACAACAGTATTTCCCTCCTTCGAAGGTTCAGTTGTGGTTCCTACTTCCTAGTTTGGGAGAAAAAATAGTTTCTTCTCCCCCATTCCCTTTCCTGTCTTGCATTCTCGTTTCTTCTGGTTACCTTATTATGTTCTTTCCTCAGGTTTTTAATATCAAACGAAGAAACCAATTTTCTTCTCACCTTTCTACGCAAAACCTAACACAGGAAAATACGATTTTCTCTAGCCTGTCTCACCCTCTTTCTTCCCCTTCTCTTTCCCTTCCAAAAGTTCCAAACACAGGCATAATTTTCCAAAATGACAGGTAGAATCGTGGAACCGTTCACAAGCGTGGGAATGACATTTTTGAACATAATAAAAGTACTCTAATAGCTCATTAGTCACTGGAGGCTACAGAACTGTGTTTCTCCTATTTTGGTTGCTAAAATTGCATGAACTATAAAAGAGCAACATTTTTCAGATCAGTTGAGGAGAGCAGTTCCTAAAATTGAATCAACAAAGATACTATTTCAAATTGATGAATGCTTCTTCCAAGTAAATTAATCATTCTCATTTTGTGTTCTTTGTTTCAGAATTAGAAAACAGAAACGGTTCCAAGTAGGAAAATGAGCATGCCTAACAATTCAAAGTTTACACTGGTTGCTATAGTTCTACGCACACATGCTATGAACTTACATAGCAAACGAGTATCTTCATTTAGCTCTTCCACAACCAAAACAAAATCTTTAAATTTCACTCTTTCCCAAGTCCTCTGTACATCAAGAAAACAACCCCCCTATATCTTTTTCTTGAACAAGTGTATAATCCAGTTTCGGGTCTGTTTTTCCAGTCTAGGAATCTAACTCTAAACCTATAGAATACTATACTCAGACTTCGATTGGTGGTTCTGCTAGATAGTGTGTGTTTTTGTGAGATTCATGGTTTTGGGGTGCGAATTGTGTGGTCGTCGTGTCAATTTGAGTCCCGTGTGATCGTTGACCAACTCGAACCATGATGCCAATAGAATCATACCCAGGCAGGGGCTATCGGGAGGCCCTGCCCCTGCACAACTCCAAACTCGGTTAATTTGAAAAAGTTATATAGGATTAGCCTCCTGCAAGTCTTCTTGGGCGAAAGAAAAATACTTACAAATCCTATACATATGTGAAAAGAAATCCCTAAAAGTCCAAATTATCAATCATTGCTGTTTCGATTGGGTTCACAAGAAAACGGAGACATATACACACTTTCTTGAATTCTTAACGAACCAGCACCCAAAGAAAAGAACCACAATCATACCAAGCAATATTTGGTACTATCAATTAACCGAGAAAAGTGAGAAAACTAGTCTGAAGAACCCAGAATCAGAATACAAAATACACATGCCTACAGAACATCTATCCTTATCCTATATGTTTATACCTGTGTTCTTCTTCCGTCCAGGGCGTGCCTTTCTTCCTATCAAACTCGCACCTCTTCCTCCTCACCCCCGTCCCTCCAAACGAAATCTGACTCGCCGCCGACTCGCCCTCCTCCCACCCAGACCCCACATCCGACTCGTCCGAGTAACTCGGCAACTCGACCCGCCCCGAGTCAATCTCGAAGACGTCGTCCACAAGCGCCTCGTAGTGCGCCCTGACCTCCTCCTGCGACTTCCCCGGCAGCTGTTCGGCGATCCGGCGCCACCTGTCCGACGTTCCATCGGGGAACACCACCAGCGCTTGCTCGAAGGCCTTGTCCTCCGGCCTCGTCCACGTCGACGACTGGGTCGCCGAGGAATTGAGGATCGGGGACCATACCCGGTTGTCGGCGTAGTCGAGGGTGTAATTGTGGCCGGCGCCGTACATCCTTGGATTCAATCAATCGATAATAGTTCGTTTTTGTTCTGATATCTCTCTCTCTCTCTCTCTCTCTCTCTCTCTAGATTTTCTCTCACGGATATTTGGGGGTTTGATGAGGGATTTTCGGGGTGTATGAATTGGATAGGGTGGAGATGGATATTTATACGGAGAGGAAGGAGTTTGATGAGATGAGGTGTTCGTTTCCTGGAAAACTTTTTGTTTTTTAGTTTTATTTATTTTACTATTTTACTATTTTTTGTATAGGGTGGAGATGGATTTTTGTTTTTTTATTTCTGCGAAGCCAAGGGATCCTGCCAGAACCGGAGGCATACAGGGGCCTGGAGCCGCTGGGCCCGGTCACGGCCTTTCGAGTGTTTGAGTTTTAAAAATTTTATTTTATAATATATTTTTAATTTTAAATATTATTGATAATTATTCGTGTATAATTTTTTACAATAATGCTACTCATACAACGATCCAAACACAACAACTTACACAACCTCTCACATACATGTGGGGCCCACACATAGTAGTGTGTGTGGAGCCCACATGCATGTGAGAGGTTGTGTAAGTTGTTGTGTTTGAATTGTTGTGTGAGTATCATTTTTGAATTTTTTATAATTTTAATAATTTTGCTTAAGTTTGATAAAAAATTGGTTTTTTGACATTCGCATTTCTCAATTTCTTTTATAAATAAAAAATAAGCATGTGACAGTTGAAATAGTCTAAAAATCAATTCAATGTACAAATGTAATGAACTGAAAAACAAAAAACTTATGATATAATAATTATACATTTCGATAAAAAATATATGTCTGTTAAGCTGGCTCCCCCGGTAACAAAATCCTGGCTCCGTCCCTGGATCCTGCTGACCTCAAAGGTCAGCATATGTGTTATCCCTCATTTGAATCAATAATTTCGGCAATTAATTCCGGCAATTATTAGACAAGATTTTAAGAAAACGCTTCCAAGGATTCTTTTTTGATTTTTTTTTAAATCTGAACCATCCAAAATATTTTTGAACAGTCCGAATGGGGGAATACACATGCTGACATTTGAGGGTCAGCAAAATCGCCCCTTTGGATTTCTGCACTATCGTTTTACTAACCGTACTCCTCTTTTTGTTTTGGTAATTAATTTTAGCACTTTATTTTTTGATAATAATATCAAAAATTATCTTTTGGTCAAAATACAATTGACAATAATATAAAGACAAAAATATTAGAGTGTGATTATCAAAAAGTGAAATGCCAATATCATAATGCCTTTTGTTTTTAGTGTGTGAAGTTACCAAAACACCTCTTCACCTTTCAATAGTTTCTTTTTAGAAAGTTTAGTTTATTTATTCAACCTTTTCATGGAAGTCTATGTACATAATACAAAATATAACGAGGAATCCGCACATGTGAAAAACCACAAATATTTTATTCTGCCGAAAGTTATTTCTATATTCCGAAGTATAAAAAAAAAAAAAATTATTTTACTCTGAGACTTATCCACATCCACTTGGCAAAAGATAAATTTCATTTGGAACACTTCCCCGTTCGTTTTTAGATTTTAAATTTGAATTTGTAAGTAATTAGTGTAGAGAAAAATAGAGTAATGTTTAGAAATAGGGATAATGATTGAAAAAAAATAAAGAAGAAAACTGAGAGTAAGAATTGAAGAGAAATATAATAATAATTAAAATTCAAAATTTAAAACCCTTAAACGAACGGAATCTTAAGATGTAAATGCCATTTTTATATGGTTCCAACTTCCAACAGTCCCACAGCAAGTGGATATATACCGTCAATCAAGTTAAGTATGATTGGTTCCTAGTGAAGCTCAATAACCACCTTTTATTAGCTCCAAATTTTATTTAATGGTAACTGAATGTTTAGGCTGTCAAATTATAGAATTAAAGTCAATGAACCATACATAAGATTCAGATTCGTTTACCTCATACGCAAGTATTTTTTTTTCCTTTTTTTGGATCAATGGTTAGGGGGTGTTTAGGGAAGGTTACACCTGTAATCCCCTTCCTTCTGGTCAAAAGAAGACCAACCACTCCGAAACTTGAGAATTCAAAAGAAATTAATTTTTTACGATCTGACTTCAAGAATCGAATCGTGATTAATTGTGCGGAGAACAAACCAACCGAACCAACCTTGGGCGCCTATACTCCAGTACGTGGACTATGCTCCGTGGATTACCTAGGTGGATAGAACTCTTTATCCAGAACTCTTTACCCCACCAATGGGATAGGAGCCTAAGGATAATTAATCACTTTAATTTAGTTAGAGACGTGGTTAGGTAGACTGAGGTGAAAAACTACTCAATTTTGTTTACCTCGTAGGAGTGATCATTCAGTACTCCTCTTGGAGTTAGGAACGCAATTGAACCCGCCCTGAACCCGTCCTGATCGGAATCGGTCTCCGTCAAATGTCGAATATCGAGGCGGGTTTGGAGGAAAATTAAAAAAAAATAACCGATTGGAGTCGAGTAGGATTTGGGTTGACATTACCCTGCCCCCATTACCCCGGCCCGAAATATTTTTACTTGAAACATTATATATAGGGTTACCCTAATATCTTTATCATTATACTTAAACTTTTATTGTTGTACTCTAACTTTATATCATGATACTACAAAATAATATTTATCCTTATATTATCACAAATATACAAAAAAAAAAAAAAAATACCACCAAACATATAATTATTTCCTTCTATTTTGCTTTAAGATTAAATAAGTTTTTCTCATTTGACAATGCGTAGGCCTGGTAAACCCGACCCCGATTGAGGCAGGGTCGGGACCATGCGGTACTTTCCGAGTCAAGTACGGCAAAACCCGCCCGACCCCACTTTTTTTTTTGTTTTTTGGCCAAGTGTTGTAGTTCGTCTTGTTTTTGTTTGCCAAGTGTTTGTACTAGTGAAGCTTCGGTGGTAACAAATCATTGTATGCGACAAATCGTTCTTTTCTGTGGTAAGTGCTCCAACCAACGTGACAATTCCACATCGACACTTGAGTCACGTTTGGATAAGATGATTTTGCCAGGTCAGTCTCGGCCACTTGGGGTCTTCTTTCCAACAACTTTCCTATCAAATTTTCAATCATATATATTTTTTTCCCCAACAACTCACAACTTGGAATACTATTGGTACCGACTAAATACGTACAGATTGTGCACAAATGACTGTGTGGACCCTCCCCGGAGTCTCGTACAAATGATCCGAGCCACTGACAAATTTTAACAAATTTTTCGAGTGGTCTTGTGAAAACCCGTTTAATCAGATGCGAAATAACTCTTTGTCGGTACCCATAGTTAGGTTCTTGCTTCGGTTTGTCTCCGTACTGAACTTGTGCAGTAATTCTGTATACTTTTTGTCACAAGATTTCCGCATGTGTACTTTCTAAGGTGAAGATTCGGGCATTGGAGCTGTGGATTCTCCAAATTGAGAGCAATGCGATCAAAAATATACATAAAAGACTAAAGAGTAGAGTTTTTCATTCTTTACGAGTTCAACTCATTCACCTCTCGTAAGTGGTTGCCACCGCTGATGAGTTGCGTGTAAATTGACGCTCTAAGATATTGAAAGAATAAAAAAACTAGCCCTGATTGGTTGCGAGTAATTGTTCCTTCCCTTTTTTTTTTTTTTTTTTGAAAAGATTGTTTCTTTTCCTTGGAGAAGGGTAAAAAAACACAACTAATGATAGTATCATTATTAAAAAGGTTAACTTGCATTTCCAAGAAATAAGAAACATGGATTGCACCCTAGGAACAAAAATATGGTTGCTCCAACCTCAATCCTTGCATAAACTGTTGACAGTTTTATAAAACCTTAAAATGATCAAATACTTTTGAGTTCCCAGCAAGGCTCAAGAACTAGAGCTGTTCAACTAATTTGCACCCCATACATGACAAATATATTGGAAACACAAACAAGCACACGAGATTAAGGAACATAATATTACACGGTCGGATCTTTTCCGAATCCCATCATTGCATGAGTAGCTAGCATCGATCCCCGACGAGTAACTTCAATCACCCGGCCAACCAGTGGCACCTTAACTGTCTCTCTATTCCACAGAGGCTTCTTGTCCCACCTGTCCATAAATAAGGCAAGTTCTTATCCCAACTGGAAGAGATAAGAGATCCAAAACGATGGCACACATTGTTCAAACAATCAACTATTCCGAGAAGATCAACTAGCATGTGTTTTAAACAAATGCCATCTCCAGGAAAAACATAGGTTAAAGCAACAGGGGTTCTAACGAATGAATGGACATATGAAGGGCAAAGACGATAGCAGTAGCTTGAGTGCGTACCAATCTTCATGACGAACGATTTTCCCATCTTCAACATGTAGCTTGATTAGGGAAATCATATCGATGCCTTTCCCTAGAAACTTGTAATATTGCTTGTTGTCGATTAGTATCTGAATCCATTTGCAGATGTCAATATATATACATGTATGAAAGGAAGTGGAACGGAAATGAATTAAAGAACATTGATAAATTGCTTTGAAGAGGATAACAAGGAGGGGATTCAAACCTCTTGTTTGCCTGGCGATACCAGATTTTCTTGTACGCTGTATTCCACAATTCTTGATTCGCTGAAGATCTGTTTGAAAGATAACCTTCACATTAGAAACAAAAAGAAGTGTAAAAATGTCACATACAACATCTCATTTCCAACAAAAAGTTGATTAGGTTTAAAAGAATGAGACGGGAAGATTAGTCGAGAGTATAAGTGAAAAGGGTATTGGGGGATCGGTCTGGGTATCCAATCAATGTAAAGCATTTAAGCGGAAAAATCCCAACGAAAAGCATTTGTGTATAATTCAAGTGGTTGTAATTGAAACAAATTAACTGGGATTCGAAAATCAAGAACAAATGACTTTTGCTTGTTTTGAATTCGGTATATCAACGAGCAAATTTTACACTTTGAGCTACAGGCTCTCTATGCCCCCACAATATTTCTGTGATCAGTTTATTCAATTAACTGTTATCAGAGAAAGAACGCCTGTCGGGTTTTCAGGCTGACTTCCTAGACTTTGTCAATAGCAGAAAATCAATCTCAACGACAAGTTGGTTGCCTTTGGATCATGGCTTTGAGGAGAAATCTAGCGAGGTGAAGGAAATTATACAATTATAATGTAGTGAAGAAGCTAAAACTATTAATCTAGTTTCCCTATCCTTTTCTTTAGATGATCCTGTTATGCAGTCTTGGGTAGAACTCAACTCCAAAAGCTAAACTCAACTCCAAAAGCTAACATGATATTGTTGGAATATTTAAGTAGTTATGAGTCTTGTCCCACGTTGGTTAAACAAGTCTTGTAACAAGTTATCTCTTAATATAAATAATAATTATTTGTGTTAGGGTTTATTAACACCCTATACACTTTTCTTATTCTCCCAAACAACATGGTATCAGAGCCACCCTTAATCCAACCCTAAACCTAATCATAATCTTAACCCACGCCCCACCACCCATCATCACCACATACTGTTACTGTTCACGGCGACACTGTTCACAGCGAGTACTGTTCATCGCGAACACTGTTCACGCGAGCACTGTTCATCGCGGGTACTGTTCATCGCGAGCACTGTTCACCTTGAAATTCCCTTTGATACCCTAACCCCATGCACCAAACCCATTCGAAATTGCTGAAAATCTTTGGAACTCTTGAAAAACCCTAATCGAACCTTAAACACTCCCCCTGAATCGTGTTCAAAACAGCCCAGAATTCCACGATTTATGTTCGAAATAGTCTAAAAGGTTTTCGCTGGCAACCAGATTTGTCTCATGTTGTTCGTTCAGTGTTTCTAGCCTTGTTCGGATGGGATCAGTCACATGCATCTCGATTTATGTGTTGTGTTCTGAGGTATCGATCTAAATCTCGATTTGTTGCTGTCTATGTCGCCTATTGGTTGGTGTTCTCGATTGGTTACCGTCGGTAATATGAATGTTTGGATTATTGAGGTCTGTTGATTTTAGTATTGTTATTAGCAAGTATTGTTCCATGATTTGTTTATGGTCGTCAACTTGTTGGTAGACGGAGTTAATTTTCGGTTGTTTGGTTGATCGCATATGATCTTGTGCTGTTGATGATGTTGGGTGATCGTCTGGTTTGGTGATCTGTTGGTAGTTGTTGATCCTATTAGTTGGTTCTTATTGGTGGTTGTTAATTCAGTGCAATGGAGGAGAGTGGTGATTTTGCTTCTGATTTTCGTGGTCAAGATTATGGGTTCAGTGATAAGGTTTTTGGTGGTCGTTACCCTAATTCTGGCACTCGTTGTGCAAGCCATGAGTTTGGTCAAGATGGTAGTAGCAATCGTCGTCGTGGTTGTGTTCCTCGACATTGCACCTATTGTAATGGCAACAATCATACGGTTCCGTATTGTTGGGATCTTCATGGTTGGCCTTCTACTCGGCCGGTTACTCATTCTACTGATGCCACAGTGACTATTTCCGCGGACGAGTACCAACGCCTTGTGTCACTTCAGACAGGTTCCTCCATTGCAACGCTAACTCAGACAGGTTCTTCCGTTGCGTATGTTGCATCTTCTTTTTCTTCTATTCCTTGGGTCATTGATTCTGGTGCATCTGATCATATGACCGGTACATCTACTATTCTCTCTGGCTATCGATCTATTGATAAACCATCTCGTGTTACATTAGCCGATGGCTCTACCACTGATATTACTGGTTTAGGTTCTATTTCAGTCACTTCTTCTTTGACTTTAGATTCCGTATTACATGTTCCTCGTTTTCCATTAAACCTTATGTCTGTTAGTAAACTTACCAAATCTTTAAATTGCTCTGTCACATTCTTTCCCGGTGGTTGTGTGTTTCAGGATCTCAAGACGGGGAGGAAAATTGGTGGTGGTACTGAACGTGGTGGCATGTATTACTTTACCGACGATGTTCACCCTAGCTTTGTTGCCCTTCAGTCTTCGGTGACACCATATCAACATCATTGTCGTCTTGGTCATCCATCCCTTCAAAACCTTAAACGGCTGGTACCTTCATGTAGCCGTGTTAATGTTTTGCCATGTGAAGTCTGTGAATTTAGTAAACATCATCGAGTGTCTTTTTATCCTAGGGTTGAGAGTCGTGTGTCTCGTCCTTTTCAATTAGTTCATTCTGATATTTGGGGTCCAATGCGTGTTCCTAATGTTTTTGGCTTCCAATATTATGTTATCTTTGTTGATGATTACTCTCGTGTCACGTATCTTTATCTCATGAAAGAGAGGTCAGAGTTGTCTTCTATTTTTAAGTCATTTTATACAGAGATCAAAACTCAGTTTGATACTTGCATTCGTATATTTCGTTCTGACAATGCAGGTGAATATTTTCATAATTCTCTTTCTAAGTTTTTTGATGATCATGGTATAATTTACCAATCTTCTTGTGCTCGGACTCCACAACAAAATGGAGTTGCCGAACGCAAGATTAGGCATTTATCAGAGGTTATGCGTGCTTTGTTATTCCAAATGCAAGTTCCTAAGTCTTATTGGAGTTATGTTGTTCTTACAGCATGTTATTTGATCAATCGTATGCCATCTAGAGTCCTAGGCGGTCAGATACCCCATACGATTTTATTTCCTGGTCAGTCTCTTCACTCATTACCCTTACGAGTATTTGGGTGCACCTGTTATGTTCATACTCTTGATCCTGACCGGGACAAACTTGATCCCCGGTCGATTCGGTGTATTTTTCTGGGATACTCGCGCACTCAGAAAGGGTATAAGTGTTACTCACCGTCTCTACGTCGTCATTTTGTTTGTGCTGATGTCACGTTTAATGAGTCATTACCCTTTTACTTGGGTCCCCGTACTCCAGTTGACCTTCCTGCTGAAACTGAGTCTGTATTTCCTATTTGTGTACCATCTGTGCCACCCTTGCAGGTGTATGTTCGTCGGCAGAAAGTATTAACAGCCCCACCAGTGCCTTCCGCCGCGCCTCCTCCGTCTCAAGATCTAGTTCCACAACCATCGACACCTCCACCACCGCCACCACCACCTCCACCTCCACCTCCACCTTTATCATCACCTGGTCTTCCTATAGCTCTTCGCAAAGGTATTCGGTCTTGCACTTCTCACCCTATTGATCGTTTTGTGTCTTATGCTCACTTGTCTCCATCCCTTCGTGCTTTTACTACTTCTATTTCGTCTGTTTTTATTCCTAACACTGTTCGGGAGGCCTTATCTATTTCCGAGTGGCGGACAGCTTTGGAGGCTGAGATGTCTGCTCTACATGACAATGGTACTTGGGAGTTGGTTCCTCTTCCGCCAGGAAAGTCTACTGTTGGTTGTCGGTGGGTCTTTACGGTCAAATATCATCCTGATGGGTCTGTTGAGCGTTACAAAACTCGTCTTGTTGCTAAGGGATATACTCAGACTTATGGTGTTGATTATGCTGAGACTTTTTCTCTAGTTGCCAAGCTTGGTTCTGTCCGGCTTCTTATCTCCCTTGCAGCCAATCTTGGTTGGCCTTTATTCCAGTTGGATGTTAAAAATGTCTTTCTTCATGGGGATCTCCAGGAGAGGTTTATATGGAGCAACCACCCGGGTTTGTTGCTCAGGGGGAGCGTAATCAGGTATGTCGTCTTCGCAAAGCACTATATGGTCTTAAGCAGTCTCCTCGGGCCTGGTTTGGCAAGTTCAGTGATGCAGTTTTGAAATTTGGGATGAGTCGCTGTCAGTTTGATCATTGGGTTTTCTCTCTTTCATCTGACCGAGGGAAAGTATTATTGATTGTTTATGTGGATGATATTATTATTACGGGCGATGATCAAACAGGTATTGATGAGTTGAAGGTATTTCTGCAGAGTCAGTTTCATACCAAAGATCTGGGAAGGTTGCGATATTTTTTGGGTATTGAGGTTGCACGATCTAAAGATGGCATTAGTTTATCACAGAGAAAATATGTGCTAGATATTCTAGATGAGACTGGTTTATTGGGGTCGAAGCCTGTCGATACTCCTATGGATCCTAATGTCAAACTGTGTGTTGATCAGGGGGAGTTGTTTTCTAGCCCTGACCAATATCGTCGCTTGGTTGGTAAATTAAACTATCTTACTATTACACGTCCAGATATCTCGTTCGCAGTTAGTATTGTGAGTCAGTTTATGTCTGCTCCTCGTTTTCCACATTGGGAGGCTGTTCTTAGAATCGTAAAGTATCTCAAGGCCCATCCAGGACGTGGTTTGTTTTATCGAGCTAATAGTCACTTACGTATTGAGGCTTTTACCGACTCTGATTGGGCAGGAGGACCGTCTGACAGGAGATCCACTACAGGATATTGTGTTTTTCTCGGTGGAAACCTTGTCAACTGGAAGAGTAAGAAACAAACAGTGGTTGCACGGTCTAGTGTAGAGGCAGAGTATAGAGCTATGGCCCACACGACATGTGAGATTGTATGGGTGCGATCTTTTCTTGAGGAGATAGGATTTAGCGTGCAATTGCCAATGAATATGTATTGTGATAATCAGGCCGCAATTCACATTGCATCCAATCCGGTATTTCATGAGAGGACTAAGCATATTGAAGTTGATTGTCATCTGGTGCGTGAGAAGTTAGTTGGTGGTGTGATAGCTACTCCCTTTGTGTCTACAAGTGCTCAGTTAGCTGACATATTTACTAAGTCATTGTTCAAGCCCCGGTTAGAGATGTTATGTAGCAAGCTGGGACTTTGTGATATCTATTCTCCAGCTTGAGGGGGAGTGTTGGAATATTTAAGTAGTTATGAGTCTTGTCCCACATTGGTTAAACAAGTCTTGTAACAAGTTATCTCTTAATATAAATAATAATTATTTGTGTTAGGGTTTATTAACACCCTATACACTTTTCTTATTCTCCCAAACAACAGATATCAGAGCCCTACCTAGGCTATTGTCTCCGCCCTTTGTCTTCAGCTGCACCTTCTCCTCTCTCTCCTCTTCTATCCGACGACTTCTTACGCAGTCTTCATCCACCAACAACCACTGTTGCATCCTACCCATCCTTGGCATGCCCGGCCTTGATACCAAGACCGCGTAATACGATATCAGAGCAGGGTATGCCAAGGATGGGTGGGGTGCGTGTCCCTGGCCTGCACGTGGCAAGTGCTGCCGAGTGAGCACCCTGGGCGTGAGGGAGGGTACGAAGCGAAGTCCCACATTGCTTGGGTACCGAAGTAATATGAAGAATATAAGTGTGAGGGCACCCTCACTTCAATAGCTAGCTTTTGGAGTTGACTTCTATCTATGACTGCGTAACAGATCCCTTCCACAAATCCATCACCAAGACATAGCCTCAAAATATTCAGTATCAAAGAGTTCCTCAACTCAACTCAAATGAATAAGCATCATCTGGTCTTCATAATCTGGTTGTTCCCATCTTTAATTACTAAAGGCGTCTAAGTACTAAAATACAATTTCCAATTGTCTCAACGTATAAATGACCACCAAGTTCTTGTTCCTGTGATTTTCTAAATGATACTAGTATCACCAAAATTATGCATGCAAGAAAAGATTATCATGTTTCCTTCCAGAATATGTACATCAGAATGAATCGATATTCACTTAAGAGCTGTTACTCCTAGAAAGAACGGACTAAACATGAACATATCTCCAATAATCAAGTATGTACAACCTTGGAAAGTGAATAGAATGCTGATTTGATCTGTTTCACCCTGCAACAAATGGTGAAATTTACGTGAGACAACCTTATAAAAATTAGAAGGATTATTCTTCCTCAATACAGACCATACCATAGGTCCATAGTATACATAATAGATAAACTAGAGAAAAAGATGGCTGTATTTAACACAAAAGATACAAAATGGGTATTGATCATAGTGAGTGAAACTCAATTGAGAGTTTAGGTGGTACTTGAGCAATGAGCAACACCAATGACGCATCATGACATTAAAATCTCTCACACCTTAATACTCCTTTTACGATTGTGAGAAAAAATGGTGGAGAGCGCGGTAAAGTGCTCATGGGTTGAACCATGGGGTTAAAGTGGATTTTGCCCTTCTTTGTTTACATATGCCCCAAGGAACTAGTGGAAAGGCAACTTACCCAACCAATGGAATACTATTTGTGTACATAAGATGAGAAATTTCACATTTCTATTACACCATACATACCCACGAGCACACATGAGTGGATCTTCGAAGGTTGCATCCGGAGCATATATTTCAAAATCGCTAGGAGTAGCACGGGATCCATATCTGAAACCAATGGATAACATTCACTGTATGAACTATGAAATGACAAGTATCACACGATAAGAAAATGTGAAACCTTAGGATACAAATTGTACAAACTTGTTCATCCACAATCAACTTTATTAAATACCTATTACAAAAGCATCACTATATGCACTAAACAAACAATAATCAAGTGAAAGCCATGAATATAATTGGTAACACCATATTTTCCTGACCCCAAGAGATTGGCCTAGTGGTTAAGGATCGGGACTTAGGGGTTGAGACCTCGAAACCTCACAGGTGTTAAAAAACTCCTTTGGGGCCAGTCCCTGCCTTTAATTGGTACCTCCGCAGGTGGGCAGTGGGATTAGACTTGCAAGTGAGCGGTGTATGCGCTTAAAGCTAGCCCGGAGACCTGAATTATAATTAATATATATATGTGTGTGTGTGTGTGTTCTCCTAGCATCCAAAAGAGAGGAGGCTGACAGATTCCCTCAAACAGAAAATCCCAGATATCATTCCTCCCAAACAATAGAGTTGAATAAATTAAAACCAAAATTCACCCACTATGCATCAAGTTTTGAGGGCCAAAAGGAAATATAAAGCTAATTAACGTCCTTTTTGAAAAAAAAAAACTCACATGTTGAGTATGTGAGGGAGTAGGCGATCAGAGATGCGTTTGGATGGATTGTACTCACAAGCTCCCTTGCAAACCCCTTCTCTTTGCTCATCCTTTACAACTTCCTCGTAATCTTCCATTACAAAACCCAAACAAAATCCCAATAAACTACCAAGTAAAAGAAACAAATGGGTTAATTTGGAAAAAAAACCAAAGAGGGCACAAGACATTCGTACTGCCTTCTGGGTGCTTTTCCATAGTTGGTTGAGAGTTTCCTGCCACAAACAGCAGAGAGAGAGAGAGAGAGAGAGAGATTGATGCAGTGAGAGTGAGTGTCTGCAAAGATCCGGTAGGGAAGGGGGCGGGAGGGATGAGGTGTTACGGGTCACCACGTGGCAATAACATGTCCATATGAAGGTGGTCAAAGTGGATCGGTTGTACGAAGGGAGTTGCATTGTTGAATACTCCACCAATCCAGGAGAGGCTGTGACGGCATCGTCATTTGAACAGTGAATGGATGGGGACGTTTCCGCTAAGCAAAGTTGTGTACTCCTAGTACAGTTGATAGTTATTTGTAGTTGAGTTATTTTTATTAAATTTAAATTTGTAAAAAATGTGTTGGGGTAGTTGAAGAAAATGTGTAGAACACTTTAGTTTAATGGAAACAACTTATTTTGTGACAAAAAATTTTAGTGCAGAAATGTTAATGGAAACGGGGCATCAGTCTCGACTCTCCTTAGCCACTACACATTAGTGTAGAATTCATGCACTTTGTTTGGTGGTAAAAAGTTTGGCAGTGTCTTAAGAGCATTGAACAATATTTTCATTTCAATATACACCTTTTATTTTAGATGAATGTCATATCTATATTTGGTGAACGTTGCGCCCTGCTCAAGGTAAAATGTTATTGGTGAAAGTTATGTCTTTTTATAGTTAGGGGAGTATATGATATGCGCTTTTATAGGTGTCACGCATAATGGGGTAAAACGGTACGACTATTTTTGATGAAATGTTACGTATCTTTATGGTTAAATGTTATGCCTCTTTTTGCTTTAACATGTTATGCTTATTTGTAGTGAAATGTTACAAAGAAGGGATGTGATCACTCCAGTATTACAAAGAAAATAGTATTTAGACAAGAGAAGAGTTTAAAATGCATATTCCACTACTTCAAACAAGAACTGGAAAATCAATATTTCTGCAAATAACAGCCAACACGATTCCATTTTACAATATCTTCACATCTAGAGAGCCCAGTTTCTGAAACATGGTAATGAAGCTCCTTGGATCGCGGATCAAAAAAAAAAAAAAAAGCTCCTTGGATCATTTCGGGTCATGCCAATTTCTGCCTAATTTGCTGCTAAAAGAATATGATCGCTCCAGTATTACAAAGAAAATGTTATCCAGACAAGAAGAGTTTAAAAAATGCATCTTTCACTACTTCAAACAAGAACTGGAAAATCAGTGTCACCTATACAAGATTACGGAACTAACAACGAATACCGAAACAAACACCACCACCAACAAGAAGATAGCACCACTACACATGACTAAGGAATACAAAAGGCAATGGCTGCTTTTATTGTCTTCCCTTCTTTCTTGGTAACAAGAAGATAACAAATACAGGCACAAGGCAGGGCCAAAAGAACCCATCTTACTTGAGAGGCCATCTTTTTTCCCCCCCTTCTTACTCATCCTGTTTTCTCCTACCGCTTGGATTCATTTAAGGTCTTCCCTTCGAAAAATTCACCAAGCATTCTGTCAAGATCCTCTGCCGAGTACCTGATATACTTCATGGGGTTCTTCCCACTCTCAACCAAAGCACTGTGACATACATAGAAGAAACAATTCAAATCACAAGAAACCAGTCAGTACTGGCAACTCTCTATATCTGTGTATCCATTTCATATCGAATTTAGTTCATTTAATATGGGCTGAAAGGAGACCATAACCTGAGGTCACCAGGACACTCAGGTCGTTCGCGATGAATGATGATCATTGCCTAAAGTTCTCACTGTTTAAAAGTCCAGATTCGAGAGTTTTATAGAACAGTTGATTATCTCTAACAAGTTTAATTTTAAAACCAAGTGGTTTTGTTCCTATGTCTTTTGTACTTTTTCAAGTTATGACCAGTTTACCTCAAGTGTGTCAAGCCATTTTCATTAACAAATATATATATATATATATATATATATATATATATATAATCAACCAAAATACAGTTCTCGTAACTTCACTTGTATTTTCATGTAAAACAAACTTTTGCCTTCAGATGCTTCAAAGTTCATAAAACAAGAGCTCAGAATCCCTCAAAACATCATGAAGGTCATCATACATACCCATAGCGCTTAATGAAAGATCTGTACGCTGGCAACAGAATCTCAGCAACTGCAAGCCTCAGAGATTCTCGCAATTCACTGTCAGGAACTGTCCATTGAGACTGTCTTTGATGAAGCTCCTCAAACTGGATATTGAACGTCTTCAACCTGATGGAACAAAAAATTAGTTCTCTCCTTGGCTAGCAACTGTGTTACGGATTAAAGGATATTTTAGGAAAGGTTCAATTTAATATAGACCTGTCTTTAACTAATGCTCTTGAAACTCCACTACTTCCTCCATCAGCACCAATTGAGCTGCCACCCCCAGATGAATTTGCCCCTTGTATAGTGAGGCACTGCAGAATCTACAGAAAGAGGACCCAATCCAAGTTATGGGATTTACTTGAAACGTCAACTTCACCACCCACACTCATTGGACAGCATATTTAAGAGTAAACACTCCAACAAAACTTATACAATACAATATAAGTACACAATAGCATTACACATACGTCCAATGCGACACTCCCAATCCCTCATTTAACTTGATATCTGCAATACCCAGTGATGAGATGGAGAGGACGAGGAAAGGAAACGACCAAAAAAAAGTACCACAAGAGGGGGAATAAGCCCAGAATCAAATAAACAGTTTTTTTTTTTTTTTATGCTCACACACTTGTCAATACGTCTGCCCACAAATTAAAGGCTTTGTTTGGTTCACAATTTGGGAAAATTTGGAAAGGATTTTTGGGGTAATGAATGGAGAGAGTAATGATTGGAGATATGGGTAATGAGTGGAGAGAAAAATGAGAGTAATAATTGGAGATAGGGGTACCGAGTGGATTTGGAATTTGGAAATTTTTTACCAAATTTTGAACCGAACAAAGCAAAAGACTGATGATACAAATATCCAGATACCAAGGATAGGGCTGGAGATAAAAAATAAATAAATAAATGCTGAAATAATTTGAGCAGGCAATGTGAGCACGTTGCTAGTGAAGCAAAGCTTAAACCAAAGACCAAATTTCTAAGTATCGGTCAAGGATACAACCAAACACACAATGTGTCAGCAATATGAATTTCTTTTATTTAACTTCACATGCAGAACAATAAATGACTCCACATATAGAGAGCAATATTACAGCTCAATGGAGGAAAATGATTCATGTAGCCAACCCCAAGTGATTGGGACATAAGGCTCGGTTTGGTTTGGTTTGGTTTACATATAGAAAGCAATGGGTCTTAAAAAGATGAGACAATTTCAAGGAAGATCTTCAAGCACCAAAAATAGTTGCTGAAAACCAAAATAAGATATTTTCTGGTGGAATGCATAGGGTTAACAAACCAAACCTTTGCCCAAGCAATCCTCTTATACTGATTGGCATGCTGCTGCACAATCCTCCTGTGTCTTTGGACCCAGTCATCCCCTAACAAATCCTTTGCTTCGGACCTAAAACCAAGACAGATACAATAAGTAACACAGTCATGCATACCAGACAAGCTTAGACTGATTTCTAGAAACCATCTTAAACAACACAATTGTGAGGCAAACCTTCGTACAGATCTGACCATATAGTGGATATTGTTCATAAGAAACAAGTGAGTCAGAGCTGGATCCTTATACTGCTTTGATTTTCCATCTAAATTGGTTTGAAGAGCCTGCATTATACGCATAGTTACAGAGGCCAACTGCGGATGTGTTTGCTCTCCATTCTCAAATTCTTCAAAAAGTTGCTTCAAGGTTGACTGATAGCTGAACATGTCGAGGAATTCATTCGTCAGGAAAATCTTCGCAAATTAGGAAAATCAGGCAAAAGAGAAGCTGTACAGCGTGCTTCCGCACCCACAGCAGTAATAACAAAAAGTATAGCTGCATATACAAGAATATCCGTGACTATACAGGTTTAGAATACTATAGGAAACTCATGACTGCATTATATCTGCAACAAGTTACATGATATCATCCACTTTCCACTGCTCTACCTATGCTATACGGTAGGTGGATTCAAAAGAGGGGAAACTGAAGGGGGAAGGAACACCGATCTTTGGGGAAGAGATTGTAGCCTTCTTTCTTTTTGTTAGTAGGACCAAAAGGAAATAGGAGGGAAAAAGTGGGAGTTACATTGTATGAGCACAATCCAAGAAGCAATCAACCTCATTCTAGCAGCCAAGACAGGAGTGGGACTTCTTATGCATATAGCATGGGATGGGCTACAAAGCTGATGGCCGATGGGGCATATCTCCCATTATAAATAATAATACTCCAAAGGAGAAAACATGATTTCACAAATCCCAAAAAGGAAAATAGCCATTTTCTTCCCCTCTTCTGCCAACTTTGGCGAAGCAAAATGTGTGAGTGGAAGCATCATCCTTTCATTCAAAATTATGCTTTGTTCTCTAAGGTCCATTTTTCAGTAAGACAACAAGAACTAAAGAAGGAAAATAGCAGCTCAGTTCATAAATATTTACTGAAGACATGAGACATTAGGTTCTAGTTGGTCGATATTAACTTTATATTCCTACTGATATTATTTAAGATTCATTTTACCGGCAGGTGCCATTTATGCAGAATAGTAAGGATGAAACCGTAACTCAACATAACCAACAGTATGGAACTGAAAAAATACATTAATTCTTTGACTAACTCAAATAGGAAATTTTACGACCATAATCAGCAATTAACAAGAAAGAGCAATAGGACGCAAGTTTCAAGGCTCAAATAATACATAGTTAACTAGACTTACTCAAATAAAAACTTCACGTAGTTAATGACATAGCTTGTCAAAGGATGGACGGTTCCATCCAACACAGCAGTTTTTGTTGCATCCTTTTCAACTGCTTCTTCAAAATCACCACAAGTCTCTTGGGCTGCCTGGGCAAGCCGCTTTGTCAAACCCATCGAAGATTCCCTGATTTCACTACAAGGTTGACTGTTGAAAAGTGTTTCCATCTGCCAAGAAATCCACCGTTGATTTAATCAAATATGTTTCCGCATGCAACCTATATAACAAATATCAGATCGCAGAAATATAAAATACAAGAAAAAAAGGGGTAGATTCCAGGGGGGAAAGGAAGAGAAAAAATAGAACACTTGTGATAACAATGGAAGAGGAAAACTGGAACGACCATAGCCTATTTCCCTATTTTTATCTCTTCTTTCTGCAGTTCTTACTTGATATCAAAATTAAATTTAGACATTTTACTTGTCCTCAAATCTCTTTATTTTAACGACGAAAAGAGGAAGACAAATGTGCAGTAAGAAATCCTAGTTTCTCTATCTTCACATTATTTCGAAAACCTTTCGTGTGGTTTGTGATTTGTCTGTTGAAATGTTCAAGTTCAGGTTTCTACTGTTGTTTTGTAAAGGTTTCCTAGCATCTGGTTCTACAGTTGTGTTCCTTGGTTGTACAGGCTTGAATCCTCATGTGACTAACATTGTCACATGGACTCTTACGTCAAACTTAACCTGTTGGCAAAGGTTTTAGATGTCTCCAGTGAATCTAGGACATTGATTCAATAAGTATGTAACCTCATGATACATGCAGCTTCCACTTTATGCATAGCATGCTCTGCATATGTTGATGAAAACAATTTCAACCCATCAAAAAACAAAAGAAGTTTTCGAGAAGTGAAAAAACTAATTCAACATGACATCAAAAGACGCACAAAATTAGCTAAACCCAATACCTCGACACGTACCCTGTACATGAATTCACATAATATTATTGACTCAAGTGTAAAATTATCTACTATTCTACCAGGTCTTATTTCTATCGTTTCCACTTAACCTTTTAACACGTCTATTAACAATACAATAAACCAATTTCAGCGAAAAGACTGAATTATTCTTCTTTCAGCTCCTAAAATGTAGGCAATTAGTGGACAAGTGTTTGTTCGTACATATGGCCCTTACCTCAGAGTGAAGCTCTCTCATTATTTCATACATGTCTAATAGCACAAATAACTTTTCTGGAGATCTCTTGCTTTTGGCAATCGCATCTCCAAAACTAAGTAGCACAGCAACGCTACTGGTGGTAACTTCAGCAAAACACTGATCCCTGAGGGAATCAATGCCTTCAAACATTTGATCACAGACTTTCCGTTCCCCAGCAAAGAGAAGTTTAACCTGTTCAGCATGATTAGATAATTGCATCCTAATCAGCACCATCGCACATTTGGAAGTAAAGGTGTCATCTATACACCATGTTTCAGAACTTCAAGCACAACTTACAGCAATCCGCATAAAATGAATCCAATTCCCAATCTTAGCCTCCAAAACCTCCCACTGCATCTTCTGGACATCATCTTTGCTAAGTTTTTCAACTCCCAATTTGAGAATGCTTTCTTCCAAAACTGAAGAACGGGTATCCCTGATTGAAAAACAAGATAGTATCAAAATATTTGGTGACAGTTTGAAGGCATTTCGAAGAGAACCATTCTAGCTTCAATTTTGCCATATGTATACATTTGAGTCAACAGTAATCCCCGGGAATTTTAAGACCCTTCAGTGAAAATAACCTCAGAGGAAAAAAAGACCAGAACAAAAATAAAGCAGTGCACGTTCATACTACAAGCGCATTTTCATGCCTTGCAATTTTAAGAATACAGACGCTCTTCATAAACAAATTAACCGAGAATATCAAATCTTTAAGTGCATGACACACCAATCAACAACTGGGACTGACTCCAAGGCATCAAAGCTTTTATTTGACATAGTTCTTAGTAAGAGGAGCATTTTGAGCTGCTGATTGATTCCAACAAAGGCAACCTATTATTATAGAGATAAAAAAAAAAAAAAAAAAAAAAGATCTATCTATGTTGTAAAATATAATCCGAGGAATCACTACATGCAGAACACTGATATCAAAGATCACAACACATTCGAATTTGGATACTAATGGAGGTCTTTACCTGTATATTTTTAGCAACTGCTTTTTGTGGCCAGCTTGAACCATTTGCTGGGCTAAATTATGCAGCAATGGTAAAATCCGTGGAGGTATGAGAGCAGGAGGTGTGTAAACAGCATTTTCCAGGTTACCATTTTGGTGTTCAGAGTGACTATTCTTGCCATTGCCCTGGTTTCCTGGAGATTCGGATGAAGGCCGCAGCGCACTTGGGAGGCACTCGAAAAGACGTTCAGGTTCCACAGGTTTGCTGAAAGTACAGAAATCGAAGCTATGCAGTGAATGAAGTCTCAAACAAAAATACGCATGTTTTCCGTTTAAAATGCAAAACTAAACTAAAGTATCGATGATCTCTAAAACAAGTTCCGAGAAATCAAAAAATTGTTCAAACAATACCACAAAAGACCCTGTTTACGCAGAATCAAGCATGGCTACATTTATTAGATAAGGAGTTTCAAACTCAAAACATTAGCACGAAACCAAATAAATGGCTGTCAACTTCTTGTTGATAAATGAACAGGTTGTGATCAACGTTATAAAAATCGCTAGGCGCTAGTCGGGCGGAAAAGGGGCGCCTATCGCCTAGGCCCCGACTAGTTGGCTGTCTAATCTAGGCGTCAGACCACCGCCTAGCGCCTAGGCGGGGACTAATCGGCCTAGGCAGCCGCCTTTTAGAACACTAGTTGTGATTACTGTGTTTAAGCACCAAGCTCAAAATACACACAACACGCAAGCAGCATCCAATTTAGGATGTCTCGTTGTACTTACATAATAATAGAACAACGAAAAATAGGAGAATACAATAGCATCAAAGAGTTCTGAATTCCTTATTGAGAAATAGCAAACTCATACATAGAATGTCAATTAGGGAAAGCTCTCAGACGTATTGATGTTGCCTGGCCAGGAAGAATGAAGGAAACATCGACTGGGAATTACGCAAAGATGCATACTGACTAAGATGGTTTGGCATGCATCTCGAAGTCCAGTTAAGGAACTGTACGCAAGAGTGAATTAAATTTTGCAGTCAAAATTTGCGGCGATGACAAGACTAGTGTTCATGGAAGTTGAGCTACTAGGGAAGACCAAAAAGCATAAAGCATGACCAAATTACCCATACAAAGCAGAGAATGAAAAACTATTTCAACTCAATATGCTTGGACAAGACTCTATCAAGGATACTTGAGGCCATATGGATAAGGTAAAGACACCAAAGATACAAGATACGAATCTAGACACAAACAAAAAGAAAGAGATACAAGAAAGCATTATCAACATTTCGAAAATAAACCTGTAGGATTGTAGGAGTTGCTTGAATTCATCTTCCAACTTTGCAATAGCCTTAGCAAGTAAATTGTTTGAATGGTTGAGCACCCCATCACTACTCTTAAAGCTTTTGTTATTGCTGAAAAATCGAATGTTGCTTCTTAACTGTTCGATTGCTTCGAGATAACCTTCCAGGTCTTCGTGAGGACCTTTGAGTATTTTAGCCTCCGCCTACACATCCAAACAATAGTAGTATCCGATATGTAAGCTACAAATATAGGATTACATTACAGGAGTAAGTACAGTTCGTCCCACGACAACACAACACCTCAAAAGTTCCAAGGAAATAACTGCAAGGGGCTTCCAATAACCCACGAAAACAAATCTTGAAGGAAACCTTGAAAGAAAACTGAGCAATGTACTAATAACGCGCTATCGTTTGGTAATTGGCAGGCATTGTAAGGAGTTTTTTGGTAGTCCACACAACTGACCTGACGAGAGAGATCAAATTGAGCTAATATAACCTCTGCAGCCTTTGATGTCTTGTCAATGTTCTCATGAGCTCTCCGTATAGCATGCGTTCTAATCTACAAAAACCAAGTAAAAATAGCATTATAAGAACAGAACAATCCAGCAGGAAAGTAAATCTGAAACTGGAACAAGATCAAGAAGCCACAAGTACAGAAAGTTGGCCAAAGGGAAGCCCAAAAGTAAAATCTGTTTGGTAGCTAAGGAAATATATCAGAATTATAATCTAAAAAATTTAGGACTGAAACTACAACAGAAAGACTAGCACTAGACTAAGCCATTTTATTTCTAGTGACTCTTTGCCCATTTTCGCAGAGTAAGTAATGAGAGTAAGCTGACTGAACCAAATGCAGATGTCCTTTACTTGAAGCAGTGAAGCACAACCAGAAACGTTCATCTGTTAACAAAATGGTTTTAATACAAGAAAATAGACTCAAAGTACCGAATTGGTTAGAGATTATTTTTTGTTAAGTTTTCTTGGTTTTCTTTTCTCATCGACCACTGGGGCTTAGGAATCACACCATTAAATTCAATGAAATATGGGAGAATAGGGGTGACATTAATCATGTCCAGACACGCTCATCTGTTAACAAAACGGTTCTAATAAAAGAAAATAGACTCAAAGTACCAAATTGGTTAGAGATCCTTTTTTGTTAAGTTTTCTTGGTATTCTTTTCTCATCGACTACTGGGGCTTAGAAATCACACCATTAAATTCAATGAAATATGGGAGAATAGGGGTGACATTAATCACGTCGAGGGGATCAGACCTCCAACTAGATCAATTGAATTGGGTCTAATCTCCAAAAGCCTAAAGGCAATTTTGACATATGCTCTCTTCACAAGCCATATGACATCTACATAGTCTTATGTAGACTTCAACCAAAAGGAACTACAATCAAAGGGCATAATTCAAGAACACAGCATCAAAAATTCCAAGACTTGGGGCATAGGGCTAAAACCACACCCTGACAGCAATTAAACAAGTTAAAGACTCAAAACTGAATCAAACCCAGAAAGAATCCGCCAGACTAAAGCCTATTTAAGCTACCAGCGCTATTTTTTTGACAGTTCTGGGAAACACAAATGACGAAAGAACCCAATAAATTTTTCTTCCCCTCCCCCATTTATTTCTTCTCCATTTTTGTACAAAAAATGGAAGCGCAGATATGGTACCCCTCACCCCCGCCAGAGAGTATTGCCCAGTCACACCACACAACTATCTAGAGACCCACTGCACCTACATCGGGGTCGAATCTAAAGTCCCATCACATCACATGTGCATGGTGTTAGGAGCATAGTTACATAATTCTTCAGTAGGACCTCCACTGCCTGCTCTCAATCAACCATGCTCCTTGGCATAAATGAAAGATGCCACTGCCCTGTTTTAATTCTTCGGGATGTTTTTGAGAGATGCTTTGCCGAACCCTAAATGAAAGAGTTCTTATGCATCGAGAAAATTATATATAGGGAAATGCATTTGAGCTAGTTTCAAATAGAATCAAATTGGCAGATGCTTTCACGCTTGTACATTATATGACTTAGGTTAGGACTTGGGAGTATGATCGCCCCATACTGGGGCCACGAGGACTCGAAACTGGGCCTCATCCAACCAAGTCCGAGTTTCCACCTATGAACAAATAAACCCATATGTGGTTTTCTGCTTAACTGAGAATAAATCAACATACCCAGATATGGTTTTTTGCTAAAAAAAAACATCACCGACCAAAAATAGATCACAAATTGCGAATCAGATTGGGACTCACTTTTCTTTCCCTTTAAGTTTCCTAATGGAGTAGTTTTCTCGGCAACCAAACACGGGGCAAGACGATAAAACGGAAACCCAGAAAGGGAAAATAATGACCTGAGTAGGACGCATAGCGGTCTCGAGAGCGGAGAGGCGGTGGTCAAAGGAGCCAAGGGTGGAGACCATGGTGTCTGTGATGGATTGGCTCTTTTGCAGAGCCTCTCTCATCATGGCCGCTCTTTCACTCAGCAAATCCACCCCCATTTTTTTGGTTGAAGGATCTTGTCTCGCTCTACTGCGCGTCTTCGAACGAGTTACAGATACTGGAGAGAAAAGGAAAACCAGAGAGAGAGAGAGAGAGAGAGAGAGAGAGACGTGCTGGTGGTTGAAAAATATATAAAATGAATTCGGAGGATGCTGATGTGTGGTCTCGTTAGTTGACATTTCCTTGTTCTTTCGGTCTCTTTTGACGGGGGGGGGGGGTGGTGGTTTAGGGCCTTTAGGCCCCGTTTCGGTTTACCTTTCCTTTTCAAAAGTTTTTTTTTTCAATTTTCAAATTCAAATATAATAAAAATAAATAATAATTTTTTCATTTTTTTACACCGTATAAAAGTTCTTAATGAGATCTATCAAGAAAATTTATATTGGTAAAAAAATTATTTGCGTAAATACATAATTTTTGAGCTTAAAATTATCTTCTTTTTCAAAAAATACTTTTTCTACCAACTGAAACGGGGTCTTAACTAAAAAGGAAATTTGTAAGCCAATGAAATAAAGTTCTCGAGAGTTTTTTTTTTCATTCGTTAATCTTAATCTACCATATCCTAAGGGACGGGAGGTTGTTACTTAGCATATTTCCCCATTCTTTTTTTTTTTTGTTCATGACATATTACCCCATTTAGGGGACAAGAAATGATGAGAAAACCAACTTTTTCATAAATTTTGACATGTTCAACTACTAAGAAAATAATGAGGATCACAAAAATGCTTTTGTTATTAGGGTTCATTTTCCCTCAAAATGCATCTTAAAAAAGATAGGAATTTATTTTCTTGGAAAAGTTTCCTTCCGCCCGAAAGCACTTCTCTCCTCCCGCCTTCCGCCCGAAAGCACTTCTCTCCTCCCGCCAATATCAATTTTCCCAAGTCTCTTATTATCTTAATAGTGAGTTGACATTCAAATTATATTTTCCTAGATAGTTTGTTTCTTCAACGCATTTTTTCCCAAAAAAGAACAAGAAATATTTTTTTCTTGAACAATATTTGTTTTTTTAATCTTAGTTTTATGCTCCAATTTATTTGTTTGGACTGAATAATTAACCATTCTTAGTTGAAATTTGATATTTATTTTAATAATTCTATCGATTTATTTTGTTTTTGTGGCGAATATGGTGATTGATCAGTATAATTCTCTTTCTACTTTACAGTGGCTAATTGCAGAGTTGCTTGATGATTTAGATGATAAACAACTTGCGTAGAAATTGAATACGTATATACTCGTTTATAGAATGTTTATAAAAGTCAATTTTTTCTAGTACTAATCTTCATTAAAAAAAATATGTTTCATTAATTACTTTGAAAATATGATGATTATTTAGCTCATAAAGTTATTTTGTCCAAAGTTAAGCTATTGCAAAAATAACTTTTGGAAATTCATGGGTTTGAGCTCGAAGAAGAGTATTCGGTTGATTCAAGGTTTTCAGAGCTAGGGCTTGCTTAGTTGAGCTTGGGTTTCGTTCTTCAACTTTGAGGTAGGGATTTCTTACTTTTGTTAAATGTTTATGTGTTGATTTGGTATTTGAATCGTACCCTAGATCGTTGGTTTCGTTGTTGAAATTGTTTTTGTGAAATCTGAAAATCGTGCACTGAAAACCCAGGTCCTACCGGTAGAAACGCTGTCCAGTAGTGTCATTTTGTGAAATTCTGGTCTCCTACCGGTAGGAGATTGTGCCCTACCGGTAGGAAATGGAAAATCTACATTCTTTGTAAAATTTCGAACAAGCATAACTTTTCCATCCAAACTCCGTTTTGGGCAAATTTTATATCGAAATTCATATACCGGAAATCTACTTTCCAATTGTGGTGGTCTCATCTCCTAATTCTTCACCAATAAGGTTTGGTAGCCAAAGTAAAATAGATACGTTCATATACGTTGGGTATTCCTTTTTCCTTAGAATCGTTGAGCGAGGCATGGATGTTCTTAAGTACGCCTGAGTACATAATTGAATGATTAGACGAGATTAGTGGTATGCTTAAGGCTTTATTGTGGCCGTTGGGTTCCATATGAGCCTATTGATACCGAAACGAGGGTTTAGAGAATATAAAGAACATAGGTGAGCGAATGTTGTATGTGTTGATATGCTATGTGAAAAACAAACACATAGAACACCCCTTTGAGTTAAACAACGCTAGACATGGATACATGAGACATTTTCTTATGTTTGATATGTGGTACATCTCTTGCGTAACTTGTAAGGTTTTATGAGTTGCAAGGTGCAAATCTATAAATTGTTGTTAGGGAATATCCCTTGATATGTGAGTTCTTGTATGGTGATGAGAAACCAATAACGTAATGATAGCGAGTTGATTGAGATGAAATTATCCATATTACTTCTTTGTGAATAAGTCTTTGTTGTGAATTCATTATATGTGATTGAGATAAATGGTTGAATTGTGAGGTGTATCGAAGGAATTGTGGTATGGTGATCTATACTACTCCCTCCGTTCCAAAATGAGTGTCCTTTTTGGGATTCCGTGCCATTTTCAAATGCTTATATCTTTTGATTTATGAAGTTTTATGTGATTTTGAAAACTTTGTTTAATAGAACAAATTATAATCTATCAAACAAGATCCATATTGCATATTTTTTGACATTCACATTGAAAGATATAAGCAATTGAAAATGACACGCTTCCCCAAAAAGGTCACTCTTTTTGGAACGGAGGGAGTATGTGATATGATTCATTTCCTTTAATGAGGAAGGTATTTGTAGGGAGTAGCGGGACTCCATAATCAGCTTGGAAAGAGCACTTGCTTATAACGTGTGATGTGGAATTACAACGGTGATGTATACGAGTATATGTAAGGGTTTATTTGATGAATATACGAGAAAAATGATTAGTTGTCGAAACAACACCACAGAGTCATGTATCAACAGGTCCTTTTCTTTAAACGTGTGACGTTATGACTAAAGTGAAGTCGAGGAGTGGATAAAGTATTCGGAATAGGGTGTTGTGGTTAGCCTAGAGTCTTGGTGTGTAGTCATGGTACTTCATTTATGTCGTTGACGTTGGAAAAATTACTAGTTGCGTTTTATTTCTCCTTTGAGATACCGTACGTTGCCTCTGTTATTCATTCTACCTGTCATCCCATTTGCATATAATTGTTGTGTAGATTTCTCTACTGAACTAGTACGTGTAGTTCAACATATCATGTTTCAGGTGTAAACCCGGAGCGGTAGCATGGAGCGAAGTGCATGCATTCAAGTGCATATTTTCGAAAGAAGTCGTAAAAGAGACTCATGGACTTTTTGATAAAACATGTTTTGGTAATGTAATAGAACTTTAACTCTATTTCTTTTTATGATGTAATATATTCAAACTCTTGGAGTTGGATCTGGGTATACTCTTTTGAGTTTTATGTAAGATATTGTGATGAGTTTTATTTATAAAAAATTATCTTTATTTATGTTGAAAATTGAGGGCATCACAATATCAAAAACTATGTGTGGTATTTCATGATTGAAGCTTCGGAAAGATGTCTTTTTTGTCCTTAAATGAGTACTATTCCCCCAAGCATGCAAAATGTTATCGCTTATCTATCAAGTATTCATGTAAAGCAATCATAAAGTTGAGGAATTCTCTATTAGGTGCATTTAAAAGAGATATTAGTGCTGCAGCCTGCAGGAAAACACGAGGAACATTTAAAAAAAGATCCCATTCTTGTTCTGCTCTTGCTGCAGAAGCTAACAGCAACCCGCATGGCTACAACCTCTAGTATTGACTAAGGATGGTTCTCTGTTATTGTTGAGGGAGACTCACAAGTGGTGGTAGATTCTATCTCTGATACATCGTGCAATCCTCATTGGTCGATTTCACAGTTGATAAAAGAACGATTTTCTCTTAATCCTGGATGGCGGGCCTATAAAAGAATGGTTTTCCCTTCTAATCCTGGATGGCAGGCCTCATTTTCTGGTAGATTTTGATCAAAGGCTCATGAGATGGCCCAATGGGATTTTCGGCTAGATTTCTCGAGGACTCTGTTATGCGATCGCCGATCAGCTCCCGAAATCGTTCCAAGTTGCAGTTGCTTCGGATATTACTTCTCCTACCTAGTGGGCTGTTTTTTTTCTTTCTTGTTGTTTCTTGCTTGTGTTCCTCTTTGTAGGTTTTGATTCAGTTCCTACGAAGAAAAAAGAAAAAAGAAAAAAAACAGGATCCCATTTCAAATAAAAAGGGGCAGCCGCACACGATCCTAAAGGGTTCATGACTTCATAGGGTAGCATTTATAAAGTGGGAAAACTCTAATAATATATATTTGTCAATATTGTATGCATCAGTGGGTTAATGGGCAGGGGTGGAACCAGAAATTTTGGTTAGTGGGTTAAAAATTAGATTCATATGCAATATATTTTTTCTACGCATAAGTCTAAAAATAACTAAATTAAAAGGTTAATTATAAGATCGATATGTACTAATAATTCATGTTTGCCTCATAATTGGCTCCAAAAGACTTATTATATTTGAAAAATAATACATGATACTCTCATTTCTAACACTATTAGCTCTTGAAAAGAAGAAAACGCTTGGAATTTCTATGCACTTAAAACAAGTTGGGGTAATTTAGAGATTTTTTGTGGGGTCAAAATAGCTAAACTATATCTATTCCTATAAAAATTTGAGGTCAAATTGGTAAAAATTATACCTATCCTTACAAAAATTTGGTAGCCAGTGAGGTCGGCCGTCCTCTCTTGTACCCATGTGCCTCAGCCCCTGTTAGTGGGAGAAGTTAATGAATTAGTCCTTAGGGCTATCCATAGCCCTAAACTCACAAACTACCCATAACGGGGCTCGAACCCTGGTCTCCCAAAAGGGAGAGCCAGGAGTTACCAGCCCATTAAACTCTAATAATTTGAAGAGCTTAAAGGCCAAAGTGCAAAGTTTAAAAGAACTTAAAAGGCCAAAGGCCCAAGTTTAAAATTGGGCTGATGCACTATGGTTTGTTGGATAACGGGGCCATGTTAATTCTGGTTTCATTATCGAAGACAAGGCCCAATTAATGAAAATCCAAGTGAAGCAAGGGATTCGGCCTTGTTTGCATAATTGTCCGTTTTGGTTGGGGAGAGGCCCATGATTTGTGAAGGATGGCTGTGGTCAAATGGCCCATTTTCCCTGAATACGACGAAAAAAGGGTGTGGGGCGGTTATACGAGCAACAAATATGCTAGGTTTACAAAAAAAAATCCTATGAATCAATATGTTCGTTCGTTTTCGTTCTCTTCTTTCCCATATGGTTGTTGGGAAATTTTAAGTCCTCTTCATCGAGGCAAAAGCTCGAACCTTCTTGTGGTATTGTCCTTGTTGGAAAGCAATCCATGTGTAAAAAGGACCCATGTGTGAAAGGGAAAAGGCATTCGAAGTCAAGGCTTGGATTGGCTTTGACAGCCTTCGTAGACCTCTCAAGTCTCAAGCCCACACCAAGGATTTGGAAAAATCCGGAGAGATTTTATTGCTCTTGGCAGTTTTTTCTCTTCCATCTGGAGAGAGATAGAGAGAGAAATGTGGAGATAAGAGTGTGAAAAACGTGGGAGGGAGAGAGAGAGAGTATGTGTTTTTATTTATTTATAACTTTTCTGATTCGTCTCGTCATAATCCACAAGTGATAACCAATTTTAACTTTAAAATTTAAAATACGAAAAATCAAAAAAATTTAAACTTCTGATACCATGGTAAGATTCAAAAATAATTTTAACTACTTATGGTAAATTTTTTGAATATTTTTTCTAGAACGAAACCCAGGGAGTGTAACTGATCGAAGACTCAAATGTACAGTGGAAAATATACTGTATCAATTTTCCAGAATGATCAGTGCGGGAAAGTTTTTTTTCTTCCAGAGCAATCAGGCAAAGTCGATAGACATTTTTGAAAGAGAACTTTCGATAGCCTTTAATGATTGAAAGCCAGTTAAAGAGTTGGGCAGGCAACAGAAAGTCTACAGTTACCGATCGGGAAATCCCGATCGGAATCCCGACGTCCTGCAGGGCACATTCCGGCCACCGGACGGCTGATCCAAGCCGTCCAAAAATTCTATTAAAATAACCGAGTGGGCTTAGGCGAGAATAATTGGCATCCGACATGTGTAAGTGGGTTTTGTGCCTAAGCACTCCATTTTAGGCCGATCCAAACACAAAAATGGAGTGCTTGGATCGGCCATTTACACACGTCGGATGCTGTTTATTCTTGCCGGGGCCCACTCGATTTTTTTTTATAGAATTTTTGGACGGCTCGGATCAGCCGTCCGGTGGCCGGAGTTTCCCGGCGGGGCGTGGGGATTCCGATCGGGATTTCCCGATCGGTAACTGTAGATTTGCTCGGCAGGCAAGGGTGGCTGGGAATTGAATAAGGGAATTAATCGAGTACGATGTACTCATCTCTCCGCCACGGTTAGAAACCCTTCATTTTCCTCCAAACCTGTATTATCCGGTCACGTCATCAAATAGTACAAAGAAATGGAAGATTCACGTGCTTGGTGGTTCTGCCCTTTAACTTGGGTTAAACTAACATTAAGTCAGGATCAAATAAAAAAAAAAAGACTAACAGAGTCTACTCTACTTGTACAACAAAATCATACAGATAAATTGGGGGGCCTATTACGGATTCCACACAAATTTTCAAGTCATTCATTAAATGTAAAATATTTTTTCAAGGGTTCCGCGAAAAATTATCTCAATCCGATACTTATAGGTGCTTGATCTAATCATCTAACTTTTGATTTAGATTCCAGAATAATGAAACATTATATGATTGAATTAAGCATCTATAAATATCGGATTGAACTGATTTTTCGCGGAGATCTTTGAAAAAATATTTTACAATTAATGTAACGGCTTGAGTTATTTGTGTGGGACTCGTAGTGGGCCCCACAACAAATCTGTATACAAAACCTGTACCGTTGTACGATTTTGCTGTACCAGTAGACTTACTGTTAAACAAACAATAAGTCTATTGACACAGGCTTGATGCACACAGATTTTTGTGTGGAGCTCACTATGGGTCCCAAATAAATAATCTAAACCGTTCATTCAATATAAAATATTTTTTTAAGGGCTCTCTTAAAAAATCAACTCAATTCGATACCTATAAATATTTGATCCAACTGTCTAACTTTTGTTATCCTGAAATCCGAATGAAAATTTGGATGATTGGATCGAGCACCTATAAGTATCGGATTGAGCTGTTTTTTGTGGAGGTCCTTAAAAAAATATTTTACATTTAATGAACAGCTTAAATTGTTTGTGTGGAATCCGGAGTGAGCCCCACACAAAAATTTGTGCTCGATCTGTGTGAATAGCACAGTTAAACTAATGTTTTTGTTTCTTATGTTATTTTTTCCCTTTTTTTATCATTCCTAGCATCCTTATTTCCATAACAAAATAGAAAATACCATGGATAGGAAAAAATTTAACAACTTGGCCATACTATTTCTTTGTTGAAAAATGAAAATCGTGCAAATTTTGATCGTAACACAAATTGGTCCAATTTTTAAAGACAAATACTTAAGTGTCGAAACATTCACAATGATCTATCGAATAAAATGGCAAAACAAACATAACATGTAATATCGTATGTGATAAAAAATTGGTCTCTCTACACAAACCACTCCACAAGTAGTTTCGATCTTCATGACTTTATTTTTTACGGTAAATTGGGCTAGGGTCCGTTTTGAATGTGGTTTTGGGTGTTTAGTCCAGCCCAATATGTAATAGTGGTGAAGGTCCGTTACTGTACATTTATTAAGTCTACAGTCCATTTCTAGACAAAAATGCCCTGACTAGGTGTACTATATAATGTGTTATTTTTTAGTTTTTCAATGTTACAGAAAGACAAAATAAAAAAATAAACTACCCGACCGATTCCGGCGTTGTCCGTTTCCACCATTTTCGACCGAGTCCGAGTCCAGCAGCCTTCGTCGTTTCGCACCATTACCCTTGCCAGTTGCCACACAAACTACCCCAAACATCTCTGATCGGCCACTGGTGTTGCCGGGAGTCGTCGTCCCATTGGAAGTCGCCGAAAATTCAGTTGCAAATTACAATCGCCGGTGACCAATGCTAATGTCCAGCGCCAGAGATGGTTGCAGAAGACGAAAGTCATGTGGAGGCCGTCGGCGTCGGAAAAATCAAAAGTAGCAGCCAACATTTTTCGTTGACTGCATCTCTCTCTCTCTCTCTCTCTCTCTCTCTCTCTCTCTCTCTATATATATATATATATATATATATATTCCCAAGAGACTAATCACTGAACAATTCACTCGACCTACCTACCCTATGTTGTCTAGTTGTGTGAGAGATAGTATATATAATAGCAATAAAGGTTGGAAGACAGGTCTCTGCAACTCCTACTGAGAAAGAGTAGCACATAGAGAGTTTGGGGGAATCGGAAAGTATAGATTTAAGGAGGGTAGGTAAACACTATCAGTAATTTTGTATTTTTAGTTAGGCTTTTATGATTTTTTCTTAAAATGCCACATAATATGCAATTATGTTTTATATATGCTATACATATACACATGTTGTTATAGGGATACTTAACATTTAGATACACATTTTATTAGTTTTATTTGTATTATGTTTTACGTTGAATATATAAGTTTATCTGTGCGCAAAAGTTCAAAAAAAACTTAATAGATAAGTTTATCTATATTCAAGAGTTTCAACAAATAAGCTTATCGATATTATTTTATTCGTAACGCGTTTCACATTATATGGATAAGATTATCTATGCTCAGGAATTGGCCTAAAGTCAAAAAATGAAACACATATGTTGGTTTGGACAGATAACCTTATTTGTCAATTTTTTGGGATAATAAAGAGTATATATATATATATATATGAATAAATAACCAAATCTGGTTATGATTTCATTGTGATTATACAGAATTTAGAATTCGTAGAGATAACCTTATCTGTTGGTATTTTAAAAAAAGGGCATAGGATAAATTTGGACAAATAATCAAAATTATGGATCCAGGTTATGTTAACTAAATTTGGACAAATATATGATGATTTATTGCGATTATTCAAAGCATAAATTTTGCAAGATAGGTTGTTAGTGTGAAATTCTGGATTGTGTGGTATGCCAACATCATAATCACAACTACCAAAATATATTCTCTGAATCTTAATAAGAACACAGATAGCTGTGGTTAACTGTGAAATTTTGCACTATGTTATGTCAACAACATCAATGGATAACTATAACTGTCAAAATATGTTCTCTGAATCTTGATAAAAACACAGACAAATGTAGTTGACTGTAAAATTCTAAACTGTGTGGTATACCAACAACATCAATAGATAACCATAACTGTTAAAATATGTTCTTTGAATTTTGATAAGAACACAAACAGATGTGGTTAACTATGAAATTCTGAACTGTGTGGTATTCCAACAATATCAATAGATAACTAGAATTGTCAAAGTATGTTTTCTGAATCTTAATTGAACATAAACAGATGTGGTTATATCAACAAAATATATTATTTGAATTTTTTTCAAAAGATATAGAAAATGTATTAACATAGATAACGATATTTGTTTCTTTATTTTGATAAGGGAAAAAGAATTATGACAAAGATAATATTATCTGTTGCTTTAATAAATAATGTAATTTTTTATTGTAGTTAACCTAGTCAACCATCTACATATCACCATCCACATATCAAACCATGCTCTGTCAGAGAAAGCAAATTTTGAGTTAATATTTCCCAATATTAAAGTGAACCCATAAGAAAACAATCAAGCCCACTGCTACAACCATCCCCTCACGTGACACTCACACTTACAATTTCTGTCTCCTTCTTCTCTCTCTCTCCTCACATTCATGCATCATCTCAAAAATCTCAAACCAGCCCAAATTGGGACACTTCCGACGGAGTTCCTCCTCAATCGATCACTATCCACGCCGGAAATCCTCCACAATTGACTGCCGCTCACCAGAGACCCTACTCGTCGATGTCCTGCTGTTGCCCATTCCTCGTGAACACGTCCAGCAGCGCAGCCAATATCTCCCGGAAGCTCATCGACTCCATGCTCACAACACCGGTCACCGCCGGATCTAGGAACGAAGACCAATGAGGGAGGAGAAGTTTCAAATTGGTTTTTGAGATATCACCGGCAACGATGAATTTTTGACACGACTGCAGGAGGGTATTTTTGTTCCCTATTGCCCAATTGTCCTGGCAACTGTACGGGAAATGTTGATGGACTAATTACACGTTGAACCCTGTAGTGTGTCCTTATCAACAAGGCTCCCATTCTTCTGTTTTTTTGTACTATTTGACGACGTGGCAAGGTATTATTAGTTTGGAGGAAAATGGGGATTTCCAACCTTGGTGGAGAGAATTGGAGTTGGGGAGCTATTGTCCCGGTCAAGCGGGATCCGCTTCGGTCTTGCTTTGATAATCGAAAACGTTTTATTCGTAGAGTTTGTTGAGTAGAACAAGTATACAAAAAATCAGCTCAATTGATATTATTAAGTGCCTAATCGAAACCTTTTTATCTTGAAAAGAATGGATCCAAAACACTGGATCCAAAACACCAAAACCCATTATAGCAAGTTATATGTGTTCCGATCAGACACTTAATGATATCCAATCGAAGTGAATATTTTCGATGAGCTCTACGAAATGAGCGTTTTCAATCATTTGAGAGAGATTGGAGTGGGTCCCGCTCGGCCGGAACAACATGGTCCTAGCTCCCCCACTCGATCCAAGAGAATTTATTTTGTCTATAAATATACACAATTTCTTCTTCCGAGCATCACAACAAATCTCTCACTCTAACGGCCCGTTTGGATGCGGTATAAGGATTGGGGGTATTAGTTAATAGGGGGATAAGATAGTATGGGGTATTAGTTAATAAGGGAGGGCCCACATTGATGTGATGTTTATGGAGGGAGGATTAAATAGTAGGTTGTTTGGATGAGGTGTTAGAGAAGGGTGATTAAATAATACTTCGTTTGGATGAAGGATTAATAGGGGGTATAAGGAAGGGTGAATGATGTAAAAAACTGTTAAATGACCCTTTTACCCTTGGGCAGTCCCTAAATTCATTATGTATTACGTTTTATATATAATTGCAAATTTTATTATTCTTTCACAATTTAAGCCGTAATATTTATTTAAAGTGTTTTATTTTATAATTTCGTTTATTTTGGATCAAAGCAAACAATAATTTCGTTTTTTATTATGCACAGTGGATGGGTGGGGTTGCATGGGACACAAGCACTGAATAAGTTTTCCCTTTCCTTTTTATAATCTCCTTTGTAGAGAGAGAGAGAGAGAGAGACACACACACACAGAACGACGGAAGAAGAAGAAAAGCAGCAGCAGCAGCCGTCGTCCCAGTTCGTCGGCGGCTCCTCGCCGTCGTCACTGTACGCCTCTCTCTCTCTCTCTCTCAATTTTCCATTTTCCCCTCTCTCTCTCTCTCTCTCAATTTTCCATTTTCTGGGGAAAAGTTTAACTCTTCCTCGAAAAAATTTCATTGACATTCCGACCGTTCAAAACACTTTTGAATGGTCACAATTGAGTGTTGTAAACAAATGTTTACGGCACCTACGAAAACAAAATTTTCTCTCAGGGGATATTGAGATTTGAGACTCACATGTTCTCTCTTTATTTGAAGTCCGATATTTGTCATATCCTGAATTGTGGCTCAAATTGACTGATTTCTTCATCAATTTCGTGCTTAAACTTTAATTGTTGATAATGTATACTTTTGTATTCTTTGAAATTGTGAATTAGTAATCTGCATATGGAATCATTAAGAGGAAAGAAAATACTAGTAGATATTAGTTTGGTTTGGAACCCGAAGGATTGGTCTAGTGTTCACAGTCCTGAGACTTAAGGATTTTGGTTCCTCTTTAAAGTTTCAGGTTAGAAATCTCTCAAAACAGTTACGCAAGATTCTTGTGTGGATTGAGCAAACTCTATAACAAAATTTAGACCATATGAAAGGCAACATTAATTAAATCAATAAAAAATACAAAAGTATCATATATATATAATAACCGAACTCAGTTTTTGAATCTTACATACTTTCATAAATCTAATGGTCTAAAGTGGTTTCTTGAATTCAACTGCTGATAACTTAGGTTGGCCATTTTTGGAAACAATCTAAATCAATCCTCTCTCTCTCACACAGAAGTTTATTCCAAATACGATTCCAGAACTCCTCACCCTCTCTCTTTCAAAAATCAATAACAAAATTTGAATTTCGTAGATAGTATGAGATTCTCATAGAAACTCCTATAGCTAAGCGTTTGATTGTGAACTTGAGATCATCATATTAACTAGGTTTAGTTGCGATCATGATTTTTTCTGTAGAGAGAAATTATTAAGAATACTGCAGACGTTAGTGTTTTGGTTTGATTGGCATGTCGTGGATCATGGACATCATAAAGGGTGAAGCTTATTGGGAAAAAAAAAAAAACTTTTGGGATGATTTAGGTTTATTTGTGAGATTGGTCAATAGTAGGGAGGGCAATTCATTTAGGTAAGGACAGATCAACGGAAAATCCTATGCCTAGACGTAGTGTTAATTGGTGAAAATTGTGTTTATTGCGGACAATTGATGATTAAGATTCACAAATGCCTTCTAATTGATGCGTAATTGATTTGAACGATTCAGTTATTACAAATTCATCAAGTTGTGTGGGCATTTGGTGGGTAGTTTGCTCACTTTACTTAAGGTATTCGAAACCATATCGAACACCGAATTCTTTAAGGCATGCCTGCACTTGCATGCGCTGTATATAGATAGTTTTGCTCATCCTATAAGATTACAAAAATATGATCGAAGCATGCCATCTCTATGCGAAAGCCAAATGTGTAATCTAGAGTGTCATCTCTATTCAAAAGTAAGAACCTAAAATTGCACTCAACGCTCTTTCATGACCTAAAATGCATCTATAATGGTATCAACATCAAAGCGCTGAGCAATGTGTTGCTCAGTGTAAGTGAGCATATTACTCAAAAGAAAAGAAAATTGTTCTCCATCATATTCCGTAGACTAGTCTTCACCAATTTTCATGGTTAAAAATGCTCACTCTATTGTCGCTGAAGAAATCGGAAGTAAAGTCAACACAAGACGAATCAGTTTATCAACGAGGAGATAAATGATGCACTTTCTTGTTTTCGCCAATACTTAGCACAACTCAAAAAATGTGGACAAACTTTGAAACTACAAATGCCCCAACCCATCAAGCTCAGAATTCTGCAACTAAAATTTCAAAGGCAACTTTTCTTGATTGGTGAAATCCTTGGGATAGATTATATTTGCAAGCTTGCTAATAGCATCAATGTTCAAAGATTTATATCCATCCCTAGGATCTAGAGCAGAGCTAACAATTTGAACGACTCCGACTAGGGCGAGAATGGTAGAACGGACGATGATAACAATTTGCTTTGAGAAAATCTTATTTTTGAAGCAACCGTAAACAAGAGTTTACAACGCTTAATTGTGACCGTACAAAATTGTTTTGGACGGTCTGAATGTTAATGCAACTTTTCCAAGGAAGAGTTAAACTTTTTCCCAGGAAGAGTTAAACTTTTTCCCAGAAAAGTTTCATTAAAATCTGGTTTTGGACGGTCGCGGTGGACTGCTGATGTAACCAAATTGTTTCCGGTTGCTCCAGAAATAAGTATTTCTCATTTGGTTTTCCCCTTTTTAATATTTTTGCATAAATTACTGAAATAGACCATAATGTTTACTATTTGTGTTAACTTAAATCCTTGTAGTTATGTATTTGTGTCAACTTTGTTCCTGCACTTTTATTTTGCTCAATTTACACTATGTAGTTTCCATTACGTTCCAACTCAGGATTATTGCTAACTTTAGCTAGCCTCTTGTAACGGGAGAGATGAATTGGCCCATTTCTGGAGTTAAAACCGTAAACTCACCTTTGTCCTCTTACCGTACACCAGAGTAGCAAAAAGGGAATTAATTTTTGAGACTATTTATATATTAAAAAAATAAGTGTTTCAATTTTCAATTTGTTTGAATCGGTGCGAAGATCTTATTTTTTTGATCATTTTATTCTAAAAGATTATAATTAATTTTTGTCTCTAGGACTTTCATAATAAAATATCACGTCTTTATTTGAAACCATATAGAGCACATACTTAATTATGAGAACCCTAGAGACAAAAATTAATTATGACTCTTTAGGATAATAAAATGATCAGAAAAATAAGATTCTCACACCGGTTTAAGCGGACTGAAAATTGGAGCACTTGACTTTTTGAGATTGTTTATATATTAAAAAAATATGGTTAAAAATTAATTGTTTTTGTTTTTTATGATTTTTTTTTTTCAATTTTGGTTCATATTGTTTAAAATTCTTTGATTTCTTTTGTCGAGATAAATTACTAATGTACATCCATAATCCAGAACTAGATCTCCACGGTTTGTCCGAAAATTGCAATAGAACTGCATTCTTTCCCGCCCAAATACTTATTTTCTGAACTGTACAAGAGTAGTTCGTAAATCGTAAACCAAAAGTGATAGGGTATATGAAAGTGTCTATTGTAGATATGTCTTTCATGGACATTTTCGTGTATTTCTTTCATGTACCGTATCAACCCTTATCGTAAACTTCCCTGTATGAATCATGTGACACTAAAAATGCTCGACTAAACATCTCAACGAATCAGATGTGAACCAAACCAACCAAAACGATCAGAGAGAGATGTGGAGGCGTGTAGCTCGACTGTCTTCCCTCATACGATAGTCGAAAGCGGCTCTTTCCAACCAGGTACGGAACGCTCTAGATCCATCCGTGTTCCTTATTTTCTGTTTGGTTGCTGAGAAAATGTCTGGGAAAAGATAAGAGACTGGTGCTTTGAATCTTAAAGTTCGAATCCGACTCGGACTTGAGGTTCGCTTAGATGAGTACGTTGTAGGCTTAACATGCTAGCAATTGTCAATTGATCAAAAGATTTCGAATTGGATGCTTCATTAGGTATGTTTCGGTTCGTAAAATATCTAAACCGAAATGTCAGGTTTGGTTAAGAAAAATGCTTAAACCGGACCAAACTTACACCCCTAGACACGATCACATGCACATGACCTGAAGAGATGACTATATTACCCAAGTAAATCGATTCCATCGAGTCATAAATTGATTTAATCAAGGATTGTCCATAAAAAAAAATGACGAGAAATTAACGAATGCGAAAAAAATTTGAATAAAAAAAAAAAGCCAAAAAAATTATTTGGGCATAATAAGCTCACAATTAATGGATTCAGAAAGACCAAATGCATTCTTTTCCGCATCAATTGGAAATTTGGTACCTATTCAATTGGAATTACAGGTCCTCTCCATTTCTTCAAATGGATCGGAGAAAACAATTTTGGCCCAGAAAAGTAATTTTTTTTTTCCAAGCCTACTTTTATGATTGGGACCCTTCATATTTTTCAAAATCACAAAAAGCATCAGATATGCCAATAATTACGTCGACCGCATATCGTCTGTTATGATTTCAGAACACATTTGTTTTACAAGAAACAGTTCGAACGAGTATTGATCGTTTGCAATCGTACTTTTTTACGAAGTGTTTTTCGAAATCATATATATCAAATGATATTGAAATCCACCAACTTGATTAGTTGATTATTGGATTGATTGATATTGGCTTCTCCTTTTTCATGTGGCTGGTAATTAATCAGTAATGTTATTGTTCCCTTGCAGATCATGAGACGACTGTTCTTTTTTGTTAACCTGCTTGTTATCCCGTTGCTGTCGGGCTGGGTTGTCTACCGCAGGCTCGCTACACCGCCCACAGACGTCGGCCCTTTCGACTATTTCAAACTGGCTCTGCAGTGGCCACCTTCGATCTGCAGCCGTGGGGGTCCGGAGTGTCCCAACAACTTCACCATACACGGACTTTGGCCTGACAACTTCACCGGACCCTTTGTGGAATTTTGCAACAACCGATCAAGATATATTCGCATGAGAGTAAATGATACTCCTACTATATATAAAACCACAATTTTTATATACTTGTAATTTTTATATATTGCAATGAGAGTAATTTTCCCTGCATTATTTTTTTTTAAAGAGTTTTAGTCTTTTTTCTTGAATTGAAATAGATATTGCTTTTTATATAGTTCAACCAGCTTGTCCAAAAATATTATTGGGCTTATCTTATTTTTCATGTGCAACCCAACACCTCCTTTGGCTTGAAAGAGGGCTCTGGTTTATCTGCTTGTTGCCTTAGGTATGCCTCATAAGCCAGATGGTAACCCGATTTCACTGAGTAAGTTCCACTCTCAGAATAATGCCATACCAAAACACCACTTCTCTCCTCAATAGGAAGGGAAATAGAGGAGCCAGCATCGTCTTGTTAAAAGCTCGGTAATTCCTGAACCCCATTCCTCCTCGTCTTCCGGATCCCCTTTCCACCAAATATTCCACATGATTGAATCCAATTTGTTGCATTTGCTCTTTAGGACATATGCGAACGGGTTATGTCTATGCACCCAATTTATTAGTGTAGATTATGGAACGGAAATTGATGAAATAATGAACAGTGCCTCAACAAGTCTAGAGAGGCAATGTAGCTGCATGCATTTTACCTACCCTTTTGTTGAGCTGCTGGAGGGGATGATTTTCTTGTATTGGGTAGGTAAATTAGCTAAAAGGCCTGTTTTGCTGGCTTGGTGCACATGCTCGATCTCTATGTTATATAATATGGTGACTTCTCCAATGTATATATATGGATAAAAAAAATTAGTGAGATGCCCGTGACTAATTTTTGCCATTGTATGGTCTCGTAACAATTGGTTGGAACTGTTGGGAGTAATTCACAAATGCGATACTGACCATTTCACTTAATTACTAATTCTTTTGCAGGGAAGGCTCTTGGAACAAATGCAATCAAACTGGCCAGACATCATTAACCACGGGGATCAGTCCTTTTGGGGGTATCAGTGGAGTAAATATGGCACCTGTGCACTGTTGTCAGTCCGTCAAGTTCAATATTTCAACTTGGCTCTTAATGGGAAGGATCGATACAACTTTCTCGGCTATTTCGGTAGTCAAGGCATCACTCCAGGACCTTCTTCTCATTACCCGGATTCCCTGATCCGCAAGAAAGTGAAATCCTTGACATCCAAAAGTCCAGATCTTTACTGTGAAGAACATATTGATGAACATGAAGAAAAAAGACTAACGCTACACGAGGTCCGTTATTGCTTTGGCCCAAATGGGGAAATTGACTGTCCGGCCAAGCGTTCTTCTCGGTCTTGTTCAGGGGACATATATTTTCCCAGTGAAGAACATCTGTTTCATTTTAGTTAGCATAATCAGTTTTCTTAGTGCTTGTCTGGGTGCTAGTTAACAAACAGAATAAGTCCTTGGCTTGTGTTTCCAAAAATCTCTGTTGTTTTTTTATAGTAATAGCTTCTGGATCACTATTAAGATTGAAGAAATTAACAAAGCAGACAGGTGGTTGTGACCCACAATCAAACTGCTTAAAACTGGCCTCTACATATATGCTCAACCTTATACTAGCTTCTGAAGCTCTCTACTCGCAGCTGTACGTTCCATTTTTACTAAAGACAATGTCCTCTTCAGTTAACATCTCCAGAACTCTTTTTGAGATGCTTTATCACGTTTTACCTTGTTCTTGTTGGTTTTGTGAAGCCTAGTTCGGCTTGATTTTATCTAGGTTATAAATACTTGCTATATGCGCCTATATTAGTACTCTTTCTCCAATCGATATATTGTATTCCCTCCATGCATTTTGACAATCCTCGGATTAAAAATAAATAAAGTACTTTGGTTCATAATTTTTTGAATTTTTTCTCACCAAATTAAAGAACTTATCGAGACCTTCAATTTGGTTTGAAGAAACTAAAAAAATTATGTACAGAAGTATTTTTTTTATCCGAAAATTGTACATCTTTTCGTATGGGACGGAGGCAATGACAAATCCAAGTGAGGGCTTATGGGGGCGTTGTTTTTTTTTAAATTTTAATATTAATAGACTCCTGACTTTGTCAAATGGACTATTGCACAAAGATGCTCCACCATGCTTTTCTATTAATATATAATCTCAAATAAATTAGCAAATTGTATTTTTTTTGAAACACAGGACAGCATATAAAGATGGTTTTTGTTATGGGTCTTTCTATTGTGGGCGTGGACGCATGGAAGGCATTCTAAATGACAAATATCACACTTACGGATTAATCTTGTCCTCGTGTCCAATCAGATTATTTTGAAGATTACAATGGAGTTCAGAAAAACTGAGTCATATGATGATAATGAGCAATGAAATCATACAAACCAAGTTTTTTTTAACCACACCATTGGATCGCACAGTGACAACTGAACAAATAAATGATCGTGCTAAAAATAGACTATGGCAGTTGCCAAAATAAGTATTTTTGGCACTATAGCGTGCTAAAATACAGCGTTTACATGATTGAAATATCATGACCTACTGGAAAGCACTGATCTCATCACTTCCAGTCATAACAGCAGGTTTTTGTTGTGCATAATATGATTTCGGTTTCCATGCACTCAGCAGCAACGCAAGAAAATAAATTCCTGATGGCAACATGGAAAATTACCTGGGGGTTTGCTCTGCCAGCCGGTACTGCATGCCCTGATGGTGCGGAAGGCAAGTTGAGTTCTGCATCCAAATCAGACACCTTATCAGGTTGAAGATGAAGATGGCACACCATCACCTTCAGTCTGCATGCCCATGTCAGCTTCCAATGCGTCAAGCTCTGCATCACAAGATTATACACAGACAACCAAATTTAAGTTTTGCCACCAACGCAACTTTTGAATACTTACGCCAAACAAGCATGTGTAGAGGAAACTTGGTTGTTTAAAGTTAAAAATGAACTCCAGGATTCCTAACCCCAATGTGCCAGGCTAAGGAGGGATGACAATTCACGCACTTAATTTAAAACAAGATACAAGCAGATCGAAGGAAATCTTTTGCTCCTGGTGTAAAACATGAAGCAGGAAGGACATCAGCATTGTTACTTTCGCTTTTGGTAGCACTCAAAGTCATGTGCTTACGATTGTGCATAAAAGTTTGTGTATATCGTATATGAGCTTACCGCCCATGAGTTCTTCCTCGTCAATGTCATCAGGGACACTATAGCTTCTACCAAGAGACTCTTGGATCATTGCTCACCTATCAGATCCATCATCTCATCTTCTAAGTTCTACAAATAAGCACAATCAAGCCCACGTCATAAAAATTTTCCAATCAAGCACATTGGATTGGGAAAGAGTATACTTCAAAACCTTTACATACATCTATATCTTGAATCTTCACGGTCTTCATCATCCCTTTCAACTCTTTGTTTGCTGATTTCGAGGCTAACATCTGCAAACAATACAACAAGATTAGTTGTGGGCCTTTGCCGAATGAAGTTGTGATTGCATCTGAGTCACTAAAAAGAGCCACTAGGGCATCCATGTGCACAAATGCCAAAATGAAAACTTATCATGAACTCCAGAGAATCTAGGAAACAATCAAACTCCACATATTAGACTGAAATCCTTCCCCATGGAGAAATAGTTATAGCACTTCCTCTCACGAGGTAGGCAAGCAGTTTCGATTGAGGTACAGAATAAGCCCTGCCTCAAAAGCCTTAAACAATGGCCCTCAGCGAGCTACCAGAGCAGTTTCGATTGCTGAATATGCTGTAGACCCGCAACAAACATACTAGATCTTACCCGGGGAATCTACATAATAGGTTATAGGTGCAACAAGGTCACGAGTCAGATGTTACGATAGCAAAAGGTCGGGTTAAACACCTCTCATTTGTAAAAAAAATTCACCAATACTAGGGATAGGTTACATCAGTGAGTCAGTGACAAGGCCCGGCTAATTCAATATTGTCCATTCTCGTACTGTGCCACTCCTATGCTGGAATTCGAACTACATTAAATCAGGCTCCGTTGATGTACATGTAAATTTCGACTAGCTGAAGGCCAACGGACATCTTAAATTTTCGAGAACCAGATGAAATCAACCAATATCATTGGTTGAAGAAGAACAAAACCAATTCAAAGAGATACCAGCACTAACTATTCAGAAAGAAAGAACATCAGAACTTCAGAAGCTTTGAAGACCTACTGTTAAGTGTTACTGTTAACCACCAGTTTTGGTGTAATCGAACCAAACCGGTTTCCGACGGTTTGTGGTACCACCCGCACTCAAGTGAAGCTATACTTAGTCAAGTATCTCCGAGACCATCACAGGAAGTAGATCATATTTTTTTACAGTAAAGATATAAATACACAATCGATCCAGAAATTTGACATAGGAGGGACGCCAAATAATCATTAGCTAACACTTTTTCTTTTCAATTAAACATTATGTGATAATACTAAACTTAATCATTCATCCCCAATAACAAATACTTACTCTCTCCGTTCCCATTCTTTTGTCCCTTGTCCTATCCTAACCGGATAAAATATTGATTATAAATTTTATTGGTTATAGTTTTTATATTTAATATAGATCTTATTTGATAAATCTCAATGAGTTCTTTTAAACAAAGTTTTCAAAATCATCTAAAATATTATAAATTGCACGATATAATCAATTGAAAAATGACATGAACTTTCAAAAAGGACTAAAGAATTGGGACGGAGGGAGTCTGACTTACAAAAATAGTTTAACAAAGTTTCTAAAAATTTCTATCCCGGATGTTTTTCATGCATATTATTAGAATTAACTCCTAATTTCCACACCCAATCAACATCCTAATTTTTTGTTGCATAATTAAAAGCATACAATTTTTTTTTTTTTAAATTTAAAAGCATACAATCAAAAACGCTAGGAGTTAAAGAAATCCTGACTCCTGAGCATAATCCATAGATCAGCATACAAGTTGGGATGTTTCGATAACTTTTTTTTTAATCTCAAAGAGCACGTTTATTTATTTATATAAGATGGTGAGCTACACAACGTGACATGGCCATCCCATGAACATCAAAAAGAAAGCATCGGGATACAAAATGAAAAATAAAAGGGAACAAATGCAAAGTTCCGTCAGACGCCAATGTTTTTTTTGCCAAACCATCAGCAACAAAGTTTGCTCTCCCGGGATGTATCGATAACTTTCAAACTATTAAGAGGTGTGTTGTAAGAAATACGGAGTACTACTAGAAATAAGATAGTGCAATTTTGTTCACCGTCCTTAAAAGAGGGTGAACATTACCTTCTTTCTTATTGGTTGAAATGATGTAGATCTCACTACAAAGTAATATCATGCTTACCATTCAATACACTTTTTAGTAAGCATGATATCACTTTATGGTGAAATCCATACCATTTCAATTAATAAGAAAGATGGTAACGTTCACCCTCTTAACAAAACTCAACTCGAAATAAGAGGCACAAGTATTATTGTGAGGGGGTAGAATGAAATATATAGCTATTATATTAAGGTATACAAGTAGTATTTTACCAAAGGTCCAGGGGGTCACATGCCCTCGTCACATGCCCAACCCGACGTGAATGTGCAGCAATCCACCTTTAATTCCTTTCGAAGCGGGCCCAAGCAATGTGCAATCCACGCTATTAACGCGTTAATAGCGTGGCCGTGGCTTGTGTAGAGGGACTCGGATCCTCTCCCAACATTTCCCTCCCAACATCTTGCCCACCTTTTCTCCTACAGGCGCCACCTCACCTCTTCTACAATCCAATGGCTGAAACTCATTCCAAGCAATCAACAAAATGAAACGAAGCCGTTTTAAATCCATCATTACGGGGAATGCAAACAGCGTCTTCCCACTATCCAAGGCCCATCTCTCTCTCTCAAACATGGTGATTCCTATTCTCTTTCTTCCTTTCGCCCAAAATTTCCATCTTTTCAAATCCTTTTTTGGGTTTAGCCCATTCTTGCCTTGCCATGTTTGAGCACAGAGAGAATATTTCGGGAAATAAAAACAGAGCTTTCCCTTTTCAATTTTTTAAATGAAAGCTCTTTCCGGACAGCAATATTCTCATGCAACTCAATCTCCATTCTGAAATCAAGGCCTAACCCACCCTCTTCGCTCACAAGTTTAATTTGATTATATGTGATTCTTAAATCCAAGAAGGATAAAGATAGCTTAAAGAGAGAGAGAGACGCGTTGAACTGTTGGTGTTTGCAGTAAACGTACTAGAGGTTTGGATTTGGAGAAGATAAGAGGGAACTTAGATTTGGGTAAACTGACAAGCAAGAGGGAAAGGTTACGTTGTGCAAAATGGGGTCTAATGGTTTATGGAGGGAGTGGCCTTTAGGGTGCAAATTAGGGTTTCCTTTGAATTCAGTCGAACAGAAATTGGGGAAGACAGTGAAAAAAGGAGGAGACGGAGAAGTTCTGGTTGCCGTTTAGGCTTCCCCTTTGAGACAACGTCGCTTCATTCAAGAGCATCACATCTGTGGCGTTGGGCAAATCTGAGCCCTTAAATCCCTCGTTAATGTGTTGTCCTCTTCTCATGTAAACATGGGCAAGATGTTGATAGAGAGATGTTGGGAGGGGATCCGAGTCCTAGACTGTGTAGAGTGTTTCTTTGGCTGCTTGGGATGGCATCTTTACTTGGGCCTTTGCGTTGATCCTTGACTTGAGGTCCTGGCTAACCGAACAAGTAGGTGCAAAAGCAATCGAAGGCACAAGAAAAAAACCCTAGATTTTGCATTCATGTCGAATGTTGCTGAACAACCCTAGATTTTAGATTTTGTTGTTGGGCATCTCTCTCTCCGTGATCCAATGGATACGGAGATGGGCGATTTACCGCTGCCGCCGCTACTCCCAGAAGAGGTATTGGTAGAAATCCTGTCGAGGCTTCCGGCGAAATCCCTCCTGCGATTCAAATCCGTCTGCAAAACCTGGTTCGCCCTAATTCAAACCCCCCATTTCATTGATTTGCATTATTATCACCGTAATCGCATTACCAGAAACAATGATTCTATCCTTGTCGTCCGGTCCCTCAAAACGCTAGATCCCCAACAGCAGCACAGTAGTATTTATAACGAGAATAGTGAAGTCGTATTATCCTTTTACTCTTCCGAAGCCCCGACGACAACTGCATCATCGACAAACCCCGTTCGATTGCCATCTGATCTTTTCGGCCCTGGCTTGACCCTTCAGGGTGTTGCGCAAGTGTTTGGCCCTTGCAATGGCATAGTTTGCTTAACCGATAACGTAAACATTGTTTTATGTAACCCTGCCACCAGAGAATTCAAGGCGGTCCCTGTCCCGCCCTTTTCGTACCCGCGAGGGCTCATGTCCCTGGCTGAAGGAATTGGATTCGGATACGACTCGCAAGATGATAACTACAAGATAGTCAGGATCATTGAGCTTTTCAACGATTACGAAAATGTTTATGTTCACGATTCTCAAAGGGTCCAAGTATTCGACTCGAGCAGTGATTCTTGGAGACATGTTGACGCCAGTGTCCCACTTCGTGTGACGCATTTTACTTGCTTTGAAATGTTCTTCAATGGGGCTTTTCACTTTTGCGGATGTCTTGAAGATCATGACCCGGTTACTGAATCCATCTTAGCGTTCGATATTCATCAGGAGGTGTTCCGACAGATTCCATTCCCAGTTGTTTGGTCCCTCGCGGAGGAGCAAACTTACTATAGTCTTTCAGTCTTGCATGATTTGCTTGCCCTGATCGTTTGTGAACCTCAACAGGTGGAGACACAGTATGTCATTTGGGTGATGCGTGAGTATGGGGTTAAGGAGTCTTGGACTCGTATGTATGTTATCGGACCGCTAGTAGGAATCCACAGGCCATTGACATCTTGGAAGGATGCTGAGTTGCTCATGGTAAGTAGCACTGGGCAGCTGGTGTCATGCGACCTCAACACCCAAGAAATTAAGGAACTTCCGGTCCATGGAATTCCAAGTTCGTTACAGGTTGTTTTGTACACAGAAAGCTTAATGTCAATCAAAAGTGAAAACACTCGGTGCGGACAGTAGGATGGTCTGATTTCGCCTTGGTCCTTCATATTTGGCTTTTTTCAGGGTCATTTTTGTTTTATGATTTTTACTTTTATTACTAGACTTGTTTGACAAACTGTATTTTGTATCTGTTTCCAGGGATGTATTTTGTTTTCCGTGAAACCTCCTGAAGATTTATGTGATGTTTGTTTAATAGATTGACTCCAAAAAGGTAAAATACTAGTAGAAAGTATTATGTGACGACAATTTGTCACAAACTTGTGTCAACATTTGAGAAGTACATAACTAATCGAAATCAGCCAGAACTAGTTCAAAGAAAGTGGCCATACTCAACAAATAAAGGATATCCTACATAAATTCCAGTTACTTTTCAGTTTAGCTTCGCTTTTCTGTTCGTTTTCAAAAGTAACGTGGAACAATTAATGTTAGGTGATATTCGCAACTTCTATTTCGAGAAGTGAAGGTTGATAGTCATATCAACTTATTCATAAATCTTGTTGTCGTGGTGGCTAAAATTTGTCAATGTAAAATGTCATATTAAGTACACAAGGCTCAACTGCCAGATATAATCTAGCCTTACACTGTTCTTTGCCAGAAGCTAATGTATTCTCAAAGAATGTTTGGGAAGAAATAGACCTTCAAATGGGATTGAAGCACATGAATAACAAAAAGAAGAGAAGAGCTCAAGAGAGAACAAAATATGTGTATCTATATCAAAAACATGCATGTGTATGCTGTCTTTGAAATCTGTAAATAAAGGCTTACAGAGTAAACAATTCCCTCACATTTCAATCATTCTTATAGGCTAAAAACGAGCTTGTGTCAAAGTAACTGCAAGCCAATGCCATTCCAGAGGACGTAGGATCCGAGAATGCCAATTGAGATGATTTCAGCACAAAACCTTCGCAGAAGCTCATCCTGAGGAAGATGAGCAAAATTGGGAAGGAAATCAGCAAATCCTTGCCCGAACTGCTAAGAAACTCAGATTTATTTGTACATAATTAATAGCTGACTATAGTAGAGAAGAAAAAAACACAGATGTGCAATGCACATCGGCTGCAAAGTATGCCCTGTTTAGTTCTCAATACCCTAAAATTTTGGTATTATTTGCACGAAGTGACTTATGATTTGAATCCACGAGATTAATTGGCTTAGTTCTTATCAATGAACTAGTGGCCCCAAAATGAGCAGCATGAGGATTTAGACTCCAAGCCTATCAACATATTGGATTAGAAATCAAAGGAAGGATTTGCATAGGGATTTACCGACAGAAATGAAACATTAAGTAAATAGATAAGTGAATTGAGTTTTCTTCCTTTCATTATCTTCGTATTATTTCTTTTCCCTTTCTCCTCCCTTCGTAAATTCCTTAGAAAATCTTCGAACCGAAGACAGTTGAAAAGAACAGAATGTAACTAAAGTTGTAGTCATATTGTCAAAAGTCTACTTATTGACAGCATTTGATCACATTCAGAATATGTCCTCGGTGAAAATTTCCTCGTTTATCAGTACAAGAGAGACTACGAAATTGGGAGCACACAAGTACTTATACAAGCCAGGATGAGGGCTTAAAATCAGTCAGGTTAGAATGTACCATCAATTCCATTAACCTCCGTTCACAACGAGCTTCTCTCTACCTATACATAAATGTATACACATGTTTATACAAACCTTTTTTTTTTATCCCGTTTTGATCAGCGCATATACACATTCATTTCCTCGTTACTCATCAATTTAACAATAGCTTGCAGCACAACTCTCAGGTGTCATTGTGCCTTTCGTTCTTTTTTTCTTTATTTTTTCCAAAAGCTGAAAATTGAATAGATTAGTCGTTAGTATAGCAGGAACTCTGTGAATCGCGGACTTACCTTACAGCATCCAATAAGTGACTAGCAATTTGCTTCCGCCTCACAGAGGGTGCAACCCAAATGGCCCTAATCCCACAAATAGCAGGAACAGCTTTGTTTGCAAGGAATACCGCTCCCATGTGTTTTTCCTCTAATGCCACAGGATTAATTGATGAAGGAGCTCTTTTCACGACCTCTCTTTGGAAATTAATACCTCCAAATTGGAGCGTAGATGAATTTGATCCGTTATCGTTTGCATCGGTACCTTCAATGCTTTTTGGCGCCTCTGAGTTTGAAAGAACTCTGTAAGCAACTTTGATTGGCTCTGCAACTAGACAACCAGCAATCCTCTGATGCAAGATATACAAATAGACCTGCCACCAACGGTGAATAAAAACAGCGGCGTGCTGATTTTACGGGAGATTCACATATCAACCTTAGTAATTAAAATTCCAAAGATTGATTCCCACCTTGTAGAGCTTATGAATCAGACATCCACTTCCAAGGTCCATCTCCATCATCTCAACAACCTTCTGAACCTGTCAATGCCATAGGCACCCCTTGAACATGTTTTTCAAAAGAGTTTATGCCAAGGAGCATGGTTGTCCAGGAATAGAGCAAAAGTATAATATATTGAAAATGGTTTCCAGCAAAAGCAAGTATAACTTTGATTACTCGTACTTCAGGCATAACGCTGAATAAGCAGAAACAAGTGAAGAAAAATCTACACAGTATGCTTGTCTTCAGCGTATCAAAATCAATCGAGCAAACATGTTTTGTAGTCATGATGAGAGAAAACATGATTAAACAGAATGCTCCTGCCCTACAAGCAGATTAGTTGCATCTTTTTGTGATCAGGATTAGGTACATCCCTCATTGACAAATTGTGGTGATATGCAATGAAAACTCATGGTCTGAACTAGGTAAAGAAGCTATTTGGATTTGTATGTTGGTTGGATTTTTTTGGGGCCTATGAATTTAGACGAGTAAATCAGAAGAAGATGATTTGCACAGCCAACCACAAGCAAGTATTCAGAATCAAAAGATGAGCCGAGTTTGGTAGATCCTATGATCTTGTTTCACAGTTGGTAACTCTCATATAACAAAAGAACCCACATAAATTAATCCCATTAATGATTTGACAACCACAATGTCATATAGAGATGTTACCAAAACTATATGAAAATGTTCCACATTCGGAACAAACTAATTCGTTCCGAACTAATGATCCAAAGAAGCCTACCCCCACTGTGCTGCATTCCGAAGCGTACGGCATACCGCAATAAGTAACCCTGGATTCACATTCAGAACAAACTAATTCCGGTCCGAACAAATGATCCAAAGAAGCTTACCTCCAGCATTCTGAAAAATATGGCATACCGCAATCAAGTAACCCTGGATCCAACTTTATCGTGGGGAAGCTGAGGGCTTGTACTAGCATTTCGTAAACAAAAAAAAAAAAAAAAAAAACTTAAGTAGAACCTTTTTCTTATGAGCAGGAGGATCACCATCCAACACCAAAATTACTCGCCCAGCCGTGGTTGAAGGCAAATTAACAACTCTTTCATTGTTCCACCCCTGTAAACATATATAGATAAGATGCCAGCACATTCATTGCACACTACCAAACTTCCATTTGAAAAACTAAAGGTGAAGTACCTTGAATTGGATACCATGCGTATAATCCTTGTGAAATTCTTTGTGAACCTTCTCATCCCCTTCATCCCCACAAGCATACATGAAGCCACATATGGAACAAGTGTGTAGAAGGAAATCAGATTGTCCCAAATCCAAATGAAGTTGAGCATAACTTCTCTTCTTTTTCAGGTTTCCATTTGGGATAGGGGTACATTTCTTTGATTCTTCTTTACTATGTTGACTAGCATCTCCATTGCCACTGCACTAGAAACCCAAAGAAGTCAAATACAGAAAGGACGCAGCAAAATTTTTTCCTGGAAAGTTGATTAACAAATTGGCAAATCCCTCTCATCAATTCTGAACAGGGACTTATTGTTGGATGACTTCATAAAACATGCACATGTAAATGACCCATATGGCTTAAGATATGACTGTTCCCAAGAAAGTCCAGCCCTGTTATATAGTTGTTTGAGGTGGATTCCACCATTTGCAAAGAAGACATTGTGAAAATCGCATCAAATTCTAAAAACAAGGTTGACCCATATATTGTCTCACAGAATACCCATAAAATTTTAATCCAGTTCTCGGCATAAGCATCACAAACAAGAGATCATTCCTATGTTTTCCCATTATTTAAAACAGGGTCGTTCTAATAACCTGGTTTATACAACTGGCCAACACACACAGACATGCAGAAATCGGAAAAAAACCAGTGTTTTTTTTTTGTCAATCGATAGAAGAGATTATTTTATATCAAATATATGTAGTACAAGTACAAACCTGGGACACTACATTAATTCTGAGAGCCATCAATACAAGAAATAATAAGCCCATTACAGGGTAGAAACAAAGAAAAAAAAAGGAAAAGCCCTATAAGAAAAGAAAATCCGCACGCAGGTGGAGAGAGTCGAACTCTGACCTTCTAGTAAGATACAAGAGTCCTAACCAATTGCGCTAACCCCAATTGGTTACCAGAGGTAAACCTAGTAAAAACAATGGATCAAAACCCACTTCCAATTTACGTGTTTTAAGAAGTTAGAATTTTCAGTAAAGAAGTAAGAACTTTCACCAAAATGAAATGCCTACTCGTTAAAATGACTTCATTGAGACAATTCCACAAACACCTTTGACCACTATATTCATGGTTACCCAAAAACCACAAAGGTGGGTTTGAAAAATTGAAATAGAAAAAGAAACTAAAACCCAACCATAGAGGGGCATGACGTTCATGAAAAAGTATGAGCTGAAATATATAGAAAGACGTACGGATGGTGAGGGTCCTGGGTTTTCCGATCGAGGGTTTGATGGAGAATCTGAGGCTACTGTTTGGGGGAGTTTTGGCGGCGGTACTCTATGATTGAAGAAATCGCTGATCTTGGATTGCATGCTTGGTTTTGGCGATCTACAATTGCTCTGAATCGTTAAGGATTTGTTGATTTGTTGCAATTTTTTGGCGTCAAGTTTAATTTCAAAGATGAGGAGATTCCCGCCAATATTTCCCTTTTTTAAATTCGCCCTAAATAAAAGGAGTACTGCATAAAAATGAAAAATCCAGTCTAAAGAAATGAATACGTGACGCCGTGACGGTAAGAGCAACGACACCATAAATGCCAATTTTTTCATTGTCATTCTCATTTTTGCCAAGAAATAGTGGTTTTTTTTTCCTTTCTCGCGGATACCTTTAAAATTACATTTTTGATTATATTGAGCATAATGAATTCGATCGGAAACTTTGGGATATTTTTTTAGATATTTTTTGTAGATGTCCCCGGAACCGCCCCATATATATATATATATATATATATATATATATATATATATATATATATATATATATATATATATATATATATATATATATCATCAAGGTTGTTGTACAATTTGGAAGTCTTGTAGTGCACAGCCGCATTACAACTTCACGGTTGTAGTACGACCGATCCGACTGTCCATTTCAACATGGACAATTTCGATTTAATTCGATCTCTTATTTATCTGGACCGTTCATTGCTCGGATACCCACATATTGCCAAATTTGAGGAAGAAAATGGCATTTTCCAAATTTGAGAAAATTTTGTGTTTGCAAGTGGAGGGTGCTATTTGCCATTTTTGAAAAATGACGACAAATTATGTCAAATTTAGCAGCCGGTGTAGTTGCTCTAACATTATCAGAGAAAAATCGGAGTATGTAGTTATTCTCCGCAACTCCATATCAAAACCATAGGCCACCGTGAGAAGACAGAAAATGTTTATGGGAAAACAAACTACTTCCGTGCATAAATTGTGTAAATTTTTTGACACCAATTTAAAGAATCGATTGAGATCTTTAATTCGGTTAATTTTAATATTATGCACAAAAGGGTTTTATTTTCTGATCCAAAAAGTACTCAGCAAAATTTTAGTTGGAGTTGGAGTTTTTCAAGAATCGAAGTTTTGGGTTGGATTAAAGAACCATTAGAACAATCTATGCGTATTTGTTACTACCAAATTTGATGTAATGCCCCTTGATTTTTCAGTATCCATCCATCTTGAATCTCTAAACCTGACAGCCTATATTCGAACATTGTGCTAGCAGCTTGTTCGAGCTTCGCTTTGAAAATCTACCGAGTTTAAAAATTCATTCAAGCTTTGCATATTCCTTTCAAGTCAATTTGAGTCTTAAATTCGACAGATTGTTAAGCGAGCTCTGGTAGCTTCACATATACGTGATTTATCGAGCTGAGATCAAACTGAACTTGCAAAATTAAGGAGTTTCAGAGGTGTTCATTGTTCAAGACCTGACTTATATATACAATAAGATGAGCCAATTTCAAAGGAGCTTCACAAAGAAACAATGGTCGAGCTCAAATAGCTTATTTCACTGGTGAACCAGCCATCATGCAAGACTAGACTACTGTAACATACATTTCCAGCTGAAATCCTGTTATTAAAAGATCATCATCCCGCTCGCATTGCTTCCTCCAAGATACAGGATATGAAGTCTGCATCGGTTATTTTGAGGATGGAGGAGCAAAGAGGAGAGCGGCACAACTATTTGATTTACATCTTGGACCTGATGCGGCTCAAGCTCGCTTCAATTGTTCCATGGGGTTCATCGGTTGGTAAATACACATCATCTTTGAACTGCAAAATCATTGAAAAGGAGTAGCATCAAGCATCACAAAATCTTTTTTTACCAGGTTTCGAAGGTAAATGTGCACAAAAAATCCAGTGAAATCTACTACAGGTGCACCCTTGTTAAGGACCTCATGCTCAAGCATCCAAGTCCTTTTCTTGATTTCCAACATACGTCTCATTGATTTTACGGGGTCAAACCTTCGAAATAGATCGTGTTGTTTAACGAGTCTAATCGTCCCAATTTAGACCCACACCACACTATTCTATACAGACATGTCCTGCACCCCTTCCTTTTTTCTGCTTGGCACATATCCTACACCCTTATCCTTCACAATCGTTCCACGTGTTCCTAGGAATGTGCAGCGGCAAATATCAAGAATTGGAACCATCTTTCGAACGTAACTTGGGCACATTAATATCTTCAAAAACAAGGTCAGCTTTCTCCACGTTGAAACTTCTACGGTTGTCATATGTATTCCCGAAACTTTATATTTTATTTTATCAGCCGTATGTATTCTCGATATAACACATGACAGTTACGAAAACACAATGGTGCCTCGTACTTAACTCATTTTTTTCCCGGATAAAAGAACGAAAGAACGAGAGATCGACTACTTCCCAGGGTACTCCACTACTCCTCAGGAAATAGGTTCTAGCATTACTTGACAAAATACAAGAAGGAAGATGGGCCAAATAAAATTACATAGCTTTTAGACGCTTAGAAAACAATCTACCACTCTCCACCGATAATCCCTGACATTTCAATTAGCTCAAAGGTAACTTTTCATGACATCAAAAGAATGTATTACCTGGACAATAACATTCTCTTTGTTTGATAGATTAACCGGAAGGAAATGAATATTTGGCATTTTCAATTGGATAGATGATACATCAGGAAACCTGGAAACATAGTAACTAAGAATCAATCTCCAACAAAGGCCACAGATAAACCAAAAACAAGGTCAAGCATTTAGGTTGTGTGCGTATGAGAGAGAGAGAGAGAGAGAGAGAGAGAGAGAGAGAGAGAGACCTCCCAAGAACAGCCTCCGCCATTTCATAAAGAGTCCTTTGGACAGATGGGCTGTATACTCCTTCCTTTGGAGGACCAAAGAAAGTATCAACCAAAACTTTTTTCACATCCCGAAACCTCTCACTGAAGTAAAATGGCTTTGAAGGCACGCTAGAGAGAGATTCCAAAGAGTACCTGCTTCAACAGTGCCTATCTCAATGCCTGCCTTTAAATTTCTCAAGATACGAATTCACGTACAAATTGTAAAAGAAGAGAATTGGAAATCAAACAAACAGGGTGTGCCAGTCTCTCAGGAATTACATACATCCATGATGCAGTCACCTCCGTTGCCAGCATCCTCTCGCGTGTTTCGGGTAATATTGTGTATTTGTCCCTTACGAATCCTTCAAAACCTGACTGTTGCACAAACAATTTACTCCGAATCAAGAATATCAAAACAAATTGCATGACAGGCATGCACTACCTCCGTTGTTTCCATGGCTTTACACTTTATACGAAGCAAATGCCAAGAATACCCACAAAACTGTCAAACCCAAATGCTGAATTTTCACCTCTTGACTTCTACAGTGTGCAATTTCGTTTTTTCCCCGCATGGAGCCAAATTGCCAAACTGCAAGCTACATAGACAACATGCTTGCCCAAACTAACATGTCCATACTACTGAAGCCCCAAGAAGACGTAACTATTGTCCTGTTGCCATGCAATTTGCAAATGCACAGTAGACAATTACAGTCCATTGATTCTAATGATAGCACCTCACTTTGTGTTTGTGACCTCATTCCAAATGTTAAACTTGTTACTGTGTCACCTTTTCCCATCATTCTGTACGCAAACATATTGCTTACAAATTTTGATGACAGTTAGTCTTTACTTGTTGACTTACATAGTTACATCACTAAACAAAGACATTTTAACAAAGACATATTTACCAAGATCATATTACATTGTTAGACATCCAGCGAATACTGATGACAAGAATCAGAAAGTTCAGCTTACCTTGGTAGTCTTCAGCAATGCCAATCCTTCGATGCCAGAAGTCACCTTCAGAGCACCAGATTTCTTTACTATAACTTCAGTTGTTTGTTTCTCAGATCCAAGTTTAAAACCTTAAATACGAAAGACAATCAGAAAGAATAGTTAATGTATGTGCAAATGCCCAAGTTCAAAATATAGAATTGCTACTGAGAGGCGCTACAAAATTCCATATTTCTAAATCCAGTATCGTACCAGCCGGTACGTACCAGATTTACCTAAAACCAGTACCCAACCCCTCTAATTTCATTTAGGTCGGTACGGGCCATACCAGAGTGTACCAGTCAGTACCGGGTGAGTACCTGTCATACTATTATTTCTTAAATATTTGTTTTTTAGAGGTAATTCGACAACTAAGGCTTTTGTACTAAAAAAAATCATGAATTTCTTTATTTCTTAATATATGAGCTTCATAGTCATGACTAATAATTTTCTTTTGGTGCATTTTTCATGTTGGTTGAATTTTTTAGCTTTGCAAGCACACATATAAGTATACATAATACACATATAATATTTATGGCGCAAAATCTGAAACCGTAACTGAAGTTATACTAGGAAAAAAGGTACCAATACTGGTATGGTATTCAAAACCTTGTTTCTAGAAAACTATACTCATTGGCTGTTGCAGGTTGGCCTTTGTAAATATCTTCATTTCAAAGAAGTAACAAAGTTTCTCATCGAGACATAGCAGTACAGCATCCAATTCATTATAATGTGCCAAGGAGAAGATAGCAAGACACCTGACTGTAACAACTGAATGAACAAAGCATCAACTTTGCCTCAAGGAACAAAGTTTCTCAAGGATTGTATTATTTGCTTGAAGGAAAAAAGTTTTAGATTATGGGGGATGTAGTTTGAGAGGTGACATTACTGGAAGCTAGTAGTTCCAAAGTCAATATACAACTGACTAGCAGCCACCTAAGCTGCCTTATAACCAGGTTAATGACTAGAAACAAATTGCATAGGCTCCAAAAGTGATGTGGCAATCTTATCTTGAATTAAAATATATACGGAGTAACAAAATACCTAATAACAAATCGATGCTTATTCTCAACTCATGGATTTGAATGATGAAAATACTGACCATGCTTGTGTGGTTGACCATCTATAATCATTCGTTTCCATGGCTTTTCTACTATCTTGATGATGGAAGCAGTAACCTAGAGAAAGTAATGCCAGTAGAACATGTCAGCAAATGATAAAAAACTATTAACATAAATTAAGTCCTTATTCCAAGCCAAGGGCCCTCACGCTAAGCAAACTGCACTTGGAAAACATATGCTCATCATAGTACCAGCTACAAAATGCATTGGTCAGTTACAGAACAGCTGGGCCTGGGATAAAGTTCTTGAACATGCCAGTCCAAAGCTTAGCTTGGTTAATTGATTTCCACCAAACAAGAGCAAACAGATGTCAACATGGTTCCACTTACGATTGTCAATAGTTGACCAACTTTTAATGGCAAGTTCAGGAAGCAATTTCATGGCACATTAAAAAACAAAAGAACACTAATCTTGGATTACTACTTCAAAGAGAATACTTGAAATGGAATGGCCCTTGTGATCACATAAACCAAATTTAAGCAGAATTTACATAGGGGATTACAAGCCTCCCGGCTTTCAGAGACACCAATGCACAACACAGAACTACCATTTGGCTACTCTCTTCTCCGAATTTCACTTAGAAAAATAACCAACTCACCACCATTGGTGAGAACATTATAATATCTACCTGCTTATAGAAGGTTGTAAAGTGCTTGCCAAGTCCAATTGCAAAGTCCTCCATTGAAATCTGCTCCGAACACTCCTTCGCTTTGACATACACCTGCACGATACCCAGAAAATACTTTTTCTCTCATAGAGGGAAGTAGGGAAGAGGTCGTGCATAAGGACATATGAAGGACATAGTACAGAGCGAGATGTGAAAGAATTATTGCATTCTTTAAGCATTGAAGATGGCTATCATAGCACCCCAATTGTATTACTGGCGAAAATAAGTCACATCTGCAGTATGCTTTTCACTCTAATCTTTACACATTTGTTGGGTGCAAAGAAAGTAATTGCTTTTTGTCACACACCCCTCCCCCGGTTTCAGAATTTTCCCCAAACCTTGATCCTCCCCCAACAACAATGGCTTTTGACTACATGAAGGAACCCATTTTAATCCCTAAAAAAAAAAAAAAAAGACATGTACAAGTTCCTGCAAACTAGAGAAAAACAGCTAAAGCATTTGAATTGATACAAAACTAATTCATGGCAAGAAACTATATTACACCTGTGCACGCAGCTACTCACTACATTCCACTGTTTAGACAATTAGGGCTTGTTCGTTTGGAGTACTCAACACCCCTGCGCACAGCCCCCAATAAATTTTTTCTATATATATCTCTCTCCACTCATTACACTTTAAAACCTCCCTCAAAACCCAAACTGAACAAGCCCGACTCCGTTCATACCGAACAAGCCCGACTCCATTCATTTTGGGGTTTTGGATTTTGGATTCTAATATTTATCCTATTTTTCTCCAATCATTACTCTCATTTTTCTCTATCTCTCTCCAATCATTACCCATTTTTTCAATCATTACTCTATTTCTCTCTACACTTATTACCTACAAATCCAAATCCAAATCCAAAATCCCAAAACAAACGGGGAGTGATGCAAACAATCCAAGCTACTCACGTTGAAATAAGTGTTGTTTGCAAGCCAGTTCGATATCAACTCCTTCATTTTCTAATCTTGGCGTGTAAGAAAACCAAGCTACTCAAGCGTGACTTGTGATCACCAATCATTACTCTCATTTTTCTCTCTATCTCTCTCCAATCACTACCCTTTTTTTAATTATTACTCTATTTCTTTCTACACTTATTACCAACAAATCCAAATCCAAAATCCCAAAACGAACGGGGAGTGATGCAAACAATCCAAGCTACTCACGTTGAAATAATCGTTGTTTGCAAGCCGGTTCGATATCAACTCCTTCATTTTCTAAACTTGGCCTGTAAGAAAACCAAGCTACTCAAGCGTGACTCGTGATCAACTTGTTCGAGCTGAACCAATCTGGAGTAATAAAAAACCGAACCAGAACATGTTCATTGAATTACGCTATGTTTCCAGCCCAAAATCTAATAATTTACTACTCTCGGCTCGCTTACAGCCCCATAGGAAGCTACAAGCGGTTTTCAAACATTTTCCACAAGTTTTCTGAGAAAAAAAAACTACTAATCCCTTTCTTCTTCTACGTGATCTAAACAGTGTAGTATTGCAGGGAGTGTATTTGTAAGAATCCCCCCGCAAGTGACAAGCGGCGAAGTCCAATAAAGTTTAATTAGATCAATACTTCAACTAATTCTAATTGGTTCAAACAAGAAGATAACTTAGAATTTCAAAAATCCTGTAACCAGTGGAAAAAAAAGGGTATTGAAATCCTTTTTCTTTTAATCGCCGTGCATAGCACGGAATGATTCTAGTTCCAAATTAACCAAAACCGATGTTAACAACAAAAGCAATTAGGATAATTCCGAACCTTTGACAATCAAACAAACATGTCTCCACGAACATAACCAACTGATTAAACAAAATTTCGAACATACACAACACATAGAGATAGAGAGAGGAAGGAGAGGAAATATACGGTGTTCTTCATGGTATCAGTGGCGACGATGTGGGAGTTATCGCCGTTGAAATAGGCGGGTAGGCAATCGGAGAGGAGACTGACGCTGACGTTCCACTCCACAAACGAGTGGCTGCCATCCGATCGCTTCCAAACCCTGCCGACCCTCACCCTGGTCTTCCCGTGCCTCTGCTCGAACTTCATGCCGTCTGTTTCGCCCGCCATGAATCCGAGGAATCTTTTTAGTGCAGTGATATTCGTGTACGAGGAAGAGAAGGTGATGGCGCAGAGAGAGATCAAGAGGAGAAGAAAGTACAGAGTTTTATAGATCCATTTTTCTGCGCAAGCGCGTGGGCGGAACTCTCCTTTTTCGTGACGGAATTGTCTAAAATGGACAAACCAGATTAAAACAGAGCCGCCCCCCTGACAACCCCCCGACACCGCCCCCCTCTCTCTCGCCAAGAAGACCAAAATGCCCCCAACTCCTACCCTTTTAATTCTTTAAAATTCTTTAATTCTATTATTTATTTATTTATTTATTTATTTACTTATTTAATTTTAATTTGGTTAACTCAAATAATATTTTCAACTAAAATATGTTTTTTACATTTAAATTTGACTTTATATTTAAGGCTTTGTTCTCTTGAACTTAACTTAAATTTGAAAACTTTGTCCTTGTGAAATTTACGTTATTAATTCGTCTTGACAAGAAAAATTGAAGAAATAATTATTTTTTTAAAATTTTACCTAAGTATTTTGAGAAATAATCATTTTTTAGCAAAATACTTGGGTAAAAGTAAAAAAAAAAATTATTTTTCCAATTCTTCTCATCGAGACGAATCAATGACCCACAAAAATTTGACGCAAAACTAACAAATGTAAAAAACATTCAAATAAAGATAATTTTCAGATTTAAGTTAAGTTCAAGAGAATGAGGCCTAAGAACTTTATATTATTTTAATTTGTCTTAACAATAAATTAAAAATTAAAAATACGCACCATTTATCTATGAAAATTGGAACATTTCTGGTTCAAACGGAATAAATACATCGTTTATATATTGTTCTAATTTTCAATTCAGTTGAAATGGTGCGAAGATCTTACTTTTTTAATCATTTAATCTTATATGGTCGTAATGAATTTTTTGCTCTAAGGTTTTTCAACGAGCACCCTAAAATTTCTTATTTAGTTTCAGTGCTCTATAAGGGTGCCCATTGAAAAGCCTTATAACCAAAAATTCATTATAACCATTTAAGATAAAATGATCAAAAAATAAGACATTTGCACTGATCCAAACGAATTAAAAATTGAAATGGAATTCTTCCGGACCGATCTTATGTGAGTGAAATATGTAGGTCCTTGCGTACAAACGCGCACAAGTATCTTCCCATAAAGTCCTATTTGCACGGGCGCCCACCGTTCCTCTTTGTCTCTCTCTCTCCCCCTTCTGTCCCACGCGCACCCCACTCCCTATCTTTATTCCTTGTAGCAATTAATGTAGAGTTTGAGAAACAAAAAAGTCAGACACAGATGTAAGTGCAAAATGGCCTCTCTTTCTCTCTCCTCTCTCTTTTCAGCCTTCAGGCGCTCTCTCTCTCTTCTATCATTTTCTCTCTTTTCTTTTTTGAATTCAAAAAACTTTAAAATCTTTTATAATTTTTTTGTACATATCTAATCCTTACAAAATTTATATTTTGGAAATCTACTTGTAGATACCTGTCTAACGAGACCAATATTGAATATAAAATTGTGAAAAATAAAATTTTATTTTCCAATATCCGTTTTATTTTTTTTCTAAATTTATAATTTATTGTCTAAATTCACAATGTTTATTTAATAACTAATTGTGTTTAAATTATTAATTAACAGTCTAATAGTATTAATTAACAGTTTAAATTTACAACTAATAGTGTAAAACAAAACAATAAAAGTTTACACCTAAAAAAAATCATTCTTCCTAGCATAATTTTACAACTAATATTAGTCTTATTTAATATATTTTGCTGAGTAAATTTTAAAAATATAAATTTTATAAAAAAATGCTTATTTACAAAAAAAAAAACTACTACTATTAGTATAATATTTTAAATTAAAAAAAAAAAGAGAGAGAGAGAGAGGAAGAGAGGAGCGAGGGGGAGAGGGGCGGGAGAGAGATTGAGAGAGAGGGAGATGATGCATGAGAGAGGGAGGAGGAGAGATAGAGAGATCAAAAAGGAAAGAAAGTGACACAGGAGGGAGAGAGAGAGAGAGAGAGAGAGAGTGTGTGTTAGTGAATGACGCATGAGAGAGAGGAGGAGCAGGAGGGAGGGAGGTGGGTGAGAGAGAGAGAAAGTACTCCGTACTTAGCTTGGCGGGGCCAAGTCAGAAGCGGGGCAGCCGGGCAAGAATGGGTACAGCGCGTGGGTTTTTTTGGCAGGACACCTATAAGGCTATAAGGCATGGCATTGCACACATAGCGCATAGAATTTGGTGGGCTACAAACTTGAAAACAGTGGGCTTTTTTAAACGGTGGGCTGGAAACATATGCAAAAGTCCATCTGCCTCCAATGTTTTCTTTTCTTTTTTCCTCGCGAGACCATCAGCGTGGCAACCCCCTGGGGATTGATGAGAGTTGTTGTAGTGCGATAGTCGCACTACATTGTGGAGTGCGGCGGATTCAACCGTCTATCTCGATATGAATGGCTAGGATTTAATTCGAGCTCTTATAAATCCAAATCGTTAATTGCTGATATGGACAGCCGGATTTGTCACATTATACGTGTAGTGCGGGAGTGCACTACAACACCCCTGGATCCCTCCTTGGGCGTGATCAATTGGCATGAGCTCTCTTCCCCCCCTTCACTGGTCCAATACTCATTCGCAGATGTGAGGCCAACCCACCTGTTGGAACTCGAACCCTGCCAACTGAGCTACCACCTCAAAAATCCTTTTCGATAGTACCTATTGTTGAAAATTTATTATTTTAATATTAAATTTCTTTACATTATTGTGCTAATTAGACTTTTTAAAGCCGTGTGTATGTCTACATAAGAGACTCGATCTTATCTTGTTAATAGCACATGACATAACACTTAATTGGATATCCACTTGTAAGATCAAATTTGATCTTGTCCCCTCAAGGAGCAAATCTAAAAAAAATAAAGGGGCAAATCTAGCATATCTTATTTATGCCATGGATTTGGTCATAAATGAACAATTAATGTTTGGATTCCTTCCTTCTAATTTTGCCTATAAGTATGCATATGTTTTGCACTTATGAGATATCCCCGCCATAGAGCCGCAAGCAAACTATTTCTAAAAACATTCAGCTTTGTCCTCCATCTATATTCTCTGAAAAATAGCTTGTAAATTTAATATGTACGAGAGACTGTAAGAGTCTTAGGCAAAGTATAAGGGGGTTTCATTTGTGGAGTTTTGCGTTCTTCAACTTGTGCAAGGTAGGTCTGAACTAGACGATAAATTATCTGAAAAATTGCTTGTAAATTTAATATGCACGTGAGATTGTTAGAGTCTTGAGCAAAGTATAAGGGGGTTTCATTTGTAAAGTTTTGGGTTTTCCTAGTGCAAAGTAGGTTTGAACTAGACAATAAATTATCTGAAAAATAGCTTGTAAATTTAATATGTATGTGAGATTGTGAGAGTATTGGGCAAAGTATAAGGGTGTTTCATTTGTGGAGTTTTGGATTCTTCTACTTGTGCGAAGTAGGTCTGAATTAGACGATAAATGATCAAGTTGTTTTATCTTAGAGGGGACAAGACAGAGATTTTCTACCGTTCCGCTTTATTATTGTAGAGGGCTTGAATCTCCTCAAAGTAAACGATATTTTCATGACTCAACCTGTTAATTTGTCCATTATTATTATTTCAGCAACAACTATCAATGGGAAGAGACTGTAGGAGGTGGCTTAGCAAAAAGAAAAAAAGAGACCGTAGGAGGTGAGCGCTATCTCTAAATCTATGGGTACGTTGCTTTGCCCTTCGAATTAGTAGCCCGTAATTCAAATCAAACAACCAAGCTCAGTAATCCGACAAGACTGACTGAGAATTCAAAGGGAGATAGTAGGATAATCGGCAATTAGACAAACAAGTCAAAGCTCAAAGGAGGTTAACAATGGACTAAATATACAAACTCTTACAAATCCAAAGTATCAGAATATGAATGATCAGCCACGATCTTGTTACGGCTTCATAAGTCAAGGAAAAAGAATTCCTTTTTTAATCTGCACATATGGCTCGGATCTAACCTTAGCGCGTGAAAATCTAAACTGTTCATTATTCGAATTAAGATTCAAGTCGTCAATTGTCGAGATGAACGGTTGAATCGGCTGGTTGGGTAAAAGAGAGAATCGATGTGACCCTTTCAAAAAGAGGTATGAGGTTTGAGTATACAGAGAGACATCAAATTCTGTTTGGTTGTTAATTTATTTCTTTTCCGCAAACCTATCAAATCGTTATTTTTTTGACTGAATCAGCGCAGTTCGGGTTTACCCAAATAAATATTTATTTGCAATTTTCAAATTTAAAAATAATAAACTTACTGAAATAAAAAAATATACAATATAGATCTTAGATCTATCAATCCCTGGGGAAAAAAGATGTAAATCTTTTATTTTTAAGCTTAAAAATAAATACTTATTTAAATAAATAAGTGGACCGGGGCCGCAACATTAAGGCTCTGTTTGGAACCCACGGAAAAGGAAAGGAAAATAAAATAAAATAAAAGAGAAGGAAAATGAGAGGGAAAATTTACTATTCATTACACTTAAAATTCTTGTTCGGACGCCATTTTAGTTTTAGTTTTCATTTTGTTTCTAATCATTACTTTACATCTTTTTCCAAACATTATCCTATTTTTTCAATTATTACTTTCTTATCTCTCTCTATCTCTCTCCAATCATTACCCCTATTTTCAATCATTATCCTATTTTTCTCTCCACCCACTACCAAAACTAAACTAAACTAAACTCTCAACCAAACAATACCCTTATTTTCTTCACTTTTTCTCTTTAAACCAAACAATTGAAACGAAATTTTTAAAGTTTTTCTTTCCTTTTTATAGGTTTCAAACATAGCCTAAAATAAACACATAGACCATGCGGCCCGTTTGGATGAAGGATATGATTTTGGGTGGATATAGAAGGAGGGTGGATTTGAAGGTGGATATGTAATAAGGGTGGATATGTAAGGAGGGTGGACCCACCCCCTAAGAAGGGTGGATTTGTAATCCGGTGTTTGGATGGTTTTTTTGGGAGAGGGATTTGGAGGGTGGATATGATGGGATAAGTGTGAAATGACTTTATTGCCCTCATTTTATTAATTTAATGGGTAATATAGGTTAATTTAATTAAAACTAAAATAAATAAATATTTGTCAAAAAAATATGATAAAAATAAATGAACTTAGGTAATTCATGTTTAAACCTTAATTTCTTTTTTCAAGAAAAACGGATTAAAAGATAAAATATTTGTAAAATAAATAAATTATTTTGAAAGTTATATGAAAAAAACAGATTTTTTTTTTTTTTTTGGGTTAAATCTTCATAGTCAAATGGGAGGTAGATGGTTGTTGGATCATGTGAGTGGTAGTTTAACCACATGGGTAGTAGGTTCAACAAACTAACATATACAAAATTTTCCTATAAATAGGTTTCATTTTTTTATTTCATCTCATCCCAAATATCATCTCCATTTTAATTTTTAGTTTGATATTCTCAATTTTTTTCTTTTCATTTCAATGGCACGCCGGGAGTGGAGTGAGGAGGAGGAGGAGATGTTGTTAGAAATCCTTACGAGCCTAGTAGATGCGGGACTTTAGCAAAATGAGAACGAATGGTTCATACCGGCATCCTTCGTAGTTTTGGAAACTCAAATGCAAGATTCTTTTCCCCAAGGTGGTATTACGAAATTTCATATCGAGGCAAAGATAAAGTATTGGAAGGCAACATGTTTCCGACTACAATACATGCTTCAAATTTCCGGATTTGGTTGGAATGAAAATGAAAACAAACTGGTGGTGGAGAATGAGGTTTGGAATGAATTTGTCAAAGTAAGTATTTTTGTTTTTAATAAACATTTATATACTCTTGTTGATGAATAATTTGGCATATTTTCCATGTGTTATGTTTGTAGGTGAATCGACAATTTAGAAACATGAGGGACATGCAATTCCCCATGTTTAATCGATGGAGCCATTGCTTCGTACGTTTCAGAGGTTGACGTTGGATGCTTGAGATTATAAATTTCCCATGTTTAATAAATTCCCCAGGTTGACGTTAGACATGCAATTCCCCATGTTCAATAAATTTGTTGCTTTGTACCCGTATCTGCAGCAGTGTAATATACAGTCTTTATTTCTAAAATAGAGAAATTAAACTTATAAGTTCATTCCGAGTCAAATAGATGTGCCAACAAAATACAACATACAAAACCTAACAAAAAGAATAGAACAAAGTATGTTGTTATACTAATATGATGTTGAACTTCCAAACCACTCGCAGATGTGGAAGCTTCATCACTTGATTGATGTTCAGTTCGGACAGATTGCATTTTCATGAGCCGGTATCTTTCCTCATGGAATTGTAGCAATGCTCCTTCCGCTTCGTCGAACGTCTTGTATCTTTTTTTCAAGTTCCCCGGGAATCCATTAACCTGTAGTTCCGCAATCTCCCAACTTGTATATATTCCCGGATTACGCCCGACGAAAACCACCCAATAGTATTCTTCATCTTGACTTGTCATTGAAAAATCTATTTGAAAACACTGATGATCACATTACAGTAACGAATACAAACATGATGTATATATGTACGGCGGCTCAGATATGTTTTTAACGGGCACATAGTGCTCCACTTGGCTACAACTTATGTTGCCGAACGGTAATTAAACCATTGACCCTCATAAGTTATCCCGCCAATAAGATGTCTTGCCTTGATATTTTGCCAACATATCATCATAGCGCAACAAATAAATTTAATTTCACCCATAAAACTAACCCATTAATGATAACATGGCAGAAACAGAAATACCCACAAAAACCGTGTGAAAACCATAAGAAAAAGCAGCCTCAGAAACCATCACACTTCTGTGTGAAAACCTGAAGAAAACCAGGCCAGAACCGTGCAGAAAACCAGGCCACAAACCACCTAAAAAACAGCCTCAAAGCAGCCCACAAAGCAACAAAAAAATAGTCTCAAAAACTGCAGAAAACCAGCCCACAAACCACCTAAATGACAGCCTGAAAAAGCAACAGAAAAACAGCCCACAAACCACCTAAAAAATAGCCTCAAAGCAGCCCACAAAGCAGCAAAAAAACAGTCTCAAAAACTGCAGAAAAACAGCCACAATCCACCTAAATGACAGCCTGAAAAAGCAGCAAAAAAACAGCCCACAAACCACCTAATAAACAGCCTCAAAGCAGCCCACAAAGCAGCAAAAAAACAGTCTCAAAAACTGCAGAAAAACAGCCACAAACCACCTAATCGACAGCCTGAAAAAGCAGCAGGAAAACACCCCACAAACCACCTAAAAAACAGCCTCAAAGCAGCCCACAAAGCAGCAAAAAAACAGTCTCAAAAGCTGCAAAAAACGGCCCACAAAGTAGCAAAATGACAGCCTGAACCAGCAGATAAACACCCCACAAAACCAGCCCACAAAACACCCAAAAAACAGCCTCAAAAACCTCTAGAAAACATGCCATAAAGCAGCCAAATATCAGCCCAAACACCTGCACAAAAACAGCCCACAAACCACCTACAAACCTCCCCAAAAATTAGCCTGTTTACGTGCACATAAACAGCCCATTAACCAGCCAAATATCAGCCCATAAAACCTGCAGAAAAAAAGTATAACACCAGGCCAGAAACCACCAAAACTGCACTATCGTGTGACCATCCTCATAATTGCCCAATAATTTGCACTGTCCAATGACCAGCAAAACCCATAATGGGACTGCACTTTGTACACTGGACTACACACACACACTAGTATCATAGCCACTGATAAATGCCAACATCATAGAAATCAGGTTTTGGCTCAGGTAAAAATAACATCATAGCCACCGATAAATGCCAACATCATAGAAATAAGGTTTGGCTCAGGTAAAGATAATATCATCGCCATCGATATGTGCCAACATCATAGATATAAAATTGGCTCAGGTAAAAATAACATCATAGCCACCGATATGTGCCAACATCATAGAAATAAGGGTTGGCTCAAGTAAAGATAACATCATAGCCATCGATATGTGCCAACATCATAGATATAAAATTGGCTCAGGTAAAAATAACATCATAGCCATCAATAAATGCTAACTTAGTCATCAAAAAATCATCAGATTCATAATTGCCATTTGAAGTGCCAATGAATACAAGTTTAGTCACATTTGTCTTACCATCATCATTGCCCTAAATACATCATCATTGCCCAAAATACATCATCATTGTTGCCCTATAATCTACTCTATTCGTAGATCATCATCGTTGCCCTATCATTTACCAATTACATGTAGTTAACAAGATCATAGTCTAGTGCATCATTACAAAAAGGAGGAATGACATCCTCCACAAATATATATGTTTGTAACCATTCACAAAAAGGGCGTAGTATCATTCACAAAAAGGGCCTACTACCATTCACAAAAAGAAGGAATGACATCCTTCCCAATTGGCCCAAAAAGTTCAAGACATCCCTAGTTGTCTTTCCCATAAAACTTCCCCGCCAATACCAACTCCACCCATCTTTGTTTGCGTGCCGCGGGTATGCCATAGAATGTGTCCACCCTATCTTCCGCTTGGACGATGATGGCATTGACGATATACCTATCATCTTCATCCATGTCAAGCTTAAGCAATTCGTCAAACACCCTCTCCCTTCTAGAAGATAGTTGCTTCTCATAGCCTATGGCATCCGCAATCTTCTCCATTACCGTAGCGCTTTGAGTTAGGTAATTCCCCAATGCCTCAGGTATGGCCACTTCTTTTTTGGCCTTCTTCTTTGGCGGCATTGGCACGACATTGGTATTGACACGCCCATTGGGATTGACATTGACATTAGCACGAGCATTGGAATTGGCTTTGCCACGAGCATTGGTATTGGCATGATCAGTCGCATTGGCATTGACATTGGAATTGGTTCTAGGAGTGTTGGCATTGGAACACCCAATAGGAGTGTTGGCATTGGCATTGGAATTGGTTCTAGGAGTGTTGACATTGGAACACCCAATAGGAGTGTTGGCATTGGAATTGCTTGTCGGAGTGTTGGCATACGATAGGTCAATAAAAGTATCACCTTGCCATATTGCCTCACCATTTGCAAACCTAGGTGTATAGCACTCTTCCAAGTAGTCATCAATGTTTGGGATTTCATCTTGGTTTGGGCTTTCAACGGGGTCACAATTGTCTAAGTCCGCCGCATCCTCGGCAAAATCACCCGTTGCCCTATCAATCCCAAATAAAATTTGCCAACTCTCATACATTGGAAAAGCCTTCCCATTCATGCCTTTCACTTTTGGATTGAACTGCACGTGTTCAATGGCATGCATTACATGAGAGGGCGGTAGTTAAAATTAATTACAAAAGGACAACAACAATGTCACGGCGGGTTTAAATAAATGAGTAGAGAAGTTACCTTCTCATATTCCTTCCACACATCCTCTGAATCCACCTCGATGGAGTTAGTTGCATGATTCCACGCAAACCCACTTAGGCGTATCATGTCGGCAATATGACCATATTTTTCCTTCCAAAATTTGACCTTCGACTCTATGTTTGGTTGAGCTTTGAGAGTGGTCCCGGGCAATAGCTTTTGCAAGCCTTTCTCAACTTCAACATAGAAGCCCGACTTGAAACCATTATGGGCTTTCCATGTTTCATTTTCCGAGACCGCGTCCAACATGCACGCAAGTAAGGCCTCCTCTTCCTTAGGAGTCCATAGCCTACGTGATTGTTTTTCTTGTCCCCCCTTGGCATTGCTTCGTTTTGATTTCGAAGTTCGTTGACTTTCCATGATGTTTGCTAACCTTATTTGAATGACAATAACAATTTGACATAGGCAATAAGTCAACAAATAGTATTCATTACATGGAAATAGTTGATATGTTTCAACATTGGCATCAACATCGGCCAGAATTGTTCAACCACTCTATTAAACAAATCCACTTAAAACAAATAAACAACACAATTTAAAGAAATCCTAATGGCCAGCCCCATGATGAGCTAACCAATCATTGTACATTTCAGTAGCCAAGTTATCCCTCATTTGGGTCCATTCATTCGTTGTTTCAATGCTTGTAATGTACTCTTCAGGTGGCACATTATGCAGGTTTTGCTGCTCCCATGCCGTGTATTCAGCCTCAACAGGATCCACTGGCATTGTACGCTTAATGAGATTGTGCAGGAGGCAACATGCTGTGACAATGCGACATTGAGTCCTAATGGGATAGAAAGTGTATGATCTCAAGATTCCCCATCTCATCTTAAGCACCCCAAAGCATCTCTCCACAACATTGCGTGCGGCAGAGTGCCTCATGTTGAAGCACTCTTCTCGGCTCTGGGGCACGTGTCCTTGCCTCCAAATGTTTATGTGGTATCGTTGACCCCTGAATGGTGCTAATAATCCCGGTCCATTAGTGTAACCGGCATCGACGAGGTAGTAACGACCTACAAATGTCATACATAGGTGTAGATGAGTACGTTCACACAAATGTGGATGTATGTTGAGTAATGGAAAGGTTGCAAAGTGACATACCCTGTGGAATTTTCAACCCATTTGGCCTCACCAAGGCGTTTCGAAGCACTCTCGAGTCTGTGGCGGAGCCCTCCCAACCAGACAATGCATATATGAATTGTAGGTTTCGACTACAAACTCCTAACACATTTGTCGCGTAGTCACCCTTTCTTGACCTGAAGCGTGCCTTCAGTTCGGTTGGGGGGAGGACAGGTATGAAGGTACCATCTAAAGCCCCTAGACAATTCTACGACATACCAACGATTTATTTTATTAGATTACATTATCATAATGAATAATAGCATTACAATAATTGAACACTTGAAATTGTCTGTACCTCAAACCATTTCCACCTAACATCCGGCTCATTAGCAGGAATAGCTTCTGGATGATACCATAAGACATTGTGAAGGCGCAACACCACCAGCAAAACAGCGTTGAAATGTCTACTAATTGTTTCTCCTGATCTCCAAAATTGAAAGGTCGTACGCCTATTTTTTGTATGGTGCGAAAGAATCCACAAAAATATCGCAACTCTCTCCACAAGAGTGACATTCCTAGACTCCTCTAGTCCATTTTGCTTAAGTAAATGACACAAACTCATGAAGGTATACCTATTTACCCTCAATTGATTGTGACAATCTTTGTCACTCCCGCGCACCAACCTATTAAGTGCGTCTATTTGGTGTCGGTAAACATTAGGATTCAAACGCAAATGAGGCCTTTGTCGAACCCTTTCGCCAATCAAGTCCGTAATTAACATATAAAGGCTCAAAACAATATTGACTGTTCTCATGACACATAGAAGTGCTACTAATGCCTCACGCTTTGCCTTCTTTCTTCGCTCACGTTTCGTTAGTCTTGCCATCTGTTTTAGGGCACAACATATATTAGGCCAAATGACATAAAGGGCACAATTTCTATGGACTCGCAAATGAAATTAGGCCAACTAAACAACAGCTTTCAAACTGACAAACAAAACTAATATGACCTACACAAACTGCCCAGAATACTTGCCGTTCTGAGATAACCTTAACCCAACTTGTGCACACATACACACACAGCTTTCAAACCCAAAGAACAGTCAGCACAACCCACAAAATAGCAATATTATAATTAGGCCACAACGGACATATAGTGTTTGATCTGCCTGCCATTACAAATTTAAAATGGCTAAATAATTGTTCCCTAATCCCAATTGGCTAAAGAAGTTCATGTCTAAATAAGAGTTCTAGTCCTAAATAGCTAAAGAGATTTTATCCACATCTAATCACATATTGTTGATTGTGCAGGATAAAGTGATTGGCATTCTTGACTGGGAGTTATCCACCATTGGTAACCAAATGTGTGATGTTGCAGACAGTTGCATGGTACTTTTGGCATCCTATCTCAAGTCTCTCTATTTGTGATGAAAGGAAATTAATTTTTTTGACTTGAAGCCTCTGGAACATGTTATCATATTCCTTTTGATTTTGCAATTGTTTTGATTGTTATCATGCTTTGCATTTACATTTACATTTAAAGATTCAACATTTGGAATATAACTTTCAGACCATAGAAACATTCCAATCTGAAATTTTTAACCACAAACTTGAAAGAAAAAACTTCGATACAAGTTTCTAAAGTACGTATTTTCTTTAACCAAAATCTTGCACAGAAACCCCCAAATTTTTAACCAAAACAGAGCAAAAGTACTTGCTGAATCTGCATAGTTTAGGGCAAAACACACACAACTGATAAATTAGGGCATATTCAAATTTTGGACAACTGATAAATTAGGGCATATGAGTTGTGCAGGGCGTGGCGCCAAGGAGGCAAATTTATACACTGAAATAGCTGAAGGGATTATGGTATTACCGACCATCGTCATGGTTAGTATTTCCTCTCGACAAATCTGTCGTTCGGGTTGTGATAATACTTCCTGATGGGGCATTATCCGACTTCCTTGCCTCAACCAGGAACATAAAATCTAATGTTAACTTAGGGAAACCATTTTGTGCATGGATTCCAGGTGGTTATTTACCATTATATGAGTTCAGGTGGTTATTTACCATTATATGAGTTTACGATCCCTTTTGTACATTTGTGTCCATTCTCTATACTTTGGACTGCCCCTTTTTTTTCCATCTTTGCCCTTTCATTTGGGATCTAAACTGGGGTTTAATATTTTCAATTGCTATGATTGGTATTCGAGGATGTTTTGAGTGGCATCCTTACACATGTATTTGTAGTGATCTTTTTTTTTTTTTTTTTTTTGATCATTAAAACCTTGCCCACGAGGCTACAGAAACGAATTACAATCAGTTAATAAAATGGAAGCAACAGAAGGTGGGGGACAGGCCACCCAGTTTCTAGGCAGAAGACTCCTAAGACATTTGGAAGCAATTAAATGAGCCAACCCATTGGCTTCCCTCTTCACCCAATTGAAAGAAAATCCACCACTCTGCTTCAAAAACCTGATGTCTTCAACCACCGCCCCGACTTCCCATGGAGGAACCAACTCTGAAACACTAAGCTTAATAGCCAATTGATTATCCGATTCAATCGCTACTTCAAAAAGGCCCAAAGAATTCGCCATCCCACAAGCCAGTCGGATGGCTAGAAGTTCCCCTTGAAGAGAGCTTGTGACTTTAGCAGTAATCACATGGCCATCAATCAACTTGCCTTCCCAATTTCGAACCACAGCGGCACACGCTGCCTCGAGCCCATTCTTCCTCATAGCAACGTCACAATTGATCTTGAAACTGCCTTGATTCGGAGCCCGCCAATGGGAATTGTCCACACCAGCAGGGTTATCCATGTGAATCATAAGAGGAACCCTCACCTCTCGAATTTCCTTTAGCGCTTCAAGAACTCTCCTCACAGTTCTCTCGGGGAGGATTGGGTCCGAGTTGAAAACGAACTCGTTACGGGATTTCCAAATATACCATGCTATGACAGCCACTCTACTCAAATAGCAATTCAACTCCTTGCTCTGCAAATCCTCTACCACTTGGGAAGTCCACTTGATCACCGATTGTGGAGGTCCTTGCCCCTCCGTCCACTGAACATTACATCCAAACCACACCCCACGAACCCAGTTGCAATAGAAAAGAAGATGCTCAATGGACTCCTCGTGTTCACCACAAATGGGACAGATTTTTGACAACCCACACTTCCTTCTCATAAGGTTTTCTTTGGTAGCTAGGCTATTGCTACAAGCCCTCCACCAAAAATGACGAATCTTGTGTGGGATCTCCAATTTCCAGATTGCTTTCCACAGATTCTTCGGGGGAACAAAGGAAGAGGAAGGCTGAGGATTCCTAGCTTGATTCATACCTTGTAATGCAACTCGGTACCCCGATTTCACTGAATATCCTCCTGTTGGAGTATGATACCACACAAGGTTATCCTCCCTCTCAAACAAAGTTAACGGAATGGAAATAATGGCCTTCACCTCAGCCTCTGATACAACTTGGTATAATTTATCCTTATCCCAACATTTCTTTTCCTTATCAATAACATCTGTCACCCAGATTATATCACAATCATTTGGCCTAGGAGAAAACACCTTAAAGGTTGGCATGGAAGGAATCCACTTGTCTTCCCAGAACTTCACTTTCCCCCCATCTTGAATTTGCCATCTAAGCCCTTTTGCCAATAAATCCCTGCCATGAAGCAAACTCATCCAAATCCAAGAAGCTCTACTTCCCCTTCTAGCTTCTAGAAAGGAACAGGAAGGAAAATAAAGCCCCTTTAAAATTCTACCCCAATAAGACTGAGGGTTAGACAAAAGTCTCCAACTTTGCTTCGCAAGCAAGGCCTCGTTCATGGCTCTATAATTTCTGAACCCTAAGCCACCATCCTCCTTCGTTTGAGTCATCCTTTCCCAACTATTCCAATGAATCCCTTTCTTCTCTGGATCTCCTTTCCACCAGAAATTTGATACAAGGGAGTTCAGCTTTTCACAAATCTTCTTTGGCAACAAAAAGCAAGACATGGCATAACTGCAAATAGGTTGAACTTCTGACTTGATCATAATCTCTTTGCCCCCAAAGGACATTTGTTTCAGCTTCCATCCTTGCATCTTGCAGAGAGACTTCTCAATGATAAAGGAATAGGCTTCAGTTTTAGACCTCCCCCAGAAAGATGGAAGGCCTAGGTACTTTGAGTCCAACTTCATCAAGGGCGCTTGGAGAAAATCACAGAATAATTGCTTGTCATTGTCTATCATGTTCGAAGAGAAAGCAACACCTGATTTATCAAAATTTACACACTGTCCCGAAGCTCTCCCATAATCTCTAATAATACTTTTGATGACATTACAATTGTTGAGGTCTGCCTTCAAGAACAAAAGGGCGTCATCTGCAAAGAAAACATGGGAAAGAACAGGGCAATGACGATTAAATTTGATCCCAGAAATCAAATCCATCTCTCTAGCTTTGGAAATCATTCGGGACAGCACATCCTTAACTAGCACGAACAAATAAGGTGAGAGAGGGTCACCCTGCCGTAACCCTCGCTGGGGTTTTATCCTCGCTCTAGCCTCCCCGTTCACAAAAATAGAGAAATTAACTGTCGAAATGCTTTGGACCACCCACTTGACCCATTTTTCATGGAATCCCATTTTGAGGAGAAGAGCTTCCACAAAATCCCATTCCACTCTATCATAGGCCTTATTGAAGTCCAACTTAAACGCCAAATAGCCATCACACCCCTTCTTCTTCATTTTCAAAAAGTGAAAAGCTTCATGAGCCACTATCACATTATCCTGAATTTGCCGACCAATTACAAAGGCAGACTGATTTGGGGAAACAATCTGCTGGAGAATGCCCTTTAATCTGTTAGCCATCACCTTAGTGATGATTTTCATTGCAAAATTACACAGACTAATTGGTCTATATTGACCTAAAGTCTCAGGAAAGGAAACCTTAGGAATTAGAACAATATTAGTCTGATTGAGTTCTTTCAGCATGAATCCATTGTTGAAAAATCTCTGAACTGCTTGGCACACTCCTTCTCCCACTTTCTCCCAATAGGACTGGAAGAAAAAACCAGGATAGCCATCGGGTCCAGGAGCTTTTAAAGAGCCGAGCTCAAAAGCTGCCTTCTTGATTTCTTCCGTTGATACTTCCTTAATCAATCTCTCATTCATCTCACTCGATACACAATGCTCCACCACTGATAGAACCTCTGAGAAATCCCTCCTGCCAGAATGGGTGAACAAATTAGAAAAGTAATCCCGAATAAGCTCATTGATTCCTTCATCATCCTCTATCCAGTGTCCCAAACCAGATTTTAGCTTGATAACCTGGTTCCTTTGTCTCCTCTGATTGATCGTAGCATGGAAAAAAGCAGAATTTTTATCTCCATATAACAGCCAGTTGATTCTTGATCTCTGATGAAGGGCCATTTCTTCCCTTAGCAACAACACCTCCAAATCCCTAATAATGTCCCTTTCCTCCCTAAATGTATCAGCAGAAAAAGGGGCAGCTTGAAGAACTTTGAGCTTCTCTTGCAACAACTTTAATTTCAGCTTATCCTTTCCAAATACTAGCCGACTCCAATTTAGCAATTCTTCTTTACATTTCTTCAGCTTCTGAACTAACCCATACAAAGCAGACCCACCTTGATTCACGTCCCAAGCTCCGCTAACAACTTGTTTGCACTCCGGATGTGTGGACCACTTGGATTCAAATTTAAACTGGAACGGAACTTTTTTTAATTGAACTTTAAACATCACCACCAAAGGACAATGATCTGATCCCACTCTAGATTCATGAAACACTTGAGCCAAAGGAAATAAATTTCGCCAATCCACTGTAGCCAAGGCCCTGTCAAGCCGAATGCGGATGTTACTTTCCCCTTCCTGATTATTGGACCAGGTATAACTAGGGCCTTTGAATTCAAGATCCATGAGTTCACAATCTGAAACCATACTATGAAAATGCTCCATTCTACTTCTACTGCACAAATTTCCCCCTTGCTTCTCAGCCTGGGCCCCACAATCATTTAGATCCCCCACACACAGCCAGGGGTACCTGTTCTCATTTGCTACATTCCTTAGTTCGTTCCAAAATACCAAACGATGATTCCAGACAGGAGGAGCATAGACAAAAGTAACCAAAAACGGAGAATAAATCAAAGGCAAATTAACAATGCAACGAAATAAATTTTTTGACTTGAAACGAACATCAACTGTTACCTCATCAGTCCACCACAAAGCCAAGCCACCTGACAAGCCATCTGGTTCCACGTAGCTGCTATTATTGAACTGGAGCCTCCTTCGAATTCTTTCTAGTGAGTCCCTCTTATTTTTGGTCTCCATGAGGAACACCACTAGAGGACGATGGGTTATGCACAACCCTCGTAAGATCTGGAATGTTAGGGGTCGTCCCATCCCCTGAACATTCCAGCTGAGCATCACCATTGAACCCGTGGCTGTTCTGGGCCAGCCACCAGAGCCCTTTCCGTTCCGTCATCTGTTGCTGACACTTCCTTGGAAATTGTTGAAATTACTCTGAACCCAACTAGATCCCCCCAGTTTGATCCCCACGATAGTCATCTTCCACTGAGACTTCAAACAGCTCATCATCACAAGGTTCCTTTGGAAGCTCTCCTTTCCCGCCCCTACCCCTACCTCTACCTGCATTCCTCCCACGGCTGCCTCTTCCTCTCCTCCCCCTAGCTCGAAGCAGGGTGGGCGATAACCCCTTTTTCCCCAGCACAGACTCTTGTTTGTTTTGTTCTGATTCCCCAGTCTCACCATTCGTGATTCTCTTCACCCTCTTACCCCCATCGTCACCAGAAAAGTCATCGCTCTTTCTCTTCAAGCTCAGCGACTTAGTAAAGGCATTAGTGAGACCTTCATCAATAGACTTTTCTGAATATCCCAGCCCTTGGAATGGAAAAGCCCCAGCTAAATGCCCAAGTTGTAAAGGCCTTGTAAAAGTATCCTCAACTGGACTAGGATCCTTATTAACGACTATTCTTCTTGGGCTATCGGGCTCTTCTACAAAATAATGGGCCCTTTCCCTATTTTGATCCTCTATAGAGACATGGCCTATAGAAGTCAGAGAAAGGCCCACCACCTCTTTACCCAAAGAAAACCGAGGCCCACAATCACAAGGATTACCTGATGAGGATGAGCTGCCCGACAAACTTTCGACCAAAGGGCTCCTAGCTTGCAACGTGGCAGTCCCCAAAAGGTTTGTGCGAGCAGAATTACATTCCACTACCCTGCTCCCCTGATTCACCACCAAATCGTCCATTGGAAAATTCTGGCCAGACTGATTCACGCGCTCCCCTTCCGCCCCAGAGCACGCGCCTCCGTCATCCTCAGTAACAACCCGATTCTTCCTCTCTGGATAAACCCACTTTGGAAGAGGTTTATCTCCATATTGAATGGTATCTATTACTGCAGACTCTGCTCGAATACCACCATCGTAGACCCAATCCTTAGCCGCAAAGCTGCATCTCTCCTTACACTCTTTCACCGTATGGCTTATCCTACCACACCCATAACAAAAGTCGGACAGCCTCTCGTATTTGAACTTGACCCAAAGATCATCTTCCTTAGGTCTTCTCAGGAAGAATCCCTTCTTCAAGGGTTTTGATACATCCAACCAAACTCGAATCCTTAGGTAGTTTGCCAATCTACCCCTCTCGCCTGGATCCTCAACAGCTATTACATTTCCGAACGACTCTGCTATCGCCGACCCTGTTTTGACGTTCAGATACCCTAAAGGAAGACCATGGATCTGGACCCAGAACGGACTGAAACTGAAATCCAGCTCACTAAAAGATTTCTTCGTATCCCACTTTCTCAGAATGAGAATAGACCCCATAACAGACCAAGGACTTTTACTAATGATACGACAGAGGTCATCCTCGTTCTTAAAACCAAAAGCATAAACGTTATCCCTCCAAGGAGAAATGGAAAATTCCTCCTCCGTACGCCACGCTTTCTCAATGATTTTTTGAACCCCTGATATGTTAAGAACTTTGGATGCAAGAATCTTGCCCACCAGGACAAAACGAGCTTCCTGGGGGCATTCCTCAAAACTTTCATCAAGCGAAATAATATCTGGTTCTGCCATAACCAAGGAAAGAAGGAAGAGCCAGGCGGGGAAAAAAGATAAACTTAACAAAGAGGACGGAAGGAAAAAGAGAAGACGGGGCTGGAGGAAAAGACCAAAAAAAGGGGAAGAAATGGAGAGGATAAGATTATGGTAACAAAGACACAGGGAGGAAAGGAAAAATACGAAAAGAAGAAAGACAAGCCCTAGCCTGGGGGAAAACTCTCATGAAGAGAGAGAAACTCTCAAGGAGAGGAATGCTGGTTGGAATATTATTTGTAGTGATCTCATTTTGGTGATTTCCAGTGCTAGAAATCGAACAAGGATTAGCTAAGGCTGCGAATTCGAAATTGACTGTCAGTTTCACACCTCACTTTAATGCCAATGGTAGTACTATGCTCATACATATAGGATATTTTAGTGAACCTATCTGTGTTACTAACTGCATTTCCTTATAGAGTCGTGGTATGCAATCAAGTATTTACGTGCAATCAAGTATTTACGTGTAATACCATAGGACAACTCAGAAATATAGGGTATGAAATTAGGGCAACTCAAATATTCAAATTTAGGGCAACTCAGAAATTAGGCATCAGAAATTAGGGCAAAATCTGATCGACACCTCAAGATGTGTAACAATCGCAAAACCCCCAAAACAGTTTGCAATGGCCTGTTTGGGTGCCAGAAATTAGGGCAAAATCGATTCGCAATCATAAATTAGTTTGCAAATAGTAACAATCTCAAAACTCCCAAACACCACAGTACACAGATCGACAAGGCATCCTTCACAAATCGAGATGAACAATACCTGTGAGTTTAGAGGAGGAAGACGAGGTCGAGAGTAGCTACCGCACGTCGGAGTACGACAGTGGAGTCACCACCAAACAGATCGGCGACCTCCTACTCCCCTCTCTCTCTCTCTCTCTCTCTCTCTCTCTCTCTCTCTTCTCTTCGTTTCGTTGTTTACAGATCGATATGGGGAAACAGAAAGTAGAAAAGACACCTCACCCGGATTTGTGAGGGCAAAATCGTCCCAAACGCACCTGGATTAGCTAACGACAGGGGTACCCCCCATCGTTAGAAATCCACCCCCAAGCCGGAGAAGCAATCCGATGGATTGCATATCCACCCACGCAAAAAGACAGCCAAAGACCGGAGATGGTGTGGGGCCTGGATTTCATATCAGGGCTCTTGCCAAATCCACCCTTATATCCGGCGGCTAAACACCCCGATAGTAGGAGTGATAAGGATAAGAAAAATTGAGAAAATACACAAAAAAAAAAAAAAAAAAAAAAAAAAGGTAAGGAAAAAAATTGAAGCGTCGGTACCCATCCAGCTTGATTCCCAATTCCTATCCTCTCCTGCTTTCTTCTCCGCAGAGGAAATCCATGTGGGTGCATCTCCATTTCCTCTCTATAGAATCCATCCTGTCTCTATATCTCTCTGACAAGTTTGTGTGACCCTTTCTTGACATTCTTGTTCCCATTTCATCCACACACCAAAGCTTGCGTCAAAGTTTGCACTCTTTGAAATTCTCTCTGTGTTCTTAATAACTCCTCCCTCCCTCCATACGTATGTGGGCGTACGTAGATTGTTTTTCCAATAGAGGGACTCGAGGATATGCATTCGCGTTGCATTTTCAATTCTGGGTTTGATTGAATTCAATGGAAGGTGGGTTAGGAGGCGATGAGAAGAAGAAGAAGGTGGTGGTAGTTGGAGGGGGTGTTGCAGGATCCCTTGTGGCCAAAACCCTTCAAGACCACGCCCATGTCGTCCTTATCGATTCGTAAGCTTCTATTCTCTCCCCTTTCTTTTGATCAGAACCCCTTTTTTCCGTATTGCTTTTGGGTATCTCTAATTTTTTCTTGATGAGTAGAATCAACCAGAGTCTGCAACAATTTTTGTGTTTCCTGGTAATGTTTCTTATATGGAATTTTCTTTTTGCTCGTGAACCTGTGCATTATGCTCAACCACATATATTGGTTGTGTTCCTTGTGTGATGGGCAGTGATCATTAACCAGGGTCTTAGACTTTTCTATTTTCGCTTGTAGAAAACAACAATAATATAAAAAAATGAACTTAAAACGGAAAATTTGCTACAATGTAGATTACAGGTCCTTATGTAAAAGTTAACTAAATTAGGATACTAACTATTTTGGAAACTTGACAAATGGTACTAGTGAATGTGGGTAATATAAAAGAAAAAATGTGTATAATTTTTGGCATACAAATATCATGACCTTTACAATTTTAGGGAAAAAGCGAAATTATTGCCTAGTGCAGTGGAGGCCTGTGCCCCCACTGGTCATGTACTAAATCCGCCACTGGACTGATGGGTCTGTTTATCCAAATTTTCATTGTCGCTTTTAGTTTTATTTACGAAGCAGTAAGTTATAGAACCTGGGTGAATTTTATTTCTTTTGATGCCGAGAAGGGCAGTCGGCAGGAACTTGAATATGATGGATTTTGGTAAACTTGCCACATATGTTCTCAAAGGATTTGTGATTATGTTTGTTGAATTACCGTGGTATGTGGCTGGATTACAGCTTGTCAAAATCTGTGTCCCCTTTTATTTTTTCTCGTTTCTCTTGTAAGTTTGCAGACGTGGTAGCAAACACGAAAATAAGGGTTTATGAGATAGTGCATCCATGGGTGTGGCATAATGTGACGTGGCTATCATTAACGAGTAATGTTAGTGTAAATTGATAAAGCTTGGCGAGCTAATTTCTAGCCTTATAGTTTTGGTAAATTGACAACTTTCAGAAGATCGCTAAAAAGATGTTGAGTTATAGATTTGAATAGAGCAGTTTGATGGGAAAATAGAGCAGTTAAACAAACCTGATGGGAATAGGATGGCCAAATTGGACATGGCATTATCTAAAGTTATATGGTAACATGGACTTTGTATTAGACAAAAAGGTTATGAAGGTATTAGCATCCATTGATTGTAAGCTTGGTTGGACTTGGCAGGTTAGAAAAGTTGGAGTGGGACCTTTTGTTTCTCTACAGTTCGCATACTTGTTTGACAGCATCTACCGCTGCAAGTCTGCAACATGCATCTAAGAGTGCACTGTGGTCTATGTTGTATGGAATCTGGTATTGAATTGATAAGGAAACAAAAGAGAGATGGAAGTCATTTAGTGAGTGGCATTAGTTCTGGTGATCTCATATTATTGTGCATCATAGCTAAGGAAGTTTAGAGGATGCCTTGTTGTGCATGTTGTTTGTAAATGACATAGTTTTGGATTACGAAACTAGAATACGGGTGAGGTGATGCTTGGAATATAACGGAATTGGAAAAGTAAATCAAAATTGGTGTTCAATGTGCGCTGCAGGGGGGGGGGGGGGGGGGGGGGGGGGGGGGAGGGGGGGAAGTTAACTGATGATTGATCCAACTGAAAATGTAGTGCCGCAGTGGTATTCAAAATTCAAGCACCTTCCACTTTTCAGCACTTGGTAAGTTGTCAAACAACTCTGTATAGGCTGCTCAATACAGAATCAAATAGAACAGCGTAACTTTGCTGTTGCAGTTTAGATAGTCCTGACATCTAAATGGATTCCAGCGAAGGAGAATAGGGAAACAGTTAATGGAGGAAATTCCCTATGGGTTGTGGCCTGGGGAGGGGGTGTGTGAAGTTCAACACATTGCTAAGTGGACCAATTTATATATTAATTACATAATTATGTCACATCATAGGGTTGAAAGTAGCAGATAGATTGATCTGTTTCCGCTGAAATATGGAGTACTTGTTAATCATGGTCTCTCCCATTTACCAGTGTAACAAGCTGTTTCTTTACCTCTTCCATTTTCTTCGTGTTCTCTCTTTCATTTTAGTCCATGCACATATCACTTGAGTGTACAAGTTGGAGTTATGCAGTATGCTACAGTGACTGTTCTTCCCAAGGTCTTGCCTCTTGAAAGTACTAGAAGGTGGGCACACACGTTGTGTTTTGCAATATCACGTGTGGGGTAGTTGGATTGAAAATGGTTTTTCCTCGTTGCTCTAACAGTTAATTCATGCAGCATTAGAACTTACTCCATTGTCTTTTGGACAGTGGCGGAAATCACTTTTGTGACTCAACTTCATAAATTTGTTCACAGTTAAAGGCATTCTCCCTTTCTATATTACAGTAGATTACTTTGTATGATTTCTCAAATTCCTGTTTTCATTTTCTGCGCGGATAGTTTTTTGTCGTGTTCCTTTTTTTTTTTTTTTTATGACTTTTCAATATACTATGACAATAGGAAGGAGTATTTTGAGATCCCCTGGGCAAGCTTGCGATCACTTGTTGAACCGTCGTTTGCAGAAAGATCAGTTATTAACCACTCCGAGTACCTTCCAAATGCTGATATTGTCATCGCTACTGCAACTAATGTCACTGAAAGTGAAATATTGACAGAACAAGGCCAGTTGATTGAATATGATTATCTGGTAATTGCCACAGGTCATGTTGATACTGGTGCCCTAGCTAGAAGTGAGAAGCTTAGTCAGTACCAGGCAGGTAAATACATGGAGTGCAGACCAAGGAATCCGTTTTTTTTCCGTTAAAGTAGAAGAGTAAAAGTTGGTCCGCATTTTTTTAGCCTGATATCCATGATCTATCCCATACCCCTGATATAAAAGTTTATGCCTCCAAACGTAATCATTTTATTCTTGGGCTACCAAAACAACTGAAGCTTAATTGCTTTTTTTTTTAATCAACTATATTCTGGATGTTATAGTCATGTGTCACATGGATACAGGTCCAGACACTAGAACTAAGAAGCTCAGTCAGTATCAATCAGGTATATACCATCAACTCTGTCATAACTGGTAATAATTGGAGATCTAAAAAATCATTTATAGCATAGTTCAATGAGTTTGCTAAAGAGTTAGAGAAGACATGTTCGCAAGGATATAACTTTCAAGATATAGGGTTGGCATACATGTATGTGCACTGCTACACACAATGAATTTGCACAAATGGTATTACGATATTTATTGGATAGATTTCACACTTTTTGGCTAAGGTTTGGCCATAAAATCATGCCCTTATTTGATAATGATATTGATACCTGACCTCCCTTAGCATCACCTTTGGTTGGCAGGAAGAGGGGTAATGTGGTAATTTCAAAGTTATTGTATTGTGAATTGTAAAGAAACAACTCACCTAAGTGGTTACAACTTAGTGGTCATGAAAAAGAGAACATTTTGAAACTGTATAAGAAATTGGACCACGACCTCTGTTCCGACTAATGTCACTGCCAGTGTACCACTGCTAGTAACCTGATAATCACGATCACCATAGTCACCAGCAGGTCCCCAAGAAGTCTGGTATTCTTTTTCTCGACAACCTCTGGCATCATATATAACTATATGCATCTGCCCATGTAGTTTAGATATTGATGTGGCAATAATTGACAACTAATTGTGGTAGCACTTCCAACACAGTTTGTTGAAAATGAATGTGCGTAGTGTTTGATCTCAATCAACTAAGACAAACCTTTATAGCACATCTTTCTTCTTATCATGTCTCGAAGCATTCTAATGTATCCATTTTTGTTATGACTCACTAAAGTTTTTGCAGCTGTTTTATCGCATCGCGCCTCAATTCCAATCTTATTTTTTGTGCTGCAGAGCATCAAAAGATTAAATCCTCTAATACCATACTAATTGTTGGAGGCGGGCCCACTGGTGTAGAGCTTGCTGGTGAAATCGCTGTTGATTTTCCTGACAAGAAGGTGATAGTCGTGCATCGGGGATCGAGGTTGCTGGAGTTTATTGGGCATAGGGCCAGTAGGAAAGTCCTGGACTGGTTAACATCAAAGAAAGTTGAAGTCATCTTGGAACAATCTGTCAACTTGAGTTCTGTATCAGATGGTGCTTATCAAACATCTGGTGGAGAAACTATTACAGCCGATTGCCATTTTAATTGCACGGGTAAACCCATGGGCTCGTCGTGGCTTAGGGAAACTGTTTTGAAGAATAGCTTGGACATTCATGGAAGGTTAATGGTCGATGAAAACTTGAGGGTGAAGGGTCGAACGAATGTTTTTGGTATTGGAGATATTACTGATCTTCCTGTAAGTCCATCCAATCTTCTTCGTAGTGCTTTATTTTCTCACGGTGATGCTTTATGTTTGACGTATATCTTGTTTTTCCTGTTAAAGAGTGGATGATCTTTATTTTTATCGATAGTCATATATCTGAACTATGTTCACCTCTCTCATAGCTCTACAAATTCGGGAGGGCTATACTATTATGTAGTTATTACATTCGTAGTGCGATCTCTATTTTGTGTACTGGAGATTGGAAAACCTTCTGCACCTTTTTTCTGTCAGATGTTAGAAGATCGTATGCTATTCTAATCCCAACCTAACCTACATCAACAAGGGTATCACCTTCCTTTCCATAAGAGTTTAACCCACAACTTCACTGTACCCCAATGCAGATATACAACCGTGGGGTAAACTCCCTGATTTTATCTTCTGCACAGGCATCTAGTACTCACATCCCGAAGTTGAACATGAAAGGATCGGTTGTTTTTATGTTTTCTTTTGGTTGATTGGCTGAATCAGGACTTATCGCCGTTAGACCAGTTTGTTCTTGCATTTATTTTCTTATTTGTCAAAAAAAAAATAAGTTTCTGTGGGAATGGTTTATTCAGGAAATCAAACAAGGGTATTTGGCACAAAGGCATGCTCAGTTGGCTGCCAAGAACTTGAAGCTGTTGATGACAGGAGGAGAAGAATGCGAGATGGGTATATACAAGCCAGCTTGGCCACTAGCAATTGTTTCACTTGGGAGAAATGAGGCTGTAATGCAGATTTTCTTTTTAACGATAATCGGATACATCCCGGGCATGATCAAATCCCGGGACTTGTTTGTGGGAAAGACGAGGAAGCAACTTGGTCTCAAACCTGATCTCCCGTAGGCTACAGATGGATTACCTCCTCCTCCGCCTCCGCCTCCTTTTAATCTATGTATACTGTACTAGTTTTTCCCTAACTATTTGAAACATTCGAACGCGTCGTTTTGTAGGAACCTGAATCATTGAAACAATCTGCGTATATTGGAAACGACCGATATTACTAATATAGAAATGGGAACGCTTACAATATTTGTCAGGCTTATGAGTAATTGATGTGTGATAAAAAAAAAAAAATTTGGAGGACACTTATGCACATTAACCAAATTGACCTTATTAATAGACAAAAATAGTCCTGTACTGATAAATTTTATAGTAGCAAAATCGTATGTGCAATATTTCTATTGAAATAAATTTGTTTAATAGTAGAATACTGTGACGAAGATCGAGCACGTTTTATTTGAATTTTTTCAACATCGGTCTATTTTTTTTTTTATACTTTTTCGATTTATCTTGTCGAGACAAACGATTAATTCCAAAAATTACGATGAAAAACTAAACAAAAAGTTATGAAAAGTTAAAAATTCTGAAATAAATTTCAGACTTATAATTTACCAACGCAACCTTAATCCAGCATGAGCGCGACTGCGCGAGCTTATTGAAAGAAATCTTAATCAGCAAGAAATCTATACTTAAAAAACTATACGAATATACCTACCGTATAAAGGCCAACAACCAGTCATAACAACCACAAAATGTGCATAAACAAATGTTTTATTACTACTATTTGACTCTTTCTAAAAATACGAATATTGAAAAATGAAAAACATTATGGGCCTGTCCAAAAATATCGATGCAGACCCAATCTCTTCTAACGCGTTGACGAGGTTTCAGGCTTGGGAAAGGAAAGGACTAGGAGTGCCTGCTGTACTTTGTAGGGCACCCCGAAAGCGGCCTTCGAAAAATGATGATCTCGATCTGGAAGGTCATTTTCTAGAGTTTGTCAAAAAATTTGATTTTTGAAAAAAAATCAATTTCATCGGACATTGATAGCCTCAACTGGTGCTTTTAAAAAAATGAACGGTTCGTGTCGTGTATGATTCAAAGAATGGGCTGTGACATAAATCTCACTTGATCATGGTTTTATAAACGTCTGATTAACCATTTTTTTTTTAAACACAGTCGTGATAGTTATATGTCGAAAAGGCACGCCGAGGTGCACTCCAACCCTGTAGTCCGGGAAACCCAGCTTAAAAGAAAAATACTTATCACATATATCGGGCTACATGTACAGAAAGACATGTACATTTGTTCCCGTACAGTATCAATATCAGTTACAGAATTGCACAAAAATATTTTATCGAGAATGGGAGAATTCCGAGTATATCTGTGTGAAATCTTGAGGTTGAAATTACGAGAAAAATAGGAAGGTACAAATACTTTTTCGACACAAGTGGTTTGACCTCCACAATTCGAATGTTGCTCAGTAGGTCAGCAGCTCCCTGCCGAGCAGATGCAGAGCGGTTGGATCAAATCTGAGTGCATATAAATTTAAATCATTTATTACTCGGTTAAGATCTGACCCGTTGAATATCGAGATGAACGGTCAGATCCATCGCTCTATAGGGTCCCACAATCCCCACACACATACAGTACTTATTTTTTTCTGAGTCAAATAGTATGTATATCTATTCATCTTCGTCATCGTCATTATATCGAACAAACGTAATTACTCGGGAAACTTCTCTCGCACCATTTAAACTATTCCCATCCTCATCCTCTTCCTCTACGTTCGACCGCGTAACAATTCTGTATCCAAATTCCCCAAAACCCTAGATTTCGAAACAAGGAGCAAGGTATAAAAGAAGAAGAAGAAGAAGGAGGAAGATGAAGAGAGTCTTCGGCGCTAAGAAAGACAAAGAACCCCCTCCTTCCGTCTCAGACGCCTCCGATCGGGTCCCCCCCCTTCTCTCTCTCTATATTTCTCACGATACATTCTGAAGTTTTAATTTTTCATAGTTTTGTTTGAATTTACTTGCTGATTAATTTTTGGCATTCAATTGTTTCCTCTTTCCTGTTGTTATTGGAATTGGATTGCTTTTTTGTGTGTGTGTGTTTGAATATTTTTGTTTTCTACGTGTACACACCATAATGGTCGTCCACAATTTCAATTGAAGCAGTTCAACGGAGATAATAAGAGCTTAAAAGAGGAAAACAGAAGCAATCATATGAATGGAAATTAAAACTGAGGAAGTTGTATAGGGCAATGTTGACATGGAGAGAAAAGAGCTACGGTGAGGTTTCCCTAAACTAAATGGACTAACGACCCATGTTTTTATGGATTTCTAGACAAGTCATTCTGCTCACATCCATCAACTGTAATACCCTTATGCAGAAACAACATGATTATTGCCATTAGCTTGAAGACCACAAATTTAGTGGAAACTCATCCTTACGTTAGCTTTAGAAATGGGAGAATGGCAACTGATTATTGCAAAGACACCCTCAAATCATCTGAAATAAGAATCAAGAATGGCACTTTCCCTTTTTTCCGGGCCTACGAATGGTAAGAGAGCATGTGTGTTTTACTCTTTTGCTAGAAAAGGAAGATTTTAGAGGAAGACAAAATAACCGCGTGAGGATGTTATTGACCTTTGTAATGAATTTTTGAAGATGTCAGCATTTTTCCATTGGTGATATCTGAATGGAGAGGGTGTTCCTGCATGTTGTAAGATGAATGTAAGGGGTATTAATGTTATAGAAATGACGACACCTTAAGCTGTGTTCATGCAATTCAGAAGTACCGGATGTTAGTGCAACTCATGCTTTATCTTTGGTTTAGACTTTGTAGATATTGTTTAGCGATTATGTATTTGCTTATATGATTTTCCTACACGATAGGTATTTTCTTGCATCATATCAGGGGAATCCATTTATGTCATGTCTATTGTTATGCAACATTGGAGCTTTTTTCCAGCTTGTAGTTGGCCTTACTCAAAGACCACCTGCCACTTAAAACCATTTGCGGTTGACATGTTTGTTCTGTCATTGACTCATTTTTATGTCCCCTGGAGATTTGATTTCTCGTTGTGTGTTAACTCTGTTGGCTGTTGGTTTATTTATTTCTGAAAGACTTCCTAAATTGCTTGTTCATGTACTCCAGATCAATAAAAGGGGGGAAACAGTTGATGAGAAGATCAAAAGGCTTGACAATGAACTTGCTAGATACAAAGACCAGATTAAGAAAACTCGACCTGGTCCTGCTCAAGAAGCTGTCAAAGCCCGAGCCATGAGGGTTCTCAAGCAAAAGAGAATGTAAGCTATCTTCATTCTTATACAGAGAAGAAAGGAAAAAATGCAAGTTATCTTCATGTGGTTGGGCTTCGCCTTGTGTGCCTCTTTTAGATAACTTACTATTATAAGCAAGGGTTTCGCTTGCCTTAGAATTGAAATGCAAAATTTATTACTCAGAATATTAGATATTGTGCATACGGATCGCCTGTGTTTTGTGCTCCCCTGGTTACACTAAATTGGGTAGACATACCCTGTTCCATTATTTAATGTCACATATGTTCGGAAATTTTTTGATTCCTCTGACTGTTTGTACAGGTGAGCTTAGTATCACTTGCTTGATTTTGCTTGCACGTGCTGTCTTTATATGTCTGTAAATGCGTTATTCCTCCATATCTACAATGTAATTTGCCGATGGACAGGTATGAAGGACAACGTGATATGCTTTACAATCAGACGTTCAATCTAGATCAAGTTTCATTTGCTGCCGAGGGAATTAAAGACGCTCAGCAAACAGTAGGTCTTCAAAACTTCTGATGTGGTTTCTTTCTGAATAATTAATGTTGGTATCTCTTTGAATTCGCTGTGTGCTTCTTGAACCGATAATATTGGTTGATTTCATCTGGTTCTCGAAATGTAAGATTTCCGTTGGCCTTTAGCTCGATAAGTGAAAATTTACATGCAAATCAGTGGAGCCTGATTTAATGAAGTTCGAATTTTGGCATAGGAGTGGCACAGGAATTAGCGGGACCTTTGACTCACTGATGTAACCTACCCCTAGTATTGGAAATAATTTTTATAAATGAGAGATGTTCACTTTCTTTATCCTCAAAGAACCTGACCTTTTGTAATCATAACATCTGACTAGTGACCATGTTGCACCTAAAATATAGATTGCCAGGGCTAGATATAAGTATGGTTATGGCGGGTCTACAGCATTTTCATAATTCATCAAAATGTTATTTTTTCTCTTGGTAGCGACCCGAGGGCCATTGTTTAAGGCTTTTGAGGCGGAGCTTATGCTTTACCTCAATTGAAACTGCTTGCCTACCTCGTTAGAGGTAAAGGGTACATCTGTTTCTCCATGGGGAAGGATTTCATTCTAATATGTGTAGTTGCTTCCTTCCTAGATTCTCTGAAGGTCAATATAAGTTTTTATTTTGGCTTTGAGGATATGGATGCCCTGGTGGCTCTTTTTAGTGACTCAAATGCAATCACAACTTAATTAGCAACTAATCTTGTTGTATTGTTTGCAGATGACAGCCTTGAAATCAGCAAACAAAGAGTTGAAAGGCATGATGAAGACCGTGAAGATTCAAGATATAGATGTCTGTATAGGTTTTTAAGCATATTCTCTCCTGATGGATTGTGCTTGATTGGAAAATATTTATGATGGGTGCTTGATTGTGCTTATTTGTAGAATTTGCAAGATGAGATGATGGATCTGATGGACGTGAGCCATGAAATCCAAGAGTCTCTTGGTAGAAGCTATAGTGTTCCTGATGACATTGACGAGGAAGATCTCATGGGCGGTAAGCATATATACAATTTATACAAACTTTTATGCATAATCGTAAACATGTGACTTCGACTGCTACCAGAAGTGAATTAACAATACTGATTGTCCTTCCTGCTTCCTACTTGTCACCAGGAACGAAAGATTACCTTGTATCTGTTTGTATCTTCTTTTTTTAATTAAGTTCGTGAATTGTCATCACTCATTAGCTTGGCACGCTGGGGTTAGGAAACCTATAGTTTATTTTTAACTTTAACGACCCAGTTTCCTCCACACCTGCTTGTTTGGTGTGGATCCGGATCCTCTCCACACCTTTCTCTCCAACCATCTACCAAAGCTTTTCACTACAACTTGACACCTCATTAATGAAGGCATCCGACGGCTGAGATTAAACTAGCAACTTGCAACTTCAAATCCTTTAGTTGCACGACGCTGTTTCATATTTGCTGCAAACGGCAGCTTAACACTGCTCTCCTTTTCCGTTTCCAACCACTTTCTCTCTCTCAAATTAGTTCCCTCTCTCTCTCTCTCTCTCTCTCTCTCTACACTCCCCCCTCCTATCCAAATCTTCTCTTCAGATCTTAGAATTTCTCCTCTCTTAAAGGATTATTGGCACAGATTCAACTATTCCCCCCCGAACCTACACGGATTAGTTTAAAGCTGTTCAAGAAAAAAAATTCTTGTTAAGTCTGTGCAAGAAAAATTGTATGTTCATGGATTCAAAACCCGTAAATTGATTAACCTCCAATCTAAACATTCCATCTAAATCATCTTCACCAAAAAATTCAAAACAAATTGTTTCAGTATCATCAGCAGCGGCATGTAAAATCAAAAGAAAGTCAATTTATAAAACACAAAACGAAACGAAATCAAATTTGCACACAAGCTGCAAAACCTTATCTTTTTGTTTTTCCTTGAGCAAAAAAGCACAAATCAACTAGAGATTCGGGAAGATCTATTTCTTGCCAGATGGATATGAGGATGGGGACGAATCATCATAATTGGAGTCGCCGGACTGATCTAATGGAGGATTGAGTCTTCCTTGCGTTCAAGGAAAATGAGAGGCTCTTGGTTTATAGACTTCAGTGTGTATACATATACACACACACACACACATAAATGAAACGAAAGTTAAATGGCCAGCGTTAGAGGAAGCAGTAGACCATTAGGCTGCCGTTTGCAGCAAATATGAAACGGCTTTGTGCAACTAAATGATTTGAAGTTGCAAGTTACTGGTTTAATCTCAGCTGTCGAATGCCTTCATTAATGAGGTATCAAGTTGTAGTGAAAAGCTTTGGTAGATGGTTGGAGAGAAAGGTGTGGAGAGGATCTGGATCCGTTTGGTGTAGGTATGCAAAAGTTGCGTTGGTGGCAAAGCATAAATTTGGTTGTCTGTGTTTAATCTTGTGATGCAGAGCTTGACGCATTGGAAGCTGACATGGGCATGGAGACTGAAGGTGATGGTGTGCCATCTTATCTTCAAGCTGATAAGGAGTCTGATTTGGATGCAGAACTCAACTTGCCTTCAGCACCATCAGGGCATGCAGTACCGGCTGGCAGAGCAAACACCCAGGTAATTTTCCATGTTGCCATCAGGAATTTATTTTCTTGTGTTGCTGCTGAGTGCATGGAAACCGAAATCATATGGCTTTGTTCGGTTCCCTTTTTAGTTTTAGTTTTAGTTTTGTTTTCAATCATTACCCTACTTCTTTATCCAATCATTACCCTATTTTTCCAATTATTACTTTCTCATCTCTTTCTATCTCTCTCCAATCATTACCCCTATTTTCAATAATTACTCTATTTCTCTCTCCACCCACTACCAAAACTAAACTAAACTAAACTAAACTAAACTCCCAACCAAACACAACCATTATGCACTACAAAAACCTGCTGTTTTGACTGGAAGTGATGAGGTCAGTGCTTTCCAGTAGATCATGATATTTCAATCATGTCAATGCTATATTTTAGCCCGCTATGGTGCCAAAATCTTTAATTTGGCAACAAAATCTTTAATTTGGCAACTGCCATCTATGTTACATGGACTCGGGTGCGAGTGCAAGTCCAAGCATCGGACCTTCCTAAACTTAAATCTTAGGATACGTGAATATGTGTCCCCAACTCGGGTATGGGTACGGGGACACGTCCTGAACTCTTGTTTGTATTATATATTGCATAATTTGCTCAAATTATGTACCGTAAACTATGTTTACAAATGTATTTAAACAAGAAAGGGTTAAGAAAATTATGTTTTTGCCATTTTTCTATTTCCTGGCTATGTGAAATACTCGAATTATCGCTTTTCTAGCTAATATGATATTCCTTTTCTGTAAGTATCTTAACAAATAGAGGATCCGAGTGTCCAAAAGGATACGGGTGTTGGACTCATCGACACAGGTACTTGAGCCAAAATGAAGGATCCGTGTAACACAGACTGTCATAGTCTATTCTTTAGCACAATCATTTATTTGTTCAGTTGATTTATTTGTTCAGTTGTCACTGTGCGATCCAATGGTGGGGTAAAAAAAAAACTTGGTTTGTATGATTTCATTACTCAGTTTTCTGAACTTCATTGTAATCTTCACAATAATCTGATTGGACACGAGTAGGCTCAACGAGGAGGACAAGATTAATCTTTAGACATTTAGAATGCCTTCAAATGATGCTATAGTCGGACGGAAATTCTAACCACCTTCCACTCCCACGATAGCAAGACCCATAACTAAAACCATCGTTATATGGTGTCCTGTGTTTCAAAAAATACAATTTGGTAATTCATATGAAGTTATATTAATAGAAAAGCACGGTGGACCATCTTGTTGCAATATAGCACATTTGACAAAGTCAGTAGTCATTGCTAATTTGGCACACTATCTGCTATTAAGCCAAATTTGGGACGATGGATAGTACTCTGCCGAAGTTGTTTTTCTTGTCCTGTGTAGACGTACAAAATGTTCGGGATAGTCTAATCTGTGAACGCTTGCTCTACAACACTACGTTTTTTTGCTGTGCCCCTACTGCATTGTTTTGCTGTGTCATGTTTGCGTTCTTTCAAAAACAAAAACTGATCAAGTTGTTTGGGCAGGGGTTTTTTTCAGGTGTGGTGACAGTTTGGGAGACAGGTTGGGGGTGTTTTTTAGGGTTTTGTTGGTCTTTGACCAGCGCTTGGGTCTCGGGTACTTAAGGAGATTAAATAATTTTAATTTTCTTGTGCCCTCGTCCTGTTAATCTCTGTAATTTTTGAATTCGGTGATTAGTAAAAAAACTTGTTGATTAATAAAAACAATAACTGTTACAGTACCCATTTAGTTCCCAATAGATGGGTTAATAGGCGGGGAGGATATGAGATAAACTTAACCTTTGGCAATATATGCATAAAGTGGTTGCTCTTGATAAAGTTTTAACACTAAAATAGTGGGCTCTATATACCTCAAAATATAGAGGAACCAAGGAGCATTATGTCGTAGAACCATGTCCATCAGGGAACCTAGAGGCCCGATTATTTCTGTGCCCATTACCTTGCTTCCCCCATTACATTTGTCTTTTTTCCCTCTCATGTATTGTTCTACGGAGTTATACCTTGCAAACAATATGTAGTTTACCATATGGACTGCCATGTATGCTTACTCTGATGTATTTGACAGGCTGAGGATGAACTGGGTTTACCCGCTGTTCCTCGGGCATCTCTTCGTGGTTGAATGGAGTGACTGGATTGGCCAGAAGTTGCTGTATATCTTACCAGGCTACAGTAGGGGACAGATCGGTTTGGGGCAAGCCATTGTGAACACGTTGTGGAAAGTTTGATTTCGATTTCTTGTAATAGCGGTTCTACATTTGTGGATGTTTTGGAAATTCCTTTAAAAAAACTGGGCTGTAGTTAGTTATTCTTCTTTGCTAATATAAAGTCGGGGCTCAGCAATTCATTCTGGAAATCCAAGATGCTCCCATGCCCATGGTGGTAACATTACTCATCTGCAATCACAATTGAGATGTGAATCTACACACACAGAGAGAGAGAGAGAGAGAGAGAGAGAGAGAGAGAGAGAGAGAGTTCAGTGGACCAAACTCTGAAAGGGAAAAATATGGGGACCAAGCTTTTAGATATAAAGATTAAAAAAAAAAAAAAACCTTTAAATCAGTCCAGCACGATTAGGCCCCAATCGTCTTGACTTTTTTGTCAATTATTTTTTGGGATCAATCATTCGTCTAGACGAGAAGGATAAGAGAAGTATGAATGTTGACCAATATTGAAAAAAGTTCATTAAGACAACACTTTAGACAAAAAAAAAAATTTGTTAGGCATTTTTTCTGTCTTTAGTGATCTTTATTGCTTTTGATCATAAATTTTTTTACTTTCGACTTCTCTCGTCGAGGCATGGGATTAATTCAAAAATATATAACGCGAAACTAATAAATTTTCAAAAAAAACTGAACAAAAAAAATTAGGGAGAATGAGGCCTGATAGCCCGGTAGATTGGTTAAACCAGCTCGAGCTGTTTGTTTATTCAGATAATATAAGACGTTTCATGTTTGGTTCAAGTTACACGCGATTGCGAATATCAGTTTACATGTGGTCCCTCAATCTTGAACATCCATCAATCTTACACAATTAGAAAAAGTGTAACCAGTTTGCATGTGGCTCCTTAACTTCCGTCAATCTAATATAATTGAAAATTGAACACCAGGTTATATGTGGTTCCTCCTCCTTTGTACTGTTTCTAAGAAATTCGTAAGTAATAAAAAAAGACCGCCTAAGATCCTTCTTTCAAACACAGCCATTTTGTTAAAGAGAGCCGACAGAGGAAAAATTACCATTTTGTCTTTGGTACTAGTATAAATGGCAATGGGTTCCGGCCGGCTGGCAACGTGTACCCAAACACAGTTGTTTGGGATTGGACTCTTGGGGCAAGACCGTAAGAAAATGATTTCTCATAAATTTTCTCGTCTCAGCGTAAATGATTGGATTGCAAAGGAATTAGTCGAGATTCCTGTAGGTTGGCGGAAACATCCCTTAAAATTTTCTTTAGTATAAATGGGGTTCCAATGTTATGTCCCCATTTGCACCAAAAAATAGTACTAAAAAATTCTTGAAACTTGATTCCTAATGTATTGTCGTCTTTCTGAAGCAACTGCGACGATTTTATAATTTTAAATTTCGTTCAAAAGGAGACGAAAGCAATGGCTAAATGCCTAAATCCAAGCATAAAAATTAGTATAAGGTTCTCTTTCCCATAGTAATTACATATACTTGTCAATGGAGTTTTAAATTACAGGATTAGGTGGTGTTTCTATTAAACTAAAAGGGGTGAACAAATTGCTGCCGTAAATATATACACCTAGTCAAATTGTTTCAACTGAAAAGTGGATAAGTTAGAGGCAAAAAAAAATGGAGGGAAAACAATCAAATCTTTTGGGTTAAAAAGTTTAGTGAAAATAACTTAACTAAAGAAAAGAAGCTGTAAAGAAAAAATACAAGGGACAAAGGCTTTAGTAATGTTTAGCAAGAAATTTTGGAGTGGTATCAGTAATGATTCTCACACATATGTTTTTTAACATACATTTTTGTGGAGCCCATATCGGAATCCCTTAAAATAATTCAAACCTCTCATCTTTTTTAAAATATTTTTTGGAGGGTTCCTGTAAAAAAAAATCAGCTCCAATAAATATCGGTAAAGACTTTCTCAGAAATCGTAAAACAAATCATAATGTTTTGGCCTATGAATTCTACAAAAGCCCTTACCGATATCCGTTGGAGCTGATTTTTTACAGGAACCCTCCAAAAAATATTTTAGAAAAGATGAGCGATTCGGATCATTTTGTGGAACCTTAATATGGACTTTACAAAAATGTATGTGCAAGATATGTGAAAAACATATATGTGCAAGTAGCATGGTTCATAATATAACTTGTCTAAGCAGTACTCCATATTAAAGAACAACAAAAAGGAAACAATACAATTTAATCGCCAAGCAGAAGAAAGGATGATGAAAATGCAGATTAGTTGCAAGTGGAATAGTCCAGTGGTAGGCACAGATACTCCCACGCATTTGACTAGAATTCAAACTTCACTAACTACAACTAACACTGTTAACTTTCACCAAGAGTCACATTCACAGAGAGAGAGAGAGAGAGAGAGAGAGAGAGAGATTGATTTCAATGGCATTGACACATTCCTTAGGATAAGTGGAACACCAAATGACATTACAACACAAAAAGGAGAAGAAAATCGAGGGAAGGAGCAAATGGGAGATATTCTTTTCTCTCGTAAGCTTGGCACGAAAAGAAAAGCAAGAGGGGAAAAAAAAAATGACACACAACAAAGTCCCTTTGGGACTTTTTTCACTGCCCTTTTTTTTTTTTTCCTTTTTTTCAACACTCCACTCTAAGCTCGCAATCTCCGCCGTCCACACCTTCGTGGACGCCTTTCTTTTTCCGCTAATCGGACGTCGATCCACAGCTCTATACACAAACACACAACAACAACCGGACGCTATGCGCACCGGCGAATCATTTCTCACCTGGAGCTCCGACTTCGCCGGGCTTGGTCTCGGGCCTGATTCTGGGCCTTATTATTCCGACAGTGACTTGACTTTTCACGGTTCCCAAAGCAAGCGTAGAAAAGGACGAACAGATTCCATGTTACCCTGCAGAAACATCACGTGAGTTTTAGGTATGCTGGGTCACCGACTGGATCAGATCTGGAAATTACGGTAATAATAAATCAAAGACTTTGACTGGATTTAAAGGCGTCGATTGGATGCAGCCGTATCAAGGGGCCAAAACTCTTCCGGCCGGATAAAGTGATTCTTTATTCTAGGAGATAAATAGTAAATAAAAAGTACTGGTCATTTCTTATAAAAATGAATTTTGTCTGAACACATAACTTTTGATATTCGATCACTCTCAGTTTTTCTGTTTTTGTATAAAAATGAATGGGTAATAAAAAGAAATTGATTTTGGCACTCCAATTTTAGCCACTGACACTCCACTTTGTGTCTTGATCATGTAAGAAAAACAAAACTATAAGTGGAATATCACTGGCTAAAAGTAGAGCGCCAAAAAAAACATCCCTATTAAAAAAAAACAAAGTTTAGTTTCCGGTCCAAAAACCAAGGTCGATGTTTAACATAAATTTTGAAAGGAGATTCATGGAAATAAAGAAAAACAATTGAAGTAAAGAAAGAACAACAAAGAGTCAACCGTTAAATTTTACTTATTAGAGAGCATAATGTTTGATTCTTATTCAAACACATCCTAAAGGTAAGGTCAAGTGAAAAGTTACAGATAACTGGATGTATCTTCCAATTATTTTATTTCTTTTGTCATTCGTTAGTTCTACTCTACTATGAGGACTTAGAAATGGGGATGGATGCTGACGGATATCGAACCATGCCCATGTGCATAAAAGTATAAGGGAGGTACCAACTCTACTCTACTTGCGGATGCATCTTCTATTTGATTTGGTCGTTTATTTGCCTTTATGTGTGCAATTTGTCATTTCTCAGCTGTATTAGTTGCACACAGTGGGTTGTATTATTCAGTACTCAATGAATTTCTAACTCTTCCACTAAAAGAAATAAAGAAAAGTTACAGGTAAAACAGGAGTATTTCTGGCTTCGATCAATTCACACTCAAAATTACAAGCTCAACAAACACATCTTATTGATTACCGGGGCCATCCATCATCCATGGTCACTACTTTTGGATTAGGGAGGGAGGGGGCCATCCAATGTAGCAGTCCCTTTTACCTAAAACTCTTTTTCCAACTCCAAACTTGCTTTCGCCGAAAGCTTACTTTGGCATCTCCCTAAGTGATTGCGCAAAGAGTAGTGTATGAATGCAACTTCTAAGCTAACTTCTAGATGTTCTTAACTTCATTTGTACTCCATTAGGTATGCTTCTTTTACTATTTTATTATTAGGTATATTAAGCTTTTAGCTTGTTGCATGAATGAGCGTTTTTATTTTCAACTTGCGCACGTAAGCCTGATTATGAAAAAAGGAAACCAAAATAAGCAGATCCAAACAAGGACAGGAGGGTGGAATAGATCAACCACTTCTTTAATTAGGGAAAAAAAATTTGGTCAAACCACCGAAATACTAGTGGGGAAGAAACAGTTGCACGTTAGGAACTTCAGCTAGTACTATTATCAATATCCGAAACTGTCCATACCACGTCTCTTAAAATACAAAACAAGACCCGGATTCTAAGCCCCTATTTGGGTCACTCTTATCGACTCCAACTCTTAAAAAAAAAACCTGCCCGACTCGGCCTCAATGTCGTTACTCCGTCCGACTCTATCCGAATCGAATCAAATCACGCCCCTTTGGTTTGGCATTTTATTCGCTTAAATGCTTCTAGGCTCAACTGAATTTTATCCAAACCAGACAGACCCTATGAGCTTTTCAATTGTTTCAATTAGTTTGTGTTCCCTATTTTTCCTCAAAATATATATAAACAAAAAATCTCTAACAGCTAAGCAAAAAAGTACCCTAAAAAAAAGGTACTCCTACTCATTTTCTTCCCCCATATTAAAAAGCCAGCCCAAATAATTTGACCTAGCTATTTTAGCAAAAAGCCCAAAACACAATGTGACAAATTTTTAAAAAAAATGACAAGACACATCTCAAATAACTCACATATGCTGGAGCGTGAAAGCGTCATCGACTTCGAATCACATCAAACTACTAAAATTCGTGAGAATGAGGATCGAAAGCAAGAATTAAGAGCATCAACACAAAACATTTTGAACGATCGCGAGACTAAGATCCTAACATAGTATTAGTAATTTTGAAAGCGCAGCGCAAGAATTAAGAGCATAAACACAAAACATTTTGAATGATCACGTGACTAAGATCCAAACGTAGTAGTAGCAGTAATTTTGAAACATAAGCAAATGGATAGAGTGTAAGTTACTTACCCGACCCGCTTCAATCCTTGAAAATGACCTTATCCGCGATCTCCATCAACGGGTCCAAGCAATCCGGAGAGAACTTCCGGGCAAACAAATACGAATAACTCGAATTCGATTCCCGGAGACTGTAAATCAGATCGGCCGAAATCTCAGGCGCCTTGTACGTTCGCGGGTGCCCGCCGACGCTATCCGTCCAATTAACCCGAGTGAGCGTGTACTGACTACACCCATTCGGATCCTCCATGGACAAAAGGGTCGGAAAGTAATGCTCTTCCGGGTAACAAGAATCGGTGTTGAGACAGGGCAATTTGAACTTCCTCCACAGCCTCCTGTCTCGGATCACCAACAGGGCGTGCTTCCGGGTCAAAACAAAGAACTGCGACCCAACCCGAAACCGTTCGAACGGCACCTCGGGCAGCATCGTGTTCTCCCCCCTGGCCGTGTACCGGTCCCACAGCTGCGGCTCGCCGGAGAGGATCTCGATGTAACTAGTTGGCTCCTTGAACTGAAGGGGAAAAAAAAAGTAATTTGAGTCCTCAATTTTAGCACTTCTACCACATTTGAAAAACTAGGCCTGAGTTGGATCTAAATTAAAATTTCTCAAGTCAGATTTTCGTCTTCCAATGAAAGTTTTGCGACCTACGACATGGCAAGTGACTAATTAAAAAATTTGATCCGAATCTAGTGAATATTTAGAAAAAATAATAAACTAGGCAGTGAAAAAAATAGCCGAAAATGTGAGCCAAATGTACCTGAGTTAACTCGGCGGAGGTTTTCGGTGGGGAAACCAACGTATTGTAAGTGAAATGGAAAGAGTGGAGAGGAATGCAGCGCTGGGAGACGAGGGCGAAATGGTAATTCATCGGGTCGTCGAGGAGCGCGGTGGCGAGGAGGCGGCGCGCGGCGGAGATCAGCGTCGGCGAGGCCCGCTCGGTCCTCTTGGACGCGATGAACCGGCCGTCGAAGGCGCTCTTTCCCTTCGCCGCAGCCGCGGCGGACGGCGGCGACTGCGACGGATCGGCGTGGACGTAGACGTTGAAGAGGGCCTCGTTGCCCTCGAAGAAGCGGTCCCAGAGCGGGGCGAAGTGGAGATCGGTGTTGGTGAGGAACAAGAAGGCTACTTTCGGCTTCACGGTCAGTCGCGAGACGGCGCCGTGGTGGCGGCGGTGGTGGTCGGCAGAGGCGAGGGTGGCCTGGCGGAAGAGGGCGAGGTCGTCGATCTCGTCGGGCAGGGAAATCTGGAGGTGTTTGGGAGGGAGGATCTTCGGGGCGACGAAGAACAATAAGGGGATTGAGAGGATTAGAGCGAATGAGAGAATGAATGGAGTGGAAAACATTATCGGGATAGATAATTCTGGGGATAAGGAGATCGGGGAATTGGGTTTGCTCTCTTATGGGAAGTGGAGTGAATTGGGGTGGAGGGAAGATTAGGGTTTTGGTTTTGGTTGTGATGGAAATGTGAGGGAATAGAGTGGGGATGATAGTTGGGGGGAAGGTGACGAAATGTGGGTTGAAATTGAGATGATTGGGAGGAAATGGGAATAGTCTTTTTGGGTTTTTAGAGAGAGAAGCGAGAAGAGGATAAAGGGGGAGGAGAGAGAGGGGTGGAGGTAGGGGAAGAGGTGGTGGTACGCTTTTATTACTGTGGCGGGGAATGGGTGGTGGGGGCTGGTTATAGGGAGTCCCTCACCTTGTTTCCTTTGCATTTTTTAAAATTATTTTTGATATAACAAGTGAAAATAGGTATAGAGAAAAAAGTATTAAAATACGTGTAGAGAGTGTAGAGAGAAAAATGAGATGAGTTATTAACCAAACAAGGTGATTATCTTCCCTGTTGTTTGGGTACTCTAAATTTTTATTCATAATTCTCAATAAATTTTCTCTATTTATTTTTTTTCACTTATTACGTTTTAAAATCTCCCTTAAAATCTATGAAGTATAGGGTCCAAAATTGTTCAGTACCCCTTGGCACTGTCACGCTACCCCGGGTCCCATTCTACAAAACATTTATGGAGAGTTCAAGACTAAAGTGTTCATGTCGTAATACGGAAGTGACATGGTGTGCCGACAGTGGGGAACGATGTGGTCGATTTAGTTTGGACCAGTTTGATCCATTTATTGTATCCGAGCCATCTAAAAATGGGCTGGATTTGTTCGATTTATTTTTATTACAAAATATCCAAAACACTCATAACAAACCTGAGCTGTTCAAAACATTTTTAAACCGCTCGGATGCAAACAATTAACCAAATTGGTTCGAACGAAATGGACCGGATCCGACCTCGCCGACAATGAAGGCATTAAATAACCTTTTTTTATAAAAAAAAAAATCGGTGCTCCAAAAACATTCAATAATATATTTTTTAGTGATGGGAATCGCACGTCACCAGTTGCATGCTTTGAATTTAGTTTGGACTTTGGAGGGATGGTACTTGTATTTCTCTACAATGGGTATTTTGGAAAATACTTACCACTCCAATTGCCGAATGTGGACATTTTTGCCGAATTTCTAGAAGCCTAGTCTCGATTTCGTTTATTTGGTTGAAATTGTGGCAACTCTGATGGAAAATACCGAAAAATTATTACAATATCAAAAATACTATCTGTCGTACATAAAATAGATTATGCGTACAATCAAATTGTCGTCATGTAAAAGTGGTAGTCATATCATAATCATTTTAATTTAACTAATCCTATTTGGGTTCAACTCGCCCCGTTCCAGAAATTTTTAAAAAAAATAAGCAGTTTATTTCATATTTTCAAACTTAAAAATAATATAAATGGAGAATAAATTTTTAATTTTTTGCACCGTTTAAAATATCTCAATAAGATCTATCAAATAAAATCCATATTGCTAGAAAAATTATTTACGTAAAACACATAATTATTGAGCTTGAAATTGCCTTCTTAAAAAATAAGTATTTCATTGGATTCCTGGACCGGGGCAACAATATTATATTTCTTTTTGTTTTCTTTGTGGACCTTCATATTTTAACTTCTGAAATCAAAGAAAAGAGGGAAAAAAACTTAAATAAATTAAGAGAGGGAGTGGACATTTGTAAAAAAAATAATCTTGTATGTCCTTGGTTGGTGAGAAGTGGAAACACATGCATGGTAAGTTGTTGTAGCTCATTGGTAGCTACTCTACTATCTACTTAAGCCAACTTTCCCGCCAAATTAATTAGGCTAAAAAGGCCACACTAGTTCGGCTAAATTACTTGTTGAGCATCATTATTCAGCTCACGCCCCTAGCCACTTGTTTAGAGTACCATTTTTCCTTTCACTAGTTAAAATACTTCCAAAAAAAAAAAAAAACCGTATGGTAACGTTATTGTACGAGCCAGATTTTCCTCATTTAATGATCGTTGATGTGATGCAAAATACGCTTGGACAGTTACTATCAATGATCAGAGTTGTTCATGCTGTAGAATTTAATATTTAGAGTATTCATGCAAAAGCTAATCGGACATTGATCAATCAAGGCTTTGTCAAAACTTAAATGTTTGTCTAAGGCCCCGTTCCGTTTTCTCAAAAAAATACTTAAAAATAAGGACCTATATTCAAGCTTAAAAATAATAGACTTACGAAAATAATTTTTTAAATTTTTTGTAGAATTTGATAGATCTCATCAAAATCTATCAAACAATATTCATATTGCATATATTTTTTTATTTCAACAAGCCTATTATTTTTGAGTTTGAAAATTGCAAATAAGTATTTATTTTTTAAGGGAAAAATCCGGAACACACTAGAAAGCAATAGATGAACAACTCTTCATGAGTTTTAAGACAACCACGGATCGTTTGAATAAAAAACCAATGTCCGATCAACCTACTTTTTTACATAGATGACGTACTTTAATTCAAGATCTATAAAACGAACGAATTCAATCATCAAATGATTCAAATTGCTTCCCAATCTTTTGCCCCGCGTCAAAATTGAGTTCCGATGATCCTGTGGCATGGAATTTCTTCCGGTCTAATGCCCCGTCCGATTCTTATCAGCTGTTCCTTCAGACTCACCAAAAAGCCCAAAAATGAACCCACAACTCAATAAAGTTTCTAAAGTTAAACAAGCATTTCCCTATTTTAAAAGGGCCATTAATTTTTGCACTTTACTTTTTACGCAAACGCTCCATTTTGTCCATGAAGTTACTAGTAGCTTTATGTTAAAAGTGGAGCGTTTGCGGATAAAAATAGAGCGCCAGAATCAATATCCTAAAAATGACGTTTTTATCCTAAGTGGAGAATTCAAATTAGGTAGTAGCTTTTTCTTTACAGATAGAAATATGACATTAAAAGTCGATAAAACAAGCTTTGATCAAAAGGTGACAGGTTTACAAGACAGTAAAAAGCCCATTAAAAAAAGCAGAAAAAAGGTTGCTAAAATAGACGGGTTAAATTTATGGAGCTGTGAGACTTTCTTTTAGCAACATGAGAGGCTCCGTTCTGAAACTAAAAAAAAAAATCTTTATTTTTTAAGAAGGCAATTTCATGCTAAAAATTATGGTCTTATCAAAATTTATAAATTTGCAATATGGATCTAGTTTGTAAGATCTTGATGGGATCTTTTATACGATGCAAAAAAAATTTAAAAATTATTTTTCATTTACTTTATTTTTGAGTTTGAAAATGTGAAATAAACTGCTTACTCCCTCCGTCCCATAATATTTGTCCGGTCCGCAAAACGGAGACTACAAAATAATACATTTTTTTCAAAAAAAAATTCAAATTTTTTTCACAAGTTAAAAGAACTCGTCGAGGTCTAGTAAGTTGTTGAATTTTTTCCCAACTTTTCTTACAAAAATAGTATTATTTTTACGTCTCCGTTTTGCGGACCGGACAAATATTATGGGACGGAGGGAGTATTTTTTAAGAAGATTTCTGGAACGGGGCCTGAAGTAGGTCTACTCTTTTAGTCTTCGTCCACAATTCGAAATCTCCCCAAACAACCTTACTGAAGTACTAGGTTTTAAGATTTTGACAAAAATAAAAAAATAATAAAAAGATTAGGTTTTAAAAATGGGTCTTTGACTAAGACAGATAAATAACCTCAATTTCAACACACGAGAAGTTGAAAATTTGTCGGAGCAAAGCCCTTCAAAAAATTTATGGTAATTCAGGGTTCACACGAGATCTACCGTTCAGTTGCCATTTAATTGTAGAAATGCTTTTTCGCATAGATGTCCGAACACGAATATTGAAAGCGGTTCAACATGAATAGAATACACGTGCATCCTGTGTGAGCAAGGAACTTACGATAGGAAACGTGGGGTCATGTACCCATTCAATCCCATATTATTTTTCACGACGTAGTTTTTTTTCCCCTTGTTCGATTAAGATTGTTAAGTATAGTTTGCACACATTTAGATGTGTTCTCGATGATCTGAGTCGTTTACAATGTAAAGAATGTCGAATAATTAGTCCATGCAGAATGATTATTACACCCCCATAACAACTTAATTGATAAGAACATCTTATTTTTGCAAAAAACTAATTAGATCGAGTATTTTATTTATTTTGACAAATTTGGACTTTTAATGTATCTAAATGAAAAAAAATTAGCGTTGAATACTTAAACAGTGAGTCTGTCTACAAAGACAAATAATGTATAGATTTTGTTGTGGGCCTCGCACAAATGATCCAAACCATTCATTAAATATAAAATAATTTTTTTCACTTAATTATAGTTGATGGGAAATTTTTTTATGATTACGGAGAGGTAATTGATTTCGGCACTCCATTTTTCATAACCACATTCTAACAATTTGTATTTTAGTGTTGAAATTACACACGACATTCTCACTAAAATATAAATATCAGAGTGTGAATTATCTAGATACGGAGCGCCAAAAATCATTCTACCATGAAAATTTATGTATCCTCTCGTAGGGAATTTCTGAGTCCGCCGCTGCACGCTGGTTACTAGATGTATTGGGCAGTTCCGTTTTGTGACTCTGTCCGCATCACCGCTTTTAAGTGCATTGCATCGGATGGTCAAAGTGTAACTCCAATTATGTAAGTGCATCGGATTCTATCTCTATCAAGTATCCAGCAACTAAACACGTACTGTGTTTGTCATCAAGCTATCAAGTGGCTAATCTGATCTTGAAAAGGCTGTCCTCCGCATGAATAAAGTCGTTTTTATAGGCAAACCCATACATACGTGGGCATTTGACTAAACTTATCCTGCATCTACTCCATGAGTGTCGATAGATGTGTTATGTATTATTTTTCCATTTCTTTATTTTTTTTCAAATAATTTTTATGACTTGTTTAGCCCTTGTTCGGTTGTGGGTTTGAAAATTTTTTTCAAACCCAAATCCACTCATTGCCTATATTTCTAATCATTATCTATCCTCAATTATTATCATATTTTCGCTCTTCACTCATTACCCAAAAACCAAACTCAAAATTTTTTCAAATCCACAACTGAACAAAGTATTATGTAGTGTAGCAAGAGTGAGTGTGGAGTCACGTATGGTCATGCGTGGGAGAAGTTTTTGAGTGCCGTTCGGGTATCATTCGTCGGCAATCCTAGCCGTCTAAACGTGTTTTAGACCGCTAGATTTATTCCCTCTTTCTTTTCTTACCCGATCACTCTCTCTTCTCTTTTTCTCTCTCTAAAATTCAGACCGTCCAAAACACATTTGAACAGCTGGGGTCGAAGAGTTCAATTTTTTTAGGGGAACTTAAATAGGGGTTCTATACTATATTGATACTTAAGTCCTAATCCTTGTAGGTTTGAAAACTTATGCTTTCATCCTGAAATTTAAATAATACCCATTTAGCCCTTAATAATTTTTTATGTAAAGAAATTTGGGAATGTAAAACTAACTTCTTTTTTTTATGTTAGTTTTACATCCCGGAAGATTTTGTCATGATTTCGGATGACTTTGCCATAATTCCTGTATTTGTCATGGTTAATGGTGTTTTAAGAATTATTTAAATTTTAGAATGTCGACTTAAGTATTCAAACATAGTATGATGAACATCTAAATAAGTCTATGAAGCAGGATGACTATTTAATTTCTTTATTTTTTTATTTAAGAATTACTAGAGGTGTCTTCTTTGGTGATTTGAACAATAGATTACGTTAAAGCTGCAGAAGCCTCTAAAAGGAGAAGTTGTTGAGTCCCTCACGAAAATGAGTCTTCTTCCACCGGACACCTTACACCTACTTCGATATGTCAATATTTTTTTTTTATTAATACTTAATAATTCAGAGCTAGCTAGCATATGATATAAAAATTTATCAATATGGACAGCAATCTCTGGACGCCAGTAATCTCTACATGATGTGGAACTTGATCCCGTGCCTGAAGAAAAAGGCTGGGCCATGGTCGTTTATATTCAAGCCTTTATTTTAGGAAAAATTACAGCCGATGACGTGATTTGATAATTAATACCTGTCATTTTCAGCATTAATAAATATTCTCAATATGTCCTTAGTGAGTATTAATTATCAAAATACGTCTTGGACCGTCATTTTCTAGGGCCCAAATTGGATTTTAATGGTGGGCTTCATGTGGAAGTTCTATAGTAAAGGCCAATTTATTTACTTATTTTGTCTTTATCTTTTTGTTTCGACGTAAAATATTTTTCATATAAAATATTTTTTCAAAAAACAAATTCTAAACTTTTATTTTTCGGTATTTAATTGGCACGTGAAAAATATTTTCCAGAACAATAGTTTTAACAATTAAAGGTCTTGGAATTTGCCTCAATCTATTAGTAGCAATGATATTTTGGACATGATTGCGTTGTCAGAATTTCACCAGACTCCACCTTTGGGCTTACATACCTTTGGATTTGGTTGGCAGTGAGTGCGCTGGGTTTCATCTTCAGCGAATGATGGAAAACAAAAATAACTTTTATCGAAAAAATTAGAGGAAAACATTTGTGCCCAATGGTGGAAAATGTTTTACTTTGTTTTATTTAGCCAAACGGCAGAAAATGAGTAAAATATTTAATACAAAAATATTTTACGTCGGAACAAACGGAGCCTAAATTTAATTTGTATATGCAAGTTGATCCGTGGGCTGAGCCATTCCCGCCCCAAGTGGTTGCCCAATTCGGTCTGGGCCGGTAGGGGAAGAGATTTAATTTGTTTTGCAACTTGATCCATGGGCTGTGCCGTCATGTCCCAAGTGGAGGCCCAATTCAACCTGGTCCGATCGGGAAGTGATTCGAGATTCACAGAGACGGAATCCATTTCGATGTTAGCTAATAGCTAGTGGGGTCAGGATTAGAGCTGGGTAACAGACACAAAATACGATATAAATTGGACATAAAATTAGAGGGTTAAGGTTGAACATTTCTGACACAAAAATGACACGACTCGAGACCACAAATTCTAAATGGGTTGGGTTCGGGTTAAACACTCGAGACACGAAATTGACACGACCAACACGGTTACTAATCTGTATCACCCATTAACACGAACATACACACACACACACACATATATATATATATATATAATATGGCATATCTGTAATTCTATATAGAGTTGGGTAACGGATACGATAATACGACACGAATCGGATACGAAGTTAATGAGTTACGGTTGAGCATTTCAGACATGAAGCAAGAAAATGACACGACTCGAGAAACACGAATTCTAAATAGGTCGGGTTCGGGTTAGGTGAGTTGTGACATGAACCTGACTGACGCAACACGAACACGACCCAACCTGTTACCCAGGTCTAGTTAGGATCCTTTGATTTTCACTCTCTCTCTCTCTCTTTCAGCAAGATTTTCACTCCTTTTTTTTAAAACTATTTTTAGTCATTTTTTTTTGTTTTTATTCACATGAATTACCTATGTTGCCATTTTTATAATGTATACTTTTCTAGAATCCAAGGGTAATATTATAAATTCACAAAAAAAAAAATGATATGAATTATAAATAAAAGGGAGTGCGAAAATTATTTCTCATACCTAAATTAAGTACTATAAGTAATGAGTACCAAACATGCCCTAAATTCGCAAACTAAAATATCATGCATTATAAAATCACACTCTCTTTTTACGAAACAAATACTCCATTCTTTACCAATTTTGATCAAAATGTAGATCAGACAAAAAATAGAAACCAAAATTTTTAATTTTATTTTTTTTTATCAACAACAAACCAAACACAGAACACAACCCATTGGATTTCCATGAAAACACAGAACTCAACCCATCGAAATCACCCTAAAACACGTTAAGATTTTGACTAGATTTAGAAAATTATTGGGTGCGCCGACACACCTGTTCCGAATCCCACTATAGTACTCCGTAAAAGGTAAGAGCAAGTCCAATGACTTCTACAAAGGATTGTGATTTTGACACTCCAAAAATTGATAGAGGTGCTCCAAAACTGAACTGTGTTGATACACAAAAAGACGTCGTTTTAGAGCCGCTCCATCAATTTTTGAAGTGCTAAAATCAATTTCCTTCTGCAAAATGACCTGAGCCATAGGCAATTTATTTGCCATGAATAATAGTGACATTTTTGCACAAAAATGGCATTTTTTGGGCAACGGTGAAATGCCAATTATACACACACACACACACAGTTGTTTTCAAATGAGAAATAAGGACCTCTTCATTTCTCTCATTTTCTGTTCGAATTTTGATGATCTAAGCCGCTCAATGTGTTCAGAACGTGATTTTAAGAGTATCCGAGAGGAATTGGCAAAAAAAAAAAGATCAGAAAGGGCTTCTTCCGAGCAGTTTGAATTTAAACCGTTTGATAAAAAACAAACAAAAACTGCTCGGATGAAGCTCTTCCCGGTTTTATTTTTTGCTGATTTCTCTTGCTAATTTCTCGCTGGTCCCCTTAAAATCACGTTCTGAATACATTGAGCGGCTTGGATCATCGAAATTCGATCTAAAAAGAGATATATATATCCCTTTTCAACTGACTTCCATCAATGGTGTATTAGTGCAATGCTGTTGAAATTGATTGTTGAATTTGATGAAGTATAGTGATTTTGACACTCCAATTATTATTATTTTTTATAATCACACGTCCTTTTTTTTTTTTTTGTTGTAAAAGTTAGCATTGTAAGGCATCAATTCTTGTAATGTTCTCCATTCATCCCAAATTTCTGGCCCACTCTCAAATGTATAATAGTACTCTTTACGTGTAATGTAAATATTATTTGACAAATCTTAGTCTTTTCTATTGAAAACAAAGTTTCAAAATCATAAAAAGAAACTACATATTATAAATAAAAAAAATTTACAAATGATATGCATGCTCAAAAAATGAACAAAATCCCAGAGAGAGAGTACCATTTTTTGGTAACGGCTTGAGCTATTTTTAGACCACCAAACTTGCTCTTCCGATACGTATTAGTGTTTCTATTGAACCTAAGAAAAACAAAACCAATACAAGAAAAAATCATTCTCACTCGTTCGATTTGAGAGGAAACAGAGAGGAAACTAACAAAACAAAAAAAAAAAAAATCAATCACAAAAAATTCTCCTCAACAAATTCCTTGAAGTTTTCTCATCTTTTCCCTCTCTTTCCCTGCACTTTCTTTTCCCAAATTTCCAATCAGGCAGTTAAACAACCTCCTTTTAGAAACCCAAAAAAAATCCAACGGTGGCGATCTCACAGAAGACCAAGAAAAACAACCTAAGAATTCTAGAATCTTCCTCTCCCTATAAATAATCGCCCACCACTCCCTCCCTCCAATCTCCACCGTCCAATTTCTCTCTCCCCTTAAAACACCGATCCAAGACCAAACCAAACCCTCTCTCTCAAACCACCCAAGTCCACACAACATTCCTCTGAATTCCCAATCTCTCCTTTTTCTCTCTCTCCCTCCCTAGGGTTCCATCATCGGTTCGTACAAGCGCTCCCTTCTCTCTCTAAATTTGTACCCATCGATCTGCATCGATCCTTTTTCTTGTCGATCTTGTTTGTGATTTGATTTGATTTGTGTTGTTTTGTCAGATTGATCGAAGATGTTTGGGAGAGCGCCGAAGAAGAGCGATAACAGCAAGTACTATGAAATTCTCGGGGTTTCGAAGAGCGCTTCGCAGGACGATCTGAAGAAGGCTTATCGGAAGGCCGCTATCAAGAACCACCCCGACAAGGGCGGGGATCCTGAAAAGGTACAATCTTTTGTATGTAGATCTATAGCTTTGTGTTTAAAGGAGTTGCCTTTTTTTATTCTTGCAGATCAATGGTGTTAAATTTTGCGCCTTTAGTTGATCATCGCTGTTGATGTAATTTCATATCATAGATGTTAAAAAGGCTTGGGACTTGGGGGTTTGCTCCCTCTTGAGGTCTCAGTTCGAAACCTTTCAGGTGCTATCAATTCTTGTGGGGCCAGTCCGTACCGGGCTTTGATTGGGCTCCACGTTGGGATTGATTTCCGTAGATGTTTGTGGTTCTGTGCTTGGATTTGTGATTGACTTGGTTTTCATATGAAATTGCTTGAATTTATTGCATTGAGGATTTAAAAACACGTAACATGTCTTTTGGCATGACATTGAACCGATTCAGTTCATGGGTCTCTGTTAGAGTTCGACCTAAACTTTGGGGAACTTCTTGAAGTAGTTGAGGCCTATATTTTCTTTCTTAAATTTTGAATTTAATGCAACTTGAATTGAATCGAAAGCATTCTGAATGGGAATAACACCCATAAGCCGCTAAGCCAAGCCCTTGTTTAACGATACATATAGAAACAAGCTTTGTGTCACTGAGAGATTACCAAAGTTTTGTTAGTCAGCCATGAGTTATAGCTCTCATCTTAGTGAAAATTACTAATCAAGGAAAAAGCGATAGCATGGAACTTGAATCATTAACCATATACTTAATGCATTGGTGCAGCACCTGTCAACCACTACACCACTATCTGGTTTACAGATAAGCTATTGGAATGTTGTATATATCATGTCCCAACCTAGGTGGGGCACATTTTTTGGGAACAATTTCAGGGCCCTGAGGTGGTTTCCTTCTTGCCTGCCCTGAGGGCTGGCACTACTTATATGTACATATGTATGTTTCAAGAAAGGTATGTATTGTATGTTCAATGATGTTAGCAATATCTACATATAGGTTAGGTCACGGATCTTTAGATAAACAAAGATGTAATCTTGGAGTACTTTTATTTAACCACTTATGAATATACATATGCAAGTGGCAAATACTAACGTGGGAAAAATGCTAGCATGGAGTCTTCAATCATAGGTTCAAAAGACTGGTGCAGCACCTGTCACCAATACTGACCACTCTGCAATCTCGTTTGTAGATAAGCTATTAAAATGTGTGTGTCGTATCCGGACCTTCTCTACATGTCCCAGGGCTGGCCCTGCATATCTATATCTGTATGTTTCAGGAAAGGTACCTATAGTATGACCAGTGATGCTAGATTGGCTCCTTCAATTTTTTTTTTATTGTTAATAGATCCTCAGATAACTATTTAGATCTTTGCGGGTCTGGGTATTGATTTGTGATTTACTTTTTCATGTGCGTGTATTTCTGCCTTACTCAAAATTTGCCTTCTCTAGTTAATTTTGCAAAATAAATTGTCAATCCAGAAATTTGTTGAATTTTACTACGACAGACAGGGCTGCCGACATGCGAAGTTGCCCCAGGGTTATACATCCCAAAACACCTGTTGCCACATCAAGCTTAGAAAGTCTTTGGAAGTTTCATTGTTTAGCTAAATGTATTCTAAATCTGACACCCAAGCCCAATTTGCTGATTTCAATTTTGAAGTTTCAACGTGATTTTGGTTCTTTGTGGTTTCCCAATGATGATAATGGTACATTTAATATGGCCTCGGATTTTATTTATGGTATGGATTGGGTTGTCTGTCAGAGGATAAGAAGTATTCTGTGGATTAAAGTGATGGAACTGTGTTTTTTTTAGTTTAAAGAGCTGGCCCAAGCTTATGAGGTTTTGAGCGACCCAGAGAAGCGCGATATTTATGATCAATATGGTGAGGATGCTCTCAAGGAAGGAATGGGTGGTGGAGGAGGTGGGCATGACCCATTTGACATCTTCCAGTCATTCTTTGGTGGTGGTAGCCCTTTTGGTGGTGGTAAGGGAACATTCTTCTGTTATGTGTGCAATTTTGGAGCCGGATATGTAGATTGCGTATAACATATTTCATTCATTAATTCGGCTTTGATTTTGTGTATGCCCAGGTGGGGGAAGCAGCAGAGGCCGGAGGCAAAGAAGAGGAGAGGATGTGGTCCATCCCCTCAAGGTTTCTCTTGATGATCTGTACAATGGGACATCCAAGAAGCTATCCCTCTCACGCAATGTAATCTGCTCCAAATGCAAGGGGTGAGTACTTGACTCTGTCAACTTTACTAATCCACACTCTTTGAGTAGTGTATATTTTATTGCTCTTAACTGAAGCAGTGTTTTGATGATTGCAGTAAAGGATCTAAGTCGGGTGCTTCCATGAAGTGTGCTGGGTGTCAAGGGTCTGGAATGAAAGTTTCTATCCGACATCTTGGCCCATCCATGATCCAGCAGATGCAACATCCTTGCAATGAATGTAAAGGTACTGGTGAAACCATCAATGACAAGGATCGCTGCACACAGTGCAAGGGTGATAAGGTCGTTGGGGAGAAGAAAGTTTTGGAAGTTGGCGTGGAGAAGGGAATGCAGAATGGACAGAGGATTACATTCCCTGGGGAAGCTGATGAAGCAGTAAGCCAAGTTCTTTCTCTCTTCTTTTAGAGCCCTTGTACAAGTTGAATTTTTTCTTATGATTTTGCATCGGTTTCTGTTTTGTCAGCCTGATACAGTTACTGGGGATATAGTCTTTGTCCTACAACAGAAAGAGCACCCGAAGTTTAAGCGGAAGGGAGATGATCTTTTTGTCGAACACACCTTGACACTTACTGAGGCACTCTGTGGCTTCCAGTTTATTCTGACCCATCTCGATAATAGGCAGCTTCTCATTAAATCCCAACCCGGAGAAGTTGTCAAGCCTGGTAAGTTTTTCAATTTCATGTTATTCCACTATTGAGAAGATTTTCTTAGATACTCAAGATATTTATGTTCAGTATTTGATTTTATTACTCTTTATGCTGTGACGGCGAATTTGGTACTTGTGAGTGAATAGTAATACCCGGACCTCCCCTCTTGGTCTCATTATTGAAAGCAAACCTCATTTTCTCCCTTAGTTTTATCCCTATGCTCTATGGTTATTACTTTTGTCTACTCCCTCCGTGCCCATTTGTTTGTCCACCATAATTTGACATTAGTCTCTATATATATATATTTTAAATGATTCTACATTTTTGTTTACTGTATTAATTGAGATCTTTCAATCTTGAAATTTTGTTTAACTTTTTTGTTGAGCCAATTAAATGACATCATGTGGCATCCTATAGTTATTCCTTTATCTACTCCCTCAGTGCCCTTTTGTTTGTCCATCATAATTAGACATTATTCTATATTTTTAAAATTTTAAAATGTTTCTTACATTTTTGTTTACGGGATTAATTGAGATCTTTTAATCTTGAAATTTTGTTTCAAATACATTTTTTGTTGAGCCAATTAAATGACATCAAAAAGGAAAATTAGATGACATGATTGCTGAAAAAATAAACACGGGGATGTACGAAGTATTAATTTTTTCCTGGTATTTTATAACATTGGTTTCATGAGGTATTTTAAAATTATTGAATTCTGAATTTGCTCCAGTTACCAAGTCACTGATCTTCTTGTTGGTACAACTTACAGACCAATTCAAGGCAATTAATGATGAGGGGATGCCAATGTATCAGAAGCCCTTTATGCGGGGGAAATTGTATATCCACTTCACGGTGGATTTCCCAGAGTCCCTCGCACCCGAGCAGTGCAAGGCTCTTGAAGCTGTGCTGCCTCCAAGGCCCCTGACACAGACGAGCCAAATGGAGGTAGATGAATGCGAGGAGACCACTTTGCATGATGTCAACATCGAGGAGGAGATGCGTCGGAAGCAGCAACAGGCCCAAGAGGCGTATGATGAGGACGATGACATGCATGGCGGGGGTGCCCAGAGGGTTCAATGTGCTCAGCAGTGATACAAGTTTCATTTGACAAGTGCTCGCCAGGAAAGGGTTACTGGTCATGGGAAGAGCTTGGAGGTGAGACTTCTGTTTGTTCCTAGATTTATTAAGACTTGACAACATTCTTTGGAATGTTATGTTATAGCATTTAGAATATGTAGCCTATGGATTTGGAATTTTATTATGTGAGCGAACTGATAATGGATGCAAGGTGGTCCTTGACCAGTTGCAGAAACAAATCAAATTATTGCTATCGATGATTTGTGGTGCTATTGTGCTTTACATGAATTAGTCCTCTTTTCTCTCTTTTTTTTGTGATGACAAACTGATAATGGATGCAATGTTCCAGAAAGCCGGGAACACATTGAGAAATTATTGCTGTTGGCTGTGTTTAGTGAATGTGTTTTCATACGCGTCATGTTCTTTGCTGCAGAAAATCTGTTTCTATTTCCAAACAGTTTGAGAAGTTTACGCTTACTGCAAAATGCAACTTCTGTCATCATTAGACTTGTTAACAACACTTATTATTATGCTAGAGTAATATGTAAGAATTAGTGGCCATCTCTTCGGGGAACAAAGACATTGTTTCTTTGCTTGCGGTTGCACGCTCATGCGAGTGGCTTGCGTTTATGTTTGACAAGCCGCTCATGCAATCAAAGCTTTGGTAATTACATCTGTTACTGATCTGCTAGAAATGAAACTCTGCCGAAATTATCCTCGCCCCTCACTGAAAGCTTTATGTGAGATCTGATTCTTCTCCAAGCTGTTCATTCTGATGTAACCAAGCCTTATCTTTTCAAGAGTCTCTTCCTCAAGCTGGCCTCAGAGGTGGCCGCAGCTGTTGGTAGAGCCGAGTATGATCAAAACGGCATATTAATCCACGACTATTCTTCGTAGGGAAACTGTAGCAAATAGGTTCCTGAGAATTTTTTTTGAAGATATGCTCTTCCTTTTTGGAGATACGGTTTCAGCCATTGCCATTGTTCAAAGAAGGGCAAAGCACGACACTGATACCTCTAGATCCTTCTCTCTATTTTTTGTTTTTTCTATTGGAAGTGTGGACTTTGTTTCTGCTAACGTATCAGGTGTTCAATTATGTAACTTTCTGGGTTGATGGACGTTCATTAGATGTTATTTAGTGTTAAAATAGAGTCTAGTAAAATTAGGCTGCGTTAGACCTAAGACCATTTTTTTATAATGTAAGTACTTGCAATTTTTAAACTTGAAAAAAATAATGGACTAAAATAATTATTTTTGCAATATAGATTTTATTTCATAGATCCCGATTAGATTTTTTGAACGGTGCAAAAAAATTGAAAATTTGTTTTTGTAAATACATTATTTTTAAGTTTAAAAATTATAAATAAATACTTCCGGAGTATTAAGAAGACTTAACGGAATGCATCCATTTCCTGCACTAATAAGAGCAAGTTTATTAGAGTGGGAAAATCACCTTTTGTAGCTCTTTTATCTATTCAAGACACCAAAAGGGAGTTGCAGCAGATAAGGCAAACAAGTAGGTATTTTCTATTTATGAACAGTTCTTCTCTACTCCTATTTAACAACTATTTACTAGGTAAGTATTAAAATATTATTTCTCTCTCTCCCTCTCACACACACATACTCAGAACTCATCACCATGAAAAAAAATTCTTCCTATGTTTGATCAAAATCCAGTTTCAGCACAAAAACTGATTCTCCATTGCCAAGGTGGAAGAAACTCCGGGAAAAAATGATAAAGATAAATGATATATTTTAATTGATGTTAGGTAAAATAGATGGTATTGGTGTAGTTGTGAAAAAAAAAGTGATAGCTAAACTAAAATTGTGAACTATTCAAGCATTTTGACTACTCAAAGTACACATAAAGTGTATAGTGCATTTTTATTTATTTATTTTGCCTAGTCATTTAAATATTTGTATTTTTTTTGCCAATATTGTATATATCAGCGGAGATTAGTGGAAAAATTAGTGAGTTAGTTTATGGAGGATTCAGAGACTATCTATACTACTAAACCCAACAAACTGCCCACAACGGGACTCAAATCCTGATCTCCTACAAGGGAGAGCCTGAAGTTATCAATTGGGCTACAAGCCCATTGGTCTTTTTAAATATTTGTTCACAACCGGTCTTTTTGTCTAGTCAAATTGTAAAAGTAGAAACATCAACTGATCAACACATTGTCAGAGGGGTGGCTAATGATGTGACGATTTTTCATGGTTCACTAGCTACATTTAGCCAGCCATTAGACCAAAAAATAAAATACCCATCTCTTAAGGAGTCTATTTTTTGGAACACGTTAAAAATTTATTAATGAGGGAATGTGATGATTACAACCTACCAATTAACTAATTATGATTGATACAAAGACTTATTACACACATGGGAATAGATTTAAATCGAAAGAAGGAATCGAGTCAAAGTGCTGTGTTTGACTAGACATTTTGTGCTCAAACGAAACAAAAAGCATGTTGGAGATGCTCTTGTGTTGTGCAGGGACTTGTTGCTGCAACTGCTTTTCAATTTTGATCTCAAGTACTAGGAGATCTGTCAAAATATTCAAATTTCTTTTACCCAGATAGATAATGATTTTTTTAATCGGCAACAAATTTATTGAGAAAAATTTGATAAATGATACATCAAGTTGAGAGAGCGGGAATAAGAATCCAATCAAAGATTAGATGAAAATTAAAAGAACTTCGGATGGGACAAATCCCAAAAAACACACATGAGCCAAGCCCGAAACCCTACAAAAAATCTGTATACAACATGGGCCAACCCCAATCCAAGAGCCCCAAAACCTAACCCTAGAACCCATCAAACCGCCGCCACCGCCCAATCCAAGAGCTGCAAAACCTAACCCTAGAACCCATCAAACCGCCGCCACCACCCAATCCAAGAGCTGCAAAACCTAACCCTAGAACACACACTGCAGGCAAACCAACCAACACCGCCAGGACCCAAACGCAAAGCTGAATGGACAACCGTCAGGCTGTCGCGATCCCGCGAGTGGTCGGACCCCACTTGTGACCGCCGAGAAACCACCATTCCGCGCGCTCCTCACAAACAATCCGAGAAACCGACAACCGAGATTCCATAATGCCGCCGCAAACCATCTTTTACAAAGTGACTGAGAGAACATAGGAGTATATATCATGCGTAATAGAAGAGTTTCCAAGGAGAATCTTGCCAATTCAAGAACTTATAACTACCCCAGATACAGATTCCACACCCTTATTCAAGAAGTATCGATGCTGCCGATATTTTATGCTTTTGGGAAGATTCATGAAACATGGTTTTATACATGGCACAAATTAAAATAGTTGACTCCATAGATACAAACTAGCCCAATTGGTTTCGTTTTAATAGGCCAGGTTCGTCTTCCTCAGCTCTCTCTCTCTCTCTCTCTCTCATCCCTTGGACAAAAAATGAACAATACTACCCTAGATCCAAGTGGCATTCCACAAAATCCACAGCAAGGCCAAAACATCAGCTTCAACTACGGCTTAGGACTCTCCCTCGGAGTCCTCTCCTTCATCGTCGTCATCACCTACTCCTCCTACGTGTGCACACGCACCACCACGCCCCAACGCGACTACGCTTCCTCATCCGACTCCGACTCCGACACCCCCTCCGGCGCCGCCGACCAACAGCTCGGCCTCGACGAAGCCACCCTCCTCAACTTCCCGCAACTCCTCTACTCCCAGGCCAAGCTCCACCAGGACCACGGCTCCTCCGCCGCCTCGGGATGCTCCATCTGCTTGGCCGAGTACAAGGACGCCGACGTCCTCCGGCTGCTGCCGGAGTGCGGCCACCTTTTCCACCTCAAGTGCGTTGACCCGTGGTTGAGGCTCAATCCCACGTGCCCGATTTGTCGGAACTCGCCGATGCCGACTCCCCTGGCTACTCCGGCGGCCGAGGTGGCGCCACTTAGAGTTCTAGCAGTTTGATTATGAAATAACAAGTGAGATTGAGATAAGTACATGGTTAATTAGTCACCCCCTTTTTTTTTTTGGTTGCCTATAAAATTAATTTATTTGCAAGTTTTATTGCTTGTAGACCAAATTAAATTAACTTGTATATATATCCATGTTCATTTGTTTTAATTTGCAAAGCTCTACATCAAACTAGATTTTCTTGATTCCTTGACTGATTCTCAAGAATTTTACTTACTAATGTGAATTGACCTGAAATGCTAAAAAATTCAGTTGGCCACGACTCTCGCATCTCATTAGGAGGTCAAGAGTTCGAATCTCTTCATCTGCGTATGAGTGTTCTACTGTTCTTTCTTCCCTTAGAGAGTCTTTTTCTTTCTTTCTTATTTCTACCTTATAATGGGCTTATTTCTTGTTTTGAGTTGTTGGGTTTGGTTGTCTTGTAGACTCTCACAATTGATGTAGTGTCTCGGATTTGTACTTTTTATTTCGTATATCATGAAATAATCTCTTCTATAGGTTTAAAAAAAAAAACTTAACAGTAATTGAATCAATTAGAATATTTTATATCCATCTCGGCATGATCATGCGAAATATTCTACATACGAATCCATAGCAGCTAAACAATTGAAGTTCCATGCATTTCCCAGGTCTTTTATGCTATGTTTCGATGGGTTATGAGAGTAATGATTGAAATTACGGATAATGAGTGGAGAGAGATAGAGAGAAAAATGAGAATAATAATTGGAGATAAGGATAATAATTGAAATAGAAGGTATTTTTTGAAAAATATTTTTCAAAAGGTTAAACAAACAAGGCATTAGTTTTCTCTTTGTGTGACATCATTTTTAGTATTAATACAGTACATATTACCACACACCCTGGAGGTTACTCCCTCCGTCCCGGTTTGTTTGTTCCCTTTTTGACTTTTTGAGAGCGTTTGACCTCTCAAAGAATTGACTATAATTTTCAATTCGTAATGTTTTTAATATGCAATATGGATCTTGTTTGATAGATCTCAATTAGTTTTATTATTCAAAATCTTCAAAATAAAAAAAATTATAAAATGTAAGATATAAGTATATTTTTAAAAGACACGTATTTCGACAATTAGACAAACAAATCGGGACGGAGGGAGTAGTACCTAGTTGGCGCCGCCCTAGGATTACGTAACCATAAATAATTTTTTTTGGTAATCCATGGTGTTTGGGTAAGTTCACGCTCATCTCAGACTAATTCTAATTTTTATGCTTGCACGTGAGGTGACTCCAAAAATTATTGGAAATGCTTAAATTCAAGGCTGAGACCCACCTGGCCAAGGAAGGAATTTGTGTATATATATATACACACTCACCATGGATCAAATAAGGGATTCCTCATTTTGTCAAAATGTGAGACTCTCATTTTCCAATCAAATTTTAAAAATTCGAACCGTTCTATGTGTGCAGAACGTGATTTTAAGGCTCCCCGCGAGAAATCAGCAAAAAAAATGACTGAAAAGTGCTTCAGCCGAGCAATTTTTTTTGAACCGTTCAATAAAACTGCATGATTAGATTGTAATAATGTATGTATGACATGGATGCCTATATGATTAGATTGTAATAACGTATGCATGACATGGATACCTAGACATGGATACCTATATAGGTATCCATGTCATGCATACGTTATTACAATCTAATCATATATGCTTTTTTTTTTTTTTTTTTTGGAACCAGTCGATTTTATAGAAGGGACTAGCCCATAAACTCAAGGAGATAGCCTTGAGAACATTAAAACACAGTCCTTTTCAGGTCCGGACGCCTTAAGGTTCGGACCGTCCAGACCTCCCATTTTTCGATTGAATTTTGATAATTCGAGCCGCTCAATGTGATCAGAACGTGATTTTAAGGGTACCCGCGACAAATCAACAAAAAAATTGATCGGGAAGGGCTTGATCTGTACAGTTTTTTTTGAACGGTTCAGTAAAAAACTGCTCGGATCAAGCCCTTCCCGATCATTTTTTTTGCTGATTTCTCGGGAATACCCTTAAAATCATATTCTGAACACATTGAGCGGCTCGGATCATCGTAAATCGATCGGGAAAGGGGAGGTCCAGACGGTGTGGACCGTAAGAGGAGTGGACTTGAACATTTGTGCATTAAAACATATACACAATAAAAAAGACTCTACAAAACAAAACCTCAAACCAGACACCAGCTTTAAAAACAGACTTCGGTAACCCCCATTTTGTACAAAATCTGAAATTTTCAGATGACTGCACGTCTGCACCATCCTTCGCCAAGAGCATGCACATGCCTTGATTTCACCCATGATCAGATTCACAACTGAAGAAGAATCACTACTAATCTGTCTAGATATTCTGGAATTCCTCTCTCTCCAAAGATAGTAAATTGAAGCAGACAAACAAAGCTTGAAAGTGATAGCTCGAACCACGCGACTTGGTTATGCACAAACCCATATGATAAACATGTACTAATTAGTTTTAGTTACGTGCATAAGTGTTTAGTACTCCTAGTAGCAGGTACTAGGAAAAAGGGAACGGTTGTTCACGGGCAGTTTATTCCTACGGCAGGGAGGAAAAAGAAATTTTTTTTCTTCGAGGCCTCAAGGAGTATATTAAATTTACAAGTCAATTACTTAAGAAAAAAATACACATACTAACAAGAATAATTAGGGTAGGGTTACTAGGGTAAGGACAAACATTACGGATGCAGACGGAGGGAGCCAGATTCGAACACACATGTATGCGGAATTGTCCCATTTGTTTGGGATTCTAAATTCATTGTGTAGAATTCGCGTGCGGCGGAGTCACAGTTCCAAACACAGTATTTGTGTTCGAATCTGTATCTGTAGCATTATTCCAGTACGCTGTCTTAATGCGATGATTAGTGTGGTTAAATTTGTTGAGCGCGCTCTTTGAGTGGGTATTTCTTGCCGCAAAATTATAGACTAGCCAGAATAATACCCGTGAACACGGGATTTAAGAATGTAGTATTCTTTTGCAATCTAAAGCAAGTCATTGGGAGGTCCCATTCATTAAAAAGCTGGTTAATTAACTTTTAATATCGAAAAATGAAAATAAAAAAGCATTTGATTGGGGCAAGTCAACTTGAGGTTCCCATATATTATAATTGCAACCGGGTGCGGTTTTATATAGACCGATAAATTAGTGTCATTAACTAATGCTTTATTAACTGGCATACAAGCATTGTGCATGTGATTATAGATGACTAAAAAATTGTGTTAGTGCAACGTTTAATAAACCTAATTAATAAGTACTCTGTATAAATTAAGAACAAAAACGAGTCACACTAGAGATTCACTCGGTCGTTAATTATAAAATTCGGGAATTAGTTGAGATGCGTGCAAGTTGGCCTAGACATCCGGTTATATGGAAAAAAAAAAATGTCACGTATCTTATACCTCTTGGTCACTTTTTGTATTGGCAATTTCGATTTAAGGGTTCAAGATAAGGTTTCAATCGTCTTAGGGTGCGGTAATGGTCCCTAAATTATGGACTCTGCATTGTTTTAGTCCTTTAAGTTTTTGTTTTGTCAATTCCGCCTGAAAGGTTTCCGATCTCAGACGAACAAAAGGAAGAAAATTTTTGGAAAAAGAAAGAATCAAGATGAGCATTTCTCCTTGATCCGTGTTTATCTAGATGGGGAGTTATAGAAATACAGTTAATATATTGACGGGTAGCGATCGGTTGTATAAGGAGTTTTATACAACCGTTGTGCGTGTAGCATTTTGTAATATATTAAACTACGTACAGTATTAAGATTCATTTATGAGTTAATAAGAAGCTAATTTCTTATTAATGGTTAACTGATCCTAAACGTAAAACAAATTAGGATCCAATAAGACCAGCTTCGGTGCAATTGTGACGCTAGACGTATATATGGTAGGGTAATGTAACCGAGTATTTCTTTTGAATAAAAGTATTCAACATTCTTTTGGGTATATCACACAAAAGATTCTCTCGTACCCACAATTAAGTAGGACCTAGAATTATCAACTTAAGAGCATTCATAAAAATGTTGCTAAGATTAGTAATATTTGCTCAAAAAAGTTCTCACATTGAAATAACAAAACTCAACAATCTCTTAACAACTGAAATAATCAAATTTTGGCCATTGAATAACAAAAATTAGCAACCTTTTGTCGATAATCAAATTTAGTGAATCCCACATTTTTCCAATTAAGTACACTCGTCATTACACAAAAACTCTCTCCTTATTTTCACTGTTTCTCTTTCTTTTCAACCATCTTGTCAAAAAATTATTTTGAAAAATAATTTTTTAAAAACATTTACCCAAAACCGTTTTTTTCAAAAAAAAAAAAGTTTTCAAAAAAATATTTTTTTTTCAAAAACTGTTGTCTTTTTTTTGAAAACGATTACGAAAAATTGTTTTGAGAAAATTACTTTGTATTTATAATAAATAATTTTTATTAGTTTGAAAACTATTAAAACAAAAGTTTTCTATATCAATATATATATTTTTTAAAGTTTGAAAAAGTGATGTGACAAATTTTGATTATACCATTATGACCTTTACATTATTAACGTTAGCAACCCCTTAAATGGATAATCAAAAGATGATGTGACAAATTTTGATTATTCAATTTTGATTAATCCACTGTGGATGCTCTAAGTACATATACTCTGGACGTTTGAGGTAATGTTGATTGGATCACTTCAACGGAAAAGAACAGAAATTAAAGCAAATGGAGTTTGACAAAATTTAAAGCAAGTGACAAAAGAAAAGATGCAAGGATCAATTGGGTAAAGCCCCTTCATTCCTAAGGCAGTTAAAATGCTTGGAAGTCCCAATCAACACACGAGGGTTACAATTCCAATGGCAACTTGTGATCCTCACGTGACATAAAATGAGGCCCGCCATGATTCCACTTGACGATTCGAACTATTCATTTGTAAGTCTCGATTCGTTTATTGTAATTAACTAGCCACTTGGGGGAAGAAAGCAATCTAGTTTATCCTATATTGATGGACATCACTCCATTTGACTCAAGAATTTTTATTTAGAGAGATTGTGCACGTTTTTTGGGGGGTTGCCGCAGAGCTGTATAATACAATCTAAAACTGTAAGGGGAAAAAAAAACCTGAGTCATGAATGTAATCGTAGCCAGGGGTGTTTGGGAGCTCATTTGCATTCTGGATTATGCATTTTCACATTTTGGCTGTTTGGTAGCTGGATATATTGTAAAAGAAATTTATTACTCCTTCTCCTTGAAAAAGATTACAACGATTGAAATTAAGGAACCATTTGTAAGTTTAATGCCTTGTTTGGATGATGTTTTGGAAATTTTTGAGTTCGATTTTTTGATAATGACTAATGAGTGGAGAGAGAAAATAGGGTAATAATTGGAGATATGGGTAATGAGTGAGAGAGATAGAGAGAGAAATGAGAATAATGATACGAGAGAGGAGAAATAATTAAGATTAATGATTGAAAGTAGGGGTAACGAATGTTTTTTGAGTTGAATATTTTTTCTTTCAAATGTCATCCAAACAAGGCATAAGCCACTCACATATATACCACAAAATAAATGCCTGGTCAGTTGAGGTGGAAGTGATTTTGATCACTTCCTTTCAAGAAAAAGGCAAAATGGAAAAGTAAGGAAATGCCCTTTTTCTGTCTGTATCAATTCAAATAGGTCCCAATTAACCGACGTAGAACTCGTTTTTTTGCATGTAGCTAGGGTACACTTTTGTTAGGGCATCCGCACCAACCTCGCTGCTCCCTCTTCTACTCTAGAGTAGCTAGCCAAATCCAGGAAATTCCCCTCAAAATCAGCATTATCAGCCTCGTTGGATTTGCGAAGAGTAGCAAGAGCTACAGTTCCTCGTTGAAACACACAAGGAACTGTTCACTTGGTCTTTCCCCCGCCCAATCTGGACCAGCATTTGGCGCCAAAGTGGAACATATAGCCACAACTGATCCTTATTCTTTCTCCCTCGTTCTCTCTCTTCCATCCTTGTATCTCATCACTGAAGAAGGTATTTTCGTTTCTCTCCATCTCCCTATACATTTTTGTGTGTGTGGATATTGTCTGAAATTGGTGATGAAATTGGCATGTATGTGTTGGTGTGTACATCTAGTAGATACTTGTTTGATTTCACCCTTCCCTCTGTATGATTTTGAGGTTGGTTCAGCGAAAATTATGTTCTGCCTACAAGATGCTTGTGATAAGGTGTCAATGACATTTTTCAAGTAAAAGGACCACAAAATGCTACAAACCGTGTATAGGTCTAAGGTTTTATGGTTTTTGGGATTCACTGGGAAGCCCAAGGCTTTTTTTTTCGTATTCACTGTGATATTGGTCAAGAAAATAGGCATATATATATATGTGTGGTGTGTACAACAGTGGTTTGTATGAGTTCCAACCCTCATTGATGCAAGCAGGACCTTGACATGCTCCAGACCACTAAATGAATTTTTGTTATGCCAATTCTCTGAACTTATTTGCATCACTTGTAGAACTTGTAAAATTGCTTGCTTTGGAAAAGGACTATCATCTTCTAGGCTATTATCTGTCGAAAGGAGATCACTCCTACAGGGCAAATGTCTTAAAGTACATCTCAAAATGCAGAAACGGTACCTTAAGTTGCCTTATTTTGTGTTCCTTAAGTTGTGTTTTCTATATTCATTTCGGAGAGTAAGAGTTGCCATATCAATCATGTCATTTCACAGAATAAAAGAGCATTTAGAGTTAGCTTTATATGTCCTTGAGTTATTCTGTGGAAGGGATATTGATCTAGCTTGATATCAATGTAGCTTTTTGTTTCCTTGTATTGATTAATGCTGGTTAGATAATTTAGATTGCGCTTGAGCTATGTACATAAAAATAGGGGTTCCATTTGCTTGGTGAATCTTTTGAAATGCCATTTATTCTTATCCTCTAAATTATGGCCTCCAATTGCATTAGGAAAATAGCAAAGAAAGCAGTACTCCTTATTTTTCATTTATATGTTATAATTGTTCTTTTACTCTGTTATTGTAGTAAGGATGAAATTCCGAGGTTGAGTAGAACTTCGTCGTGATGATGAACTCTCGGCTTTCAATCGTTGTGCTTCCATGGTAGCTATTGTAATAATCTCCAAATCATTGTCGGAGTCAGAATCATATAGAATCATATTATCTAGAGAGTCAAGATCCATGTTCAGAAAATGAAGCTAAAATCGTTCTCCTTGATGGAATGCAAGAACATGTGGTGTTTCTGAGTAAATTGGTTTTTAGATAGATGGAGAGTGAGTGGAAGTAGTAGTATATAGGAGATGGAAGACATGAACAAATATATATGGAGGAGTTGTTGCCACTGATGCCACAAAGGAACGTTGGCACTGAGATGCAATTAACGGGCAAATCCAACGGTAAAAAATCCCAACAATTGGGTAACAGCTAGTGCCCAATTTGTTTCCAACAAAACAAAATAAATTAAAATAGAGAGTATAAATAGAGAGTCTGATGCAGTAGGCATTTAAAATGTGACTAGTTAAAGTAATAAAGTGACTTTTTAAGGAGTAATTTGGTCTGAAATTTGAACAGTTTGATGCGGATGCTCTTAATGGTGTCTGGCCATTTCTCTCCAAAATATATACTTTCACTCAGTGGCGGATCCAGAAATTTCATATTCTGGGGCATCTATTATTCACAATTTAAAAAAATATTTCTTTGTATGTATACCACTAAATTATCGCTCAACCATTGAATATTGATCACTCATTCTATTCCGCAACTGATTTTTGACAATCTTCATAGCTGAAAATACTCTTTCAACTGTCGCGGTGACAACTGTAAGATTACCAATTAGTTAAGAGAAAGTAAACTAAAGAATATAGTAATTTAGTAAATTTGATTTTCATAATATTTTGGATTGGGAGGAAAACACAAAGATATAGGACAAAAATGGAGAAATAAAGGAAAGAGGTAGAACAAAAATGGAAAAAAAAGGAAAGAAAGCAAGGAATGGGGCGCCTGGGAATCGAAGTCAGGTGTTTGGAACTTATCTTAGCGCCTAGAGCCACACCACCGCATGTGGTAATGTTTTGTATAAGTATGGGAAACTTTTATATATTCATATCAAAACAAAAAAAATTTACATTTTTTTTTTATAAAGGCGTGGGGGCACGTAACCCCACGTGCCTCAACGTGGGTCCGCCCCTGCTTTCAGTTATACTATATATGAACTTATATGTTGAGATGTTCTCATGCATTAGGGACTCACAGGAAGGGTAAAGGTCCTTGGGCTAAGCATGGAAAGGAGGCTCTTTCGGCTTATTTTGTTCATTCTTCTCTTCGTTGCTTCTAGTAACTCTCTCTCTCTCTCTCTCTCTCTCTCTCTCTCTCTCTCTCTCTCTCTCTCTCTCTCTCATACAGATGTAGTTCTTGATCTTCGTTGTGTACATGTTTACTTGGTTCATTGGTACAATTTTGATACAAAAAGTCTAAAACCACGCATGCACTTTCCCCGCACTCACATTCATGTATGCCATGTGCGCGTGCAAAGTGTTGGAGGTTGTGTCAAGTTGATTTTCCATAAGTCTTCTCTCTTGATCAGTGATCTTTGGTTCGATCGGTACTGTCTCGTGTGGATTCTCTTATATGACGATTCCTATTTTAATCCCTCATGTGATGCAAAATTAGTCCGACTAAAGTCCCAATTGACAACCCGAGCCATTACTCATGTAGACCATGATTCGTTAACCTCACAGTTGCAAAAAAATTCAGATTAGAGTATGGCGTAAGAGTACCGGCGGACAATCGATCAGAACTTCCATTCTTCTTAACATGAATATTGTTCAGTACTCAAATAGATGCTCATGCGTTACTAACAGTTCATCTCTTTTTTGTTTAGCTTCAGAAGGGTTAATATTGATGCACAATGATCAAGCAAAGCGTTGCTACTATATAAACCATCACTTCAAAGGCATATGCATCTTCGCCAATTCCTGCTCTGCATTCTGTGTGCCAAGAGGTTTTGAAGGCGGCCTTTGTACACATTTTGACTGTGTCTGCTTTCGAAAATGCCCTCAACAATATAGTCCTCCTCCTCCTCCTCCTCGGATGTGAACTAGTTTATCCTTATGAACTAGCAATATACCCGTGCAATGGGCGTGAAAAGATGGTGTTTGTTAATACAAGTAGGCCCGAAATTATGCATAAATACTGTTTACGCTCCATATATTTTAATTTGGTGTGCCTTTTTGAACTTCTCAATTTATGTTTATATATGGTATAAAATAAACTCGGTTAGGGAACTATGGTTTTCCAATCCGAATTTATTCTCTATTAGGTTACCAATTCAATTCACTTAAATGAGTTTTTTTGGCCGGACAATTCACTTGAATGAGTGCAAACACTAACTGTACGTGTAGTGCCTACCCAAATACTAAATTCAAAAGTCTATTATGAACCAGGAGAGAAACTTATGCACGGGAGAGTCGTGAATGAGTTATGAAATTCTGCACAATCTAACCTGTCCATATGTGCAATCAATAGTTGAGATTGCTTTTCAATTTTTATTGGTCAAAATTGGTTTTCAATCAGAAAAACACTTTGGACGCGCGCGATTGGGCCTCCGTAAATAAGTTATTTTGATGAACCAGAGTATTACGAGATTTAATACAATGAATACGTTCTGTTCAAAAGAAAAAGACAATTGACACATAGAGAATTTGGAGAAACAATTAATCCTCAAACAAACAAAAACTGAATTATCGCTTGGGGCTTTTTTTTGGATATTTTTTAAAAAATTGGATAAAAGTTTAAAAAAAAATTACTTTTCCGATTCCTCTCTTTGACGTAAATTAATAATTCATAAAAGGGAAAAATTCAAAAATACCCCCCAACCTATACACCCAAATTCAATTAGACTCCCAACCTTTTAAAAACTTCAATTTTACTCCCAACGTTATATTCCGTTATCAAAATGCCCCCTTCCGTCCAAATTACTAACGGATTCCGTTAAAGGCTCCGTTAAATAGTATTTTGATCGAATTTAGATGATCCGAGCCGCTCAATGTGTTCAAAACATGATTTTAAGGGTACTCGCGAGAAATCAGCAAAAAAAATGATCGGGAAGGGCTTCATCTGAATAGTTTTTTATTGAACCATTCAATAAAAAACTATTCAGATGAAGCCCTTCCAATCATTTTTTTTTCCTGATTTCTCGCGAGTACCCTTAAAATCACCTTCTAATCACATTGAACGGCTCGGATCATCGAAATTCGATTGGAAAAGGGGAGGTACAAACCGAAGCAAAATTCGGACGTTCGTACTTGAATAAAATCCGGATCGATCCACATCTCCCCTTTTCCAATCGAATTTTGATGATCCGAGCCGCTCAATGTGTTTAAAACGCGATTTTAAGGGTACCTGCAAGAAATCAACAAAAAAAATGACCGGGAAGAGCTTCATCTGAGCAATTTTTTATTGAATAGTTCAATAAAAAACTGTTCAAATGAAGCCCTTCCCGGTCATTTTTTTTGTTGATTTCTTTTAGGTACCCTTAAAATCACGTTTTTAACACATTGAGCGGCTCGGATCATCGAAATTCGATCAAAATACTATTTAACGGAGCCTTTAACGGAATCCGTTAGTAATTTGGACGGAAGGGGGCATTTTGATAACGGAATATAACGTTGGGAGTAAAATTGAAGTTTTTAAAAGGTTGGGAGTCTAATTGAATTTGGGTGTATAGGTTGGGGGGTATTTTGAATTTTTTCCTTCATAAAAATTAGGTGCATAACTATCAAACGTGAAAAAATTTGAATAAAGACAAAAATAAGAAAAAGTTTCAAAAAAATTTAGTAGAACAAGGCCTCTGTCCGAGGCTTTTCTTTCGTTATTGCTTGGTCCTTTTGTAAAAGAATCTAGGTCCCAAAAAAAAAAAAAACTCTATAGCTGCTCAAATGAACAGAAATTAATTTTTTTTGGTTCGTGGTTGCAAAAATGAGGCCAATGGTGAAATCAAAATGGTGGTTGCACAGGCCCATGATCTTGAGGCTGGATCGGAAGAAAGAAATTTTGTGAATTTTCGAGTTATAGCCCGCCTTTGAATGGATCGGCCGGGAGGAGAATAGTCAAGATGTGTATAAATTAGCTCAGACACATCTAACTGTCATAAATTTTTTTTTTTAACCTTTCCCTTTATACGATCGGCCGGGTGGTGGTGGCGGCGGGGTGGTGGGGTGGTGAGGGTGGCGTGGCGGCGGCGGCGGCTGTGGCCGTGGTGGTGGTGGCGGCGGCGGTGAGGGTGGCATGGTGGCGGCGGCGTTGTGGCGGCGGCGAGTAATTGGGTTAATGGGCGGATCGGATTTGATTTTAAATAAATGGGTCGGGTTGGGTATGAGTAATTGAACTCATAATTAATGGGTCTAAATGAGTCAATGACCCATTAAAGATACAACCCACTTATAATTTGCCCATTTTGACCCAAACCCGCCCATTTGACACCCTTAGGAAAATCACTCCCCATTAGAAAAGCATTTATTTGTGGTTAAAATCGACACTTGCACTCTCTCTCTCTCTCTCTCTCTCTCTCTCTCCCCCTATGCGTCATCGTCTTCACACCACCATCCCCGTCCGCTGGAGTACTATTTGCGAGCACCGGCGTTTTCCCACCCAAATCAATTCCAGGTTCGGAAAATCTCCTGATGCACTTTACTTACGCAGAACGTATGCACGACTGTACCTGCATTCATTCATTCTCTCGCTTCTATTTCTTAGAATTTCGATTAACCATGCTTACATGCTGAACCTCACTCCGTCGCACTCACACGGACCTCATTGTCTCCGTCTGCGCCTATAGGCTGTATGCATACTACTAGATGCCCGGGTGCACACGATGCGTGTTCAAATTGTGTGATGTAAATGATGGGAAGAGGAAAATCTTGAATTGAGATTAATCTGTGGTGAAATCTAGGATGTAAATGTAGAAAACAGGAGAGAAAAAATTTGTGGAGGCAGTTTTTATTTATTTGTTCTTTAATCCAGCTTCTTTGCAATTGGACTACAGAGGCCCGTGCAATCTCATCTCATACCGTTTATTTCAGTAATTAATCGTTCAGATTTTAAAAAGACTCCTTGCTGGAGAAATAAAAAACACTACAAAATCTGATCATTAAAAAACACTTTTGGAGTCCAAGCACAGACTGCAGAGAAGCTATTTCCTTTTTTTTTTGCCCTTCTTCTTGGCGATTTCTAAAGGTTGTTAATAGCGGTGGTTTGAGAAAAAAAAAGTTTGAGCTAGCCTCAACACTGACGTTGACACAAAAAGAGAGTTCGGTGTTCCCTTTGTAATAGTAATAGATAAGTTTTTTTTGGTATGTGCGTATAGGGTTTGGTGTTGCAGAAATAGCTACGGGGATCAAAGTGAGATGGAACAAGTGGGTGTTTGTGCCTCAAATAGCTTCCCAGATGTTGTTATGGGTGACCCAGAATCGCTAGAGAAGAAAATTGCTGCAATTCGGGCTGCTGGTCCACAAAAGCTACAGGTTTTCTCTTGCATTTTTCCATATATTCTCGAACCTCGGTTTTCTGTTCTCAATTCTTGTTTTTCCACTTTTGTAATTTTGATCGGCTTCAGTGTCTTAGGTTTTCTATGTTAGAAATTTTGGTTTCGTTACTTATATATCACTTGATGGTATTTTCTAACCGTAAAAGGAACTCCGATTGTAGAGTGATTTCACACTCTTTTTCTGGAACAGATACAAATTTGCAAAATTAATCTTTCATCTGTGGAAAAGGGTATCAAATGAAAAGGAACTTTTGTAATTTCAAATAACAAGGGGGGAAATGGTGCTTTTAAACAAAAAAGAGAGCACGTCATTACGTAAATATAATTCATGCAATGCCAAAAATAAGTAAAGGCCAGGTATCTATGGGAAATTTGGGGTTGGAGCAAAAAAAGAACTGAATGGAACTGACTCATTTGGTTGAATGTCAAGCCAAATTCAATTGTCTGCATACATGAAGGATAGGAAGTGAGTAGGCTGGTTGTGAACAAGCCAAGTCAAGCCACTATTGGAGTAACGAGTTTCAAAATGTTTTGAAGCTTCGCTTTTCTAGCCCTTCAGAGTCGAGGCCATCTTAAATGCATTTTAATCAAACAAGCTTGAGGAACTTGACTGACATTATATGTGAATTCGTGGGCACATCTTTTACACAGCACAAATGATGCCTCCAGCCCTGGGCTTGCAACCTCTTCCAATTAGAGCCAAGGGTTAAGTCTCTATTCTTTCACCTTGCCAAGAACTATTACAGGATTTTGCTCTTATATATGCAATGTTCCAAAAGATATATTTTTCTTGTCGCCTGCCATTAGGATGAGATGCCTGTTAGGTATATTGATTACACCACCTTGGTTTGACGTGAAGTAATTGAAATGCCAAATGTAATTGGACTAACTGTGTACTACTTATGATTGAGGGTAATGAAATTGGATTAGTTGTGAATCTTGCCACTGTGAAATATTTAAATTCCCACTTCTGGTATTAACTTATTGTCATATCCAGTTGAGCCTAACTGAGCCTAACAGGGAGTGGCTTAGCTCTGTCACTATCGTACTCCATCTTAAAACCCAGTTAAAAGATTTGCTTGTCGGGTTAATAAAGGTCGTCGGGAAAGCACTTACCAAGTCAAGACCTACTCATTCTTTTTGTGTACTACTTTACATAATTGTATCCGATTACAATTTACAAATGTTTTCTTTTGAATATCCTTTCTTATGTAGTAACCCTTCCACCTTTAGTTTTGTTGTCATGCTTGGTTTTACGTCTCCATAGATATTCATGCAACTTTGCTTCACATATTAGGTAATTGCAGATTTTGATGGAACACTAACAAAGTACTGGATCAATGGCCATCGAGGGCAGAGTAAGTTGTTGTGGTATTACTGTTATCCTCGTCCTTAATTTTTTTTCCGTTATCTAGGTTCGGTACTCCCTAATAAAAGTGTAGGCAGTCATGGCCTTTTGCAACAGGAGAATTCTAAGTATGACGTCAAGAGGCGAGAATTGGCGGAATATTACCATCCCTTGGAATTCAACCCAACAATTCCCCTTGACGAGAAAGCGAAGCTCATGGAAGAGTGGTATGTGGTTTGAGTTTTGATAACAAATGATCATTTGTTTTGTCGAACCTATAGTAAACTGGTACCTTGTTATGATGGATGCTGTTGTAGCCTAAAAGCATCTAAAAACAGGATGACGTTCGTTTTTCACATGGAAGTTTGTAGGAATTCAAAATTTCCACTTCAGCACACTATATCAAATGCCATTGCAATCATGAATACTTGCTTTTAGCAGTAATAACCTGAAGTCTCTTGGTACGTTCATTCAGGTGGGAGAAAACTCATGCCCTTCTTATTGAGGGAGGCCTTACCTATGATGCAATAAAAAGTTCTGTGGCTAATGCCACAATTGCATTTCGTGAGGGAGTTGTTGAACTTTTCGAGCTTTTGGAGGTAAATTTTGTTGTTCTCTATTATGCTTTTAGGCATACTTTGGTAGATGTAATGTGACCGCTAATTATGACTACCAATCCCATGCATTTTTTTGGTTCTTAGTGCGAGGAGCAACTAATAATGCAAATAGCAATATTGGATAGTTTCGAGTGAATGTTTAAAGTAAGTTTTAGAACAAGCTGTGGTAACAAATACGTTGTGGTATCTATGTTCAGATCTGCCATTGGTGGGAAATTTATCTTTCTCTCCCTTGGTCTCCTTTCTTGTGGAACTATAAAACTCTTCCTTGTAAAGCTGTGTTTCCAGGTTTCTCTAAGTTTGATTATAAGGTGCTGAATTTATGGGTTAGATTTGTTATTTAGGTGTGAATTCAATTAACAAAATATTGAAGAGTTCCAGTGAAGCGAAGTCCTACATAGCTTGGGTGTGAAGAAACCATGAAGTATATGAGCACGAGAGCACCTTACCTTAATGGCTAGCTTTTGGGGTTGAGTTTTACCCAATACCGTGTAACATGGTGGCAAAAGTATCTAGGCATGGTAGGGTGCATGTGCCTTGCTTGCATTGTACAATTGGCATGGAGCGAGCACCTCGTGAGTGAAGGGAGGGGGTGAAGTCAAGAGTCACATTGCATGTGCAAGAAACTCATGCACCACTAATAACCGTGAGGGTACTGACAACTCAATAATTTATTTTTTTGGATTGAGTTCTACTCAAGACCATTTAACACTTCCTATGGTGGTTTTGATGGTCATAGTATTAACTAATGGAGTAGTTGAAACTGAGATGTAAGTAAATTAAAGTATTTATGCAAGAAGGCACTCCAATAGTAGATTTTGGGTTGAGTTCTACCGAAGATCTAGTAACATGATATTAGACCTGCAATACTGTGATGGATAGGGTGCGTGTTCCTGCTAGCTCGCGGTAGGTGCCGTCAAGTGTGCATGGTGCACGCAAGGGTGGGTGTGAAGAGAAGTCATTGCCTGGATTCAAACGATCTTTTGGGACTGCAAGGGTGCCCTCACCTCAACAACTATCTTGTGGGATTGAATTCTATGCCAGAGTAACAAAACCTTTCCCCTCAAAAGTAAGAGAGAAAGAGAAATGGAAGGATTCTCTTGCTCTCTTCTAGTTTGCCTTTTAAAAAAATCACTTCTCTTTCATGTAAAATAGACTGCGTAGATGCAAACCATACATAAATCTTTTCTATTCTTTCCTATTTTCTTACCCCTTAACAACAAAGAGGAGGTATTGGTAGCTTCTTTCGCTTGAAATAGCTTTCCATCCCTCACCTCACCTTCCCTTCCTTTTTTTGTCCTTCGTGCCAAGATGAACATGAAAGAGGATCTCAGTCCTGATTATCTAATACGTTGTTTATCACTATATGTTATGCATGCTTACTCCGTTACTCGATGATGGTATCATGGTTTTGTCTGGACATACAAACTGATCTTTGTATATTCAATTTTTAAATACGATTACTGAAGTTTTTGCTGTTGTAATGGTGTTACGTTTTTGTTTGTGAAACAGCCCGTAAGTGATCGCCTTAAGATAGTGAGTAAAACAGGGGCCTCAGGGCCTTTAAGGGGAGAAACTGTGACTAAACCACATATTTGCAGTTTAGCCTCATTTTTCTATGTTGCTGTAACCTGCAGGAGAGAGAGGTTCCTGTACTTATATTTTCTGCAGGGCTTGCAGATATCATTGAAGAGGTTAGTCTTACAGAAATTTTTGTGGAGGCCATACTCCCCAAGAACTAGATTTTCTACTATTTAGTATTTACAGCTCTAAGTTGCACCATTTATGGTGGTGTGGGTGGTACTTTGAATCAATTTGCAGGTCCTCCGGCAGAAATTGCACAGATCTTTTAAAAATGTAAAGATTGTTTCAAATCGCATGGTATTCAATCTCAGTGGTCAACTAGTATCTTTTAAAGGTACCTTTGTTCACCTGATGACAGAATTGTTCGTTCCTGCTATTTTTACATAAGCTTCCAACAATTTCTGGACACCTTTTGAACGTCAAGTGGTTTGCTAATAAGAATAGTTCTGTGGGGAAGACATATACAGTTGTTGACCTAGCGCTTGATATCTAAACACGAGTTATTTGGTGCCATGTTTTCTTTAAAAATCTGATTTTGACTTCTTGTATAGTTCGCTGCATTATCAAGAATATTGTTCTTATTTCAGGGAAGACAATTCATGTTTTAAACAAGAATGAGCATGCACTTGATATGGCTGCCCCTGTTCATGATCATTTGGGTGATACTAATGGGCCCGTTGACGACAATGCCTCGGTGAAGAAGAGAACTAGCGTGCTGCTTCTTGGTGATCACATTGGAGACTTGAGAATGTCCGATGGTTTGAACTATGAAACACGAATATCTGTGGGGTTTCTGTAAGTCTACGAACTTTGCTGAATATTTATAAATTCCTAGCTGTATACATTTCGTCAGTTGGTCTTTAAATTTGGTGTTGCTCATTAGATTATACAAGACCTTTGTCTGAACTCAAAATGGAGTTTATGTCATGTGAGCTACAAAGACATAAGGTTCTCACTCTAAATGGCTAAATATCAGTGTTAATTTGCTGTAATATGCAAGGCCAATTCACGCGTAGGTTGCTGTTTGTGCAAAATCATGCAAATAGCCACCAATGTGCAGTATGTCATGTTGTTGGATATGTACGAATGAATGATCAAACATCATTACTGTTGTGAAGTTATTACTATTAATTTTTTGATCCGCAAAAAGCCTAAACGGCTTACTATTGTGAAGTTGAAATCGATGTTTCGTCAAGTTGGGCCTCATTAGGGGCAGTTAAAGGAACTCTGTCTTGACCATGACCATGACCACGACCACGTTAGGCCCTTCCCATGCCAAAGAGGACAGATAGACCCCGGATCTGGCTGATCGATAGGCATTCCCTTCTAACTTGGGGTTGAAAGTTTGAAACCTCTGCTCCACTGAGGGTACGGTCAACGGTGTATGCAGCCAGTGTCCATTGGGCTAAGCCTTTTCTTGCCTGATTCCTGGAAACCCATGGACACTACACTGAGCATATGTTTTCATTGTTTAGCAAGAAGATCAAATAAAAAGCTGAAAATACACACATCAAGAAATATTGTGCATAACATTGAAACTACTGTTTCAGGAATCACAATGTTGCAGATTCTCTTGAGAGTTACCGCAATGCATTTGATGTTGTGCATCTGGTAAGTGCAACACATTGTAATATTGGGCGTTTCTTGTATCATTTCTTCCATTTCGTAGAGCTTGTGGAAAAGTCATTTATGGTTAACAATTCTTTACCACCTGCACCAGTGTATATACATTCTCAGGTGACCCTGCTTGATAATGTAATCAAGTGCTTAAAGCTGAACAAATTGTTTGATAACTCATATAACCTGACACTGCTGCCTCTGTATTGATTTTAACTGTCCTAATTTTAAGACAGACTGACTTGACTGAGCATCAAATGTTGAATGCCCTTAATCAAAATGATTTTTCATTTTTGTTTCCAACAAATGTACTCATCTTAAAAGTATCTCATCTATAAATTCAGCACTAAAATATTAAGGCACTCAAAATTTAGCACTTCAATTTTTAATAAACGGGAAATAGTTAGTTAATTCTGTTAATCTGTGATAATAGGGGCACATAATAGTAAGACGTATGTTGCACATAACCCTTGCATTTGGGTATTCATACGGTTTTCACCATGGTGCTCATGTACCTTCTGTTCATCCGAGGGAATTCGCTGTTACACTCTAATCCATTATTTTGTTATTTGCAGAATGATGCGCCCATGCGGGGAGTAGTGAACCTTGTCTCTCAGCTCTGTTCAACCTGAAGTTGTAAAATTATACTAATGAGAGATTCTGAAGAACCTCCCATATCACGTGTCCATTTTCTCTCACCACGCCGGTGCTTTTTACGAGGATTTCACTGCATTTGATTTTCGTTTTCTGTGCAAGCGACACAGATTGGTACTTCTGTTACTAGTACTAGTAGTATTGGAAAGCGGGTACTTAAAGAGTATCAACAGCAATTGGTTCCGATGTCTGTCTTACTCCTATGGAGATTTTTCAATGTTAACATTCATTTGTATTAGCATCCGTATCTGGTCTTGTTTTGAGCCAAAGTTTCTTCCTCTTGATCTATCTTTTGCGTGCTTGGACTGAGGATTTATGGTGTTTTTTGTTTTTATTTAATTTCTTTGAAGGAAAAAAATGAAGTGAAGAAGTTGTATTTACGGACCGGTTTTGCTATTATTTTTTTTCCCCTCGGTAAACAGTACTTTCATTGAAAACCCCAAACACAGATAAAAAAAACTAATCCAAGAAGGACAGCTACAGTCCTACCAGGTCATGCAAGACCCTACAGCAGAGATGAAACAAAACTGAGAGCAGAAGCTCAAAGAAACAAGAAAGAACCTATCTATCTATGATGTATATTCCAGATGCTGCAAATGTCTATGTTCTCTTGCTTCGCCTTTGCATTCCTCCAAGACTGAATAGCATCTCGGACGCTTTGCTATCATCTTATTTTTCTCTTATAGTAATTCAAACACGAATCCATGATTGGAACACAATCTAAAGCTCTTGATCCTGGGGTTTTCATATGCCCAGATGACTGACTACCTTGTGTTTTGTGGAATGAACATTGCTATTTGACGAGGATGGTTTTGATCTTTTCCCAAATCTTTTTCACTCTTCAATCAAGGCCCGTCTATTACGATGTCTCCCTCTCGCACTAAAAATGCCATGTGAACGTTGAAGTTGTGTTTGGATCATGAATTTGTAATTTGTGATAGTATTCAAAAGACATCTTTGTCTTTATATTCTTAAAAGAAAACCGACATCCAGTAATATTCTTTTTAATTTTCATGAATTTTTTTTTAGATAAACATTTTTCTCAACGAGACCGATCAAAGGTTCGAAATTTCTCAGGTGCTGTCAATTTTTACGGGATCAATCCATATAGAGTTTTGTCCCAACTTTCGTCTGACTCTTCCATAATAGATGACACGAGGTTGGGTACCAAAAATTGGTGGTGATGTTCGTAAGCTGGCCTAGACACCTTGAATTACCAAAAAAACAACCAACAAAAAAAAACAATTCCCGAATTTGGTCGTTTTCAGAAGGAAAAAAAAAGAAAAGGAAGTGAATTTTCTACTATAGTTGTCCGGAAAAATTGACAAAAATATATTTTAAACCCTTGAATACAATTATTGGAGATCAGCCTTACCTTTTCCGAAACTCTGGCGTGACCAATTCCTATACCTTACGTGTCAAAATTCAGAGTATGCCACCGGAAAACTGCCCGGCTTTTCCGCCGAAACCGCCGGTTCAAACCAGACCCACATGCATTACCCCTAAGTCCCTATATAATGTCCTAAGGTTTGCTCACCCTGATCATCACTCTACTTCACCTCACAAATCTCTCTCTCTCCAGAATAGTTTTCCTTCAAGGTTGTCTGTTGAAAATGTAGCTTGTATCGTATTCAATGGTTTAAATATCGCTAGGCGCTAGTCGAACGAAATAGAGGCGCCAAGAGTATGTTGACGGTTTCCAAGCATCCTTGCCTTTAGTGATATTCAATGGCGATGTCGTCATCCAAGTGTTTTGACTTGGAAGGTTGTTGTATTCCGCCGTGTACTGCGGCTATCAGAAGAAAAATCAAACACGGGCGGTCTCCAAGTCCGGTCTCTGTGCCGACGATGTTAATTGTGCAAACATGAACAGGAATCAAAATGAGTAAATGGGTCGGGAATGGGAACGAAAACAGGACTTTCTGATGCATGCTCCCTTCCCGGGCTACCTTTACTGGCACTACTTCTTGTTCAAGTTATGCAGTTACGTCTTCGACATGAAGACTGGACTTCCGGACCTCCCGTCTTTGATTTTTCTCTTCGTAGCCGCAGTACATGGCGGCATACAGCAACCCTCCTAGTCAACATATTTGTTATGTTCATCAAATATGTTCATCAATCTTCCAGCCATCTTTCACCATCATTGACGAGAACCAGGATCAAGAGGTGAAATTGAGCTTTTTCTTTCCATTACTTGCAAAACTCCAATCCTTTATCTGTTGCTAGGCAAACCTTTATCTAACAGTATGAACAGAGTTAATTTGAAATTAAAAAACGGAATACAATCCACATTTATGCTGCTAACTTTCAAAAGATACCATAAAATGCCTTAAATTTCACTTTGTCTCGTCAACTTTTGAGAGCTTTGACATCCATAGGGTTTAAATGCCCAATTGTCTTGGACCACTGCTAGGGTTGTTGGGAAACCGAATCCCCAAGACCCAGTAATGACGCGTACAGATTAGACAACAAAAAATAAAAAATCCTACAAAGCGGAATTAGGGTTTTACCACAACTCCCTGCGACACGAACGCTGGTTGAACTTGTTATAGCACGTCTTGCTATAAACCACAAATACTGCTCGATCGTACCTTACGATCTTCTATCGTATTCCCTGCACGTCTAGAACGCGAACTGAGTGTGGACTCTTTCGCGATCTGTTTGCTCTCTCTAAGTCTGCCTCTATTTACTGAATAATAAAAAAACATCCATCTGACCTAGAGAGCATAACGTATATATATAGGGCTACGATAGGGACCTAAGGAGTAATAAGTCTGGGCTCCCAGTGTAAATAAGAAAACCTAATCCCACAAGGATTCTACTTCTTATTTCACTAATTATAATTCACCCCACTACAGAATTATAATTGCACTCCCGTCTTTATCTCAATTATATTACGAGCTCCATGATATTAAATACTTATTAATCTCCCCACGTTAAGATTACAGATACCCGTTGATTAAAACAAATTACTAACAATCTCCCACTTAATCAACATCTTAACTTGAGACTATCCGCTTAACTTATTCGATATGTTGAATACAAATATCCACCTGCAGGGTTTAACATAATCGAAACTTATAAGCTTACTCAAGGGGTATCATCAATCCCTATTGGGACGTGGATTCCATCAATAATTAATAGTTGTCATATACATAATGTTGCGACCCAATCCACCGAGACTATTGACCGTATAAAGATCTCACTCTTTAATGAATCAAAGTCAACAACATTAAATATACACCTCTAATAATTATTTTTGGATTAAGAGCATAAGTATTCATAATAACCATGAGGTTTCAATTGTCTTATAAAGTTAGTATAAAGACAATTACCTCAATGCGGTCCCATTTCAATACACACAAAGTGTACTAGCACAATGAGTTAGAACTAGACCGTTCCCTGTAGTCAAGACAGACCTACTAAATATTGTACTACAGTCCTACCGATGGTGTGTCCAGTTCCATCTAAGACTGCGAACCATATCTTATATTTCACAAGAACTGATGATCTGATCTTCTGTGTGTAAGCCGAACTCTACACACCAGATTATCTACTTTGTAAAATGAAAGACACATGCACAACATACAATAGTATTATGCAAACATTGCCCATAAAAGATTCTCATCAAAATTGGATAAAACTGATTAACAAATAGCAATCAAATATTAATCCATTACACAAAAGTATAACTTTTAGTATAATTTTCTGACAAACTCCCACTAAGACTCAAAACCATGCTACCATGCATCTCACTTCCATTCCCTTTACGTGACTATCAAAAGTCTTAGCCGGTAAGCTCTTCGTAAAAGGGTTTGCCAGGTTGTTTGCTGATGCAATCTTGGTCACAGCAACATCACCTCTCTGAACAATCTCTCGAAACAGGTGATACTTACGCTCGACGTGTTTTCCTTCTTATGAGTCAATGGCTCCTTAGAATTAGCAATTCCACCACTATTGTCACAATAGATGTAAAAGCTAATTTCACTAAAGGAATCACTTTTAGATCCATCAAGAAGTTTCTAAGCCAAAACGGCCTCTTTGGCTGCTTAAGAAGCTACCACATACTCGGCCTCCATGGTGGAATCAATCAATGCACGATTGCTTGATACTCCTCCAACTTATGGCTCCACCTCCTAAGGTAAACACATATCCCAAGGTAAACTTTCTGGAATCCTTATTTGACATAAAGTTTAAGTCAGTGTACCCATGAGGTACCAGACTATCTAATTGGAACACCAACATATGATCTCTAGTTCTTTTCAGATACTTGAGTATATGTTTCACTGCAGTCCAACGCTCTTACACTGGATTACACTGAAATCTACTAACCATGCTAACAGCAAAGCAAATATCAGGTCTAGTATACAGCATAGCATACATGAGGCTTCCTACTGCTAAGGCATAAGGAACTGCCTTCATCTTTTCCATCTCATCAGGTGTCTTACGACACTGATCCTTGGATAGGTTGATTCCATGTCTGAAAAGGAAGGAACCCTTTCTTGGAATCCTGCATGCTAAAACGAGCAAGGATCTCATCGATATAAGTAGGCTTATGATAAGCCCAACTTCCTATACTTGCGATCTCACATAAGTTTAATCGCAAGGATGTAACCGGCTTCTCTCAAGTCTTTCATATCGAATAGGCTAGATAGTCACACCTTTATCGAAGATAACATTCCTACATCGTTTCCGATTAACAGAATATCATCTACGTATAGTACCAAAAATACCACCACTTTTCCGTTGCGCTTCTTGTACACACATGACTTATCCGGACATTAATCAAAACCAAGAAAACCTGATTGCTTGATCAAAACGGATATTCCAATATCTGGATGCTTGCTTGAATCCATGAATAGACTCCTTAAGCTTGCACAACATGTGCTATTGACCATTTACTATGAACCCATCTGATTCCATTATGTGGATGCAGATTTCACAGCCCTTTGTCAAAATTCAGCATCTTTATCTTTTAGTTCCTCATTGTAGTTACAAGGTTCAGCATGTTGTTCTTCAGGGATCATATCATAAGATTCTCCTAAGAACATATACCGATTGGGTGGGACAACAACCCTCCCACTACGATGAGGTACCAGTGTGTCAACAACTCTTTCTTGCAGTGTAACCTCCGGTTCTATAGGTGTTGAAGAAGTCTTTATCGGTCCATCTCATCTCAATTTCTTTAGAACAATCTTACTTTTGAGCTTATGGTCTATTTCATAGTCCTTCACTAAGTATCGAGCATTGGTGCTAACAATGATCTTCTGATTCTTAGGGCTATAAAATAATCTACATTTCGTTCCTCTAAAGTACCCCACAAACAGACAAACTTATGTCCTTGATTCCAATTTATCTGCGTTCCCATTTAGCAAATGTGCTGAACTATCCCAAACCCGAACATGCTGCAGACTAGGTTTGCGCCCAGTCCACAATTCTGTGGGTGTAAATGGTACTGACTTAGATGGTACCAAGTTAAGAATGTTCATTACTGTTTCTAGTGCATGTCCCCAAAACGAAATTGGTAAATCTGAATAATTCATCATTGATCTCACCATATCTATAAGAGTCGTATTCCTTCTTTCTGTTAAACCATTTTGATGTGGATACTTGGTGCTGATAACTGGGATGTAGTCCCTTCAGTTAACAAGTACTCCCTAAACTCTCCCAAGAGGTATTCGCCACCACGATCAGATCGCAGTGTCTTACGACATTTACCTAGATGCTTCACCGTTTCAGCCCTATACTCCCTGAATTTCTCAAAGTATTTGGACTTACGGTGCATCAAATAAATGTAAATATTGAGTAATTATCAATCAAAGTGATGAAATACTCAAAAACACCTCTTGCTTGGACATTCAATGGTTCACACAAAACAGAATGAACCAATTTCAATGGCTCTTTGGCTCTATAACCTTTTACTGATAAAAAAGTCTTTTGGTCATCTTACCTTCTAAATAGGATTCACAGACTAGAAGTTCCTCAACTTCCAATGAACCTAACGGTCCATCCCTGATTAGTCTAAAAATTCTATTCAGATTAATATGACCAAGGCATAAGTGCCAAAGATACATTTGGTTCAATTTAGAAGGCTTATTTCTCTTACAAGGCATATCATTAGTGTTATTCAATTTATGCAGTTGCACTGTAGAAAATATAGGATTAATAAAGTAGAGATTATCCACCAATGAACCAGAATAGATAAAACGTTTATTTAACTTAATAACCACAAAGTTACTAAAATAAACCAAAATCCATCTTTAATTAACTTAGAAACTGAAACCCAAGTTTCTTCTAAGTATGAGAACATAAAGACAATCTCTCAAAATTAAACTTCTATTATTACTAAAATTTAAAATAACATTTCCTACTACAACTGCTGCCACTCTCGTAGCATTACCCATGTGTAGATAAATCTCTCCATCACTGAGTCTTCTGGTTTCCTGGAACCCATGCAATAAATTGCAAATATGATTAGTGGTTCACGTATCTACACACCAGTTACTGGCAGATGACACCACTAAACATGATTCAACGACTAGCGAAAAGATTTATCTTGATTATTCACTTTGTTGAGATAGAATAGACATTCATTCTTCCAGTGTTCTTGATGCTTGTAGTGAAAACACTTGCCCGCAGGCTTTTTCACTCTACCTTGAGGCCCATAAACTGCCTCCATAACCTTTTTTCTGAGACTTGTTCTACTTCTTCTTGCCTTTCAGCTTAGAAGTAGAAACGTTCTCTGCCACTAACACTGATGGTAGTTTCTTCACAACCAAAAGACCCTCAACTGCTTAGAGCTCCTTAAGAAGTTTCGCCAAAAATAAATACATTTTGTTCATATAATAGTTTATGCGAAATTACTTACAACTCTTACAACTCTCAGACTGCAGTGAGTTAAGAACGAAATCGATCTGGGGTTTCCTATCAATTTCAGCTCCAAGGATCTCTAGTTCATTAAGAAGAGTTATCATCTTCAGAACATGATCCTTAATTGGGATCCTTTCAAATTGGGTGATACTCACCAATTTTTTTTTTATAAAATTTTACTTTCTGTTCTGTGGCATTCTCATCAGGTTTAGGAGGGCACACCTCAGATAGCACAAAATTGTGCCCTTCAGCAATTAACACAATATCCAAGTTCCTTTTTCAATCAATATAATTCGATCCAGTAAGTTTATTTTTTTTTGAGAATAATGACAAGCGGATTGAAAAAATCCATTTTTCAATCTGAGAATCACATAACAACAATTATGAAGGGCAATAAAAACTTGAATTTCATTTTAATATTGGTTCCCTCAACCACATGTTAAAAGAAAAACATTGGCAACCCTACACACCGTGAAGAGCATGCCTCGATAGGAAGGTCGTCTACTCTTCATCATTCGTGTAGATAGGCACAACCTTTTAATTTTACTATTTAGACACTAGATCATGTCAAGCAAAATTAAATAGCCAATATTCCTTCGGTCCTATAAATAATAATAGTGACTCAGATGGTGAGGATATTATTATTTACAGCTAAGTGTATACCATTACCTAGCCCCATGACCCATTGTTCCGTTATGAATTACCTCAGATGGTGAAGTAATTCACACAACAATTATCATAGACCTATCCTTTAAGGAAGTTTGTACCGATGAGACCATAATTAATTTTACCCGATGGGGGGGAAAGTTCTAAAACCATCACACAAAATTAATTACATCATCTACACACTAGTAATGGAGACCGTGGGATTTATAAAAAATAAACTCCCTCTCCCACTTAGTTATTTAAAAAAAATTGTGAGGGTTATCAAAATTTTCGAGTTTGCAAAACCGTGATCTAGGTCAAAGCCAATTATCACCATGTTGTCTCAATATGGTAAACTATCACATATGCAAACAATATGGAAACACAAATAGTAAGGAAACACAAGATAAAGAATCCAGCTATTATGGTCAAAGATGCAATCCTTGAGTAATAAGGAATCCTTCCAAACTTGAAATCCTTAAGTAATAAGGAGTCCTTCCAAACTTGAAATCCTTAAGCAATCTTTCCAAACTTGAAATCCTTCAACTATACTTGTGTAGAAGGTTTAGATACTTTGAATCAATCAAGGAAACCAAAATCCAACCGTGCTTAAGCAAGAAAATTCGGATTTGACATATTCCCGCGTAAACTACACAGCCTTCAGTATTTTGGCCATATCTTCCTCATCCGATCTCCAAATGAAGTGATTCAACTTGGGTTGGATTCCAAATTCAATTATCTACAACTTTCGTGAAGAACAGATTTCCTAATTCCAACGTTTACTGGGTCGAAACAGCCCTGCAATCAGACCCTACGAATCTGGAAAAAATCTGTTGCAAGCCAAACAACTTGTATCTTTTGTATCTTCTATCTTCGATCTCCGAATAACCGTCGAATGCTATTACAATCGAAGGAATGCTATTACAATTGAAGAAACATACAAACATTGATCTTATGCCTCCATTGGAGTTCACATGCTACGTTAATTATTACAACCACGAAAAATAATCGTGGCATCCAATAAATAACACATGCTATGTTAATTATTACAACCACGAAAAATAATCGTAGTACCCAATAAATAACAATAACCACGAAAAATTATCGTGGGATCCAATCACATAAAATCAACAAAAATCATGTGACCATAATAGCTGGGTAAGAACGCTGCAAAACAGAGTTAGCACAGTTCTACGTGCTACCTTCTATAACCTATGGACAACATGGCATGTTTAATCCATACGCGTGATTACAGCCTGCTCTGATACCACTGTTGGGAAACCGAATCCCCAAGACCCAGTAATGACGCGTACAGATTAGACAACAAAAAATAAAAAACCCTACAAAGCGGAATTAGGGTTTTACCACAACTCCCTGCGACACGAACGCTGGTTGAACTTGTTATAGCACGTCTTGCTATAAACCACAAATACTGCTCGATCGTACCTTACGATCTTCTATCGTATTCCCTGCACGTCTAGAACGCGAACTGAGTGTGGACTCTTTCGCGATCTGTTTGCTCTCTCTAAGTCTGCCTCTATTTACTGAATAATAAAAAAACATCCATCTGACCTAGAGAGCATAACGTATATATATAGGGCTACGATAGGGACCTAAGGAGTAATAAGTCTGGGCTCCCAGTGTAAATAAGAAAACCTAATCCCACAAGGATTCTACTTCTTATTTCACTAATTATAATTCACCCCACTACAGAATTATAATTGCACTCCCGTCTTTATCTCAATTATATTACGAGCTCCATGATATTAAATACTTATTAATCTCCCCACGTTAAGATTACAGATACCCGTTGATTAAAACAAATTACTAACAAGGGTAAGGTAAGGTCATGGAGTAGATGTCAAGATAGCCTCTTCAGAAGACAGAAGAGGAAAAACGACATGCCAAGCCAAGGACTACGCGAGGTTTGAGCGAGCATAATCCTTGTCTTCGCAATTGTTCGGGTATGCTACTGCATCGATCAGTGCTCGGTATTGGCCCTGCAACACTCTAATTATAGCTCTCTAGCTGCTGCTTCTCTTTTTACTTTTCTTCATGGTTTCTGTTTTAGTTGATCGTGTTGGCATCTTCACGACCTTTTCTTCGTTTGGGTTTTCTCCGTTTCTGAATGTCGTGTGATTGGCTTTCTTGTAGGTGCTTATCTAGGTGGGACGTCTTTCATCTTGATCTTGCTATTCTTGTATTTTTTTCCTGATATAAAAAGTACATTGATTTTTATTTTTTATTTTTGCTGATAAAGGAATAGTAGCCTTCAAACAGTATTAGTCATTTTTGTAATTTGTTTATTAATTTACATTGTAGTAACTGATATACGGACCATTTTTAATGGGGCTTTAATAGATTCAACTGAAGAAGACTACATGAAGTTAATGAATTAGTTTCCCAGTATTCTACTTAATCTTCCTGCTATATTGGAAACTCCTGCCTGACAATGTTTGCGACTTCACTTTGATCGACTTACACGTCGCAGTAACATCAATGCCACACGGAAATCAACGGCAAGATGGGAAGGCGGGGATGGGTATCTCTCGCGAATATTATCCTAATCGTCTGGGTTCCCCTGCTTCCCTCAAACACTGTGGCATGGGTGTTGCCGGTGCTGAGATTGATCCCTTGCAAAATCCATGCATTTTCCAAGAGGAAATGCTTGGGCGATGCCATCGTATCCTATACGAGAGGGAAAACGGAACGCCTGAGTGCTGATTGCTGTGCGGAAGTTAAATCCGTTGATGAGGCATGCATACCGCGATGGTTGTCCTTCGCGAGCCCGATGAAGCTAATTAAAGAAAGGTGTTCTTAATAGCAAACAAGTTCATACAGCTTTGATCATTCACTTTAAACAACCAAGACGACTCTTAATACATTAGGGAAAAAGAGAGAGGGAGAGATCGTTTTCTTGTGATCTGTTATTCTAACGAATATGCACAAGTAGATATTGCACTACTTTTTGTTACATTTTTCGTACTTGCGATCATGCATGCGAAGCTCCAGCAGAAGTGTACCCGGCGATTTCTTCCAAAGGCAAAAATTGAAAGATGATCATCAAATTCCATGTCTCACTCGACACTTCTTGTTGGAATTCCGTATGATTTTTTGAACAATCAAAAGAAGAGATTTTATTAATCGGGGAATGAAGTACAAAGATTAATCCTTGGTGCAAATTCTGTATATTTGATGGAAATGGATAAAAGTAGGGAAACAAATGGTTTCAACTTTCAAAGCACATCAGAAAATGCTTTCTTTAAAAGTTGCGTCATATTGCACAATGTAAGAATCATTAAAAGCAAAACTTTGTACCGTAAGTATGGGCAGAAGAAGCTGTAAACTCCGTTGTGATCCCGACGAGTCACAAATTAATTACGTTGTCCCGTTGAATCCAGTTACTGGGATCTTGAGTCATCTAGATTTGGTGGCCATTAAAGCGACACTCTTTTAGTCGGCTTTCGCCTCATTTCACTCGATTCCACTTGTTCTTGGGTCAAAAGCCCTTGGTCATCGGACTCATCCGTATTTTGGGTTTTCCAAAATCGACTACACACGATCGTACGCTATCAAACACACACCCCTCTCAATAAAGTCGTACCTAATTGCAGCGTATTGTGCAATTTGTTTCTATGAAGAGGCAAGACCCAACCCAACCACTCTTATGCTAGTTTTTTACTTTGATCATCACTCTACTTCACCTCACAAATCTCTCTCTCCAGGATAGTTTTCCTTTGAGGTTGCCTTTTGAAAATGTAGTTTGTATCGTATTCAATGGTCTAAAAGCCACAAGGCGCTAGTCAGACGGAATAAAGGCGCCAAAAGAATGCCAACGGTTTCCCAACATCCTATTCAATGGCGATGTCATCATCCAAGTGTGTTGACTTGGAGGGTGGTTGTATTCCTCCGGTACTGTACTGTGGCTACCGGGAGAAAAGTCAAACATGGGTGGTCCCCAAGTGCGGTCTCTACGCTGATGGCGTTGATTGTGTAACATGAACAGGAATTAAAATGAGTAAATGGGGTCGGGAATGGGAGCATACGTCGTACAGAAATAAAGCAGAATGGTGGTGGTATATAACAATCCTCCTAGTCAACACATTTGGATGATGAAATTGACATTGAAGGCATATATGCAGGGAAGCAGTCAGCAAACTCTAGTGCAAATTCGTCCCAAAAAATGTCCCGTCGCAAGCGTAATAGAAATACTAATGCCGAGGAGTCAGACATCAAAATAGTTTCAGAAAACTAGGGGAAATTGCGGATGTGATTAGTAGGACTTGACATGGGATAGGCTTATTAATGTGCAAGCTCTTCATGATGAAGTGATGAAGATGGAGGATTTTTTGATGAGGCTTTTCTAGGCTCTGCGTTTTACTTTTTGGTATGTTCATCAATCTTCCAGCCATCTTGCATCATCATTGACCAGAACCAGGATATCGCTTTTTATCGGGTACGTTCATCTCGGAAGTAGAGAAGTTCAGCAATTTGGAATGGTGATCGTATCACTAGGTCGAAGTTTAGCGTTTGAATTCTTTTTCTCTTTTATCATACTGCTTGCATTCTTGAATTATTTGTTGGAAAAACTGGCCGCTGCAATTTCACTGTTGACGAAATCTCCACCAAACCTGTAAAACGCTTCGAGTCACGACGATGTCGCTTTCCTAAAGACAGTATTTGCCCCCACCAGTTGGTATGCAAAGGGTTACAGCAAATCTGCCTTCAAGATAAATCGAAGCCCGAGAGATGTGGGAGAAATTCGGATTTCATGTGTGTAACCATGGATTCTGACAAGTAGTGGTCTATTTATAGGCCACTACGCACCCATTAAGAATGGGTACGCACCCGATCTAATCTGACCGTTGGATTAGATCCTACGGTCTTGATCGACCAGTCACACCCAGTCACACCGAACAGGTGTACTAAGTGCAAAGCGCTGACGTGCTAAGTGCAAAGTGCGCCGCTAAAGCGCCACAATGCCACACAGCCCACGCCACACTGCCCACGCCGCGCGCGCCCGCGTGTGCGTACCGGCTTAGCCGGTATGCGAAGCACCGTAGGGCTGCACCACACTTGATCATTATTTATTCATATTAGGAATGTTTCCTAATATATACCACTCCAACTTCTCTCAACTATCCAATGTGGGACAAAGCACACAAAGAGGAAAACAAAGCATTCTAAGGAAACAAGGAAATTTTCCAAAACCAAAACAACGACTCCTTTATTTTGAAAATCTCTAACATTATTTTCTAACCTTCCGGGATCAATTCTGGGAACGGATTTGTTGTTATTGTTATATCTTAAGTATAACATCACACATGTAGAGGAATGATTATGGAGACCGAAACGTAATTATCTGAAACATAACCCCCAATATTCCTATCAGGAATCTTAGAAAATAAAGAAAGATCACTAGCTAGTCAGAGGAAAATAAATAAAATCTATTTGCAGTATAAAAGCGTAATTGAAATACTAATATAATTGAGCTTTTTCTTTCCATTAAATGCGAAACTCCAATCCCTTATCGGTTGGAAGGCAAACCTTTATGTAACAGTATAATCAGAGTTAATTTGAAAATAACATTCGGAATTCAATCTACATTTATGATTGCTAACTTTCAAAAGATACTATATATAAAATGCCTTCAAATATTTCACTTCTTATCGGCAACTTTTGAGAGCTCTTTTTTTGCTAAGCAAAAGACTTTATTAATCTTTATAAAGGATTACAAAGATTAAAAGGGTAAATGGCATACCGGCAATAAGTCATCTGAGACCTAAAGGAAGGCAAACTTTCGAGGGCTTTGACATCCATAGAGTTCAACTTGAATGCCAAAACTGAGGTGACAAGGCCACGGAGTAGATGACAAGATAGTCTTGAGAAGAAATGCCAAGCCAAGGTCTCTGGTTGAGCATAATCCTTCGTCTTGGCAACTGGTTGGGTATAAGACTGCATCAGTGCTCGGTTTTGGCCTGGTGGCACAGTAATTATAGCTCTCTCTTCTCTTTTCATTTTTCCTCGTGCTTCTGTTGATCATTTTTCTGTTCTAGTTGATCGTGTTGGCATCTTAATAAATTTTGTTTGTTTGGGTTTGTGAATGTCATGTAAATGCCTATCTAGTTGGGATGTGTCTTTTAATGTTTCTTGTAATTTTTCCTGATGTAACAAGTAAATTGATTTTTTTTTGCTGAATAAAAAAAAAGGTAGCCTACAAACAGTATTTTAATCATTTTTGTAAATTTTTTTTTATTAATCTACATTATAGTAACTGATAGAGACCATTTTTAATGAGGCTTTAATAGATTGAACTGAAGAAGACTACAAGAAGTTAATGCATTGGTTTCCCAGTATGTTACTCATCATCTTTCTGCTATTATAGGAAATTCCTGCCTACCTATATTTGCAACTTCACTTTGATCGGACCGCATCTCGTAGCATTAACATCGATGCCATTCGGAAATCACTGGCAAGATGAGGCAAAGGGGATGGGTATCTCTCGCGAATATTATTCTAATTGTCTGGTTGCCCCTACTCCCCACAAAAACTATGGCATGGTTTTCAGCGGTGGCGCAAGCGGTTGGCTTTATCCCTTGCACTGCACAGAACGCTCGGGCGAAACACTCAGGATGCTTGGGCAATGCTGTCGCTTTATCCCTTGCACTGCACAGAACGCTCGGGCGAAACACTCAGGATGCTTGGGCAATGCTGTCGTCTACAAAGTCAAAGGGAAACTGGAACTCTTGAATACTGATTGTTGTAAGGTACTTAAAAACACGGATAAGGCATGCGTACCGAGTTGGTTATCCTTCGCGAGCCCAGTGAAGCTAATAAAAGAAAGGTGTCCTCATTAGGCTTTCAGAGATAGTTAAGGGTAGAAAGACAAGTTCATACAGCTTTGATCGTTCACTTCAATCAATTGCCAGCATATCCGTACTTTACAAACCAAGACGACTCTTATTAAATTAGGACATGGCAAATTGAGTAGGAGGTTATACTATAAGAGTTTTTGCTATAATAAGGATATAAATATTTTCTCGTAAAATCTAAAGAACATTCTGTTAAGGATTTACAAAAAAATCCCTCCCAAGATTGACCGGCGTTGAAAGTGCTTAAAACTTTAGCGTACCAGTACCCTATGAAAGTGGCTAAAACCTTAGGGTACCCTATATATGAAAATACCTAAAACCCTAGGGTACCCTATGAAAGTGTCTAAATTGCTAAAACCCTATAATAGGAAAGTGCACCCTAAAATCCTAAGAAAGTGCCTTGAACTCTAGGGTACCCTATGAAAATGCAACAAGATCGAAAAACATGAAAAAGACATTTTTACATAAGCTTCCGGCAATTTCTGTGACACATTTTGGACGTCAAGTGGCTTGCTAATAAGAGTAATTCTGTGGGGAAGACATATACAGTTGTTGACCTACCGCTTGATATCTAAATACGAGTTATTTGGTGCCATGTTTTCTTTAAAAATCTGATTTTGACATCTTGTACAGTTCGCTGCATTATCAAGAATCTTGTTCTTATTTCAGGGAAGACGATTCATGTTTTGAACAAGAATGAACATGCACTTGATATGGCTGCCCCTGTTCATGATCAATTGGGTGATACTAATGGGCCCGTTGAGGACAATGCCTCGGTGAAGAAGCGAACTAGCGTGCTGCTTCTTGGTGATCACATTGGAGACTTGGGAATGTCCGATGGTTTGAACTATGAAACACGAATATCTGTGGGGTTTCTGTAAGCCTATGAACTTTGCTGAATATTGATAAATTCCTAGTTGTATACATTTCGTCAGTTTGTCTTTAAATTTGGTGTTGCTCATGTTAGAGATTTTCAAAATAAAGTGTCGTCGTTTTTGGTTTTGGAAAATTTCCTTGTTTCCTTAGAATGCTTTGTTTTCCTCTTTGTGTGCTTTGTCCCACATTGGATAGTTGAGAGATGTTGAAGTGGTATACATCAGGAAACATTCCTAATATGAATAAATAATGATCTAGTGTGGTGCAGCCCTACGGTGCTTCGCATACCGGCAAAGCCGGTACGCACACGTGCGCGGCGTGGGTTGTGGTGCATTGTGGCGCTTTAGCGGCGCACTTTGCACTTAGCACGTCAACGCTAGGCGCCTTGTAGGCGCCATTTCTTATTGCGAGTTGGCGGTAAGGTGGCGCTGATGTGGCATGCCGCGTGTCGCACACGTGGCAGGTGAGTCACACGGAGTGGTTCCGATCGGGTGCAACTCGAGCCTACGGGTGCGTTGGTTCGTAGAGTTGCGATCTCAGCCATCGATCGCGAACGGGCACGATCCAACGGATTGGATCAAATCCGATTGGGTGTGAGCGAAATAGTACACTTGTTCGGTGTGACTGGGTGTGACTGGTCGATCTAGACCATAGGATCTGATCCAACGGTCAGATTGGATCGGGTGCGTACCTATTCACAATGGGTGCGTAGTGGCCTATAAATAGACCACTACTTGTCAGAATCCACACACACATATAATCCGAATTTCTCCCACATCTCTCTCTATATTTTCTAGCATTCATTCTGCGTTCTGTTTTGCTGCAGAAAATAGAACACAGTGGTTCTCGGTTCTTATATTCGTTCTAGCAGGTATTCTGTCCGTTTCGTTAGTGCAAACGAAAACGGAAAGAATTTCGAGTTCGGGCTTCGATTTATCTTGAAGGCAGATTTGCTGTAACCCTTTGCATACCAACTGGTGGGGGCAAATACTGTCTTTAGGAAAGCGACATCGTCGTGACTCGAAGCGTTTTACAGGTTTGGTGGAGATTTCGTCAACAGTACAGATTGCAGCGGCCAATATTTTTCCAACAATCTAAAGACAGTATTTTGCAATGGCGATGTCTCTACAAAAGATGACGCAGGACTTTCTGAAATTGGAGCGGTTTGAAGGCGGAAATTTCAGGCTTTGGCAGAAGAAGATGCATTTCTTGTTGACTACCTTAAAGGTGGTTTATGTTCTGACTACTCCGAGTCCGGAGATACCGGAGAATCCGGATGATGAAACTATGGAGCAGGCTCGTGAAAGGGGCAAATGGGAGAATGATGACTACATCTGTAGAGGACACATTCTCAATGCACTGTCGGATGCACTATTCGATGTCTATCAGAATTCAATGACGGCAAAGGAACTTTGGGATGCGCTTAACGATAAGTATCTTTCTGATGACGCTACAAGTAAGAAATTTCTTGTTAGTCAGTTTATGAATTATCGCATGGTTGATACAAAGCCTGTCATTGATCAGTTGCATGAGATTCAGTATATCCTTAGTCAGTTTAAGGTTAAGAATATGCATATGGATGAATCTATAATTGTCTCCTCTGTTATTGACAAACTGCCTGCATCTTGGAAAGACTACAAAAAGGAATTCAAACACATGACCGAGGAATATACCTTTGATCAGTTGGCCCAACACCTTCGGGTGGAGGAAGAGACAAGGCGTCAGGAGGGTAAGGAGGGTAAGGATAATTCTACTTCTAAGGTTCATTTGGTGGAAGAAAGTTCCAACAACAAACGCAAGAACAAGGGCGGTGATAAGTCTTCCGGTAAATGGAAGAAGCAGAAATTGGATCCTACCGATACTGGTTGCTGGCATTGCGGCAAACCTGGGCATCTTAAGAAAGATTGCAAAATCCTGAAAAGGAAGAAATCTGGTGGAAATCCAGGGGCATCTGGGGCAAAGAATTCCAAATTCATTGCTGTTGTTTCCGAGGTGAATATCCTCGAAGATGCTGGAGATTGGTGGTTTGATTCTGGTGCAACAAAGCATGTCTGCAATGACAAAAAGTTTTTCACTGAGTATAAACCAGTTGCAGATGGTACCGTTCTGTTCATGGGAAATGCATCAACTGCACTCGTTAAGGGTAAGGGCAAAGTGGATTTGGAGTTCACTTCTGGCAAGACGCTGACTCTTACTGATGTGTATCATGTTCCGGAAGTTAGGAAGAATCTCGTGTCTGCAAGTCTACTTAATAAGTATGGCTTTAAAGTTGTATTTGAGTCTGGCAAAATTGTTGTATCCAAGGGTGGTGTGTTTGTTGGCAAAGGCTATGTAACCAAGGGGATGTTTAAGCTTAATATCAATAACACAGTTATTTCTGCTTATATGCTTGATTCTTTTTCTTTATGGCATACTCGTTTAGGACATATCAGTACAAGGAAAATGGATTGCATGGTTAAATCTGGACTAATTCCTAATTCTGATAATGATATGGTTGATAAATGCAAGATTTGTATAGAATCAAAGATAACCAGATTGCCTTTTCCTAAAATCGAGCGGACTTCTTCATTACTTGAATTGATTCATAGTGATGTATGTGATTTTCATAGTACTCCAACTAGAGGCGGAAAACTTTATATGGCAACGTTCATAGATGATTATTCGAAGTTTTGCTATGTCTATTTGCTTCATTCCAAGGATGAAGTGCTTGATAAGTTTGTTGCATATAAGACTGAAGTTGAAAATCAATGTGGTTTGAAAATAAAACGTCTTAGGTCTGACAGGGGTGGTGAATACCACTTCCCTGATTATTGTGAATCAGTAGGGATAATTCATGAAGTAACTGCACCTTATACACCACAACAGAATGGAGTGGCCGAAAGGAAGAATAGAACTTTGTGTGAGATGGTGGTTGCTATGCTTAGCAATGCAGGATTAAGTAAAGGTTTGTGGGGCGAAGCCATACTTACCGCTGCTTATATCTTGAATCGAGTACCTCTCAAAAAGTCTAACATTACTCCATATGAGCTCTGGTCAAAAAGGAAACCAAACCTAAGTTATTTTAAGACTTGGGGGTGTAAGGCGATTGTGAGATTGCCTGGACCTAAAAGGAAGAAACTAGGTCCAAAAGGAATCGAGTGTGTATTCCTTGAATATGCTTTGCATAGTAAAGCATATAGGTTTCTAATGGCTGAGCATAATGATGTTGTGTCTATCAACACCATCATTGAATCTCGAGATGCAGTGTTTTATGAAAACAGATTTGACAGAATTCCAAGGTTAAAATCCAGTAAGGATTTGGAATCTAATAAAGATTCGGAAGAGTTTCCTTTGGTGTCCGAAGAGGACAATGAGCCTTTTGAGGTTCCAGTTGAAGGAAATGAACCTGAGGAACAAGCTGAATTGAGGAGGAGCAAACGAGTTCGGACAGAGAAAACGTTTGGTCCCGATTTCATAGTTTTTCTAGTTGAAGGAACTAGAGAGACTTCATGTGTTCACAATGTATTTTCACTTCATGTGGAAAATGATCCTTTGACATTTGAGGAAGCAATGAAATCGCAAGACGTGGCTTTCTGGAAAGAGGCTATCCAAGATGAGATGGACTCTATTATGTGTAATAATACGTGGGTTTTGGCGGATTTACCACCTGGTTCTAAACCAATTGCTTGTAAATGGATTTTCAAAAAGAAAATGAAAATTGATGGAACTATTGATAAGTTCAAGGCCAGACTTGTAGCCAAAGGTTTTACCCAGAAAGAGGGTATTGATTACTTTGATACCTATGCCCCGGTTGCTAGAATCTCAACATTTAGAGTTTTAATTGCTCTTGCTTCTATATACAAGTTTGAGATACACCAAATGGATGTCAAGACTGCATTCCTTAATGGTGAGTTAGATGAGGAAATCTATATGCAGCAACCAGAGGGGTTCGTTGTGCAAGGTTATGAGCACAAAGTTTGCAAGCTTATAAAGTCTCTTTACGGACTTAAGCAAGCGCCTAAGCAATGGCACGAGAAGTTTGACAAAGTGATTGTGTCAAATGGTTTCATAATACACCAAGCTGATAAATGCGTGTATAGTAAGTTTAATGGCAAACGAGGAGTTGTTATCTGTTTGTACGTAGACGATATGCTCAATTTTGGTACAGACCAAGAAAGCGTTCAGAGTACAAAAGATTTTCTTTCTGCTAACTTTAGTATGAAAGATATGGGTGTTGCTAATGTAATATTGGGAATAAGAATTAAAAGGAATGGTGGTAATTTAATTCTATCCCAGGATCATTACATTGAGAAAATTTTAAAGAAGTTTAATCACTTTGAAAGCAAACCTGTGTCCACTCCGTATGACTCTCAATCGCCATTGGATCATAATGAGGGGAGAGTGAGAACTTTTAGAGAGAGAGAATCTAGTGTTTATTTCATTCCACGTGACTACAAAGTTAATAACAGAATGTCTTTACAAAAGCTATATCTACAAACCAAGAACAGAGTAACTAAGATTAACAAACTAATACAGAGATTAACCAGCTACTAAACCTTACTATTCGTAACTGACTTCTAATCTCATGCCACCTGGATTTGGTATTTATCAGCTGTCTTAAGATGGCTTGAGCTAGATTCAACAGAAGCTGAGATTAATTCTTGGCTTGGTGAGCTGACTGGGTGAGTAGGCTCAATGAGTTGAGCCATAGTACTTGACACACCCCCGCAAACTGAGGCGGGTAATGAAGACAGCCTCAGTTTGGCTTTGAGATACTGGAAACGGCCAATAGTAAGAGGTTTAGTAAAAACATCTGCTATTTGATGAGCTGAAGGCACAAACTTAACAACCAACTGTTCGTGTAAGACCTTTTCTCGAACAAAATGAAAGTCAACTTCGACATGCTTGGTGCGAGCCTGGAATATGGGGTTGGAAGCCAAAGAAATTGCAGATACATTGTCACACTAGAGAACAGGAGTACAAGGAAGAGGGACATGTAAATCTTTCAACAATTGACTTAGCCAAACAACTTCTGCAGTAGCATTGGCCAAAGCCTTGTACTCGGCCTCAGTGGACGAGCGAGCAACGGTAGCTTGCTTTTTTGCAGACCAAGAGATAAGGTTTGCACCAAAATAAACACAATAACCACCCGTAGAACGTCTGTCCAATGAATCTCCTGCCCAATCGGCATCAGTGAACGCAGAAAGGGACAAAGAACTTTGGTGAAGAAAAGACCTTCATGCAGAGAACCTTGTATATAACGCAAAATGCGCTTGACAGCAGTGAAATGACTTTCCAAGGGCTGATGCATATGCTGACAAACAGCATTAACAGAGAAGGACAACTCTGGTCGCGTAAGAGTGAGATACTGAAGAGATCCCACAATGGTACGATAGAAGTCAGGATAAGGAAATGGAGAATCAGTAGGCCCTGTAACAGTCTTAAGAGATGAGGGAGAAGCACAAGGTCTACATTCATGCATGCCTGCTTTCTTAAGTAGATCCTGAGCATACTTGGCTTGTGAAAGAATGAAACCATGAGAGACAGGAACAACCTCAATGCCCAAGAAATAGTGAAGATCACCAAGATCTTTTAAAGCAAAATCTGAGCCTAAACCAGCAATAATATTTTGAACAAGAGCAGGATTGTTGCCTGTGATAAGAATATCGTCCACATATACTAGCAGATAGACCAAATCAGATCCTTGAGACAAAATGAACAACGAAGAATCTGCCAAACTGTTATGAAATCCCTTGTTAAGAAGGCTTTTGGACAACACATCATACCAGGCCCTTGGAGCCTGTTTAAGACCATATAAGGCTTTGTGTAACTTACAAACATGAGTGGGAAACTAAGAACTAACATAACCCTGTGGTTGTTTGAGATAAACAGCTTCTTGTATAGGCCCATGAAGGAATGCATTCGAGACATCGAGTTGTCTGATAGTCCAACCAAAAGAAATAGCCAAAGCAAGCACAAGTCTAACCGTTTGTTGTTTGACAATAGGACTAAAAGTTTCTGTATAATCAATACCCTCAGTTTGCTGAAATACCTGAGCTACAAGTCTAGCCTTGTATCTGGCTATAGTGCCATCAGAATGACGTTTAATTCTGTAAATCCATTTACACCTATAGTAGGAGCATTAGGTGGAAGAGGAACCAAGGACCAAGTGCCCTGCTGCAATAAGGCAGTGTATTCTTCTGACATAGCTTTGATACCATGAGAACTTTTAGAGAGAGAGAATCTAGTGTTTATTTCATTCCACGTGACTACAAAGTTAATAACAGAATGTCTTTACAAAAGCTATATCTACAAACCAAGAACAGAGTAACTAAGATTAACAAACTAATACAGAGATTAACCAGCTACTAAACCTTACTATTCGTAACTGACTTCTAATCTCATGCCACCTGGATTTGGTATTTATCAGCTGTCTTAAGATGGCTTGAGCTAGATTCAACAGAAGCTGAGATTAATTCTTGGCTTGGTGAGCTGACTGGGTGAGTAGGCTCAATGAGTTGAGCCATAGTACTTGACAGAGAGCGGTGTCACAACTAGAGTATTCTAGAGTGATTGGCAGTTTAATGTACGCCATGACAAGCACGAGACCGGATATTGCATATGCGGTGGGGAGGTTTAGTAGGTATACTAATAATCCTGGGCATGTACATTGGCACGCAGTACATAGAGTACTACGATACCTCAAAGGTACTATAGATTATGGAATAGTCTATAGTGGGTATCCTTCGGTTCTAGAAGGATACACTGACGCTAGTTGGATTACTGAGCGGAATGATCACTCTTCAACGAGTGGTTGGGTTTTTACACTTGGAGGAGGGTCAATCTCCTGGGGATCTAAGAAGCAAACGTTGATAACAGACTCGACCATGGCAGCCGAGTTTGTAGCGTTAGCTTCTGGTAGTAAAGAGGCAGAATAGCTAAGAAATTTATTGCTGGAAATTCCAGTGTGGCCTAAGCCTATGCCACCTGTATCGCTGCATTGTGATAGTCAAGCTACGTTGTCACGAGCATATAACCAAGTGTATAATGGGAAGTCCAGGCATATAGGACTAAGGCATAGCTATGTGAGACAATTGATTGTTGATGGGGTGATAACCATTGATTTTGTTAAGTCAAGTCAAAACTTGGCGGATCCTTTTACGAAAAGCCTTGCAAGGGATTTGGTGTTGAAAACATCAAGGGGAATGGGACTTTTGCCCAATTAGTTTAATCACTCCTGGTGGAAACTCAACTCAACCGGTTGATACTCTCAATCTCTTGAGTTCAATGAGAAACTACACCACATGCCGTGATTGGAAACACTTTAAAGTTATTTTGACATTCCAAGGTAAAGTGTTTTGTACCTATAATGTGAATACAAAGGAGGTTGAACTACTTAGTTCTTAATAGATTGTTTGTGCTGTGTTATAGGAGCACGGATAGCGATCTACCTATGTGAATGTGGAGGTGGTGCCGCTTCCTATAGGTCACTGGGGCTAGACCTTAGAGCGTTCATGAATTCAAGATAAAAGACCCAAGGCCAGTTCACGGGGTCAACCGATTAGGATATCTGCATTATTTGGAGGATTGTGTGTGAGACACGTCCGGTTGGTCAACAGAGGACAACTAGTTCAAAGACACGTCTACTATGTTGCCCTGACCAGCTTTGATATGTTTTCACTAAGTGAGTAGTTGAAGTCGTAAGACACTATTTATGTATGCATAAACCTTGTAGTAAGAACCGAGGATATTTCATCTGTATTTCGAAAATGGTGGGGGATTGTTAGAGATTTTCAAAATAAAGTGTCGTCGTTTTTGGTTTTGGAAAATTTTCTTGTTTCCTTAGAATGCTTTGTTTTCCTCTTTGTGTGCTTTGTCCCACATTGGATAGTTGAGAGATGTTGGAGTGGTATATATTAGGAAACATTCCTAATATGAATAAATAATGATCTAGTGTGGTGCAGCCCTACGGTGCTTCGCATACCGGCAAAGCCGGTACGCACACGCACACGCACGCGCGCGGCGTGGGCAGTGTGGCGTGGGCTGTGGTGCATTGTGGCGCTTTAGCGGCGCACTTTGCACTTAGCACGTCAACGCTAGGCGCCTTGTAGGCGCCATTTCTTATTGCGAGTTGGCGGTGAGGTGGCGCTGACGTGGCATGCCGCGTGTCGCACACGTGGCAGGTGAGTCACACGGAGCGGTTCCGATCGGGTGCAACTCGAGCCTACGGGTGCGTTGGTTCGTAGAGTTGCAATCTCAGCCATCGATCGCGAACGGGCACGATCCAACGGATTGGATCAAATCCGATTGGGTGTGAGCGAAACAGTACACTTGTTCGGTGTGACTGGTCGATCTAGACCATAGGATCTGATCCAACGGTCAGATTGGATCGGGTGCGTACCTATTCACAATGGGTGCGTAGTGGCCTATAAATAGACCACTACTTGTCAGAATCCACACACACATATAATCCGAATTTCTCCCACATCTCTCTCTATATTTTCTAGCATTCATTCTGCGTTCTGTTTGCTGCAGAAAATAGAACACAGTGGTTCTCGGTTCTTATATTCGTTCTAGCAGGTATTCTGTCCGTTTCGTTAGTGCAAACGAAAACGGAAAAGAACTTCGAGTTCGGGTTTCGATTTATCTTGAAGGCAGATTTGCTGTAACCCTTTGCATACCAACTGGTGGGGGCAAATACTGTCTTTAGGAAAGCGACATCGTCGTGACTCGAAGCGTTTTTACAGGTTTGGTGGAGATTTCGTCAACAGTACAGATTGCAGCGGCCAATATTTTTCCAACAGCTCATAGATTATACAAGCCCTTTGTCTGAACTCAAAATGGAGTTTATGTCACGTGAGCTACAAAGACATAAAGTTGTCACTCTAAATGGCTAAATATCAGTGTTAATTTGCTATAATATGCAAGGCCAATTGACGCGTAGGTTGCTGTTCGTGCAAAATCATGCAAGTAACCACCAATGTGCAGTATGTCATGTTGTTGGATATATATGAATGAATGATCAAACACCATTACTGTTGTGAAGTTATCATTATTAATTTTTGATCCGCAAAAAGCCTAAAAGGAAGTTGAAATCGACGTTTCATCAAGTTGGGCCCCATTAGGGGCAGTTAAAGGAACTCTGTCTTGAAGAATTTAATGCACCATAGCTTCTCTTTTCTTTTTTCTTTTTTAACACGTAATGCACCATAGCTTGTGTTAACAAAAAATGAAAGAAAGAAATCTCATTGCAACCCTATCTGAGCATGACCATGACCGCGTTAGCTCCTTCCCATGCCAAAGAGGATAGATGGACCCCGGATCTGGCTGATCGTTAGGTATTCCCTTCTAACTTGGGGTTGAAACCTCTGCTCCACTGAGGGTACGGTCAACGGTGGGCTAAACCTTTTCTTGCCTGATTCCTGGAAACCCATGGACACTAGACTGAGCATATGTTTTCATTGTTTAGGAAGAGGATCAAATAAAAAGCTGAAAACACACGTCAAGAAATATTGTGCATAACATTGAAACTGCTGTTTCAGGAATCACAATGTTGCAGATTCTCTTGAGAGTTACCGCAAAGCATTTGACTTTGTGTATCTGGTAAGTGCAACACATTGTAATATTGGCCATTTCTTGTATCATTTCCTCCATTTCGTAGAACTTGTGGAAAAGTCATATCTGGTTAACCGTTCTTCACCATCTTCACCAGTTTAATACATTAATGAATGTTCCTATGAAAGTGATCATGTACGTACGCGGTATATACATCCTCAGGTGTTGATAATGTAATCAAGTGCTTAAAGCTGAAAGCTGAACAATTTGTTTGATAATGCGTATAACCTGACACTACTGCCTTTGTATTGATTGAAACTGGCCTAATTTTAAGACACACTGACTTAACTGAGCATCAAATGTTGAATGCACTTAATCGATCGAAACGATTTTTCATTTTTGTTTCCAACAAATATACTCATCTTCAAAGTCTCCCATCTATAAATTCAGCACTCAAATTTAGCACTTCAATTTTTAATAAGCCAGATAGAAATAGTTAGTTAAATCTGGTAATCTGTGATAAAAGGGGGCACATAATAGTTAGACATATGTTGCACGTAACCCTTGTATTTGGGTATTCATCCGAGGGAATTCTTTGTTACACTCTAACCCATTATTTTGTTATTTGCAGAATGATGCGCCCATGCTGGGAGTAGTCAACCTCGTCTCTCAGCTCTGTTCAACCTGAAGAAGTTAAATTATTCGAATGAGAGATTCCAAAGAAGTTCCCATACCATGTCCATTTTTTCTCACGACGACGGTGCTTTTTAAGAGAAGTTCACCGCATTTGATTTTCTATCTGTGCAAGCGACACAGATTGGTTCTTCTCTGTTACTAATAGTAGTATTGGAAACAGGGGCGGAGCCAGAAATTCTTGGCAGTAGGTGTTGGAGTTTTTTCAAAATAAATTGGATTTTCGTTTGGAATTATTGGAAAGGTTCTGAGTGAAACTCATGTGAAAGGTTGCTACACTTTTTCACATGAGTTGTGACTTTATGTAATTGGTTGTTACACCCATTAACTTGGGGTGTGTTCGTTGGGAAAGGATGTGAAACGTGGGGGTGTCTCCAAGAGGCATGGCTCTTATAATTAAATGTTCATTGAAAGGGTGCCTACCAAGAGGCATGTTCCTTCTAATTAAATGTCTTCAATAGACATGACCTTTTTCCTAACTAGTGTCTTTAAAAGACATGACTATTCTACTGTTTGTTTCTTCTAAAGACACAACCTTTCACATAAGGGTACCAATAAGTCTATAAATAGACCATTGTAAAGTCATACGGGCACCAGAAAATTCCATACTGAATTAATCTCTTTCTCTCTATACATTCTCCACCTAGAAATGGAAATAGAATATCAGTTCTTGGTTTTACATTTGCTTAGCGGAATATTCTGTCTGTCTTCGTTTGTGCAAACGCAAACAGAAAGAACCTAGAGTTCGGATTCGATTTATCTTGAAGGCGGATTTGCTGTAACCCGATGCACACCTTCTGGTGGGGGCAAATACTGTCTTTAGGAAAGCGTTATCCAACGCGACTCGAATGCTTCTACCGTTCCAAGTTTAAAGAGACCACGCCATCACTTTCATCATTTCGACGACCGGATTTCAACAATCTAAAGACAGTATTCCCGAAGATGAAAGTGGATTGATTACGTTATGGACCCTTAGGACGGTGATGGATAGATGTGATTGGAGACTTCAAAGAAAGGGTAATCTAATCAATTTATGGTACTGTGGTTTTGAGTAAGTTGCCTCTCATCATATATAGCCTCAAGGTGAAAGGTACGCCTTTCAATTTTTTCTACAGAATATAGTTTTAAAATGCAAACTCATATACACATTTGTGTGGGCATGTTTTGAAACAAGGCAATTAGACTTTGTGGTTTTGGCTCATTCAATAACCTGGAGATTTGGTAGTGACGTATCACTAACATGGAAGTCGTGGGGCATATATGTGACGGGTAAGTCACATGTGTTCTTTTTGATGCTCTCAAAATGATGCGCCGGTTAGAATGATCCAATTGCTGCCAATGATCGTGATTGGACAATCTACGATGGTGCTGGTCCATGTCCTTGTTCGGGTGAAACGAATGGGTGTGGACGGTTATGGCATTGATTGAATTTGTTTAATGCAATATTCATAATCTAGTGCTTAAGTTATAACAAATTCGAGTTTGTGTTTCGCAAATGGTTTTAAATCATTTAGAAGGAAGTCTATGGGGTAGTAATGAACAAGTTCTCTATTGTTTTATTACGTTGGCTGCAGTACACATTGATGCATGTGTGTCAAGAGGATAAAGTGTGGTGACTTTAAATTTTGAGTATATTTTTGAGTTTGAATATTTGCCCACTTATGAACTCAGTACGTCTATATAATTTGTGGCTATCTATATGTCGTTGCTATTATTCTTTGGAATGCTTAATTAGTACATGATTAACCGATTCATGTGAAACGGTGGCTTCAACCGTTATTTAACTATTTTTTGAAGTGTGCATCCCTTGGAGGTAGTCCGTTGCGTTCTTTAACAGAGGTTTTCTGTTTGCCACATCGGTCTTGGCATCTTTTCGGATTTTCCCTATTTATATATAGAGTATTCTCTCATTCACAAGTGAGCAGAGCACATACAAATTATTTTGTGTTTCCGAGAGTATTCTTCCGAAAGCAATTTGACAAATCTTTTTGAGCGGCTTGTGTTATTGCTCAAAAATGCCTTCCGAAATTCCTTTGAGTATCATTCGCCTTTCGGCTCCTTTTCTTCCGTCGTTTAACATCGTTTTGGGAGACTCTTCAACACCTCCAAGTACCGAGGATATTCTTTGGTTTAAAGAATGGAAAGAGGTCTTTGCAAGGCAAGGCCTCTTGGATGAGAGTCAACCGGTGATGATTGATATCTCTTCTGATGAAGAGGACTCTTTTGTGGTAGAACGTTCAGTCCAAAACGTTGCGGCTAATTCGGTTAAGGAAATATCTGAACATGGGTCTCAGGAAATTGGAAAGGATTCATCCGTGTATGATGATTTTCATAGTCCAAACGAGATGGCTCCATTGGAAAATATGGAGGATTCCGATGAGTCTACCGCAGAAATGGGAGGTTCGCCTAACGGTATGAACCGTGAATTGTCCCCTCCGCCGGCATTTGAAGGAGTGAGTGAGAGTGTTTATACTCCTTTGCATCAATTGCAGACGATGGAAATGGCGCGAAAGAAATGTCATGATGTTTTTGGTCACAAAGGGCCAATCATTATTCGCACAACGCGCAAGAGCGTTCCCTGTCCTGGATCTTTAAAGAAGATCAAATTTTCAATTGATTAGGGTGTTATAATATGTGTTATCATATTGATTTTGATTTATGTGCATGTCCACATGCTAAGTAGGTTTTATCTACAGTTCTTTTATTTTTTGAGATGTATGGTGTGTACTCTTGTGCTTAGATAGAGGATGTCAAGTTGGCAATTATGATTCTTTATTTGGTGTATGCATATTTTGAGTTCATGATTATGGAGTTGTATATATCATTTGACTCGGGTATGGCTGGAAATAATTAGTAGATGATTATTATCACGGTGATTAATTTACCATTATTACTCGGCATGTAATATGCACGTGATATAATAGATTTCCTTGTTTTCATCCTTCTCCAGTAATGCCTTATTACATTTAAATGTACTTTATTGGTTGGTAAGGAGAACTTATTTCATAGTTTGGTTACCTTTGGTAAGACTCAATTATTGGAGTTTTGTTCCAAGGAGATGGAGACAGTAGAGAGAAACGTGAATTTACACGGCTACTTATAATCTAAGGGAATTTGAATTGTGTTGCATTGCATGCACCAAATGGAGAGAACAATAATACGAGAAAACAAGGTATTAGTGTTAAGTTACACTGTTTATTGTGAGGTCTTGGAAGCATAAAAGATTGACCATTGGAGTTGAATAGTGGCAACTATTCGGATGTAACTGCTAGTTATTGGTAGGCAACGGGTCAATGAAACTTTCACTTTGGTGCTGTTTCGGTACAAGTGTGTTGTTTTATTATTATTCTCTATATGTAGAGCATCTCTCTTCTAAATGGATTTTCTTGACACTTTTGTTTTATGAACGGTCATGTTTATAAAATGTTTCTTTTATGAGCATAAAATAAAAAGATTTGATTGATGGAAATCTTTTGCCATATTTAGTGTCAGAAATCAATTTTTATAGCCAAGGTTTATGTGATCTGTCGTATGTGATACCTGACATGGTAATTATGTCATGATGGTGTTTTGGTAACACGAAAATGTGTTATGTGGCTCTCAATGAGTAATGTTTGACGGCCTTGATCAAAAACCATATAATCGTGTTGGGAAAGTACAAGGTTACAGTACTGGTGAACACGTGGTTGGTGATTAACCGAATCGATGGCTATTTAAATTATCTCGAATGTTTTGCTTTATGCAAATGCTAGATATGTAGTTTTCATATCTTTGATTTGGATGCCATTTCCAAATTGAACATACCATCATAAGTTTGTAATATGCATGCTCTTTGCATAAAGTAAACAAAATGTTGGATAAGGAAATTCTTTAAAAGAATGAGTTTGTTTGTTATGTAAAAATAAAAACGGACGGTGTGACTTTTCTATTGTCTTTACCAAAATACAGTTTGATATATACATATAAATATGTATATGTGAGGTTAAAGATTTAGCCAGGGGATGTAACCCAAAATGTGTGGTTTTGGTTTTAAACTAAATGGTGTGACCATTGGAGGATAACCAAGGGATGTGGTGTTTGGATTAAAATGAAGAGTCATGATGTCACGCCCCGCCCCGCAAAACGACCACCCATGTGGGCCCGAGTCGGTGCAGCCACGTGGCATTCCCAATTGCCAACCAAACAATCATTTAACAACACATAATAACTCAGAATAAACCAGCGGAAGACTTAATATTAACAACAGAGTCGACGTTATCCGATAACTTTACATGCTTGATAAACTAAAGTGCAAAACATCCTTTACAAAACGAGTCAAAACATGTACACGATAATTCACTACCACCGACACAAAACAAACAACCTCAAGCCAACCCCAAACGCCGACTGGTAGTGGACCATCCTACGAACCCTGCTATCTGGCAATCCAAAGGAAAAACCAGGAGTGTGTGAGATATAGAATAAATCCAATAAAATTCAACATAAACAACTAACAGAAAACAACCACAATTTATATTCACAACACATGCAGTGACACGTCTGCCACATCCCATGTACCCAAGGTATTGTGTCCCGCACACCAAGCTCCCGTTCACTGTAATAGAACAGCACCGGCCCACGACAAGGTCGTGAACTCACTCCACAAACCTTATACGGGTACAATCAACACACCAATCATGCATACTAGTAACTAAACCAGCTATAGCATGATACACAACCCAACATGTTAACATCTTATTGAAGATATAAGATATCAAACACACTCACCTGTGAGTCGACCTAAGTATGCCAACTTACGGTTTTGGCACCTCCCGATTACTCGGCTCGTTACCTAGGCCACACGCTTAAATCGTATAGTAATGAGTTCAATGAACGATCAACACCAAGAATAATAAGCTAAAACAAACCTAAACATGGCCAAAGAATGCAAATATGTCCATTTCAAAAGCCTAGAAAATAAACCAAAACAACATGAAGTTCAACCAGCCTACAACCAGCCTGTTTTTAAATTACTGTAGCATTTTATAGGAGCATAGTTGGGTCATGAAACCACCACCACTAGAAAGTAGACTTTCAGTACACCAATATCGATATAAAGTTTGCCCCAAATAGATTTCAAATGACAAAGTTACAACTGTCCAAAGATGCACACTTAGAACACAAACCTGCAGTTTTCTGCAGAACACCCTGTGATCGAATGCTCACTAAAATCACATACTCAATCTTTTCCATTAATTCTAACACCAAAACATCACCAATTGATCAATGCTTAAGACTCAGGAGAACCCATAGTCAGTAAGTACCCTTAACTATGAAAAAATTGATGAATGGCATAGCTCTAACCTGCCCAGATTTCAGATTTGACAAACCAACAACTTCAGAACAGAAACTGATTTTTCCTAGAAGTAACTAAGGCACAAAACACACATATTCAGAAAGGTGTGTAAGTCTAGTTTCAGAATCAAGAAACGGTGCATAAAAACCGACACCCGAGCAAGAAGTTATGCCCGTTTTACCAACACGTGTCTGTGCTGTCTGCACAGACGCGAATCAGACACCAGATCAGTCCGCGAATTTTGTAGGCCAAAAATACTTCGAGTTATTTTCTGAAAATTTAAACACAATGCAATAGACTCATAGACGAGTCTTCAGGATTTTTTTTCAAGAATTTAGAAGATTTCTAGATGCCTTGAATAAATTCGTCAAAACAGGACAGATTTGCAACTTGTTAAAACACAGTCATGCAATGTTCATCATATACACGAATTGCTGAATAAGAACTCAATTCCAACTTCAAAACCCTCTCCCATGGCTTCAATTCAAAGCATATTAGGTGCAGAACATGAAAATCTAGCACAAGAAACATGAATTCAACAATTAAAAGATGAAACTCACCAAATAAAACTTCAATTCAAGGTTTCTATTGATTTTCCCCTTATTTCCTCTTCTTCCTTCTTCCTGCCGTTCCTCTCTCTCTCTCTCTCTCTCTCTCTCTCTATACGTGTATACAGGAGTTTCCAGGAGAAATACACGTATTATTCTCTGTTAATAGCCTTGGAGAAAAATGATCATGTGTATGCTAGCCTAAAAACTAGTATACTCTCCACTTTTAAATCACACACAAGTCCCCACACTTCCAATGCATGCAATTTTACCCCATGACGTATAATTTAATTAAATACGTGAAATTAAAATACCAAATATCCGGGACGGGTGCGACAACTCTCCCCCCCTTAGAAGATTTCGCCCCGAAATAAGATTTACCTTACGAAAACAAATGTGGATACTTTTGTTTCATTGATTCCTCACCCTCCCATGTAGCCTCCTCAACTTTGTGATTCCGCCACAAAACTTTCACATAAGGTATCACTTTAGTGCGTAGCACTTGCTCTTTCCGATCTAAAATCTCAACAGGTGTCTCCTCGTAGGACAAATCCTCGCAAAGTTCCAATGGTTCTGAACTCAGAATATGTGACGGATCCCCCACGAACTTTCTAAGCATAGAGACATGGAAAACGTCGTGTAGTCGAGTCAACTCAACTGGCAATGCCAAACGATAAGCTGTAACTCCCACTCTCGTCAATAATTTCGTATGGTCCAATGTATCGAGGTGCCAACTTGCCTTTCTTTTGAAAACCGTATAACCCCTTTCCACGGTGCAACACGAATAAATACAAAGTCACCAACCGCAAACTCCAACTCACGTCTTCGCTTATCTGCATAGCTCTTTTGTCGGCTCTGTGCCACTTTCAGACGTTCTCTAACCAATTTTACCCTATCAATTGTTTGTTGTATTAGCTCCGGAACCAACGTTGGATCCTCGACAGCTTGTTGTTCCAACTCTCGAGCCAACATACTTCTTTCACCCACATCCTCCCAACAAATCGGTGTTCTACATTTTCTGCCATATAACGCCTCGTACGGTGGCATCCCCGATACTACTTGATAAACTGTTGTTATAAGCAAACTCTGCTAACGATAGATTCTCGTCCCAACCCCACCACCAAAATCTAGAACACTAGCTCTTAGCATATCCTCTAATATTTGTATAGTCCGCTCCGACTGGCCATCTGTCTGTGGATGAAAAGCAGTACTGAATTTCAAAGAGGTTCCCATAGCTCGCTGCAAACTATTCCAGAATCTAGAAGTGAATTTCGGATCCCTGTCACTAACGATAGACATAGGCGCCCCATGCAATCTGACTATTTCATCAACATACAGTTTTGCGTACCTATCTGTGGTGTATGTGGTTTTAACTGGTAAAAAAAGTGAGCTGACTTTGTTAATCGATCAACAATAACCCAAATAGAGTCGAGTATCCAACCTTTGACCGCGGCAAACCTGTTATAAAATCCATCGTCAAATGATCCCATTTCCACTCCGGTATAGGTAGATTATGTAATAAACCCGCCGGTCCTCTGGTGTTTCAAGCCTTCACTCGTTGACAAGTTTCACAACTAGCCACGTACTCCGCAATTTCCCTTTTCATACCACTCCACCAGAAATATTCTCTCAATCACGATACAACTTAGTGCTTCCCGGATGCATAGCATATGCAGAACAATGAGCTTCATCTAAAATTTCCTTCTTTAAAACCATGTCCATTTGGCAAGCACATTCTATTACCAAACATAACCATACCATCATGCCTGAATACTGACTCAGGCATTTTTCCATTCTCCACACACTGCCTGAAGTCTTGAAAATCAGGATCCTGCCACTGTCCATCTCTGATCCGATCTATAAACAGAGGTCGAACGCTGAAACGAGCTAGCAAAGCTCCATTTCCCCAATAAAAACTCTACTCCCATTTGTTTCAATTCAGTTAAAATCGAAACTCTCGAACATTGTATACATGCCAATCTTCCCGCCGTCTTTCGACTTAAAGCATCGGCAACCACATTTGCCTTACCCGGATGATAATGAATAGAACAGTCATAGTCCTTTATCAACTCCATCCATCGCCGTTGCCTCAAATTCAATTCCTTCTGCGTGAATAAATATTGTAGACTCTGATGATCACTATAGATCTCACACGATACTCCATATAAATAATGCCTCCATAATTTGAGAGCGAATACCACCGCCGCTAACTCCAAATCATGAGTAGGATAATTGTGCTCGTGAGTTTTTAACTGTATCGAAGCATAGGCAATAACCTTACCCCGCTGCATCAAAACGCAACCCAAACCCTGTAATGAAGCATCAGTGTAGACCACCATGTCCTCTGTGCCAACCGGAATTGTTAAAACCGGTGCTGATACTAACCGTTTCTTCAACTCCAGGAAACTGGCCTCACACTCATCAGACCACAAAACTTGACATCCTTTCTCGTCAACTTTGTCATTGGCAAAGCAATGGCAGAAAAGCCCTGAATAAACTTTCGATAAATAACCTGCCAGCCAAGGAACTTCGAATCTCCGAAACATTTTTAGGCCTTTCCCAATTCACCATTGCCGCGATTTTCTTAGGATCCACACAAACTCCATCAGAAGAGATCACGTGCCCCAAGAATTCCACACGATCCAACCAGAATGCACATTTACTAAGCTTCCCAAACAAACGCTTGTCACGTAGAACTTGAAGCACAATACGCAAATGATCCTCATGTCCTCCTTAGTGTGAGAATAGACCAGAATTATCATCGATAAACACGATAACAAAAGCATCCAAGAATGGTCGAAATACTCGATTCATTAAATCCATGAAAACCGCTGGAGCGTTGGTCAACCGAACGGCATAAACCAAGAACTCATAATGACCATACCTTGTACGAAAAGCCGTTGTCGATACATCACAATCCCTCACCTTAATCTGATGATAACCCGATCTCAGATCAATCTTAGAGAATACCGTAGCCCCGTGCAACTGATCAAACAAATCATCTATCCTTGGCAATGGATATTGGTTCCGAACTGTCACCTTATTCAACTGCCGATAATCGATACACATTCGCATAGTGCCTTCCTTCTTTTTAACAAATAAAACCGGTGCTCCCCATGGCGATACACTAGGTTGAATGAAACCCCGATCAAGCAACTCCTTCAACTGAACCTTTAACTCAAGCAACTCAGCCGGCGCCATACGATATGGAGTAATAGAAATCGGATTAGTACCTGGCAATAACTCGATAGTGAACTCAACTTCACGATCTGGTACGATACCTGGCAACTCATCCGGAAATACATCCGCGAATTCATTCACAATCAATATCTCTTCAAGCTTAGGTGCTTCCTTTTCAGTGTCAACACATAAGCAATAAACCCTCACATCCCTTACTCAACAAAGTGTTAGCTTTAAGTGCTGAAATAAGACATGTAGAACTTACCACAGAATCCCCACAAATTTGACCTCATCACTGCTCGGTAGATGAAACACAACTTCCTTGCAAAAAACAGTCCATAATAGCATGATACTCTGATAAGAAATCCATCCCCAGAATAATATCAAAATCGGTCATGTCTAATGGTAGCAAATCCACCAACAACTTCCTTCCCCCAACTACCAACTCACCACCCCGAAAAACCCACGTTTATAAACAACTACATCACCCACTCCGGTGTAGAAATAGCTAAAGGCAATATTTAACACTCTAAGCAGGCTGTCTAAATATTTAGTAAAGACATTTGACACAAAAGAGTGTGTAGACCCAGGGTCTAACAACACACGTGCATAAGTACCAGAAATAGCCAAAGTACCTGTCACACAACATCCCGGTGAGACTGAGCCCCTTGCCGTGTGATTGCAAAACACTCTACCCCGGCGCTGTAGACCCGCTAGCTCCTTTTCCTCTGCCTCCTTGAACACTACCCAAAGATGATGCCGCCGGTGCTTGCGTCTGAGGGCATTGCGCCGCCATGTGTCCAGCCTCTCCACCGCAAAACACCTGAAATTCTTAACCCCGCTCGTACCTCCCTCAACAAGTGATCTGTGGACCCGCAATTAAAACATTGACGTGTCCCTGTTGTTGTTGAACCACCCGTAATCTGCTTGCCAGTCCCTTGACCCGATTTCCCTTTCCACACCCTCCTGATGAACCACCCTGAGATTTACCAAAATTTTGATTTCCAAAGCCCTGTGATTTTTGTTGACCGCCCTTGTCACTGCCACCCATCCAGACTTTCCCAAAAGTTGTTCCCTCAATTTTATTCCTCTTATTAGACTGTTGACTGTCTTTATAGTCTTGAATATCATTTCCAACCTTCCTAGCCATCTCCACCAAAGCAGCGTAATCCTCCGTCTCGTAAATTCTCAACCTGGTTGCTACCTGTGAAGAAAGTCCCAACCGAAACCGATTACACTTCTTAACTTCTGTGTCAACCATGTATGGAGCATATTCTGATAACTCCGCAAATCTCGCCTCGTATTCTGGGAACAGTCATATCACCTTGTTGCAGATGAGAAAAAGCCGCCTCTTGTCTAAACCGGTAACTCTGTGGACAATACTGGTCATTGAACCCTTTCACAAAGCGCTCCCACGTCACAACCCGTTGAACCACCGGTGTCACACCTGGTAATGGTGCAGTCAACTGCCTTTGCAAAGCTTCCACCAATTTCGTGCCGTACCCTTTAGATTGAATGTTGCTAATGTCACCTTCTGAGCGTTCGGTCACACCCATGGCATCAAACACCCTTACCACAGCCTTCAACCACTCTTTTGCTTCAACCGGGACTCACAGACCCCCCGAACTCTGTCGTGAACAACTTCCTAAACCGTTCCAACAAGCCAGTACCCGTTCCACGCTCCGTTGCCTGTGCGGTCTGCAATTGCATTAAGGCTGCTTGTTGTTCTGTATATTGAGCCATAGCTGCCAAAATTCTTTCTGTGTCCCTCACAACTGGTGCTTGCAAAGGAACATGTGGTTGCTCCACCTCATCCCCACTAGTAGCAACATCCTCAGCTGGAACCGTGTGCTCCGAAGCCATGTCCAAATATCTGTTTAAAGAACTTAAACAACCAATAGCAAACACAATTTAAAAATATATATCTCACACGTTAGTCAATAGCTAACTCTAATCCATAACACAAAAACTCCTCTGGTCCACTACCAACCCAAACGACTCTCAACTCAGAGACTAGAACGTACTAGCGCTCTGATACCAAACTGTCACGGCCCCGCCCCGCAAAACGACACCCATGTGGGCCCGAGTCGGTGCAGCCACGTGGCATTCCCAATTGCCAACCAAACAATCATTTAACAACACATAATAACTCAGAATAAACCAGCGGAAGACTTAATATTAACAACAGAGTCGACGTTATCCGATAACTTTACATGCTTGATAAACTAAAGTGCAAAACATCCTTTACAAAACGAGTCAAAACATGTACAACGATAATTCACTACCACCGACACAAACAAACAACCTCAAGCCAACCCCAAAACGCCGACTGGTAGTGGACCATCCTAACGAACCCCTGCTATCTGGCAATCCAAAGGAAAAACCAGGAGTGTGGTGAGATATAGAATAAATCCAATAAAATTCAACATAAACAACTAACAGAAACAACCACAATTTATATTCACAACACATGCAGTGACACGTCTGCCACATCCCATGTACCAAGGTATTGTGTCCCGCACACCAAGCTCCCGTTCACTGTAAATAGAACAGCACGGCCCACGACAAGGTGTGACTCACTCCACAAACCTTATACGGGTACAAATCAACACACCAATCATGCATACTAGTAACTAAACCAGCTATAGCATGATACACACCAACATGTTAACATCTTATTGAAGATATAAGATATCAAACACACTCACCTGTGGAGTCCGACCGAAGTATGCCAACTTACGGTTTGGCACCTCCCGATTACTCGGCTCGTTACCTAGCCACACGCTTAAATCGTATTAGTAATGAGGTTCAATGAACGATCAACACAAGAATAATAAGCTAAAACAAACTAAACAATGGCCAAAGAATGCAAATATGTCCATTTCAAAAGCCTAGAAATAAACCAAAACACATGAAGTTCAACCAGCCTACAACCAGGCCTGTTTTTAAATTACTGTAGCATTTTATAGGAGCATAGTTGGGTCATGAAACCCACCACCACTAGAAAGTAAGACTTTCAGTACACCAATATCGATATAAAGTTTGCCCCAAATAGATTTCAAATGACAAAGTTACAACTGTCCAAAGATGCACACTTAGAACACAAACCTGCAGTTTCTGCAGAACACCCTGTGATCGAATGCTCACTAAAAATCCACATACTCAATCTTTTCCATTAATTTCTAACACCAAAAACATCACCAATTGATCAATGCTTAAGACTCAGGAGAACCCATAGTCCAGTAAGTACCCTTAACTATGAAAAAATTGATGAATGGCATAGCTCTAAACTGCCCAGATTTCCAGATTTGACAAACCAACAACTTCAGAACAGAAACTGATTTTTTCCTAGAAGTAACTAAGGCACAAAACACACATATTCAGAAAGGTGTGTAAGTCTAGTTTCAGAATCAAGAAACGGTGCATAAAAAACCGACACCCGAGCAAGAAGTTATGCCCGTTTTACCAACACGTGTCTGTGCTGTCTGCACAGACGCGATCAGACACCAGATCAGTCCGCGAATTTTGTAGGCCAAAATACTTCGAGTTATTTTCTGAAAAATTTAACACAATGCAATAGACTCATAGACGAGTCTTCAGGATTTTTTTCAAGAAATTTAGAAGATTTCTAGATGCCTTGAATAAATTCGTCAAAACAGGACAGATTTGCAACTTGTTAAAACACAGTCATGCATGTTCATCATATACACGAATTGCTGAAATAAGAACTCAATTCCAACTTCAAAACCCTCATCCCAGTGGCTTCAATTCAAAGCATATTAGGTGCAGAACATGAAAATCTAGCACAAGAAACATGAATTCAACAATTAAAAGATGAAACTCACCAAATAAAACTTCAATTCAAGGTTTCTATTGATTTTCCCTTATTTCCTCTTCTTCCTTCTTCCTGCCGTTCCTCTCTCTCTCTCTCTCTCTCTCTCTCTATACGTGTATACAGGAGTTTCCAGGAGAAATACACGTATTATTCTCTGTTAATAGCCTTGGAGAAAAATGATCATGTGTATGCTAGCCTAAAAACTAGTATACTCTCACTTTTAAATCACACACAAGTCCCCACACTTCCAATGTCATGCAATTTTACCCCATGACGTATAATTTAATTAAATATACGGGAATTAAAATACCAAATATCCGGGACGGGTGCCGACACATGATTATTCCAAGAAGTATGAAACGTGGTTTTCATTGGAGGGAATGTTGATAATGTGGCCTTCGGTCACATGTTCTCCTATGTATATTGGAGATTAAACAAAGATATGGAGTGGAATGACAAATTCCTATTATCTTGGTTGCATAGTTGTTTCAAAACAAATTATGACCCACAAGTTATTTAAATCCAAATTAGTTTATTTGGTGGAGTTGGTTTATATGCTTGTAATTGGTATTCGTCAGTTATGGTGGATACAAAGGCGCCTGATATAATTTAAGCATGAAAACCATGGATAAATAGCAAGTCTATTTTTGTGGGGGATTTCTCTCTTGAAATAAAGTGAGGATTTTACAATGAGATGGGGTGACATGGTATTGTGTCACGGATATATTTCTCAATAAATCACTAAAGAGAGAGGTTGGTAGTTTATGACTGTGGTGGTAGTCCGGACAAGTGAATCACGTCATAAACTATGGTGATATAGCTATATATGGATAATATTGCTTTCACAGCAATTGTTTATTTATTCTTGCAAGAGATTGGTGTGAAAGACATCGAAGGGGATGAGACTTTTGCCCATTATTTTGATCACTCTTGGTGGAAACTCAACTCAACCGATTGATACTCTCAATTTCTTGAGTTCAATGAGAAACTACACATATGTCGTGATTGTAAGCACTCAATGTTATTTCATTCATCCCAAGGTAGAGTGCTTGGTTACTTGTAATGTGTAAACAAAGGAGGATGAGCTACTTAGCTCTTAATAGATTTTAGGTGCTTCTGTTACAAGGGCACTGTAAGAATCTACCTATGTGAGTGTGGAAGTGGTGCCGCTTTCTATAGGTCAAAGGGGCTAGACCTTAAAGCGCTCATGAAATCAAGATAAAGACCCAAGGCCAATTCACGGGTCAACCGATTGGGATATCTGCATTATTTGGAGGATTGTGTGTGAGACATGTCCGGTTGGTCACTAAAAGGACAACTAGTTCAAGAGATACGTCTACTATGCTGCCCTGACTAGCTTTGACATGGTTCACTAAGTGGATGGTTGAAGTCGTGAGACACTATTCATGTATGCACAAGCTTTCTGAAAGGAACAAAAACTCTTATTCTTTATTTTGAAAATGGTGGGGGATTGTTGGAGTTTTTTCAAAATAAATTGGATTTTCGTTTGGAATTATTGGAAAGGTTCTGAGTGAAACTCATGTGAAGGTTGCTACACTTTTTCACATGAGTTGTGACTTTATGTAATTGGTTGTTACACCCATTACTTGGGGTGTGTTCGTTTGGGAAAGGATGTGAAACGTGGGGGGTGTCTCCAAGAGGCATTGCTCTTATAATTAAATGTTTCATGAAAGGGTGCCTACCAAGAGGCATGTTCCTTCTAATTAAATGTCTTCAATAGACATGACCTTTTCCTAACTAGTGTCTTTAAAAGACATGACTATTCTACTGTGTGTTTCTTCTAAAGACACAACCTTTCACATAAGGGTACCAATAAGTCTATAAATAGACCATTGTAAAGTCATACGGGCACCAGAAAATTCATACTGAATTAATCTCTTTCTCTCTATACATTCTCCACCTAGAAATGGAAATAGAATATCAGTTCTTGGTTTTACATTTGCTTAGCGGATTTCTGTCTGTCTTCGTTTGTGCAAACGCAAACAGAAAGAACCTAGAGTTCGGATTCGATTTATCTTGAAGGCGGATTTGCTGTAACCCAGTGCACACCTTCTGGTGGGGGCAAATACTGTCTTTAGGAAAGCGTTATCCAACGCGACTCGAATGCTTCTACCGTTTCAAGTTTAAAGAGACCACGCCATCACTTCATCATTTCGACGACCGGATTTCCAACAGTAGGGTCAATTTCCTATAGCACAAAATTTTTTTTGTTTCATACTACTTGATAGTAAAAAAAAAACGTTGAAATGGTAAACAAAAAAGAGTTAAAGTAGATAAATTTGGGGTTTTTTTTGGGGGGAGAAGTGAGGATATTTTACTTTGCCCCTTTTTTTCCTCAAGTTCTAAACTTTTAAAACGGACTGGGGCAAATTGTAATGTAAAAGTGGGGTCAAATAAGGCAATTTTGGGGTGAAAACTATACTATCTCCATTGTAATTTGGAAGGCAGTAGGGTCAGATATCACCACTTGTCTCAAGGTGGCTCCGCCCCTGATTGGAAAGCGGGTACTTTTTCTTTACAGTATCAACAGCAATAGGTTCCGATGTCCTACTCGAATGGAGATTTTTCAATTTTAACATTCATTTCTATTAGCATCTATATCTGGTCTTGTTTTGAGCCAAAGTTTCTTCCTCTTGATCTATCTTTTGCGTGCTAATCTTGTGTCGGACCGAGGATTTATGGAGGGGTTTTTATTTTTATTTTTTTGAAGTACAGGCAAAAAAAAATGAAGTGAAGAAGCTAAATTTTCGGATCGGTTTTGCTACAATTTTATTTTTTCTTAGTAATTCAAACACAAATCCATGATTGAAACACAGTCCTAGGGTTTTCATATGCCCAGATGACTGACTACCTTGTGTTTTGTGAAATGGACATTGGTCTTTGACGAAGATGGTTTTGATATGATTCCAAATCCTTTTCACTCTTCAATCAAGGCCCTAGTCTAAGCGTCTTTACGATGTCTTCCTCTCTCATATCACATGAACACTAAAATACTTGCCATTTAAAAGTTGAAGTTGTGTGGTGGATCATGAATTTGTAATTTTTGAAAAGGACATTGATTTTGGTGCTCCAAAAAATGTACGCAGACGCTCCACTTTGCACTAGAGTAATAGTTCTTTGTCCTTATTCTTAAAAGACAATCGATGTTGAGTATTCTTTTTAATTTTCATGAATTGTTTTTTTAGACTTGAACGTTTTTCTCAATGAGGACCAAGTTCAAAATTTCTCATGTACTATCAATTTCTACGAGGCCAAGCCATATAGGGTTTGTCCAGATTTTAGTCCGACTCTTCCCCAATAGACGATGAGATTGGGTACCAAAAATTGGTCGGGATATGCGTAAACCAGCTCGGACACCCTGAATTACCAAAAGAAACAACACAAAAAAACAATTCCCGAATTTGGTCGTTTTCGAAAGGAAAAAAAAAGTGAATTCTCTACCATAGTTGTCCCGGACAAATTGACAAATCCTGAATTCGTCTTACAAAAATATATCCTTTCCAGAAATATATTTTTTCAAATCCTGAATTCTCATAAAAATATTTTTTCCGGAAATATATCTTCCCCTATTTAAAAAAAAAATGTTTTTAAACCCTTCAATACAATAATTGGAGATCAGCCTAACCTTTTCCGAAACTCTGGCATGACCAAATCCTATACCTTACCATTTCTCAAAAAACAAATTCCTACACCTTACGTGTCAAAAATTCAGAGAGCCTCACCGGAAAACTCCCCTGCATTCCCCCGGAAATCGCCGGTTCAAACAGACCCACATGCATTACCCTAAGGTCCCTATATAATGTCCCTAAGGTTTGCTGACCCTGATCAGCACTCTACTTCATCTCATAGATCTCTCTCTCTCTCTCCAGAATAGTTTTCCTTCGAGGTTGCCTTTTGAAAATGTAGCTTGTATATTATTCATCGCTAGGTTCTAGTCGGACGGAATAGAGGCGCCAAGAGAATGTTGATGGTTTCCCAGCATCCTTGTCTTTAGCGATGTTCAATGGCGATGTCGTCATCCCAAGTGTTTTTTACTTGGAGGGTGGTTATATTCCGCCAGTGTACTGCTACCAGAAGAAAAATCAAACACTGGCGGTCTCCAAGTCCAGTCTCTGCGCCAACGACGTTGATTGCGTAACATGAACAGGAATCAAAATGAGTAAATGGGGTCGGGAATGGGAGCATGCGTCAACCAGAAAACAGGACTTTCTGATTGCATGCTCCCTTCCCGGGTTACCTTTACTGGCATTAATCCTTGTTCAAGTTAAGCAGTTAACGTCTTCGACATAAAGACCGGACTTCCGGACCTCCCATCTTTGATTTTTCTCTTCGTAGCCGCAGTACATGGCGGCATACAACAATCCTCCTAGTCAACATATTTGGATGATGACATTGCCATTGAAGGCATATCTGAAGTAATGGATGCAGGGAAATAGTCAGCATACTCTAGTGCAAATTCATCCCAAACAAGGTCCCATCGCAAGCGTAATCGAGATACTAATGCTGAGGATTCAGACATCAAAACTATTTCAGAAAACTAGGGCAAATAGAGGATGTGGGTTGACATGGGATGGGGCTTAATGTGCAAGCTCTTCATGATGAGGTGATGAAGATGGAGGATTTTTTGATGAGGCTTTTCTCGGCTCCGGCGTTTTACTTTTTTCGTATGTTCATCAATCTTCCAGCCATCTAGCATCATCATTGACTAGAACCAGGATCAAGAGGTGAAATTGAGCTTTTTCTATCCATTAATTGCAAAACTCCAAGCCCTTATCAGTTGGAAGGCAAACCTTTATGTAACAGTATGAACAGAGTTAATTTGAAAATAAAAAACGGAATACAATCCACATTTATGCTGCTAACTTTCAAAAGATACTATAAAATGCCTTCAATTTCACTTTGTCTCGGCAACTTTTGAGAGCTTTCGACATCCATAGAGTTTAAATGCCCAATTGTCTTGGTCTAGTGACAAGGTAAGGTAAGGTAAGGTCATGGAGTAGATGTCAAGATGGCCTCTTCAGAAGACAGAAGAGGAAAAACAACATGCCAAGCCAAGGACTACACGCAGTTGAGCTAGCATAATCCTTGTCCCGGCAATTGTTTCAGTATGCTACTGCATCAATCAGTGTTCGGTATTGGCCCTGCAACACTCTAATTATAGCTCTCTAGCTGCTTCCTCTCTTTTTATTTTTCTTCATGGTTTCTGTTGATATTGTTCCTGTTTTAGTTGATCGTGTTGGCATCTTCACGACTTTTTCTTCGTTTGGGTTCTCTCCGTTCTGAATGTCGTGCGATTGGCTTTCTTGTAGGTGCTTATCTAGGTGGATGTCTTTCATCTTGATCTTGCTCTTCTTGTATTTTTTTTGCTGATAAAGGAATGGTAGCCTACAAAACAGTAGTATTAGTCATTTTTGTATTTGTTTATTAATTTACAATGGGGCTTTAATAGATTCAACTGAAGAAGACCACATTAAGTTAACGAATTAGTTTCCCAGTATTCTACTCAATCTTCCTGCTATCTGCCTAACAATGTTTGCGACTTCACTTTGATCGACTTGAGGCATGCATACCGCGTTGGTTATCCTTCGCGAGCCCGATGAAGCTAATAAAAGAAAGGTGTTCTGAATAGCAAACAAGTTCATACAGCTTTGATCATTCAGTTTAAACAACCAAGACGACTCTTAAGTACATTAGGGAAAAAGAGAGAGGGGGAGATCGATGCAATCTTTATAAGACCCCTCGTTTTCTTGTGATCTGTTTTTTCTAACAAAATATGCAAAAATAGATATTGCATTTCTTTTTATTATGTTTTCATGCTTACGATCATGCATGCGAAGCTCCAGTAGAAGTGTACCGGCCGATTTCTTCCAAAAGCAAAAATTGAAAGATAATCATCAAATTCCATGTCTCGCTTGACTCTTGTTGGAAATTCCGTATGTTTTTTTGAACAATCAAAAGAAGAGATTTTATTAATCGGTGAATGAAGTACAAAGATTAATCCTTGGTGCCTTGGTCCTATTCAATGGCGATGTCATCATCCAAGTGTGTTGACTTGGAGGGTGGTTGTATTCCACCAGTGTACTGAGGCTACCCAGGAGAAAAATCAAACATGGGGTGTCCCCCGAGTGCGGTCTCTCTACGCCGACGACGTTGATTGTGTAATATGAACAGGAATTAAAATGAGTAAATGGGGTCGGGAGAACAGAAATAAAGCAGCAGAACAAAAATAGAACTTTCTGGTGGTGCATGCTTCCTTCGTGTTCAAGTTTTGCAGTTTACGTTTATCGACAAAATAACCTTCCATCTTTAATTTTTCACCTCGTAGCGGCAGTATAGTGGTGGTATACAACAGTTCTCCTAGTCAACACATTTGGATCGATGATGACATTGTTGTCATTGAAGGCATATCTTTAGTAATGGATTCAGGGAAACAGTCAGCATCCTCTAGTGCAAATTCGTCCCAAAAAATTAAGTTCCCATCGCAAGCGTAATCAAGATACTAATGCTGAGGAATCAGACATCAAAATTATTTCAGAAAACTAGGGGAAATAGCGGATGTGATTAGCAGGACTTGACATGGGATAGGGTTAATGTGCAAGCTCTTCATGATGAAGATGGAGGATTTTTTGATGAGGCTTTTCTAGGCTCCGCTTTTTTACTTTTTGGTATGTTCATCAATCTTCCAGCCATCTTAAATCATCAGTGACTATAACCAGGATATCGCCTTTTATCGGGTATGTTCATCTGGGACGTAGAGAAGTTCAGCAATTTGGCTATGGTGACCGCATCACTAGGTGGAAGTTTACTATGTGAATTCTTCTTCTCTTTTAGGAGTATCATACTGCTTGCATACTTGGATTATCTTCTAACCTTCCCGGATGAGTACTCGAATGAGGAGGGATAATGGAGACCGAAACGTGATTATCTAAAAACATAACCGCCATTCCTATCACAATTCATAAGAAAAAGAAAAAGTATATATATATATATATATATATATATTATATAGATATATATATATATATATATATATATATATATATATATGGACAGTTAATAAAGTTGGAGCTTTGTTAATTTTGCAAATTAACTAGTAGTAAAAAAGAGAGGTGAAATTGAGCCTTTTTCTTTCTATTACTCCCTCCGTTTCAAAATGAGAGTCCCTCTTTGGAACTCCAACTTTTTTAGGGGACATCTAATCATTACACCTACTTTTCCACCATTACTCCTATATTCTACATATTTTCCACAATTTGTATTCAAATAATGGGGACACTTTTGGAATTTTATCAATTTCCACTTCTATTTTTGAATGGGACAATCATTTTGGAACATCCCAAAATGGAATATGGACTCTCATTTTGGAACGGAGGGAGTAATAAAGTTGGAGCTTCAATCCCTTATCGGTTTGAAGGCAAACATTTATGTCACCAGAGTTAATTTGAAAATAACATACGGAATTCAATCCCCATTTGTGCTTATTGACTTTCAAAATTAAGACACTATAAAATGCCTTCGATAGAGTTTAAATGCCCAACTGTCTTGGTTCCGGTGATAAGGTAAGGTAAGGCCATGGAGTAGATGACAGGATAGCAAAATAAAGCCAAGCGAAGGACTCCGGTTGAGCATAATACTTGATCATCTCGGCTGCTAGTTGGTTATGCTACCGCATGTGCTCGGTTTGGGGCCGTGAGGCACTGTAATTATAGCTCTCTTCTTCTTTCGCTTTATTCATGGTTATGTCGATGTTGTTTCTGTTCAGTTGATCATGTTGGCATCTTGATAACTATCGTTTGTTTGTGTGGGAAAGGCCAAAATTACTTAGTTGACCAGATTAGAGCTTTGACCACCTTATCAAAAGAAGCGGACAGACAGGGCCGCGGCAGGCCCACGAACACAGAGGGAAAAGAACGAGCGCGCAAAGTGATGTCATCCTCTTGACTTGGAGGAACGGCAGGGACACGTGTCATGATATTATTGGGCCGTCCTAGGAACCCACTCAGACCCATGTGTCCTATAATATACCCTACATTCCCATTGATTAACAGACACTGGACTTTTCCTAGAGAGAGGAGGTGGTGGTGGGTATTGACCAAGAGAGAGAACATCCTCCTCGGACTGACCTGACCCAATCCATCTAGGGAAATTTGCATCGTACACAAGAAGGATAAAGACGGGCTGCCTTTGTCTCTTCTGCAGACAGACAGGGTAGCGCACAGACAGGGTGGCGCACAAACAGGGCCGCGATAAGCCCACAAATGGGCATGCAGGATGGGTCCAACGTAGATTTTGGTCTTTGCCTATAAATACCAGTGTTGGTAGACAGAGACAGAGAGACTCACACACAGAGAGGAAAACATGAGACAAATAGATTTTTAGAAAGAGAGATCCATCTCCTCTAGAGAGAGAGAGAAGACAAATTTTGCAGAGAGAGGAAGAGACCATCTCCCTAGAAAAGATGGAACTACGTTTGACTTAATTCCTTGCATATCGGGATACGTAGGCAGCCCTGATGACTCGGGCTCAGTCGCGATTTATGCCTGCTCCTTGACCCCTCCAAATCACTCATCCATTCTTTCATTCTAAACACTAATCATTCTTTACCTCTCCATCACATTTCTTCTCGTGAATATTTTGGGCTCTATTTTGAACCTTGAGGAGACCAGTCATGATTTTGACCGCTTCTACAGTTTGTTTTTGTGAATGTCATGTGATGGGCTTACATGTAGATGTGTACCTAGTTGGAATGTGTCTTTTCATCTTGATCTTATTGCTGCTTCTGGTAAAAAAAGATTTATAACTTGTCTGTGGTAACTTGTGTGCACCTTGATTAGTACCGGGTCTTGAAGTTAATGATCGAGCAACTCCTCTAGTGGCCCCAAGGTTTGGAATGTTCGGCCTTCGAGGGATTCGAACATGCCACACTTATCTGTTTCTTGTAATTAATTGTTTCTAATATAGTTCTAGAAATCAAATTGATTTTATTAGCTGAATAAAAAAAAAATAAAAAATTGGTCTTAGGTCCACTATAGAGAATTTGTAACCTACTTAGTCCACTTCTAATGTTTGTAACCCTCTAGTCCACTTATATAGTTTGGTAAAGTCTTAAGTCCACTTTTTTTTTTAAAAAGAAATTATACCAAGACAAAAATACCCTCCTATATAACAGGCATAAGAGAGAAACCCTAGAGGGGTTACAAACAGATCTGGAGCACGCCTCTCTCCTCTCTCTCTCTCAATTTGCAAAACCAAGCCGCCCAACCCGTTGGATTCGACTCCCAGCGCTCCAACAAGACCAACTCCTTCTATGCCCCCGCCGCCGATCCACCACCCCCGTTCAACGGTGCCGAGTTCCTTATCCCCGGAAATGTTGTGGTTCTTCTCACGGATGGTTAGCCACCGAGAACGAGGCGGAGGCGGACGCGGGCATTACACTCCTACAACTCCTTCTCCGGTAAGTTGTTTCGTTTCCCTAAAGTGAGTCATCAAAAATGTATGAATCCCACCTTCGCCATAAATTTCGTTACGAGATTTATATCCTTAAGGTTGTTTTACATCGCATGATCCTTCCCTGATGCCCAATATGACTTCGTTGTCGCGGCAACTTTTTGATATGCCGAGGATTTTAGCGTACATCAAACCAGGTGACAATAAGTGGACTTACTACCGCCGATAAAAATGTCCCCTTTGACGGATGCCATATATCATCTCGGAAAATTTTATGTTGTTGATGGCGTATTCTGGGATACACTATAATAATATATAACGTTATATTATTATATATAACATTTTAGATTAGAAATATTCTATGTTATTTAATAAAGAGAACATATAACGTTTATATATGACATTTTGTACTGTGTAACGTAATATATGAGCTTTTGTCATATATAACGGTACATATTCCGTTGTCGATCACTTATTGAATTGGTCCACGTAGCGGTCTCTCTGACTTATACGTGAAAATATGTGATTTGAAGCTCGGTTAGCGATGTGGTTTGTTATAGATGATCTTCTCTACTGAGACATATATGTTATATGTGACAATTTGTCCTTGGTATCTAATTTTGTCTTGTAAAACTCCAAAACAAAGGAACTAATAACGTTATATATTCTCTTATTGAATTGGTCCACGCAGCAGCCTCTCAAAAACACATATGGATATAATCCATATATGATTTTATATGGTTATATGAGAATATTTGTGACCATATGTATATATATATATATGAGAGCTTGTATTGACATAAAAAAATATTTCAATTTGCATAGAGAACATATAACGTTGTATATGAGATTTTGTCATTTAAACTCAAAAAAAAGAAGAGGAACTAATAACGTTATATGTTCTCTTATTGAATAGGTCCGTGCAGCGGCCTCATCAAAAGCACACATGGATATATCCATATATTATCAGAAGCAGGTCGAAGAAGCCGCTGCGCGGACCAATTCAATAAGTGATGGACAACGGAGCATATAACGTTATATGTAAACTTTTGTTATGTGTAATATGTGTTTTTCCTAGGATTAAACATATAATATTATATCTCGTTTTTGAGATATATTAATGTTGTTTATATTGTTTTGAATATGTATATATGCAGATATAAAGGTTATGAGAATGCTATTCAGAGGCAAAAATCACAAATTTTGAAGGATTCGATGAAGGTTTTGAAGAAGAAACAGTGAAAAAATGAAGTTCGACCCCCTGTAGGCCTCATAACGTTCAACTTGGGATTCAAGGCGCGACTGAAAACAAGGATAATGGTGGCATGATATGTGAACATATAATGTTATTTTTGAGATATATAATATTGTTGAAAAGATATGATGTTGTTTTGAGAATATATAATTTTATATGTCATATTTTGTGAGACTTAGAGCTACAGAAGCTCAGATATAATGTTATATATTTTGTGTTTTTTGTGAGATTTAAAACTACAGAAGCTCACATATAATGTTATATGTTCTGTTATATTTTTTTTATGAGATTCAAAGTTGCAGGAAGCTCAAATATAATGTCATATGTTATGTTTTCCACTACAACAAAAAAGGTCAAAGACGAGGAAAAAATTTCGTCGGCAATTACTTGATTTTCGTCGCCAAATTGATTGCCGACGAAAAATTTCGTCATCCCCCGTTCGTCGTTTTATGTTGGTCGAGAAAGGCCCCTGACGACGAATTTTTTTTTTCCGTCGGCCTTTTTGGTTTTGGCGAGGAATTTTTTCGTCGTCTATTTCGATATTGGGCGACGAAAAAGTTTTGTCGGCATTGGTTTTTTTGGCGAGGAAATTTTTCGTCGGCATTGTGTTTGCAGCAAAAAAAAAATTTCCACCCTTATTGCTCACTGTTTTTAATCCCAGTGGGTTTCGAACTCATGACCTTGAGTCTACAACACCCAAGCCCTTACCACTACACTAGCACAACTTCTATTACTAGAAGACTAATATTTATTATATATACTATTTCTGATTCGTTTTTTTTTTTTCCAAAACCACCACCACCACGACGCCACCACTACCATCACCACCACCACCACCACAATCACCATTCCACCACCACCACCACAATCACCACTCCACCACCACCAGCACAATCACCATTCCACCACCACCACCACATCAACAATCACCCGCAACCACCACATCACCACTACACCACCACCACCATTCCTACAACTCCACCCAGGCCACCCACCATGCCGACAACCATCGCCAATGGATAACTATCGAAAATTTTAAACTAAACTATGTATAATATATATTACCTTTTATGATTAAATTTTAAACTAAACTATATACGTATATTTTATTTAATATGTATATTTCTATTTATTTTTTATGCTAAATAATATATAAAAAATTAAAAATTAAAAAATAATCAGCCAAAAAATTCGGTCAAACGCCGACGAATTCTAAAATTTCATCGCTAGAAAGCCAACCTTTGTCGACGAATTTTTTTTCCTCGCTAAATAGCTCCCCCTATGACGACGAATTTTGAATTCCTCGCTAAAAGCTGCCCTATGACGACGAATTTGGGATTTTCTCGCCAAAATTTTGCATTTGACGACGAAATTTGGGATTTTCCTCTCGCCAAAAATTTGCATTTCACGACGAAAATAATTTCGTCGCCAAAAACTAAGCCTTCGACGACGAATTTTTTTTCCTATCCAATGGCCCTCCTTTGGCGACGAAAATAAATTTCGTCGCGAATTTTCGTCGCCTTAGACCAACTTTGTTGTAGTGTTTTTTGTGATATTTAGATATTCAAAACTCACATATAATGTTATATGTTTTGTATGAACCAACATATAACGTTAAAGACTAAAAACAAGAAAAATCAAAAATAAATGTTGCATGTTAGAAAATTTTTGCCACATATAATGTTGTATGTTAGGAAATTTTTATCACTCATATAACGTTAAAAAATCAATACAAGAAAAAATAGGAATAACAAAAAGAGAAATTTGTCACATATATAATGTTAAATGTTAAGTGTAGCGGGTTCAGTAAAAAAAATCGAGACAAATGAAAAAATACGTTTTTTGTTACACATATAACGTTATATGTGGCGTGATGGCAGTAGCGACGGTAGTGGCGGCAGCGGCGGCGGCGGTGGTGGCAGCGGCGGTAGTGGTGGCCGCGGCGGCGGCTTGATTGCAACAAAAAGAAAAAAAAATAGAAAATATATATTTTCGTGTTAGCCAAATAAGGCCCTTATTTCTTAGGTGAGATATTTTTGTCATTAAAATTATTAGTGGACTTAGTGGGTTATGAAACTTACAAGTGGACTAAATGGGTTTGGAAAGTGCTATAGTAGACTTATGAAAAATTCCCCCACTAAAAAAAAAGGCAGCCTACAAACAGTATCAGTCGTTTTTGTAGTTTCATTTATTTTGCATTTTAGTAACTGATACGGACCACTTTTAATAGGAATTTAATAGGTTCAACTGAAGAAGACTTCATGAAGTTAATACATTGGTTTCCAGTATTTGTACTCATCTTTCTGCTATTATAGGAAACTCCTGCCTACCTATATTTGCAACTTCACTTTGATTGGACCGCATCTGCAGCATTAACATCGATACCATTCGGAATTCACCGCAAGATGAGGAGAGGGGATGGGTATCTCTTGCGAATATTATTCTAATTGTCTGGTTGCCCCTACTCCCCTCAAAAACTATGGCATGGTTTGGAGTGGTGACGCAAGTGGCTAGCTTTATCCCTTGCGGTCGGGAGTACAATCAGCTCAAGGTCAAGCAATGCATGGGTAATGCCGTGTATTCGCGTATCAAAGGAAAAATGGAACTCTTGAGTGCTGAATGTTGTGCGACACTTAAATCCGTTGATGAGACATGCATACCACGTTGGTTATCCTTCGCGAGCCCGATGCAGCTAATAAAAAAAAGGTGTTCTGAATTCAAATGAGGCTTTCAGAAATAAGCGGTAGCAGACAAGTTCATCACTAAAGAAACTAAGAAAGTAATGAACGAAAATAGATTAGAAAATGGAGTAACTGAATTTCTTTCATTTCTTTCTCTCGTAGTGACTGCGGACATATTGAAGCCTTGTACAAAAGGCAGAACTAGGAATTGATTATGCCTTGGGTTAACCAAAAATTCTTTCGGTAGGAAAAACAGTGTATATAATGTGCATACGGGCAATCTCAAAGAAATAAGACTCGTAATTCATTCCATGCACCGCACATATTGTTAGCACCATCATACCCTTAACTTCGCATATTGTGAATGCAAGGGACGAAGCCTATCTAGTAAAGCAAGTCATTTTCAATTGCTCTATGCCTTTTCATGTTTTTAAAAACATCGATAATAGAATTGACATTTACGCAATATTCTTCTTTATATAAATGATCTAGAAACTTGCTTAAAGTTCATTGTGGAGTCTAGTCTTCACACATTTCATAGCTACAACTTAGATTTCACCAAAAGATTAATTAGGTTTTCAAAATCTCTTCTTCTCTGTTCCTAGTTTCTCAAAATTGCCTTCAAAGTCTTGAACATGTGGAATTTTTTGTAGAGAGAAAAAGAGATAAGAAAACATATGAAGCCTTCTTAACAATTGAGGATTTTTGTCGGATAAATACTCTGAGTTTATTAATAGAGTACTCATAATGTTAACCCCCAAATTAATTTTATTATTTGTTATATTTTAACCTGTACCTTTTAGTACTATTTTAATTTTTCCCAACATACTAGAGGGGGGTGAGCATATATCCTTTCATAGGAAATTATTATTTTTCAATTATAATGGTAGAGTTTTTTCCCCTTTGCAGGGGTGACGGCCCCTACTGGCCTCTCCCTAACCCCATCCTATGTGAATGTCCAAATTATAATGAGTGAGGACATTGTATGTCTATTTCTTAAGAGTTAATGCAATGGTGTCTTTAACGAGAAGACTTTCAATGCCGAGTGGGTGCCACATGGTGCCCGGCGCATCCGGACTGTCCATTTTAGTTTCAGACGGCTCGAATTTGAAGAGAGAAAAAAGAGAGTTTTTGGGTGAGAGGAGAGAGAGTGTTTCAATTTGAGCCGTCCACAACTCCTCTTCTCCCTCCCCCCATGGGTTCCATACCTATGTGCAACTGCGGGAGGGGAAGACCATGGTACTATTCCGACTCCCTTTTTTTATTTTTTTTTCTTCTGTCTCTCCAGATCAACAACTTGTCATCTAATCTGTGAGAGTTTTGTCTCTTGTTTACTAGAGTTGTTAGTTTCGTCTTTGGACGAATTTTGTTTACAGACCGAGTTCTCTTAATCGAGGTTACTTCACAACGATATTTGTACTTAGGGTTTCTATCCCTACACGATATCTTTGGCGGGGTAACTTTGGCGGATTGGCAGATCTATAGTTCTTTGGAGTTTATTGGTGCGTTCATCCTTGGTTGGAGTACGCATCTAATCGTCGGGTGGTGTCTTTTGTCTTTAACTTTGCACTTTTTCTCATTTGAGACTCCTAATTAGATGTTAAACACTTTTAAAGTGTTATTGTAGCGGCAAGCCATGCTTGAGTTACGATGAAGACATCGATTGTTACGGCCTAGAAATTTTATTTATCTTATTAGTTATTTTGGATCATTATTAATTGGAAGTGTTATGGTGTGGGTCCCAATTAATTATTTTGTGCATTCTATGGGTATTGTTGTCGCGGTTATAATTTTTAAAGTATGAGATTGATCTTGGGTAAAATAGTGGTACTAGATGATAACTCTATAAAATTGTGTTAGTTTGTATTGGATAATAAGTAAATTTATTTTTCTATTTATCTATCTAATTTTAATTATTTAGTTAGCTAATATTTAGGGCAACAGGAGTAGTGGGAGGTTTTAGAGTAGCGCTTAGCGTTATAAACATAAACAGACGAGGGTTTTTACACAAGAGGTATCGTTTGAGAGAAAGAAAGCGGCAGCCTCGGACTTGACTGGTTGGTGATCGCTTACGGTATTGGTCCTGTCCTCTCGTCTCTTTCCTTGTTGTACCTCTTCTCTTTTCAATATTCTACTGTTGCACTTGGTATAATGGAGTTAGGAGGTTGTTTGTGCGCGTGGCTGTGCGTGAGGATTTTTGTGAAGAGGTGGTGATCGGTCTAGTGAAGTGGTGATCTGAGGAAGGGATTTCGAAGTTTCTGATCAACTGGGGAGAATTCTTAGTTTAATAATTGTGATACTAATTGCAATATAGATCTTGACATAAATGGTTTTGGACTAATATAGTCATATGTGCCTTATACTTAAATTATCGGTGAGCAACGGTGATTATTTGGAAGGGGTAACAGGTGGTGATGTAATATTGTTCTTGGAAATCAAAGAACTCGTTGGGTGGTGTTGTAGGTGGATTTTGGAGGCTACTGTTGGCTTAGGAAGCTTAGGAATGTTTCGGCTGGGGTAATTTTATAGCAGTAGTGTCCTAGCTTGTGTTGTCGGTATTATATTTGAATTAGTTAGTTACTCGTATACTTTATTTTTGTGTACAGGGTAGTCTCATTTTGGGTTGTTCGATCGTACTACTTTTGGACTCAGGTGAGTGGTTAAGTATATTACGTATCTTCGAACTTCCCCATGTCCCTTAAATTATTGTTTAGAAGATTTTATGATTGGAATTGGAAACCTGTAACTGTTCATTTGGTTACTTAAATCGGCATGCGGTAAAACATTTGGTGAAATCTTTTATTGTTTGAATAAATCTTTTTGGTGAGAACTTTGTGGATATTATTGGGAACATATTTTGGAAAGTCCAGGGAAATTAATCCTCTGTGTACGGGTGACTTTGGCCATTAGAGAAGAGACCGAGTTAGGCCGGTGACTCTAATGCTCAACGTCTTTCTTTTGCTGGATCGTTCTTTGGGAAAAGTTCCATGGGCTGCCTACTCGTGGTGACTCTAAGATACAATATTGGATCCAATTATGAGATATTTATTCACTGGCATTTGGTTCTATCGATATTGATTGTGGTTCCCCATTGTTGTTGGAGATTGGTTTGTGATTACCATTGAGATTTATTGATAAATGATTTATGACCAAATTTGTTGGTTTGATGTACACCTTTGTTTGCCAAAATATGTTAACGTGATAATCTATTTTTAGCCATGTTTTAAAACTATATTATTATACATGTTTTACTACTCACTGAGCTCGTAAGCTGACGGATTTATTCCAACTTCTTTTTCAGGCAAGTTGGGGAGTTAGGCAGGGACTCTGGTGGCATCTCGGGGATTTCTTGTGTTGACCTCCATAGGGTGTCTCATCTTAGTTTTAATTTAATAATTGCCTCCGCATTCGAAACATTTATCAGATAACGGATTCTTTTTTTTTTTATTAAATCACTGGACATTGTTGGTTCATGGGATGTTTGTACCCCATGTTTATATATGATGAGACATATTTGGCTGTGGATTTGATAAATAACGAAGAACAATCGTTTGAATTTTGGCTACTTTAATTTATTCAGGCTGCGTGTTTCATGGATTAGCCTCATGGATCACGGTCGGTCACTTCTCATTTTTGGGGTGTGACATCGATTGCCTTGTGATTTACTCATTTTGTATTTGTTAGATGTTTAGTTTGGCTTTGTCCAAACTCTTTGTAATGATCTCTGTTTTGTAAATGTCGCTTGGCGTTTATCAATACAATCTTCTCATTTTTTGACCAAAAAAAAAAAAACATGCACAATATGAAAGAAAAAAAACACTCGTAAATTTTTTTGGACATAATATAATTAATTGAAAAGTAGCACGGACTCCCAAAATGGACTAAAAAATTGGGACGGAGGGAGTATGAAACACTCGGTTTGGTTTAATTTTTTGAGAGTAATTTTTAACTCTCGGCACAGTTTTCAATAAATATTTCTCTCTATCTCTTTCCACTCATTAGTCATTACCACTCAACTCTTAAAAAATAACTTTCTAAGATGTAAACCAAACAAAATGTTTAGTTTTTCCACATTGTGCCACTTTCTGCCTATCAAGAAGAAAATATTCACGTGTTGCTCTCCTGCATCGTGGGAGATACCATAAACCCGAAGAGAAGATTTTGTTTACGGAGGTGCTGGAAACAATCGTGACATGTCAAAAGTGTTTTGGACAGTCAGGATGTTAATGAAACTTTTCAAGAAAGCGTTAAACTTTTCTCCAAAAAAGTTTCATTAAAATTCGGACCGTCCAAAACACTTTTGAACGACTGTGATTGTTTGATGCTGTAAACAGCACCTCCGTAAATAAGTGCATCTCAAACCCGAAAAAGATTGTTATGAGATAGATATAGAAACAATAGCTCAGCCTCAGTATAACTCCAATTTAAAAAAAAAAAACGCAATGTCAATTATATAATGGCCCCCATTTATTTATTAGAATATTTTATTTTCCCTTTTTATTTTTCTTTTCCATACATTGACGTACTATACTGCTCGTAAAGGTATATAATATGGACCGGTAGCATTGGTCACAGTCCATATAATACAATATTGTAGGTCTCCTCAAGACAAAATGCATGAAGGTGCCTGGCCCTCTCCACATGTCTTATTCGGCTTCTACTTCGGCATCGGGATCCGGTGCAGTGCAAATGTGCATTACAATCAGCCCGTCCTGGGCCACGAGTGCACACACTTCCACAGCGACACCAAGGATAAATGTTATGCGCCCATCAGAGGGTACCGTTCCCTTCTTCAGAGAGCCAAAAAAACATTTCGATCAGATAGATCACCACCAGAAGCAGTATCATCGTCCAGTTGTAGCACGTGCCGAATTGTTTACCATGCGGTCTCCAAACGAGGTTGAAGACATACAAGGCGGCCATCAGAAACCAGCAAGTGGCTTCCCAGTCTACCGCATGTTCGGTCTCTTGGGTGCCCCAGTAAATGGCACCCGCGTGGAGGAGGACTAGCAGGACAAACAATACCCAGTTATACCAGCTACAGGCGCCTTTCATCTTTGATCTCCTTGAAACCTGCAAACGAACGAAACCAAATGAAACTAAATGAAACTATCAAAATCGGATGGAGAAAGTACATAAAATAAGGTAACAACGTACCCTGTCTACGGAGAGAATTAATATATATAGAGAATGAGAGATGTATAGTTGAGCAATAGTTTCTGGAAAGAGGGAAGAGAGGGGTGGGGGGGCCCTGAGATTTCAGAGAACACTGCGGGATTATATATAGAGTTTTCCAGCCATCTGATTCAACCTCTGCTTGCGCGGGATCGCAGAAAATAAAACCGCAACAAAAAGTGGTGTAGATTAATTTTCGCGGTACACGCTGATATTCTACCTCAAATTACTTGCCTAAAAATAGACAGTCTCGAGAGATAGCGCCGTTGAGTCAGTCAAGCCAGCTTCTTCCAAGAATTGTGAGTGAATCACGGGGCTTTACTATTTCAGGCTTTCCGCTACTCTATTATGATGAATGTTATCTATACCTCTGAAATTGAGGTAGGTGGGGGCTGCTCCAGGTCCTCTATCCCCTTTCTCTGTACCAACCATTCTAGAGCCGACACCTGTACTATTCAAAGCTAAGGTAATTCCGTCAGGAAATGGGGTGCTCTCCAGGCGGTTTGGACTAGAGGAGATAGTTTTGTTCGGAACACTTCATTTGTTGCAATCATCGATTTAGATGTATTTTAAGAATACTTTTACTGATAAGAGTGTTTTTTTTTTTTTTGGTCAAGCAGAAAATGAAGTAAGAATGTATTCTTACCTATAAAAGTGTGATAAAATTCAAAGTTTCTAACCATTGAATCTATCAATTTGTATTGGAGAGGAGATGGACCCTTCTATCAAGTACCGGCTAAGAGTGTTTTTTTTTTTTTTTGGTCAAGCAGAAAATGAAGTAAGAATGTATTCTTACCTATAAAAGTGTGATAAAATTCAAAGTTTCTAACCATTGAATCTATCAATTTGTATTGGAGAGGAGATGGGACCCTTCTATCAAGTACCGGCTTCTCTCTCCCATCTTCCCCTCCTTTTTTTAAGAACCAAACAAGAGAAGGAAAATTTTAAAGTTCTCTACTTTTCTTTTTTTATAGTTCTTTATACACATCCACACAAAGCCTAAGACTATAGTAACAACTTCACGTTGTAATGATATTTTTTGTGACAATAAATTTTTGTCACTAATATAGTTTAGTAACAATTTTAGCATGTCAATATAGGTCAATTTTCTTGTAGTGTGATAAGAATTTTTTTTAAAAAGAAAAAATTGGATCGTGTTAATCATAAAAGCACTGTAACTAGGCTTTCATTTTAATTTAGATTTTTTGATGTAAAAGCACAATATAAGCCTAATTTTGTTTTTGTATTTATATGTTTTTTTAATTTTTATTACTTAATAATAACCAGGCAACCAAATTTCTAGTTGGGCTTGGACAATCCAAATATCGAAAGTCGGCCCTGGGCAAGGCACCTGGTAAAATCCACCATAGTCTCTCGTCCACGTTAGTTCAATGCATCTGCTGTGCTGCTTCTTGTTGTCACATTGGAGACTCGGGAATGTCCGACGGTTCGAAGTTTGAACTATGAAACACGAATAGCTGTGGGGTTTCTGTAAGTCCAAACACTTTGCCCATGAACTTTTCGGAATTCTTAGCTGTATACATTTGTCAGTTGGTCTTTAAATTTGGTGTAGCTCGCTAGATTATCATTCAAGTCCTTTGTCTGGACTCAAAATGAAGTTCATGTTGCATGAGGTTCAAATACGTTAAGTTGTCACTCTAAAAAACGGCTAAACATCGATGTTACTAGTAATTTGCTTTAGTGTCCGACGCGTAGATGCAAACGTTGTCCGTGCAAAATCATGCATGTAGCCACCAATATTGTGCCGTATGTCATGTTGACGGATATGGATACAAACAATTCAAGTAATTGGGCAGGCTGCATTCTTTTGACCTTGACTTAAATTTGAAAATTGTCCTTATTTGAATTTTTTCGCATTTGTTAATTTGCGCCAAACTTTTGTAGGTTATTGATTCGTCTCGACGAGAGGAATCAGAAAAGTAAATTTATTTCTACTTTTAAACCCAAGTATTTTAAGAAATAACCATTTTTTAGCAAAAAAAAAATGACATTTTGAATGCTAAAAAGTGATTTTTTTTTGAAATACTAGAGTAAAAGTAAAAAAAAAAAAATTACTTTTCCGATTCCTCTTGTCAAGACGAATTGATGTGTTTGGTTTGGGTTTTGAAAATTTTTTTGAAAAATAATAAGGGTAATGAGTGGAGAGAGATAGAGAGAGAAATGTTGAAAGTAGGAGGAATCTATGGGGTATTTTTTGAAAAATTCTTTTAAAAAATGAAGAGAACAAGGCATCAATAACTCAAAAAAAATTTGGTGTAAAACTAACAAATTCGAAAAAAATTCAAATAAAAACAAAATTTTCATATTTAATTAAGTTTAAGTTAAGGTCAAAAGAATTTAGAATTGTAAATTATATATTGTTTCAGGAATCACGAATGAGCGGATTCTCTTGCTAGTTAACTGCAAAGCATTATTGTGAGTCGAACGCATTGTGAACTTGGCCCCTTTTTTCCTTGTTTCCTCAATTTCGTAGAACTTGCGGAAAAGTCGACATTTACAGTTGACAGGTCTTCACCACTTGCACCAGTATAACAATCTACTGCTGGGAACGGGATGGTATGACTACTTTGGCGTCTGATGACTGCGTGTATGGAAGTGATCACGTTCTCAATACATATATCCTCTAGAGCTGTCCATGGTCCGGATTGGATCAAATTCTTATAAATCCAATTATAATCCGTATCTCACAGTTTTAGAAAATGCAATCCAATCCTAATCCAAAAATCTCACGGTTCGGTTTCAATCCAAACCGTGAGTCACGGTTTTATTCCGGTTTTATCCGTGAATTTCCTTCCATAAAAATAAAATGATGTTACTGCCAACTAAAAATGCAAAGTGCAAACACTTATTAGTGTTATGGAATGTAACCACTGTTTGCAACCTTGCAGGTTGTGTCTTCTCTGTTTTCTACGATTTAGACACAGGCCCAATGTTGGGCCCAACCTGACTTGTTCAATCAAAGTAAACCAAAAAGGAAAAAGAAAATGCAGATCACGGGTGGACCTGTTTTCATGTAGAGCTCCTTAGAAAATGATCCATGTGGTAGATTCCTCGATAAGTTTTATACATATTTTACCCTTGCAGCTCTAATCTCCTTTCATGAAAACACAATAAAAAAGAAGATGAATTAGAGATCAAAGGAGAGAAAACAAGATCAGAAATTTGTATTTGTATGGGTTTTTTCCTTGTCGAATACATGCATTTGGAGCGGGTCAAAAAAAAAAATTACATGCATTTGGCTTTGAAAAAATCATTTATTTACTTACTATTTTATTTCGTAAATTTTATTAAGGGACTCATTGTCTATGTCCATCTTAGGCCCCCCAAAATCTCACGGCCGGCCATAGGACTCAGAATGATTTGTTATTTTTGGTTCCAAGAAATATATTCATCACAGAAGTTGCACAGCCATGAATTCGGCACTAGAATATATGAAGAACTCTAAATTTAGCACTCCAATTTTTAAATAAGCCCACATGGGAATAGCTTTGTAATTTTTGTTAAATCTGTGAATGACTGATAAAAGGGGCACCTCATGCTCATAGTAAGCACGTATGTACTTGGGTGTTCTAAACGCTGTTCACGGTGTTATTCTCTTCTTTACCTTCGATTCATTCAGAAGAGAGAGAGAGAGATTCAAGGTCAAGGGAATGCTGTATCTTCACTGATTCACTCTAATTTGTTAGTATTTTGTTACTTGCAGAACGAAGCACCCATCCGGGAAGTGGTCAACCTTGTCTCTCATCTCTGTTCAACAACTGGAAGTTGTCAAAACCACAATAATCGGCAATTCTAATCTTGTCCAGTTTCTCCCGCCACGACGGGGCTTCTTTTTTAATGAGAAAATCACTGCATTTGAGTTTCATTTATTTGTGCAAGCCACGCAGATTGGTTCTTTCTGTTGCTGGCTAATAGTATTTGAACTCGGATACTGCCTCTTTATATAACATCAACAGCAACATGTTCCGATGTCTACCTTAATCTAACGGTATGCGATTTTGTTCAGCCACCGGATTATCCAATTATGCATCTGTCTTTGGTCTTCTTTGAGGCCAAGTTTCTCCCTCTTGATCTATCTCTTGTGTGCTAAGGTTGTTTGTTGGATCACGGATTTATGGAGGGCTTCTGGGAAGTAAAGAGAATCAACCAAGTGGAGAAGCTAATGTAATGTATTGGTTTCGCTACAAAATTTCCTTTCTGTTGGTACTAAAATTCAAACATAAATCCATCATCTAAACACAATCCATTAATATGAGTATTACTGTGGGATGATGCCCGGCTGCCAGCGGACGCACCAATGCCTGCGGACGTACCAAAAACCCGTTTTTGGTGAACCATGTAAAAAGTGCGTTTGGTATGTTCTTCTGTCTAAATCAAGGCCAAGAAATCGAACAAGCTTCCCAGTATGTTGAATTTTGAAGTTCGGCTAGAGAAATAAGAATCGGGAGTGACAGATAAGTAGATAACGAAAGAGCAGCTACTCCATTAGCAGTACGAACAATCCATTACATCGTCGTCATCATTCCAAAACAAAGAGATGGCAAAAGAACAATTGGGGGGAAAAAAAACTCCATTCGTGCAAAACAGAAAACAATGGCCAAAGACAAAAAGTATGAAATTAGAAGAGTTTCGATTACGACTCATTAGGTTAGACTATCAACACTCGGTTTATTAATTAACAAGACTCTATACAGTTTGTTCTTTCGCCTCAAACAACTCCTAAGATGCAGCTAGTGCATCAGATGTGGCTTCTGTCAACAAAAATTGAGCTGAAGGCTCCAAGAACCGTGTGTAGTGGAAGTCGATTTGCAGCCGGTGATGAAGTGGTGTTGACGCCATCAAACCCTTCTTGAGATCAACCTGCAATTCCCTAATCGGAATCGCCGCCAAAAAAACTCTTAATGTACTCCTTACAACAGTCTTTCCCTCTGCATGCAGCCGATTCTTTGTCCTCGATACTACCCAAATCATTTGAAATGGCAATCTCTTTCCTTCATCTGAATCCTCCTTTGTGTCATCGCTCTTCCCTTTTTCACCCACTGATTTTTCATCGGCTGATTTAGTAGTCGTCTCTTGAGGAATAGATTGGATTATCGTGTCTTTATCGAATTTGAGGACATATGCCTGGTTGCAACCCTCGGAAAGCCTTTCACCCAACGTGTCGATTATGTAGTACGCATCGTGTTCCACCTTCAATACAAAGAAATGGTCATTCCAGCTCACAATGTAAACCACAGGGTCATCACCATTTCTAGGGTTTTCTGATTGGAACCGACTTATCTCATCCCAAATGCTATCAAAGGACATAGCTCCATGGAGGAAGTCGAAACCTTCCACCTCCTCTTCTTCCAGTCCTTCTGGATGGAAGAAACCGACGAAGGAATTTTCTGGGACTACACAAAGGGGGACGAATTTTGGCCTCCAGGACCGTGTCGAGGTCAAAGTGCTTGTCAGGGAACCGGTCCCTGTACGTCGCATTTTCACAGAGATTTCTCCATTCTAGTGAACCTTCTCGGATTAGGCTATCAAGTTGGCACTTGAGGGGCATTTGATCGCGGTTGGACTGGAACCAATCGGCTATCACAGCGACCAGGGCTGTACACGCGCTCTCGCCCGCGGCACGTTCACTCCTCTGATCAATCGATGCAAAGAAAACTTGGGTTTGGAGCTTCATGTGTCCATCACGGCTTATTACTTCCTTGTTCTCCCAACTGCCGACAGTGAAACTGTCATTGCCAAATTCAGAGAGTGACAATCGGTTGGCAGATGAATCTTCTGATTTGTCCCGCTGCCAGATTGATAGGAAATTTCAGAGTATGAGATAATACTGTTCAATAATAGGGACAATAGAAACTGGGAAAAACTAATTCTGCTTCTTTCTTTCTCAGTTAATCGCTAAGAACCCAACTCATTATGGGTACTGTTCCTTTTCGATAAAAGCAGACTTCTAATATTCAGAGAGCTGAATTCACACCATCTGTTTTCAAACAAGTGAGTTCCTAAGAGTGGTAGTTGTGCTAAATGTTGATGCAGCGGTAAGAGGAATAATGGTATGATCAAACATGACAGGATAGGAGAGGAATAGAGGGGAAGAGTGAAACCAGGCATCACACCGAGTAACCTCATCCACCAGGCTAATCCCATGGTCTTTAGAAGCTGGCTAATCTTGAAATAACTTATTTTGGAAGAAATGATAAAAATAGCATAAAAATATTAATAAAAAGGAAGTGTACCCCAAAAGTTGATTCATCAGAGGAACTAAGTTGCCGGCGATCAAAATCAATGTCATCTCCACCTTCTTCTCCACAATCTTTTTTCAGTAGAGGTTCTCCCTTGGCTTTGGGAGATTTGAAGCTCAACTTCCTCCTTTTCCAGGGGAGGATACTGCGTTTCAAACTCAGCTGCAATGACGGATCCAGTACAGATGCAGTCAAACCCACATCTGTTCTTCGATTACTGTAATAGATCAAGTCTTCATCTTCGCTTTGGTTGTGTTCGAGTAAAATGATGCCCCAGCACAATTTGCATAGGCCAATGAACCGTAACTGACCGACTTCCGAAACCTAGAATCCTCCTTTACTTCTTCCTCTGATTCCACTTCACCCATATCATCAAGTGATTCCGTGTCAAATGGGTAATTGTACTCCGCATCCTCACTTCGGACAGAACTCCTCCCATCACTGCTTTCTTCTTCACGACGTGTCTTTGTCACTCTTCGAGTGAATTCTTTTACTTTTCTTAAACCTGCTTTTAGAGGGGAACCCTCATCTCTCTCCATCGATGAACCATCAGTGGAACGAGGTGAGAGAGGAAGAGGTGCTATTGATCTCTGCACGATCTTCGAGGGTTCTTGGGTTGTCTTCAATTCCAAAATGGTTACCAATAACTGCATTATGCACGAACTTGGTTCATAAAATAAAACAATGATAAATAAAGAGAGTGTGATACGAAAAGATAAGGGTAACTGAAACCCTATTGGAGGGGTACTCACACAAAGTGAGGGGCTGCACTCAATGTTGTCACCATGGATGGAGAGAGGAATTCTGACTTCAAGCTCCTTTTCTTCATTTACAGAAGCAAATTCCGCGAGGTTCAAAGATGCAGTTGCAACAGCAGGTACCTTGTTAATAGGTCCATGGTTCAAGCCCTGAATCATCAAAAAAATAAGTAACAAATAGAGTCAGTATAGCGGATGATTCACCAATCCCGCAGACAACAACCAACTGGAACGGTAAAATGAAAAAACACGAACAAGTACAAATTGTAGTGCCCTAAAACAACCAAAACGAACGTGTTCAAACCATCTTCCTTGTTTCTAATCCACCAGGATTTCATGTTTCATACTATACAATAGAGTTGGCACACAACGTGGGGTAGCCATCCACTACAATCAATCACTTAGAAAGTCAGAAGAAACGAAAGAACGAGTACTAGGGAAACATTACGAAAATTCCAAGAAGCTAGTTCAACCATTTTCAGACCTTGTGTTAAAAGGCATATTCCAGGGCAGTCTCGATCAACAAGATTACAAAAACTAACAAACAGAATATACCAAGTAATATTACATCTAAAACTAGAACACCACCTGGGAAGAAAACAACTTTGCCATAAAGCCTACATATATTGACCTATCAGAACAAATTTTGCAGTTGGTAGGTCTAGATACCCCAAGAAAAACCTAAACCCATAGAAAGGAAGTAAACTTTAAGCATATTTGTTCGGTATAAACTATTATTTATCACAGAGGCACAACAAAACTAACAGGAAATTCTGATATAGATCTTACAAGTCAAAAAGGGAATTATTCTCTTCAACTATTGCAGCCTTCGCCTAGACGGAAACAATTCGTAAATCTAATTATATTATCGCATTTCCAAACTGTTTTTTATTGTCTCCAATCGATGGGAGGGTACAAGAGAGGGGAAAGCTACAATTTGCAGTGGCAAGACTCAAACCCAAGCATCACGCTTACTAATCAAAACCAAACCCAGAAATCAATAGCTGGAAAATGGGCAAAAATAATCATAAGCACGTTAATTCAGTACTACCAAAGCCCCAAAAGGACAATCAGAACTCCACACCAAATTATTGGATGAAAATAATGAAATCCCAGTATCCTTTTCTTAATCAATCAATAGTCAAAAGTCTTTTCCCTCTGATTGGTAGCTGAGAAAATTGAGGAAAAGTATAACCGATTTACTTCACTTTTATATTTTTATAGTAAAACCTACCTCAACTATACCCATCAAATTCAAGTGTTACTTTCAATGGATTGGAAAACACTATACAAACAACTTATAGAGCTTGTCAATTGAGCTGTCATCAAACAAACAAAGTCTGTACCAAACACAAAAGAGCTGAAAGAAATTAAACTGGAGGACCTTCCAAAAATTATTTCAACATAAACAAATCCCCACGTAAATTATAGGAAACCCAATTCAGAACCTCAAAATTTTAATGAGAAAAAAGGTGAAAAAAAACCTGATTCAGAACTCAAGAATTCAGTATCATCCATTAAACCAAATCCAGGAGAAACCTCAGCAAATCAAGGAAATTGAAAAAAAGGAGCTAAAAGAAATTAAACCCGAGGAACTTTCAATATTATTCAACAAAACCAATCTAAGAAAAAAAAACCACCTAAGTAATAGGAAACCCAATTCAGAACCTCAACAATTTTATGGGAACAAGAAAGAAAACTCAATTCAGAACTCGAGAATTCTCTCTTTATTTTAGAACTCAGGTGTTTACGCCAACCTCAACTAATCCTGGGTCAATCCCACCGCCCACTTGTGGAGAGCCCAATTGAAGGCCGGAGAAAAGCTCCGTATGGAGAGACCCCAAAGGAGTTGATAGCGGGTGAGAGGTTTCCAACCCAAGACAGGGAGCAAACTCCTAAGTGGCCTCGACCACTGGGCCAACCCCTTGGGGTTCTCAAGAATTCAGTATCATCTATTAAACAAAATCCCGAAGAAACCTCAGCAAAATCAAGAAAATTGCGAGGGGGGGAGGAAAAAAAAAAAAGGCCCAATTCAAGAACTCACATTGAAGACAGTAAAGGCCACTTCCCAAGGACGAAACAAGCCCTCCTTATTATACCCGAAAAGCTACAAACACTCTGAAACTCTTCGTTCCACTCCACGTCCCAACCTTCCCTCAAACTCTCTTGTTTCGTGTAATTCCTCCTCACACTTCGCCTCAAATAACTGAGACCATTCCCCTTTGAACCCTTCCACTTGATCTCCACTGCCAATTGGGAAAAATCTTCCATTCCTAGTGGCTTTTCTGATGATCCACATAGGCCTTCGAGGCGATAAAGGATCAGTTTTGCTTGGAATTTCTTCGATGGTATCGGGGGCCATGGACGCCACCATCATCATCCTCACCACCATTGCTTTGCTGATTCAAGACCTGAAAACAAAAAGGGTCAGTCTATATATACATATATATGTATGTATAGGTACGTATTTGTGGGTTTTCTTGAAAATTTGGAGTTCGGAGGATTGGGGATCAGTGTTGATCAGATGACAAGAATTTGTAAATTGGTTGGGATTCGTATGAGGAAAGATTCAAGGCGAGAAATGGGTTATGGCTGTATACGTATATGCATATATTTATATATGTGTAACTGGAATATACCGTTGTCTCCAGGCTACACAGAAAGAACCCTTGAGGGAGAGAAGAGAGAGAGTGGAGGACGGCAGTAAAATAACCCAAGAAATACTAACGTCTTTCTTGAGTGTTTTTTGCAGAGTCATCCCTGTACTGTTACTTATTTACACTTTTCCCATCAACTCGTTTGAAGGAAATGAAGTTTTTTTTTGGGTTCGACGGTCCAAGTGTCTGGACTACCTAACGTGCACCTCGATTATTCTCCGGTCCAGTCAAACGTAAGTCATTCAGGCTAGAACTAAAAGATTCACGAAAAATTACTTTTTGCGATCTAACTAAGGAATCAAACCCTGCTCAACTGTATGAAAGTAAACCCACCAAATCAACCGGACTGATTCTTAGAATTTGAAATGAAAATCCTATAAGTTAGCCAGCCCCACCGGGTGAGATAATAACTGTTGGCGACGGACGTAGGCTAGCCGGTGTGGCTTTTGCCAGGGGCTCGAGCCCTCAGTTTACCCTGGTTTTTATTTAATTTTCTGTTGTTTGGGAGTACACTATTTCAGCTGTACCAAAACATATACATGTATGTATTTATGTATTTATACTGTAATCCTATTGGACATACAACTCTGCCGGATTAATAATGAAATAATTTTCTAATACTACGTCTTCATTAATTATGCGGGTTGTAGATATTTTAATCAAATACTATTGAATATTTAGCTACTTTAGAATATAGATATCCATATTTTATCGATATTGATTTTGTCTAATTTATGCCTATCGACTCCAACTTTCTAAACAAACTCTCCTCAACTTCAAAATGAGTTCATATATATCGTTGGGGATTGTTTAGATAAAATTAAGATTGTAGAAATTGTATATAGAAGTTCATGCTGATGAAAGATTAGTGGCAAAGTCATGAAATAAAATCGGAAGGGGACGAACTGTGAAAAAAACATTATTAGGTGATTTTTCAAGATTAAATCTAGTCGAAATTATATCTAAAAAAAAAAAGTTGGGGGGCACCAGGTCCCTTAGAAGCTCCGTTGTTCATCCTATTAAAATCGAAATTTATTCTAATTAGACTAGTTCTTGTTTGATTAACGGTGGAAGGCTATTAATGACAGTCTAGTGTCCTTAATTTGTGTAACTTCAATAAACTTATGTACGCATGAGTAATAATAAGATTCACATTTCGTAGTTGATTTTCAAAAAACAGTTAGCTATTATATATGTTAGTAAAATTGACACGGACACCTTGAGTATCGTAAAAGAAAAGGCTAGCTAGTCGAAGGTTCATAAAGAAAACCATTTGCCAAGCAAAGTTAGTAGAATCCCGAATGATATGTCAAAGTCTAAATTGGCATTTCTGAAATACATATAAAAAAGGTTGACTAGTGGGAATTGAGAACCGTAATAGAAGGAGATTTTGAAGAAGGAAAAAAAAAAACAATTACGTTAACAAGGGTGTGCCCTTGCTCCATTTAATTTTTGTAATTCTTTATAAAAATTAATAAAATCTTTTTCTTAAAAAAAAAAAAAACTTCACTGGCTGGAGGGACAAAAAATCTCCATTCTGGTTTCTAAAAAAAATGAACTTTTTGAAAGAAAAAAAAAAGGTAATTTCAAGAATCATGTGTTTATACAAATAATTTTCCTACCAATATAGATTTTGTTTGATAGATCTCATTGAAATCTTTTAAATGGTGCAAAAAAATTAAAATTTTATTTTTTATTTTTATTATATTTGAGTTTGAAATTTTTTTTTTTTAGAAAAAAAAAAAACAGAACGACACCAAAGATAAGTTCACAAATAGTGAGAAGAGGATGGATAGTCAACAAATTTGTCAATGGTTTAGGTAAGTATGATACACTAAATAGTAAATACTATCTTAACCACTTTGATTTTGGAGATTCTCAAGCTGAAAATGATGGATGCTAGGCATGCTAGCTTTGAGTTTTGCCCATGGCTTTACTGCTTGCATAAATACATTTGTGTTCCCCCCCCCCCCCCCCCCCCCCCCCCCCCCCTCTCTCTCTCTCTCTCTCTCTCTCTCTCGCTCTCTCTCTCTCAGTTTGGCCCATGGCTTAACTGCTTGCCTAAATACATGGCTATTCCCCTCTCTCTCTCTCTCTCTCCTTCCTTTTTCTCTTTTATCTTTTTCGAAAGTGACACCCGCACAACAAGTAAAAAGTCGAAGAATGCTTACGCAGCTACGCTAATCTAAATATTTTCTTTAATTCGTTGGCCAATTAACATCTTAGGTAATTACACTGACGTTCGACCCCTTGAGCTATACAGGTACAATCATTTGAGCTACAATGAAATCTTCATATTCCTACCATGAAAAAAAGATGACCCCTTGTGCTCCATATTAAGTTTATGAATTATACAAACGCCAAGAGTTTTGGCCTAGTGATCAAGACATGTGATTTAAAAATTAGTTCACTCGTAAATCTCATGTTCGAAACCTCTTAAGTACTAACAATTCTTACAGACCAGTCTATGTGAGATTTTGTCCCAACTTCAATAATTAACCTGATTTAAACACATGAGCTATAAGAAACAAAAAATAAATATGTAGTTTACCAAATTCAGGAAGATGTTTTCCACCTCAAAGTTATGCTTAACCCTGACGCTAAAACTAATAAGAGCTTACCAACCCTACTACTAAATTGGCATAAAATATCTTGTTAAGCCAAATTAATCATCAATAGTACTACTAATGCTCCGTTTCAGAACACCTTCTTAAAAAATAAGTACTTATTTTACATTTTCAAACTCAAAAATAATGTAAATAAAAAATAATTTTTTTATTTTTTTGCACCGTATAAAAGATCTTGATAAGATCTATCAAATAAGATCTATATTGCTAAAAAAATTATTTATATAAACACATTATTTTTAAACTTAAAATTCCTTCTTAAAAAATAAGTTTTTAAATTGAGTTCCGAAACGGGGCCTAATGTCACCCTAATGGCCATTGGCAACCACAATTCATTTTTTCTGAAAATGGAAGGACAAACCCATGTGTGGACAGTAATTATCTTACCGGTCCGTTGTATAATGATGCCAAAAATGATCCCATTAATTTAACTGTGTTTCTTACAGTATCTAGTAGTAGGTAGTATCAAAAAGGACACAGCACAGTGATATGACTGCAGAGCGAGGATGTGTGTCTTTTTAGACTTTCCCATGCCAGACTTTCTTAGTAGTACTACTTGGCCCGGGAAAAGCAAGAGTTTTGAGCATGTGTATTGACAATTGGACAATTTATAGTAGTCTTTTTCTTCGATCAGCGGTCAGAAGTGTTCGGACTTGCTTATGCACACTTTAAGTAATTTATGCCTTGTTCTCTTTGCTATTTGAAAAAAAAATTAAAAAATTTTTTTTTTAAAATTTTCATACTTTCAACATTTCTCTTTCTATCTCTCTCCATTTATTACCCATATTATTTTTTTTAAAAAATTTCAAAACACAAACCAAACACAGCATTAATCTTTGATCCGGTCAAAGAAAGGCAATCTGTGCCAAGACTATGAAATTGATACCTGGCTCAAAATTCGAACTCTAGTCAATTATATAGAGGGCAAATCCGCCGAAATAATACTAGTGTTTATGGTATAAACCTAACAACACCACCCACCACCTACAACTTCTCTTATGGTGGTGGATTAAAGAGTGTTGCAGTGCTCTGCTTTTCATCCTTTTCTAAATTCTCCTAAATAAGTCAGTTGGCTTATTTTTTTGTCTTTATTTAATTTTTTTCGTATTTATTAGTTTTTCGTCAATTTTTTAAAGATTATTACTTATTCATGACAAGAGAAATCTAAAAAGTAAAATATTATGATCGAAATTCAATTTTTGTTGAATAAAGACGAAAAAAATTGGCTTATTGACTTATTTTTGTCTTTATTCAAAAAAATAGATTTTTATCATAATTTTTTACTTTTTAAATTCTTCTCGTCATGACGAAACAATAATCCCCAAAAAATTGATAAAAAATTAATAAATGCGAAAAAAAATTTAAATAAAGACAAAAAAATAAGCCAAGTGACTTATTTAGAATAACAACCCTTTAAGTCAAATACGAGGTCGCATTTCAGTATAAAGAAATCCTTCGGTCCCACCAATCACCACAGAAATTAAAACCCACAAAAGCGTAATTTGATTTGTTCCCAAAAATAATCTAACGAGATCAATAACATGATAGGAAAATTCTACCGAGCGTACGGATGGATATCAAGAGAGTGGGTATTCCTGTCTTACAGGGGCATGGACGAAATCAGAATTTAAATTCGATAGCACCAAATTAAGAAATTATATCAATAAGGTTTCGATACGATATTCTGCCAATATGTCTTGATATATATATATATATATATATATATATATATATATAATACATCTCATTCACAATGTGACATTTTGGTTTCAGTGAGCATTCAATCTACTTTTGTAACAGTTAATATCTACGACGACGGAAAGAGTGTTATATTTTATAAAAATGGCGCAGAAATGGAGTACGAAATATGAAAGTGTGTCTCTTAAATTTGTGGTATGTCATTTACTCCCAAAAAAAAAATGGCATGGGTCAGGACTCACATGATGTAGAGCTAAATGGGTGTTTGATGCCGGGAATATACTGTCTAGTTAAATTCTAAAGAGATCTTCGTGATGATTTTCTCAGATACCCGTCGTTTATTATTGTGCAATAATATCGATCCTAATCAAGTTCTTGTCAAGAAATAAGGATAGGATATAGGAGTAGTTTGTCTGTAAACAATAGGTAACGGATGTGAAAGCGATGGTTTGGACTATCTCTTATCGAGTATAAACTATAAACCGAACTATAAATTGTTTGTAGATGAATCACGAGTTCCAAACACAAACATAACAACAATCATGAGCTTCGAGTATCACCCTTAATTCCAAGGCATAAAAGCTTGAATTGCTCTATAATGCAGAGTGAGAAAACTAGAGAGAACCTTTTTTCCTCTTAATTTTCTGAGTATCTTTTTACGAATTTCTGTAGAAATTAAATAGAGGAGATGAATTTTAATATTCCAAGGAAAAAGAATTGGTTTCGTATTCTTTTATTTTATCTTCAACATAAGATAGAACTCTGTTTGATGGCAGGTCATGCCCACATGGGCTACCCGATCTGATCCCAAACCTGGCCCCAAATTCCAACACCGTCCAAACATGCCCTTGCTGCCTTGCATTCTTTCATAATGATGAAACATAATAAAAAGTGGAGTAATACTTTGAGCAGAGAGTGACATAAAAATGCAAACTTCAGTTACCATAATGATATAATGTATTTAATGTTGTCTACATCTATTACTTCTTAGTGGGAAGCCATCAACGACTGAGAATTAATGAGGGGATTTTTACTACCAACAAACTGCACTGAACCGCATTGTCACATTGTATTTAGGCGTAAATGGGGATAGATTCCATTAGTGTTGAAGACCCACTTGACTTAGAGGGCAATATAGAACGATATAAAATCAAACTTGAGGCTAATGATTACACTCAAAAACGGCAAACGACGACAGATCGATGCACGGCTTGGCATTTGCGGTTGGCTCGGGGCATTTTTAGGATCGCAAAAACAAATTAAGAAACCA